>CM076656.1:8090748-8110483 GCA_038496675.1 Rachycentron canadum | reverse complement strand
CACCAATAGTGAGCCAGAGGAAGGGGGAGAATGAGGGAAAGGTGGGAGGGAGAGAACAAAACAGCAGTCTGTGTATTGGGCGAAAAGATGGAGGTTTGTGTAACAGGAGAATCATACTCAGACCTGTAGCAACAGATGCTTGTGTGTGTGTCCTCCAGACATGGTCACTGTTTTTGTAAAAAAAACATTAAAATAACCTTATTACACATACATCCAAATCCCAATTTGTAAAGCATACCTTTACAAATTGAAAAAAGAGATTTTCATTATTTAATTCAACAAAGGTGGTTTATTTCACAAAAAATTTAACATGTATGTGAAGCCATTACTTGAACCAAACGTCTTCTGTAACCACTAACCAGTCTCTCACATCTGCTTATGGGGATTTTTGCTTGCAGAACACAGCCAGTTAAGAGAGGTTGGAGGGACATCTTGTATGTACTAACTTCTTCAGGTCTCACCACCAACATTTCAATTGGATTAAGGTCCAAACTTTGACTGGGCAAATCCAGGGTATGAATCCTCTTTCTCTGAAGCCATTCCTTTGTAATTTTGCTGGAATGCTTTGGGTCATTGTCTTGTTGCATAATCCATTTTCGTCCCAGCTTCAACTCCTTGACTGATGGCAGGATAATATGGAGTTGTCCAGAAGCAGAAAGGCAGCCCCTGACCTTCACATTTTTCACCACGCTTTACTGTTGGGAAGAGGTTCTTTTCTTCATATATAGTGTTGGCTTTTCTCCAAACATGTTGGTTTTGATTGTGATCAAATAATTCTATTTTGGACTCGTCTGTCCAGAGAATGGACTTCCAGAAGGCCTCTGGTTCATCCAAGTGCTCTCTGGCAAAGTTAAAACAGGCAGCTTTGTTCTTTTTTGAGAGCAGAGGCTTCCTTCTAGCAACCCTCCCATGAACGTCATGGTTATTCAATTTTTGACTGATTGTAGATGCATGCACATTTGTCCCAGATGCTACCAGAGAGTTCTGCAACTCTCTAGAGGTGATGTGTAGGTTGGCCTTTACCTGATTTATTATTTTTCTGGTGCTTCTGGGTGATAGTTTTGATGGGTGTCCACTTCTAGTCAGAGTTGCTGTCATGTTGAAGGCCCTCCATTTGTAAATTATTTGTCTTACAGTGGATGGATGGAGCTGGAATCTTTTGGAGATGGTCTTATAGGCCTCCCAAGACTGATGGGCTATCACTACCCTCTTCTTCATGTCCTCGGATATCTCCTTTGCTCTTTGCATTGCTGATTTGTATGGGACCACAGTGGTTTGGTTGGTTTCCTCTCTCTTTTGATTATTGCAGGCCAAACCCTTTCAAAGGATGTCTCATTTCATTAGTCTGCTTAAATGATTAATTAAGTACCCAATTGTGTTTCACCTGAGTCTGTTACCTGTTTGACTTTACCAGTGCAGACAAGTAGTATATACATTTTGATATTTATGGCTTACAGCTCATGAAAATCAAAAATCCAGTATTTCACAATATTAGAATATTTTGTAAAAAAGGACGGTAGTGGCAGTGGCTTACCCTCATTAAATTATGAAAAAAATGAACTTTTTCACAATATTATCTAGATTATAGTAATTATCAATTTTTTTGAGATGCAGCTCTATATAGGGTGAATATGGCTTTTAATCTGAAGTGCAAATGCACATGAATACATAGATACACACGCACACACAGCGAGTTGTCAATAATTAAAGCCTACCTTCACTACTAACAGTGGTTAGTAGTCTCGCCTCATACATATATCTGCTGAATAAGTGCATGAGATCATATAGTGATACAGTTCAACAAGTGTAGTAGCTTACTGAGTTAGGTAATGCCAGAATGTATACTTATATAGAGCAAAGTGACACGACTGATACATGGATGGAACATGGTCAATTGGTAATCAAATATGATATGTCACATAGTAAAAGTGGACAAAATGTAACATATATCACAATGGAGTGAGATGTTTTTGTGGCCTGTGAGGCTCTCTGTTACATGGACTGTGTGCATAGATGTTCCCTTCTGTAAGTTCTCAGAACTGAAAATCAGCCACCTCCATATGGAATGGATAAAAATACCAGCAAAGTCACTTTCTGTGATTTGAGTTGTGCTGTGGAAGGACATTTGTTCAGTGTCACATCTCTTCACTGCTCTGGTTCCACCTTTTAATCTCTGACAAAGATTTAAGAGGCACTACCTCATTATGCATTCAGTAGATGTTGTGCCCCATGAATTGCATTGAGATATGCCTTTTCCTGCTAGAGGTTTATTAATTGTCTTTCTTCAATAATTCCTCCTCTGTAAGAAAACACTGCAGTATCTGTTAGCCCCTGCTGTCTTCATGACACAAGATACACATTTACGAGTACCAAATAATAACAAGCATAAATCTGATTTATTTAAAAACGATGAAATATTTTGTTGTATATGAGAAGAATACATAATTCATGCAGACAATTGTCTTATGTAAATTGCTAAATAACTTCTGTCAAGACAACAACAGGGTGGTGCCCCAAAAAAATAACAATGATGCAGTCAGTCACATGCAAAAAGTGTTGCCTCCCATCTGTGGTCACTAGATTTCTGCATTTTGTATTAGTGAAGGGAATAATTGGAATACATGCTCTGTTGCATTTATACACTGACTTTTAAATTTTGACAAATCAATAAAATTTTACATTTATGTACATTTATTTTTATGAAAGTGTTTAAAAATTTGATTTAAATAAACTGATTTATTAACATTAATTATCAACATGACGTTGTGAGGTTGAGAAAACCTAGCTCATGTCCTTTCCATGCTTTTCTTCACTCTTCAATGGCTAACATAATGTAGTAATGTAGCCAAGTAACTAAAGTCACTGTCGTATTTTATTACACTTTGGAGGTAGCTGAAAATTAAATGTTTCGAATCCTACTTTCTGCTTCACCATATTTGTCCAACACCTGCATAACTTTTGTGTGTAACTCTTACATCAAAACATGTAATCACACAGGGATTCTTCACTCATCTTTAAGCAATTACAACTTGCCAAGATGGACCACAGACAACTATAGCTATATCCATAGAGGTTAATATGTCCCCAAGAGCCTCACAACATTAACATGGCCCTGCTCTGTGTCTCTGCCTCTGTACAGGTACGCTACCTGAAGATCATTGAGAAGAGTGGCTACCAGGCCCTACCCTGGATCGGATACATTACTTAGAATGGAGGTAAGGACATAAGCACACACTAAACATAACCCTTAAAAAGTGATTTATAGACCAATGTGGATTCCAGCACGTTGGTCCCCACAAAGCTATAAAAGTGGTTAAACATTTCCCACCAGTCCTGAGTCTGAACAACCACACAGGTTGTTTTTTTTTTGTTTTTTTCCCCTGTGATACAACCCATAGGAGTGCACTGAAATAGTGCACCTACAGCGACAGGAGAAGTAGAACTTGGTTTTGGGTTACGGTTACAATAATAAACATGTGGACTACACCAACAGTGTTGTACCTACCTTTGTCACCATGGTTACTATGATAACAGTCATGGCTTGGTTTGAGTTAAAATAATCAAAACAGTTATGGATAATAGAAACAACATAAAATGCTGCCTTCACATGGGAATCAAACACTGCTCTCCTGTGTCATAATCCTGTTTTATTGTACCAGCCGTCAAACCCCAACCTCTTCCTCGTGTACTCTGTTGCACTATACACTTTCCATATTGCTCCTGGCCTAATTACTATGGCTACTACATGTTGCCTAGCAACAAACTGTAACTATGGGTCAAAATAACCTGCTGCACAGTCAAACTATGGACTCGATTTTGACAGGAGGACAGTCTTATTATTTTTTTGGCTGTGTTTTGATGTAATCTTTTCCAAAACAGAGTAGTATATAGATATTTTCTTTGGTACCTGAAAACAATGAAAATTGTTCGAGTAAAGAGTCAAACCAATACCCCAAAGTGTAGCTTAGTGTAGACTACTTTCAGTCACTCAGCCTGTACTACAGGAGAAATTATACTATGTGAGAAATTACATAGCTAATGTGTCCTGCCAATCTGCAACATTTACAATCAACATTTACCGGGTGGGTAGGGAATCTACTCACTGTAATTTAACTCATCACAGTATTTGAACCATTGGGAAATTACAGGATGTGGTTTGTAATAAATGTGGACACCAAGCAGGACAGAGACAGAAGATAAGCCAAAAGCTTCCTCAGGGGGTGCAGGAGAGTTAAAGGGGATGAGCAGAGGGAGAGACATGAAGCAGATACTGTGTGAGGAGACACTGAATCATAACTCAAATATTAACACACAAAAATTACACACACATTGACATAATTCATTATCTCAGATGCATAATAGAATAAATGAGTAAATTTAAAATGTAGGAATATAAAGAAAATTAATTTAAATTAATTAAAATAAAATAATCCAAAAAATGCTTTTCTCTTAATGCTTTTCCTGTGCAAGGAAGGACCAGATTTTTTCTGTTGGATACTGCCCATGCTGTTTAGTCAGTTCCTGCACACATGAATTCGGCCTTGACAGGAGGTTAGCACATGCGCAATGTGACAACACTGCCTGTGTTGCATGTGCACTGAAGTGCTGTGGTTCACACATGTCTGTTCACTCGGCCTGCATGTCTGCTATGTCACTCTATGCTTCTACATTGAGTTTGCCTTGTAAATGAATTATGAATCATTGAATGTAGAGAAACAGGCTGAGCACCACAAAAAGACAGTGGGGTCATCAGGTGGGGACAGCAGGTAAAGCTGGATATTGTCAGTGTCACAGTCACAGAGGGGCCATGTGATCGGATAATTGGACCCAAGGCGGTGGTGTGTATTGTGAAGATGAGTGTTCACAGAACCGATCCTTGGGACACTCTAGTGGGGAGGGGGTGGACTAGGGACATTTGCCATTTCTTGACACAATGAAACCACACATAGTGAGGTGGCATTCAAACCAAGAAAAGGCTGTTCATGTTGGGGAGAACGGATAGCAGGATGTGGTGGTTCACTGTATCAAAGGCAACTGAGTGGTCTAACAAGATAAGAACTGAGGACTGACCTAAAGCTCTGCCTGCTCTTAAGGCTTCAATCACAGACAACAAGGCTGTTTAAATGGAGTGATCTTAAAGCCTGAAGATTTGCTTAAAAACCACCCTTAATTTTAATTTTTATGTTTTAATAATATTTAAGATAAATAGTGACACTTCCAGTTTACTGAGCCTTTAGCCTCCAACATGGCAAAGAAACTACTTCCAATACATTATTAAAGAAGGCAGAGGAATAACCAAACAAGACACACAGAGATCTGTGAAGGTAGCAGAAACACCACCTATAGAAAATGAGACAATAAGCTTTTGTAGCACATTAGTAAAATCCTTCTTATGAAATAAAGGGTTTCTTCCCACTGAAACTCATTTAATTTTAAAAGCTTTCAGGAAGTGTTGACCTAGTTTTAGCATGTAATCCAGAAACCTTAACATACCAAAGGAAGAGATAAGACTTCTGAAAGTACAGCTATTTTTAATTCTACAGAGCGAGTTAACATAGTCAACACAGGTCTAATAAAGACCTGTTTAATTAAATTAATAATTATTCAATTAAATAATTAAAGGCTAAGTCACTTTTGAGAAAAAAACTTGAGTTGAAACCTGTTGTGGATCCTTACAGAGGCTGTGCTCTGGGTGTGAGAGACAAAATAAGATAATTTTATTTGTGAATATAGCTAAAATCTTTAATTTATATGTTTGGTGATTTTGTCATGACTTTATTATAAAATCAGGACGTGACCATTGCTTCATGCATCTTGTTCTTAAGTTTAATTAAGTGCTGTTGTCTAATTAAGGCTGGCTAGTAGTTTCATTTCACAACAGTGACAAACAATGCTGAGACCTTGGGCAAACACTATTGTTACCTGGTTGTCACCAGTGAAGGCATGTCAATGAGAAGCGGATGCTGCTGGATTCAGTTTGTATGTGGTAACCATGGTGGCTATAATGAGGGAAGCTGAAGCGCGGGAAGCAGGAGCTTCTTTCAGCAAAAAACTCAGCGCACTTAGATGAGAACTGATGCCATGGGCCAAATTGTTCACTTACAGGCCAAAAGGGAAGGTGCTTGAGCACCACTTGCGGTCTATTTGTGCAAATGCCCGAGCAGAAGCATTACCTGTGCCAGTTTGCAAGCGGTTGGAAATGTTGGGGTCCAGTGTACATGTAGTAAGGCACCTACTGGTCAAAAGTCATCATTGATTTAGTTTTTTGAGTCATGAATAGAGGAGACTGCAGATGTACCACTAGCTTTTTATATCATGTAACTCTGCTCCTTAGCTAACTGCTCAGTTTTTTAAATGTGGTGCATTCAGGCCCCCTTTTCCATTTTGACAGAGAATTTCATTATTTCTGAAATTATTCTCTGTATGAACATCATGATTTCCTATGCAGGTTATCACTGGAGAACTCTCATGAATGGCAGGAAGGAAGGAAGCAGACAGGCTGTAGTGTTGTTCTTGGCTAAGCTATGAACCTTGACACACATTCATAAGCCTTTAGCGCATTTTACATGTGCACTCATACACTCACTTTATTAGGAAAACTACACTAATTCTGGGTAGGTCCTCCCTTTGCTCTCTGCCTCAGTCCTTTGTGTCATGGAGCCACTAAACTTTCCTCTGCGACTCTGCTCCATGTTGACGTGTGTATGTATGTATCTCATAATTTCCACAGATTTGTCTGATGCACATTTATACTGTCTCTCCTGTTCTATCACATCTCAAAGGTGGTGTACTGGATTCAGGGCTCTTGACTGGGTAGGTCAGTTAAGTTCACTATACTAATTTTCATGTTCATGAAACCAGAGATGACTTAAAAATCTGTGACATGACAGATTATCATTCTGCAAGAATCCATTAGAAGAGGGTAAATCCAGTTGTCCTCCCTTTACAGACATTTTCTCCAATTCACCTCTGGACTGATGATGCATGATCAGCCATGCATGGCCTTCTACACGATTCTAACAGTGTTTACTGGTGGTGATGAATCAACTAGAACAGAAAAGTCATAAACTGACAAACCTTTTCTCATCCTGAGCTCCATCCAGAGAGAAAGTAAATCAAAAGCATTCAGTTTTCAAATCCCAGTTTCACAATGAAGCAAAGTAAAAAATGTGTCAATAGTAAAATCCAACAAACCTCAAATCAATAGTCCAGTATAATTCCATTTAACAAGTACCTTAAAAAACAGGATGAAATTATATTTCTAATGATATCTGTGAAGTAGATGGCCATTATTAAGAGTGGCAGTTTATGTCAATGTTTTACATCCCCGAAGAGCTCAGCTTGTTGGGTGTTGAACTGTACAGGAAGGTTCTGAGTTGTCTACATGCTGAAACATTTAAGGAGTGATGCAGTAAATCCTGACACTGATACAATCTTTTGCTAGAGAGTTTTTGTTGAAAAGTATAACAGGAAGGTAAGGTCCCAGAGTCTACAGGGACACACAAGAAAGAAAAAAGAAAAAGGAAAAACCCGACTTATATAAATATTAAATATTACCAGGTACAGTGTAATAAATTTTGTGTTTAGTACTGACAGGAAAATCTTGAAAGGTGCCATTACCTGTCACTACCTTTAGTTCTACATTTTCCTGATATTTTGTCAATTTTATCAATCAATTTCGTTGTGTTATATCATGTGGCTCTTAGAAATTTGGTTTGAAAGTTTCATCGTTACCTTACTTTTGAAAATGTGAACTATAAGGAGGATATAATATTATAGCTGTCCCCTGCAAGCAATTCAGACCAACAGCATAGATCAAGTGAAAAATTAGAAAGGTCCTCCAAGAGTCAGGCTGCCCTGGCCACTGACTGGAATGCTCACAAACCAGAAAGGGATTTTGGACTAGGGACTAATAATAACCTGTAAGTATAAGTGGTATAGATAATGGATGAATGGATGAATGGAGGAATGGATGGATGGAAGTAGTGTAGATGAAGCCAAGGGTATGCCTGCCCTGGGATTGTTCTGTATTTTACCAGTTATCAGCAACATATTCTCAACAGACAAGTGGTCTGATCAAATCAAATGAGACCTCCGACATCTACAGTTTTAGTATTAATGTTGTCACCACGGCTGATGCTCATAATGATGACATTTGGCCAGTGTGTGACAATTTTGATGTTACATTATTAGCACTGGGCGAAGGAGTTGCCAGTGATTAAAATGCTGCCTCAAATTGCGGAGTGATTCATTGCATTACATTTACTCAATTAGCAGAAGCTTTTATCCAAAGCAACTTAAAAGTGAAGGACATCAGTACAGCTTCAGTGCAGTAGAAAGCCTTTGTGTAACTATTAAGTACTGCATTTATTAAATTAAAGTTTACGGGATTTAGGATACCATATAGTTGCATTAACCCTGAGTGGCAGGTTTGATTCTTTGCTGGTGATTCCTGCCTCTTGTCATTGTTGTATCTATCTTAAGCATTAAAATGCCCATGAATGAATAAAAAAAGGTTCTCCCAGTTGATACTTTTCTGTACAAGCTTGCCACAATACAACTTAAATATCAACGCTTGTAGATTTTGGGAATGTTCAGGGTATTAGATGATTCATTAGTTTTGTTTTAGCGCTCAAGTGTTTCTTGCTTAAGTTGCTTAAGTGCTTAAGTTTGAAAAACATTGCTTTAAACTTTGGTAGATGATTGGTGGATGTCACAATTTACTGATGTTCACTAAATGCATCACACACAGGAAGGTGCTAGCAGACTTACTTGCATAGACAAAACAAAATTTTGTTTGTGAAATAATATCCTGATATAAGAGAAAGCAGGCTCTCTGATTCTTGGTGGCTGCATTGTTTGCTTAATATAGTTATATCATTACATCATTAAATGTGAATGACAGTAAGACTGGTGTTTTTTATATGTACTGATGAGGTCTTTGATGTTAAATTTTTGATGTAAATATTTGTTTTTGACACTGTCACATCTTGTTAAAAATAATCATCACATGTACTATATCGTATCATATCATATCATATCATATCATATCATATCATATCATATCATATCATATCATATCATATCATATCATATCATATCATATCATATCATATCATATCATATGTCCAACCCCAGCAGTTAAGCTGTAGTGAAAAGCCTTTTTTTTTCTGTATGTTGTGAGTCAGGTTTAATTAACATACCTGCACAGCTCCTTTTACTCTGGAGACATCCTCTTGCTCATTGAACAGCACTGACATTAATGTAGACACCTCTGTATTTGATGTGGTCAAACTATGTAATTGACCATGTTGCTGCTGGCACGTGGTAGATGATGTATGTTTATGTATGTTTGTGTGTGTATGTGTGTGTGGTATACCATGGTGACACAACTCTAATTAACCTGTGGTTTTACCCCTGAACTGGCAGTACTTTTTGTACTAAACATATGGCACAGAACTGTGGGTCTGTCCACAGGCGTGAGTATGTTTGTGTCAGTGGCTTTGAGACAATACTAAACGTTGAAGATTAAGTCGACACAGCGGTAAAATGCAGATTGTAAGACTACATTCATGTACTGTTTGTACTAATGTGTGTCTGTGTATGTCACTACACATGCATGTGCAGGACACACACACACAAAAAATACAAACATCCTCACTTAAAGCGAGGGGGAGAGCGGCGTATTTAGTTGCCTAAATTAAAGACCTCCCATGAGGTTTTTCAGTTGAAGGACCCCTCTTTAAACACCAAACTATCAATTACCAGCAGCCTGCAGCCCTACCCATCTATTACCACATCTACAGAAGAAGTGGGGACCTCAGCTGTCGTCCTCTCCTTCCTTTCATGTTCTCTTGCTCCAAAGCTTTGTAGGAAACCAATGGCAGTGTTTGATGGTTAGGGGATAGGCAGTTAAAGCCACACTTGCGGGAGGGGGCAAGCTGCACTCCATTTATTGTCTGGCCTGGCACACTGCTACACTGCAATTAGATATAGACTACCAGACTACAGGCTGCTGCTAGACCAGTGTGGCAAACAGCAGGTACATCAAGCAGCTTAAGGCAGTAGTTTGTATATATCGTGCAATTTTCCTCTCTTGGCCTCTGGTAAAAAAAGTGCCACAGACATAATAAGAAAGCATCAGTCAGACATGGCTGATTATGACATTCAGATGTAAACTTGCACTTATTTTTTTGCAGTGTTATTTTGCAGTTTTTTGCAAATTTTACCAAATTTTTGCCAAAAATCTGTGTAACCCACTCAATATGATTTCACATATCAGATGTCCATTTGACTCTGCATTGGGAAGTGATGAGATGGATGACAATGCCAGGGCAATCTGGTTAGCAAGCTTAATTCATTAAAAGAAAATTGAGTAAAAGAAATATAAGCAAAACAAGAGGGTTGTTTTCCACCTCCAGAGACACTTCTTTGTGAGTAAAAGAATAATGTTACTACTTTATTGGTAAATAGCTATTAACTTACATTGGCTAGTCTTATAGTCAGAGGAGTGGATAAAATAGCAAACAAGTATGAGGTAAGCAGACAAGTTGCAGGTAATCAAGAAAACGGATGGCAAAAGAGACGATCCCACAACAGTCTGGTTAACAGTGGCATATACTGACAGGGTAATGAGAAAACTGGAATCTGGTGTGTATCTGAGCAGGGAAACTCAGGTGATTACAAACCTGTGTGTGTGTACCTTTGATTGTAGCAATCCAGGCACAAGAGAGACAGAGCAATTTCTGTCAGTATTTAATTCATGAAAATTTCAATGTTTACAACAATTATCCATTTGTTTTCTCAGATGAACATATTTAACAAGGCAAAATAATGCAGCTCTTCAAACACAAAAATCCAGCTCTAAGAACAACCACTGAGTATACGGCTGACTCACAAAGACATCTCATCAAACAATGCAACAACGCATAAAGGGGATTCAAATACTAATATAGATTACACAAATCAAAAGAAATAACATGAGCATGATCTATAAATAATTTCTCAGTGAAATACACATACTTTTGCACTGTATAGTTTGTCAACACTGGTGCAACACCCATTCAAAATGTTGGTAGGAGCTGATTGCTTGGCCCACATTTGGCTTAGGGTATGGCTGAGATCATGGACTGCTTTGTTGTAACATCAAAAAGTTACAGTTCTGGTGGCTCAATTTAAGACTCAGTTTCTGAATATGGTCTGTATGCATTTCTCTGTGGACTGACCACTGTGATACTTTTACACTAGTAATAGAGACCCTAGACCTGCTTTATAATAAAAAAAAGCACAAGATCATCTCACTTCACCTCACAGACCTTTCACACCAAGTGACATGTGGAAAAGCCATTTTTGAAGATTTCTTAAGAACCTCTCCAAAAATCTTTCACGACACAACACTTCTTTTGGTCTCTTTAACATGTGAAAAATTTGAAGTTGATTGGATGATGATATTTTTTACTGTGAGTGGATCTTCACCAGGTCAGGATCAGGATTAAGAATCATGTTAAGAATCAAGATTAAGGTATATAAGATAAGGTAAATATAGAATGTGCTAGAGTCAATGGAAAGTCCTCATAATTGCAGAATCACTGTATGTGTTTGTGTGTATGTGGCAACAACATATAGTATCTGGCATGAAACAGTCCACAGTTAACAGAATTTGGCAGGTAATTTCTGTAAACTCACTTTTGCATATTAGCTGAATTAGAGACATGCCAGCACATTTTACTATAAGGCTGTGCTATTGTTGAGTGCCCCTGGTTGCCACTAGTAACACTCAGAAAGACGGACCTGCCATTGGCTCTGGCTCTAATTGCTCTTAAAGCAGATCTGATTTAAGGCAAATGAGATCCAGATATGCTTGGCTCACAGAGCAACAAATTTCACCACTCCCCTGCCTAACCTTAAGCACACTGAGCTGGGTTTCCATAACAAAACCCATGTCTGTGTTAATGTGACTGCGTGTGTTATTGTTATCATTACAGAAATCAGAGTTTGTGTTCTTTAAGGCAGCTGAATGTGGCTTTGGAACTGTTTCCATGAACATGCCATACTGATCTCCAGCCTGTACGCCTTTTTTAACTGAGACTGTGTTAGGTACACCTGTGTATGTGTGTGTGTGTGTGTGCGCATGTGTGTAAGGAAGTGCAGATGTTGAGCCAAGCCTTACTCTAAATTCAGAGATTCTTGGAAGATAAGCAAGCGTATGGTGTACATACAATATACACATATATGATCATATCTGTGTGCGCATGTGTTTCCTGTTGTGCTCTTATTGTCCATTTCAAATATTTATAAATAGTTCCAGAACCGAGCATAGCATGAGGCTAACTTAGCTGCAATCAATACAAACCTACAGGCTGCTGTCTTCCTGGAGCTCTCACACAGAGAACAAGCACCATCAGAAAGTGACATAGTGAAGTATTTATTATATTTATAATGGAAAGTAGGAGACTCACTATACCCATGTATGCACCTCTCTACCTTGCATCTATCTTGAGATGCGAGCAGAAGATGCTAGTGAGTGAAATGTGGACACAATTAAGGGAACTGAACTGGAACATGCAAGAATTTGCAGGATTTTGTGGGTTGTGACAGCTCATAGTTAACAGATGTGTTCTCTGCATTTATACAGTCATTAAATATATACTTCTTCCTGACTGTAGAAACAAAAAAAAAATTAATATTATGGTCATTTTGCACTGGTCTACCTGCCAAGTACAACATGATGAAAAGTTGAATTGAAACATATACTGGCCTAAGAGACCTCAGCTGCTTTAACAAAGATGGAGCCTGATATAATTTAGATGAAACTAATAGACCTCAGATAGACACTGAAGTTTGTGGGTTGGCTATTATAACTAGTAATGCTTTGCATTATACTTTGGATAAACAGGAGAAATTTTAGGGCTTACTAGCTTTGCAGCAAAAACCTCTAATTACCCTCTAATGACCAGCATCACAGAAATGTTTTGACATCCAGCTTTTCAGAGCAGACAAGCAGACCACTAATTTGAGAAGAACATGCATATTATTAACATATTAACTAACATTAACTACATAGTAATTAATGTTAATTCCATGATGATGTATCATTTGTCCAAGAGGTTAAATATAAAGAGAAAAGCAGAGGGCTGAGTTCAGAGCTCAGAGGTATTCCATATTTCACATCTGAAAATATTAATGTAGTATAATACAGGAAACACACTGAATTAAATGATCAAATGATATTAGGTGGCCAAATGTGGCACACCATTCCACTAACACCAAACTGAAAATATATAAAAATTTTATGCACACATGGTTATTTGAGTTACAGCCTTCCCGTCAGCTTGCATGAATCCGGCTGTTCATTGACATGATGTTTTAGATGAATAGTTGCTCTCTGGACTGGGTGGTTTTGTTTTCCTCACCATTCCCACACTCAAATACAAGTATTTTCAAATTTCACAAGTCCAAGTATTTGCAGTGCATAAACGTCCTGAACTATGTACTGAACAGTATTTCACTACTTGCATATTCAAGCCATTTGACTGCAGTGAACTCATTGTCATGTTCAAGAAACCAGTTTGAGATGATTATGAGCTAGCCGGGAAGTAGCCATGCCCAAAAGATGGGTAAACTTTGGTCATAAAGGGATGGACATGGTCAGCAACGATACTCAAGTAGGCTGTGGTGTTTAAATGATGCTCAGTTGGTACTAAGGGGCCCAAACTGTGTCAAGAAACTATCCCCCACACAGCCTGAACTGTTGATACAAGGCAGAATGGATCCATGATTTCATGTTGTTTATGCCATCCGACTGTACTGTCATGCTTTCTATTATAAATGAATATGACAAGAGCACAAAAAATGGATTTTGTAAATAATCATAGATTAAACCTGGATGATATGGACTAACATGTTTATGTATGTATCATTACGTGTACGGCACTACCATTTATGGACATTTTTACTTTTTTTACTTTTACTTACTGACTCTTGTCTATTGACCTGTTTCTAACTCTTTGACCTTTCACTGTCCTTTTTGTTTTATTCTAGACTACCAGCTGAGGACACAGTAATGAAATTTGAAATCTTAAGAATGAACTTAAATACATTAAGTGAATCCCTGAAGAACAGCTGGGTATAAATGTCCAAAATGAATGAATATCTGTATGAATAATCCAATACAAAGCTACTGTTAGAAACCAAAGCATTGTACTGAATCAGGTTAAATGAAGGTCAAATAACATGAAACCTCCACATGAACACACCAACAATACAGTACATAAATGCCTAGAGGACTTAGGCCAGGAACACACTAGATATGTGACATGTGCATGACAGCTGCAGAAGTTCTTAGTTTTCATTTTGATTCCACATAAGGGAACAGGTGAAGCAGAAAAGTGAACTCATTTACTTCAGCTACCGTTGTAGCTTGTAGACATTTATTCACCACAGCCTTTTGTTTTTTTGTCCTTTTTACACAGTTCTGCAATAAAAGCCAGATGTCATATCATCATCTAAAATACTTTTCAACTTAACATAGTGAGAGAAAAAGTGAAATCTGACTTCAGTTTTGTTATATCTACTGCCATCTGCAGTGATTTTATCTGAGCTAAAATCAATATCACTAAAATCAAATCCAAGATAAGTTTCACTTGTTTGGAAATTGAGTCAAGATTGAGTCTGCATCAAATCTTAGACCCATTCTTCATTCTGTCACTCAGTGTGCACCGTCTATGAGTCAGTACAAAACAGTGGGGGTGAAGAACTGTGCTGCTAGGAATTTAATGATTTTAGAGGACAGGCCATTTGGGGATAGATGCCTACAAATTAATAACTTGGTTAAAAATAAATAAAATACATGACATGCTTTAAGCTTTTTTGCAGTCCATTATCATGCATCAATTAAGATGCTTCATTTCAGTGTGTATCAATTTGCTAAAATCTATAATTATGTAAATATATTTAATTTCAGAGAAACATCTCACTTTCAGCCTGCCCTGACAAAACATCAGTTTCGTCACGGCAGGCAAGTTAAGCAGTGTCTTCCCAGTAAAAGCTGAAAAAAGAATGCTGCTATGTGGAAGTGATAACACTCATTACATCAATTCAAGTCAATTCAGTTTCATTTCTATAATGGTACATCATAATATACATTATCTCAAAGTCTAAGAGAGAAACCCAACAGTTCTCACAAAGAGCAAGCACTTGGCAACAGTAGGGACAAAAAACTTGATGACATGAGTCCTACAGCACTGCATTTCCCTGCAGGGTATTGTCACTCAAAATTACAATCCTGTTTAACACTTGGATAACCAAAAGTTTCAAACTTCAAGCTATTACTGAAAGTAATTTAGTAGTGACTCAATCTACAAGCAGCTAAGTTCTGTTTAACTGTAGGAAATCCAAAAGCTCAATTTTAAGTTTGCTGAATCTGGAGTGTTGAAACTCGTTTTTTTTATTCTAATTTGTCCATATTTGTATCATTTAACAGTGGCACACTGACCAAAAGATGCTCAGCTCATTAAATGAGTACTGTGCCCCTGTGCCTCTGTGTGTCCTAAATCCAGTAAAGGTGTGGTCAAACATTTTTTATATTGTTGTTGAATATTCCTGAAAAAAAGTTGATTATTAGAATCTTCTCTAAAACTCACAGACCACTCGATTTAATGCGTGTGCAAACAATGCCAAACCTTAACATTTGTATTTCCCATGGGAAATATGTTCCTCTAAAAAAAAAAAAAAACAACAAACAGACAAAAAAAAAGGCCAGTTCACTTTCACTGATGTCAGTGTGTCTTCACATAGTGTTCACAATGTCATTCTAGTGTGACAGATGAACTGAACATGACTGAGTGTTCACACTGTTCACTGTTTGTGACAATAAAATAGACAGCTCTAGTTTGTGAATTGTGAAAAAATTATATTTAAGTAGTATCTTGTATCTCTGTCAAAAAATATTGCATTATGACATAACATCCATCAGTGGTTGAAATGTAATGCGCTGATCATGCACCCTGTTTGTATTGCGGATGATGATTATCTGCAAACTCAACTTAATAAAGTAGTTTTATGGATAAAAGTGATAGTTTTGTGTGTGTTTTTGTGCTTTAACATTCATGCCAGTGCAGTGTGTGTGGATATATACATCCTGAAGCAAATGTTCTTGCAGAAATGAGAATTTTGTCATAACAGGAAACTGCTTGTAATGATTCAAAGTTTTGCTACTTAATGGAAAGAACAACATGAAAGCACTTTATTAAGTGGTTTATAAATTATTTTGCCACATTGGTAAGAATGTGTATATATGGTATGTTTGTGTCTATGTGTGTATGTACTTGATTGCCTATCTTTGTGAGAACAAATTGGAACTTTAGATCTTGGGAGTAAGAACACTATTACTAAGTGAGCACATTTAGCACGTCCTCCCTTTCTGACCCACCTTCATATGGCAGTTTGGGGATTAAGACCTGGTTTTAAGATTAGGGTTAAAATGAAATTGCTTATACTAAGGTCAGGGGCTCAGGAATGTATTTCAGCCAGTCCTCCTGAACAACCACAGGTTTTTTTTTCAAAAATAATACAATAGGCAGAAATGTAACTATGGGTCACAGTAACCTGCAGTGCAAAATACCTATTTCAGGACAGTCTCATTGTGTCAATGAGTGTCTTTAAAATTATGATGAAACCAACATTATAAATTGTGTGTGTCTGTGTGTGTGTGGTCATGTCCTGGGCCACCACCATAAAGCATTTTTAAGCCAGCACAAAAATTTCACACAGGAAATATTTTGCTAAAAGTAGACAGTATTGTGTTCCTCGAGCACAGCTCTGTACTTTAGTGTGACACTGTTTCCCACATTGAACAGTGTTGTGCTGGGTTCAGCTCACTGAGACACAATGTCTTTTAGATACAATGATGGGTCCCATGGGATTGATTATTAGTCATGTAACAATGATTCCACCTGCTCTTGTGTTTAATATAATAAAGCTTAGGGAAGGTAGCAATGTTTTTGCATCACCTCATATGTTGTTTGTATGATCACATCAACAGTATAACATTCCCTCCCTACAGGCATCATGGTACATAAAATCAATTTTACAGTTAAACATGATGTTTATACTGTTTACTGTGCTAATGTGTACGGTAGGCTTTTAAATAAAGTCTCCAAGTCAACTGCAGGACACTATAAATATTTTGGGACCAGAAGTTAATAAATAATTAAACCCCTTTTATGAATATAGAATGGTAACTCGTATTATAGATGTACAAAATATTCAATATTCAATTCTAATTTACCTTAACATCAACTGAACAGAAATAGCATCTTATCAATAACTAACCAATTATCCACATTTTTCTTTTTAGGATATAAAATACTGAATAAAAATACAAAACAACTGATGTTTGGAGTCCTCATCAAAACCATCATGTCTTGCTATGAGGGAAAAGGCAATCATTAAGCAGTCGCCCCCATTAGACTCTGCTAGCATCTTACCTCCAACTTACCCTCCAAAGCTGATTGTTCTTTGGTCATGGCAAATTAATAAATGGCTACAAAGTGGTGGCCACATCTGTGAAGACATTGGACACATCCTCCCTGCCTTAGCCTTTGCTAGATGCGTGACATCCGCACATTGTCAGTAAACCCATCATGCATGCATTTAAAAGGTTTTAGTTAAACCTAATCCTGCATTTGTCATGCAGGATCATAAGCCAGTCTTTAAGTTTAGCTTGTCTGGCAATGCAAGAATCTCCAAATCCCAGTGAGATAAGGCAACAAATATTGAGAGAGAGCTTTAAGTTAAATTAACCCTGGTTCTCTGAAACATGAGTGAGGTATCTCACTTGTGCTTAGTAGACTGATGAGACTGTGAGACATCAGGCTCTTAAAGTAGGAGGAAGTCACATCTGTCTGTCAGTCATGACTAGTGTAGTTTACACTTCTAGGGTAACTAAAGTTGTAATAGTCCAGAGGCACAATGGGAGTGACACTACTGCGCATATTCAGTGAGCCACATAATGTAGAAGTAATGGAAGCCAGAAACTTTTTTGGCATATGAGCCAGGTGAGCAACTAGTATTGGACTTAATGAGTACCATTTTTGGATCCAGCATCCTGTTGTTATAATACATCTACAACTCTCTTGTAGGCAGGCTTTGTTTACATTGAGCAGAGAATGGTGGAGAGAACAATTACTTTGAGACATTAAAATTTGACTTAAAGAACACATTTATCATGACACAAAACGGAGCAGAGTGAGTAAAGTTGTCAGTAAGGTTTACTGGAGGATTTCAGTGGTGAGGATCCATGTGTTAAAAGGTTATATTTATAAACATTATAATAGCTCTTGACTATGGACTATGACCTGGACAGCACCCACACCAATATCATCTGTATCATCATTGATTTTCATGTTCTGAGTTGTGGGTAGAGATACATCTTTGTGTAAATATATCTGAACTCAGGTTTGTGTGATGTGTACTGAGCTTTAGGAAATGGGTGGCTCTCTCATGGACCAACCTATCCCAGCTTGACAACAGTGAGCAGCAGTTTGAGTCTGAGGATTACACATTTGAATATAAGTATTGGGCTTCAGCTCAGTTCAACAGCTAATGATACAACTGTCAAAAAAACATAAGTCTTAAAATGAAAGAATTGGGACACAGCTATGGGGTCTGTTAAAAAACTTAAATATAAAAATAGATTCACAGACAAGCAAAATAAAATATTTCCCAGATTGTGGAAAAATGTGGAGGAACCACTGCTAAACCTATAGTTACACCCACACTGACATCACCAGTTGCCTGTGCTGTGTTAATGATCGAAGAATATGTTACTAATGTGTTTTGCTAAATGTGGCTGAACAATAACAAAACATCATCATACTGAGACCAAACCTGAAAACATTTAGAGTGAAATATTATCCTTCTAAATGAGTTGCCAGGTTTGTTACCTAAAAACTGCCTTCATGTACCTCTTTTTTTCACACAAACTAACTGTTATTTATTAAATTTATATTATCTGTAACTTTAAACTCTTCAGTTTTCTTTTTGTCTAATTGTCTATTGTTTATGTTCTTTATACACCTTGCTGCAAAAAGAATTTCCTCTTGTGCGTTTAAAGATTTGACTCAACTAAATAAAGTAGAGCTCTGATTACTATTTAACTTATTTCACTTTTGCTTGATTTATTTACTTTTGCAGCTTACTCCACTGAGCCCACAGACTCTTGTCCACTTGGACGTTGTGAGAGCAAAGCTATAATGTGGACACATCAGGAGCCTGTTTACCTGAGCTGTCCTGAATTGAACTGAACCAACAGCTTCACCCAGTGTAGCTATAAAGTCTAAATAGCCTGTCTGTCTGCATGCTGCAAACCCTGCTAGAACAAAGCACAATTATCTTAATCTCCTGTAAAGTGTCCCATCTTGCTATTATATACATAAAAGGAGGAGCAAACAGTGTGCGTGTGTGTGTGTGTGTGTGATGGAGAGAGAGAGAGAGAGAGAGAGAGAGAGAGAGAGAGAGAGAGAGAGACTGAGAGAGACTGTGTGCTGCCTTTGACTTTGCTGTGACGGCATGCCAGGACTCATCTTCTCACCTGCAACCAGCCATATATCATGTAGCCTGAAGAGGTGACAGTTTAATTGGCTATTAAATGGTGAACTGAGGAGGAGCCTTGCACACACACATACATGCACACACACACACACACACACACACACACACACACACACACACACAC
>CM076656.1:8072984-8090248 GCA_038496675.1 Rachycentron canadum | reverse complement strand
TGTGTGTGTGTGTGTGTGTGTGTGTGTGTGTGTGTGTGTGTGTGTGTATGCGGGTGTGTAGTTCTTTCTCTGTCTGTGAGTGTTTTTTCCTGGTGGCATCATTTACCCTCCTAAGCCTTATTTAGAGTACCTTAATGACAGGACCACAGGCATGATGATGCATCACTGCTACACACTAAAAAAACACACACATATGCACACTCACACACACAAACACACGTACACAGACAGACACAGGGTCAGTTTACATGTGTGGTGTGACTGTGGTATATTTAAGTATTTAAGCGTCATAAACAACAAAGCCCACAGCAGGGCCAATCACTCAGATGAGAGGCACAATTGCCTTAATGGGGTGTAAAAGACTGCAGATGCAAACAGCAAGTCTGCAGGTGAACGTCAGACACCGGCCTAAACACTGTTTTATGGGCTGAAATTACAGTTTAGCTGCCGCTCTGTCTACCACCAACACACCAATTTCTGGAACCTGCAGTGTTGCAAGCTAAAGAGGGTTTAGTCATTCATTCATTCTCTTGGTAATTCATCTCTCATTGGAACAGGGGACAACACATTAAGATAAGAGCTTTTGTTTCAGATACAGCTGATTACAGGACAAACTCACCTCAGCAAAAACAAAGGCAAAATGTTAGGTTTAAGGAAAAGTGCATAATTTTCATCCAAGACAGTTATGTTTGTCTACATAGTTATTGCATATTTTTGGCTGATTGTCCCAAAATTCCATACAAATGAGACGAAATACTTGGAACTAAACATCTCACTTCTATGTCAAAATGAAACTCCACAATCAAAACCTGAAAATCCTTTTTCAAAAGGTCATTTTTGGAACAAAGTAGCACAAAACGGACTGTCTATACTGAACTGTGAATATGGTAAAATAAGTCAGGTGTAAAAACACAGGATTACAATTTCTATATTTTCACACAAGGGGGCTAGGCGTGGGTTGAGTATGATAAGCAGATGCTGCCCACAGACACCAACCCGAGAATGGAGGCACGAATGTCAAGGTCAAATACATCAAATAAAACCTGTACAGCTGCTTCATTATAAGTTGGTGTCAATGTAATATTACCTGGAATGTGTCCATTTATTGCCTTCCTGGCCCTTGTCCTCTACTTTCTCACCTTTACTTTACTTTTCCATATATATGAAGTTTTCATAGACATTTACCTGAGGTCTATATGTAACACAAACAAAGCTCAGACTGATGGTCAATTTCTGCATCCAGAACTAGGTGAAATTGGGGATGGTTGATGGTGGTAACATTTTTGGCATTTCTGTCTTTTTTTCATTAAACTCTTTCCAAAATTTTGGATGACAATGTAAAACAATATAACTGTGTCTGTTATTACTGTTTTGTAATTACTAACACACTAAAAAGTGAACGTTAAAGACTAAAGCATCAAAGGAACTAAAACTATAAACATGCTTTATTTGTAATTAAACAAACACAAACACTACAAATTTCACACCACTCGTACACACACACCTAAAAACACATGGAGAAATTGAATACCAATTCATATTTTCTGAGACTTTTGCACACATGGAAACAGTGAGAGTGAGAGGAAAAAGTAGAGCTAGAGGTAGACTCAGAGGACATGGCAGACAAGGGCCAGAACAAAGAAGCCCTGGCAATAGAATGAAACATGTGGGAGGACTAAATCGAGCATATAAAGAGTGAATCAGGTGCATCATAACATGTTCCTCATTGACATGTTTTAGAGTTGACCAAACATGAGAAGATTATATCATGGAAACAGACAAATGTTGAACATTTCCAAGAAATGTCAAGATGGATGTCACATATGACTGACATGAGGATATTATCAATCGCCTCTTTTTTTTTTCTTTTGAGGCAAATAGATGAGTGAATTTTGCAAAATGTGTTGATGGGAGGAAACCACAAACCACACAGGCAGGAGAACATAACAGCAAAACAGGATTGAAACCCAAATTCTTCTCATTGTGATGCAACAGTCCTAACTTTTGAACCACTGTGCCACCTTGAACTCCGATATATGTTTATGTCTGTCCACACACACGGGCATTGTCACCTCTCTCACTCAGCGCAAGTTACAGTATCATATCCAATGCACCTGGGCATTTGTGTGCCTCGACAAAGACTTTTATCAAAGACAAAACCTTCTGCCGCTACAAATCTGTATTTTTTTAATCAACAACTCAATGCACAATCATATGCTAACATCAGTTTCTATCGAAAGTACACTCCCTCCATAGGCTAACAGTAGATAACACTGTTGCTCAGCTATCATCAACACTAACACACATTAGACTCTTATTAGTGGTTAGCTAACAGCTCTGTGTGATCTGGGTTGAGTGTAATCTTTGCTTTCACATATAAGGCAAACCCAAATCATCAGTAGTAATGTGGACATTGTACCAGACCATTGTGGTAAATAGCCATAATGCAAAACTCATTTTTCAAACATGAAAAATGTTTGCAAAGTGTGCATAATATGAAGCATGCCATCTTATACTACAGCTAATTTCATATGAATTTTCTTGAGTTTTCAGCTTTTGTTATACGTTTCCTACCCCATGTGTGGGACACTCTTAGGCTTCCACCATCCAAAGACAGTAGTACATTAGGTTAGTTGTTGACTCTCAATTGCCTGTAGGTCTCAGTGTGAGCATTGTTGATCTCCATATGTCAGCCATGTGGTAGATTGGCAAATGATGGAAATTTTTTTGTCCATTTTTGGTCCAATTTGAAACAATGAGTAAAATGTCAAGTATCACTAGGCAATGCCAGATTGTAAAAACTGGTTGATATTGTTTATAATCAACAAGGTATTCATTTTTTAATGAGGAGTGCATTAAATCACTAATAGCGGCAAGTGTAAAGCCAGCAGCTGCTACAACTACCAGCTTCTGCGGGTGAATGGTAGCTGACAGAGCTGATGGCCTGCTGCAGCAGCTGACACAGCAAAAAGCAGCTACTGCTGCTTGCAGCAATTATTTGAAGAAATATATATATATATATATATGCATATGATTTGAGTTTCTACTTTTATTTAAGGATCTTTCCCTTCAACATAAAATATGGGCTAATGCTGGGTCAACACATGGCTGATGAATGGCTGATGAATTTATAACCTAAAGCTTTTAAATCTTGGATTACTGGATGCATTCCTGGATTACTGGGACATTGTTTTTTAAGGCATCTGTGCAATCTAACCATTCAGCTATAGGGTGAAGGGAGTGGAGACTGCTTTCCTCTCCACCACAAGCAGTTCTGCTCCTCTGATCTCTCTTAATCACACACTGAGCTGCTCTTTTTAATGGCCTCATGACTTTATAGTGTAGAGCTTTTTTTTGTTCCTGTATCAACATCACTTCTTTGCAACAAAGAAGTTCAAAGGACCATTGCCTTGTGTGATTATCTGCAAGAAGATGCTTTTCTCCTGTCTATGTGTCTGCTTGCATCACCCTATCTCTCTTTGTCTCGTGATCGTGTTCAAGACTCAACATGAGAGGAAAGATATAAGTATACGTATATTTTTAAGAAAAAGACATAAATACAGCAACTACTATACACATTACTATGTAGTAAAAAACACTGATGTGTTTTCTGAAAGTGAACCATTTCATGTGTACTTTGGTCCACAGACTGAAGGCTGGGTCTAAAAATCATTTGGAGCCCTGACACACTGCATGTTTGCTGTTAAGAGAATGCGATGGCTGCATTTAGCAGCAGCAGGGTGATTAAGGTGATGTATTACCAAGAGTTGCTATGGTTAGAGCTGACAGCTGTGGCCAAACATTTTCATGCAGACCTGTCTGAGGGAAGCAGACACACTGTCAGGTTTGTTTAAACTGAAAGAGCTTTGTCACACTCTTTCATAATCTCTCTTTCTTGATACCCCCTCTGCTCTCTTTCTCCTTCAGTGTCTGTTTTCATGCTTTGAGCCGTCTCTCTCTCTTGCCACACCGCCTCAACCTAGGTGGGCTTTGGAGACTGCTCTTCACCTCTTCTCCTCTCTTTTAATTTTTCTTGCCTTTCTTTCTCCTCTCATTTCTTCTCATCTCAGGTATAGACACATAATTACTATATGGGCTCAAGTCTCCAGTTACCCCTAATGTGCTGCCTTTTAACTGTATCCAATCATGTGTTTGCTTGCACTGTGCATGCGTGTGTGTGTGTGTGTGTTGGTGTGTGGAATTAGAAAAAAAGTGTGTCACATATACTGTCTGGAGTTAAGTACACTGTGTGTAGGTTATTGCCGGGGGGGGGGCTCATCCTCCAACCACAACACTGTCCACAACACTCCAAATGCATTGAATTTACACTCGCTAGGGGAATCGTGTTCTGTCCTCATGACTCCCACACTACAGTCATGTAAAAAAATTAGGACACCCAATGTTCTTTTTTACATATTTGGACATATGGATATTTAATATTAATTCTAACAATGATGGGAGATTCAAGTAATATAACTAAACAACTAAAACTGAAGAGGAGACTTTTTAAAACTTTCTGCAAAATGTCATTTTAAAAAAAATGCAATTTCTGGTGTGGAATAAATTAGGACACCCCCACATTTATTCCCACTTAAAATGGCTAAAATCACACACAGTGTGAGTGTGTATCACATCAGGTGCACATGATTACAACATCGTCACTCAGCATTTTGAAGGTGGCTTGCCCTATCTAAATCTCAGACATTTAGTTTGGTGCGCTCCTGACTGTTGAAGTGAGAGTGGACACCATGGTGAGACTGAAAGAGCTGTCTGTGGCCTTCTGTGGCCCGAGAGCAGACCGCAAGATGCTAAAAGAAGTCTCCAAAAACCCAAAAATGTCATCACAGGCTCTTGCTACTGTTGATATGAAAGTGTATGCCTCAACAATCAGAAAGAGACTGCACAAGTATAACTTTCATGGAAGGTGTGCCACAAGGAAACCTTTGCTCTCTAGGAGAAACATGAAGGCCAGACTGAAGTTTGCCAGAGAGAACGTAGACAAAGACCAGAACTTTTGGAATAATGTTCTTTGGACAGATGAGTCTAAAATTTAATTGTTTGGACACCACAACAAAGGACATGTTTGGCGTAAACCAAATACAGCATTCCAGGAAAAGAACCTCATATCAACTGTGAAGCATGGAGGTAGAAGTGTCATGGTTTGCTGCAGCAGGACCTGACCAGCTCACCATCATAGAATCCACCATGAGTTCTACCATAAATCAGAAGGTGCTTGAGGAACATGTGAGACAATCTGTAAAAAAAATGAAAGCTGAAGCGGAACTGGACCCTGCAACATGACCCAAAACATACCAGTAAATCCACCAACGACTGGCTGAAAACTAAGAAATGGAGAGTCCTGGAATGGCCAAGTCAAAGCCAAGATCTTAATCCCATTGAGATGCTGTGGGGTGCCTTGAAACGGGCTGTACATGCATGAAACCCCTCAAACATCTCACAGCTGAAAGAATTCTGTGTTGAGGAGTGGGGCAAACTCACCTCAGACCAATGTTGAAGACTAGTAGATGGCTACAAGAAGTGTTTCAGTGAAGTTATTTCAGCCAAAAGGGGTAACACTAGCTATTAGGGGGTAGGGCTAACTTTTTCCTCAGTTTGATTACACATTTTTCTTGATATCTTTTGCTTAATGAGTAAAACATGGTTATTTTTTGTTGTTTACCTGCAATTAAATCACTTTCTTTTCCAGAGATAAATAAAAACAAGATTAGACATCGATGTGTGAATATTTCTTAATAAAGAACTGAATATTTTATGGGGTGTCCTCATTTTTTTCACATGACTGACTGTCTGACAGTAGTTTGGACACATATTGTACTCTTTGTGCATCTAAACACATTTTCTATCTTCCAATAGTCAAAATAAAGAATAAATTGACAGAGAAGTCACAAAAAAAATGTGCAGCTTTGTGAAGTCCTAATAATGATACATATTTCTAATAATGATATATTTCCTGGAAAGTATTTTACTGTCTCAGTGGTGCCTACAGCAACCAACACAGTACAATGCAGGTACATTAATGAAACAAAAAAAATGTTCACCATTTTAGCAATTGAATGTGGAGACAGTTATTATGTTATGTATTTTCTGACAAAAATGAATCAGAAATTAATTTATAAAAGAAAAATCTAATATTCAAGTGGCCCTCGGTTTATGGACATAGATAGACTTGCACAGCTGGCCTGAATACACATGCATGTTTTCCCGCAACAGTTAATTTCTAAACAAAAGTTTTTTTTTTTCTGTATTTAGATCAGCAAACTCCATCTGATGATGAAGTACATGAAATGTGACTGAAGGGGCTAAACAAAAACAGTAAGTGGCTGTTGCGATTTGTTAAACTGATGTTTGGAGCCTCAACCTCAATATTAGGAGAGAGTGAGAATCATCCCTCTCTGTCTGTCTGTCTCTCTCACTCACATCCTTCCTCAGTTCTGAACTCATTATTATTGAGCTCAAACGAAAGTTTCATTGCTGATATACACTGATTCAGGGCCAGTTCACATCATGAAAATAAGTTTTCTGATGTTTGTGTGGTTCTTTTTGGAGACACAAACCAGTTTCATGTGGTCTTTCAAGTTCTCTACTGCCAAACAACCATCTGGTTATGTGATATGAAATGAAATTATCCTTTCATTTTAGAATAATGCACTTCTCATGTTCATACTCATGTTCATCAGGCCAAGGCCACACACAGTATGGGCCACTATTTTTTTTTTTTTTTCCCAAATAATTTTCCTCCAATTGGTTGCAATGAATTATGAAATGCTCAGAAAGGGGGTGTCTTAGATTGATCCAACAACTGTTAGATTTGGAGACAATTTGTCGTAATCCTCTTTATGATCTTCATTTTTCACCTTCCTGGATGAAATCAGTGTAATTTGTTTACTTGCTACCAATGCTTAATGTGCAAGTGTAGTTTCCACACATATCTGCACATGTGCATAATGCTGCAAAATTATAACCGATCTCAGAACTATAGAAGCTGAGTCAAGGACAGCTTACTTTGAAGAGCTATTGTTGTAGCTAATCACCAGGATATCTTTAATGATATCACTTCACTTTACTATCGTTGTAATTGAGACAACTATTACATAATATCATTCATTTTATTTTTTATATGCTTATGTTAAAAACCTGTCTTTAATTTTGGTAAAATTCATTAAACAACAAGCTTAGGTAAAAGCAAACAGCTGGATGGTAAATCAGCCCATGATTGTTGATTGCAAGCAACATGGAAGCAGAGCTATGCTTTCATTTCACTGAACCTCGCCCCTAATACAGCAAATAAATGACATTTAAGTACCATTATAGAGAAATGAGGCAGAGGAATAATTAAGAGTGAGAGTCCAGAGAAAAGGAGAGTGTGGCTTTGAATTTCAAGTGTTTACAGGAAATGTTGACTTTGTACTACTGAGCAGACAGCTGCCCATCCTGAGTCCAGTTCTGTTGGAGGTTTCTTCCTGTTCAAAGGGAAATTTTCCTCTCTACTGTCACTAAATGCTACTGTCTCTGCTCTTTGAAGAAATGGTTGGGTTTCTGTGTGTAATATATATAATGGTATATATAGGTCCTTGTAACTTTACCTTGTAAAGTGCGTTGAGGAAATGTATGTTGTGTTTTGGTGTTATGCAAATAAAAGTAAAATAAACTGAGTTAGTCAGTCACAGACATTTGCAGAGGTAGTCTTGGCCTTTGGTCAGACAAACAAAACAAGAAAATGTAGCAGTCATTTCAGTGGGATATGTTAGCCTTCTGTGGTGGATGCTTTTGCACTCACCCACCTCAGCTCTTATGAGTATTGGCAGCAGGGTGGTGTGTGTGGGACTACAAACTACAATGTGTGTGTTCATGGAAATGTATGAGCATGTCACCATATGCAATAATGTGGCTTATTAATGAGCTTTTAAGGAAAGGATATACCTGACTCTGCTACACACACAGTACTTGTTAGTTTGGGGTCTGCACATGGGATTTGTCACCAGAAATTGCCTTTAAAATGCTTGAGATGCTTGAGAGAGAGATTACACCATAGGTGGTAGGTGGTAGGTGAAATGGTGTGCAAAAAGTTTATAAAACACTTCTCTTTAATGTGTGTTGATGTTGCAGCACAGTGATGATGCAGACTGCTGTGTAATCTCACACAGACAGTACTCCTCAGTCTCTGACGGTATGAGACAGAGGCAGGAGGCAGTTAAGTAGGGGCTGCCTTTAGGACACCCCTCTCATTTTTTCCTCTCCAGACAGGAGGAGGAGTGGGTAGAAGATGAGGGTCTCTTATTCTTTATCCTTGCTCCTTCCCTCACCCTGTCTCTCTCTCTTCCTCTTCCCCTTTCTTTCATTGTCTGGGTAAAATGGATTTGTAGGTATTTTCCAAGATTTGATGGCAACTCTAGCCTGGCTGACATTAAGTTACAGCACTGTGTCAACTGGTCTGTCTCTCTTGCGCTACCCTCAAACCACCACCCCGCCCAACTCCCCTCTGCCTTAATGTTCCAGGGGGCTTCAAGGATTACAGATTCCAGACACTGGCAGTCTGAGATGAACCTCCTGAATATCCAGTATAGTAGAGCTAATGGGTAGTTATCTCTGTGTTATTGCTTGCATGCGTTTATGCTTGTGTGCGTGGCTGCCTGCAGGCCATTTCCATGGCAATATTTAGGATAATTAAAGGATGTGCCATGCTCAGGTAAGTCAACCAGGAACATCAGTGCAGGTGTATCTGATCATAACTGCTGTTTTTATGATGGTAACTACAGATGTTTGACTTTTGTGCAGCTAATTTGCTGATACCAGCTTAGTTCTGATGTAAAATGATCATTAGAGTTGGAAACATTGCTTGAATATCTAAGTACATTGTGTGTTTGTAGTTGTTTTTAGCAGTAGTTGAATTACCTGAAGAGGTCTCCTCCTCTCCATAACAAAGCCACCAGGGGATAAAAACTTGTAGTAACACTGACTAAAGCAGTTTCATTTTAACAATCAGAACTGGGCTGATCAGCTGTCATTTCATTCTTTGTTTAAAAGGAGTATCAGCACCTAATTAATTAACATGAACCATTGGAGGATCAGAGCGCCACAGTGGTGCATTGGTTAGCACTGTCGCTTCACAGCAAGAAGGTTCTGAATTTTATATTTGGGTCTGGGGCCTTTCTGTGTGGAGTTTGCATGCTCTCCCTATACCTGTGTTCCCTCCGGGTACTCCAGCTTCCTCCCACAGTCCCACAGCTCGTAAGCATGAGTGTGAAAGGTTGTTGGCTTCTGTATGTCTATTGGCGATGTAGATGTATGTAGATTGGCGACCCGTCCAGGGTGTATCCCCCCCTCGCCCAATGTCAGCTGGGCCATACAGCTTATAGAGTTGATATATTTTTTTTACCCATGACAACAAAGATTGTCTAATGTTGGGGAAGTAGTTATATTAACTGAAATCACCATCTTTTCCTAAACTTACCAAAACTATGACCTATATTACCATCACCATTGCGACAAAGTTAGCCCCTCTGGATACAATCCACGTGCTTATCACTGTAACCATGACATCTAAGCTCTGGTTTGTCTCCAACCATTGAGACGCTATTTCAGAAGAGACTCCTATGGGTTGTATCAGATGGTTGGTGGACTGGGTGAATAAAAATGTGCAAGTTCTTCATCAAATCTGAACTCAACTAACAACTTAAAAATATAAAATAAGAGAAGATCCATACAGAGAATGAGTAGGAGAACTGAAGCTATTCTGGAGGCTTGTGGTGGATCAAAACACATTTTTCCATCACTAGCAATGAAAGAGCCTGCTAACATTATTAGTTTCTAAACTGAAAAAAAAATTAATTGCAAATAGCAATGCCTGTAATTATGGGTAATCTCAACATGCAATTCTCCATGTTTACTCTATAACACATTACAATTACATTACATCTAATCAGACCGTTCGAGTTGGAAGTGTTTAACATATTAACACATTTAAAATGTAAACTAGATGGAATTTTAATGATTCAAATGAGGAATTGGAACTGTTAGAGCAGAAAATTGTTGCAGAGAGAAGGGACGCATTTGGTTTTAGACTTGAAGAAGAAATTGAGAGTATTTTAAGTGATACAGGCCCCAGACTGACTGCTACAGTGTTTGGTCAAAGAAACATTGGAAAATAGAAACTACAGTATAAACAGGAAATTGAGCAAAAGCAGAACATCTGTCAAAATTATTTGAAGCAATTATTAGAAGTAGCCAAGATATACGCAACATCACAAAAGCCAGGATGCATGATTTTTTTAGGGTAAAGAGATCAATGGGCGAAAAAGTAAAACATGAAACATTTCATCAAAGGTCCCATATTTTACACTTCTCTGTTGTTTTATTTGAAAGTTTACTATTGATAAGAAAATATATGCTTGTGGTTTTAAGTACCAAAAAACATTTCAATCTCGTTTTAAATCGCCCCTCTCAGGCTTCTCTCTGGAGTTTGAGCAGCCACAGGTTGGTAAGCCGATTAGAAGAGAGATTCAGAGCCTCTCAGAGCCTCCAGAGAACAGAATTTAGTCTATTAACAATTAGCAATTCAGAAAAATTGTAAGCAGTTAGGTGCTTGGTCAGGTTGCATGTGTAATGAGCAACTGGTCCATGGGTGTAACATTTTTAATAGTAGTGCTTAAAAAAACTCACTGTAGAAGCAGGAATCACTTTCTACTAAAGAAATGCTCTCTGTGTTTTACATATTTATATTATCGCTTTACTGCAGTTATTTATTACATTTGTAATTACTTTAGATACTTTTAAGTAGTTTGGTATAATAATACATTGTGTTCCACAAATTCAATATATGTAACAAATATAAATTTATTTTTCCATATTTATTGTGTAAAATAAGCACTGTTATTTTAAAATTTAAAAGAGCAGAAGAGCAGAAAGCCCAGTTTCGAAAGAGATGGTCAACAGGGCAGCTGTGTAGATCCAGACTGGAACTGCAGACTGTTAACTATCAAAAATAGAAATCCAAATAATCGTCGTCATCATCATCATCATCATAATAATAATAATGAGTGCATTTTAACAAGTCTTTATTTTTATGATTTTGTGAAACACCAGTAAATTGCAAATAGTGACCAAAGCATTGGAAAAATCACATCTTAGTTGTGGTATCAGTCACAGATGTGATTAACATTTGAATATATTTCGATCAATTTATATGTTGTAAGAATTATTCATTTTTTCGTTATTATATTATTTTTATTATTTTAAATGTGATTTAAAATCCTCATTGAACTGCTGCAGTAGCCCTCCATACACAATGACTAACCTCAGTGATTGTGGTAAACTTTAATGGCATACAGCTGTTAGGAAATATTCTTCAATGTGTGACCCTTAAAAAACCTTGTGTGAGAAACGTCTGGCAGCTATTTGCACCTGAGGGAAAATCCTCTGCTGTTAGAACAAAGTGATCCTGTTAGGGTGCCATGTCAATTATTTTGTCCTGAGTGATAAAAATGCAGTACATACAGGTAGAGGAGTGGCACCCAACTACAAAGACAAAAACATGGGAGAGCTGCCAATGAACTGTCTGCTAGTGTCAAAAAAAATTACCTGTGTAGGTTTTTTACAAAAGTATAAAACTACAAAATCACTTCTGTTTACACTCTTTTTACACAAATGTGCTGAGTATATTTCTATAGGTTTTTGAAGAGTTTAAATCCCATTCAGACTGAAGGAGTGATTGGTATATCTAAATAAGTCAGTGTGTGTCAGTATCGGTATTACACTCATTTAGCTGTGGAATTCAGGTTTCTTCAGTTTTCCTTCCTTAACACAGTGAGCAGGTTTCTTTATTATGTGTCACTGAAAGTTCTAACAGAAAACATCAGGAGCCCTGTTAACTGAAGGTCACGTGAGTGCAGCATATATGTACTTGGTAGAAGTTGCCTCTCACTGGTGCATTTTTGGCATGTGATCAAACACCTGTTGATTAATAGACTGACATGAGCTAGGCAAGGCAAGGCAAGGCAAGGCAAGGCAAGGCAAGGCAAGGCAAGGCAAGGCAAGGCAATTTTATTTGTATAGCCCATTTTTACAAACAGTTTGTCTCAAAGGGCTTTACATAGCATCATAACAACATCCTCTGCCCTTAGACCCTCACATTGACTGAGGAAAAACTCAAAACAAAAAACCCTTTTAACAGGGAAAAAAAGGGAAACTTCATGGTGAGCAACAGAGGAGGGATCCCTCACCCAGGACGGGCAGACGTGCAAAGATGTTGTATACAGACAAGAAAGCAGGTAACAGTACAGAATATGCACAGATGGAAATGGTGTGCAGGAATTAATGAAGGCAAATGATGATGCTCCCTCCTCTGCTTCACCTTTGGGATAGATGCACTGTTTAAAGTATGTTTTAATGTAGACAAGACCCACACAAAGATTTGTGTGTTATTAATGGTAAATTGATAGTATTTATATCCACCTTTTGAGTCATATCAGCAATTTAGAGTGGAACACGTGTAGCACTTTTCTACTATACACACATGTTCACATTCCAGTGGTACATCTGGGGCAGTTAAGGGTTCAGTATCATGTATCGACACAAATATACAGAGCCAAGAATCAAACCACCAACATTTGGATTCCTTTTCAATTTCTGGGAAAAAAACAATAAATGTGCATGCACACACTACAAGCAGTGTGAAGACAGTCCTGATGCTCCTGCTGCTTTTCCTGGTTCTCACAGACACACAGTGGAAATCTGTGTTGGGGGAAAATATTTGGCTTAGAGGCCTGGAAGACAGAGCAGCAGAACCCAACCAACCTCAGACCTGGTCCAACACAGGATGGAAGAGAGAGGGAGCAGCCTCAGGGCAAATAACAGGCTGCCTTAGCAAGAAAGGGATACTTGTACCTGAACCTGACAAAACTCAATGGGCTGGGATTAGCAGAAGATGAATTTCACACTTAATTGCTTGAGGTTGGGCCAGCCTCAAACACCTTGTTGAAAAATAGTTTTAGTAGTTTAGAAGTCAAGAATGTTTTGACCAGGGTTTATGCCCAGTTTCAGCTCAGGTTTGGACCAAAGTATTTTCAGGCTGGAGTCAGATGAGGCTCACATTTTCAGATGTAATCTGAGGTTGGTTTATCCACTGTGAAAAACAGTCAAGTATTTTTCATGTTGGCTCCATGAGTTAACATAACTTTTTATTACATCTTTGTCAGGTTTATTTGTTCAGTAAGGCACCCATGAAAAAATACACTCTGAATTTGCCAACCATTTTCCAATAAAGAGAGAAGCATGTAGAGGAAGAGAAAAACAATCAACTGAGGGACCAGACGATTTACTGGTTAGAAATGTAACACAGACAGCCAATTATTCTATGTACTGTAAGTCATAGTTAGCATACGTCAAAATCAAATGTTTATAGCACAAAACACATCAGGAAACATTAAAATGTGTTACTCAAGAGTTTACACCCACAATAATGTACTAATACCCTTGTATTTGTTTGTCCTCAGACTCTTCTCCATTCTTGTTTGTGTGTGTGTCTGTTAGTGCATCTGGGTGTGGCCTCATTAGTTTTCTATTCTGACCAGTCTCATTCCACACCTGTTCTTCATCTTGTCATCAATGCCATCCCTTTCTGCACCAGATTGTTCCATCACCCACAGTTGTATCATGATATGGCCAACTCTTGTTTTTTGGATTTAGTCTTTCTCATGTAGAGTTTTGGTTACATGCAATTCTTCATTTTTCCTGCGCTTCAGGGTCAGTATCATGTCTCTTTGTTTGTCAAGTCTGCTTTTTGTCTGCTTGCCCATGCTGTGCTTATCTCTCTGTTCAGTCACGTCATCTCCATACTCACCTCTCCTATCTGTTGGTACTCCAGTTATCTATGGCCCTTCACAAGCAATTACTCCATTCTGCACTGTACTGCCTGTAACCAGGCAACCACAGCCCAATACCTTTCCCTAACAAGTAATTTCTTACCCAATCATGTTTCCAAGCACAACTTCACCTTTTGCTGTTACAATAAATCCACAATATAACAACAATCTGCCCCATCTCCCCCATTTGATTGGTTTATTGTATATTACACCCAAAACACTAATAATAGACGTGCAGCTCTTTTGAACCTTGTGCCTGGTGCAGCAAATGTTTTTTGGCCATTAAAATAGCAAAGGTAATATGGATTTCTGAAATGCATTTATGCCACACACTTTAAACTATACATTTTGGACTGTTAAAATGGAGCTCTTTGTTTTTCACCTATTCTCAAGCATCTCTGATTTGTAAACAGTGTTTTACTCTGCAAGTGTCAGACAGTGCTGTTTCACCACAAATGGACATGGCTCCACTTCTCCTATTAGTGGCACCTTAGTTGTAATGAACACATAAGGAGTGCGCTAATTGTTAAGGTTGGGTCATGAGTCTTTGGGAATAGTCTAGGGAACCTGAAGAATGATCAAAGAGCCGAATCCTCCTGACAATAGTGATGTTTGATGTGATGAGTCTATGATACACATAATGTATTCATTGTTACCAAAACTAAAAAGAGGGAAACAGAATAAGGGAGGAGGAAGATGAGACAGGAATAGGGAAAGATACACAGAATGATCTGTCGAAAATCTCACAGCAGACGTTTCTTCCTCTAGCATGGATTCCTGAGAACCCAACCATTGTGCAAAACCTCTAACCAGACTTCCAAGTAAATTCCTGCTCTCAGGGATGACCACTGAAACTTGGCATGAAAAGGTATGTTTTAGTCTGGTCCATATTTTTGAGAGAGAGGGAGGGGGGCACAAAGGGCTCAAAGTTGTGAGGTGGGGCTTCCATGGATCAGACTTTGTACAGCACATATCACAGACACTTGATTGGATTGAGATCTGGGAAATTTGGAAGGCAAGTTAACACCTTGAACTCATTGTTGTGTTCCTCAAACCATTCCTGAACCATTTTTACAGTGTGGCAGGGAGCATTATCCTGCTGAGAGAGGGCACTACCATAAGGTAACACCATTTCAATGAACCTGTAACAATGTTAAGGTAGGTGGTAGAGTAACATCCTCATGAACAGCAGGACCCAAGGTTTCCACAGAACATTTTCCATAGTGTTCACACTGCCTCAACCAGCTTGCCTTCATCCCATAGTGCATCCTAATGCCTTATCTTCCCCAGGTAAGTGACACACATGCACCCAATCATCCACATGAATTATCAATCCAGGCTACCCTTTCCCATTGCACTGTGGTCTAGTTCTGATGCTCAGTACCAATTGTGGGGGCTTTTGATGGTTGACAGAGGTCAGCATGACCTGTCTAAAGCTACGCAGATAACCACGGTAGTTCTTCTATTGAATAAGACCACACGGGCCAGCCTTTGCTCCCATGTATATCAGCCAGTCTTGGTCATCCATGACCCTGTCACTAGTTCACTGATTTTCCTTCCTTCCTATGCTTTTACATTTTTTTCCTTTTTTCCATTATAACAAGATAATAAATGTTATTCACTTCACCTGTCAGTAGTAATGATGTTATGGACATCTTTACCTATCACCTTCTGGAGAAGTTTTAGGATTATTCTTAGGAGCTGGCACTAAATATATCAAATGTGCAGTATGTATAAAATCACTATTATGGTAATCTTCAACGTATTTACAATTAACTGACGATAACGTATAATAATGTTAAATCTTGTATTTTCCAGCCTCAGTGTTATCAATCTTTCCTGATTCATAGTCTGGGTTGTAGTTGAAACACAAGGGAGACAAGGGAATATTGGTCTTGAGTCATAGCTTTTATTGACAAATATAAATTGACAAATAGCTTGAAGTGCATATATATTGTACTGCTATATGCATAGCTACCCTGCTATTCACTGCTACACTGTTAACTAACCAGCTAAGTCTCTGCTTCAGTCACCAGCATTACCGTTACTTCTTTTTCCTGCTATAAACAACCTACATCCTGAGCTATTCCTGAAAGGAGCTGTTCTCCTGTGACAATATTCTGTCTTAAACATATCAAACTTACTCCTATAACTTATTACTGTTTAACACGTAACTTGGATGCATGTCTGCACGTGTCTGATGCTGTAAGATGATAACTGATATCAGAATGCTAAAAGCTGAAGCAAACTTCCCAGGAAAAATATCTTCAAATGACATTTGCAAAAATCACCAGCAAGTGACAGCAGGGTAGTGGGGAATAAGTGGGGAATAAATAATAAATAATAAATTCATATTTTTTAATTAATTTTTCATTTATTTATTCACATATATTTATTATGTATTGCTATGGCTGAGGCTGAGGCTGAATTTTGCTCTTATCATGTTGGACATCCAGTCCATCTGTGTGGAGACTTTAGTGCAACCACATAGTCTAGTGATCCTTGGTCCTCACTCACTGCATATCAGTCAGCAGCATTCACCTGGACAATGCTGCCTGTCAACAACACTATGGTTTGTGTGCTGCCACCTTCCTCCAGACCTCAGATCAATAATCCTTGACCCTGACCTTGACCTATTATCTGCTGCATCTCTTACTTCCCTGTGAGACAGTGGATGATCATCTGTTTCCTGCAGGACTCAGAAGGCTGTGTCCTGTGGGCCTAAGGGAGGCTGCATGGATACACACTAAAGCGGATAGATGTAGACACAAACAAAAGCAGACAAACATAGACACGCACTGCACAGAAACACATGCAGACATATATCCTTTCACCTTGAGCTTGGTAAATCTGGTAAACCCAAGTCCATGAGCAGCCATGAAAAGTTAAAACAGGGCACATGTGTGACAGAATGGCAGAGATAGTGAAAGTGAAAAAAGAACACAAAATAACTATTGTAGCTTTGGCTTTAAAACAAAGAAGATCTTTTGGGAAGATAGAATATGTTTATTATCAAACTTGTGACGAACTGATCTTGTGCCCATAGCTTTCCTCTGCAATAGCTGATACAAATGATCCTGAAGAGAAACAGGCTCTCCTCTTTCTTTTATACATGAGCAGCCTACTAACTTGTTTTCTTTTGTGTGTTCTATTGGTTTGAGGATGGAGACCTGGTAGTCCTGTTTTTGGTTTTTGCTTTGCCAGTTTAGTAATTTATTTTGGGTTAGTTAGGGAAGGTAGCTCTGAGTCCTACAGCCCACTCTGTGGCTGGCTCATTCTATTTGTTCTTCGATCTATCTGGTTAGGTTTTATTATATATATATATTATATATATATATATATATATATGTTGTTGCAAATTGTTTCATTCACTCAGGCAAAGCC
>CM076656.1:8025066-8063947 GCA_038496675.1 Rachycentron canadum | reverse complement strand
CTAAGACTTTTGCCCAGTACCGTGTGTGTGGAGAATTATTTTATTTTAATTCTGAGAATAACATGTTTCCATGCCATAAGCGCTTCAGCAGTAACTATAGTACTATAATTGCATCTCAATAAAGACCTCCTGTTTCTTTTTGTTTTTAATAAAATTTTAATAATTTTAATAAAATACCATTATTTTAACCATTTATCTTGAAGTTGTTATTCAAGTCCATCAAGTACAGCACTTTGAAACCATCCTCATCTTTGGATCCGGAGAGCTCTGCTTTCTTAAGATGATGGTGCTTATTTTTCCACAAAAAAATATACAATTAATGTCTTGCCAAGTTATTTAACACAGGTATATTACATAAAGATTCTTTCACAGTCTGATATTAACATAACAGACCAGATGTTAAAATTTTAGGCATATAGCCCTTTTAATCTGGGGTTAATCTCTCCAAACAGTTGTATGATTAGATAACTGACAACATTAAGACTCTGTCCTGACTGGAGGGCCTGGGTCCAAGTCCAACCCATGGCTCTTTGCTAGATGTCATCCCCACTCTCTCTCCCCTGAGTGTCTTGTCTCTCTCTCACTGTCACTGTGATTAAAAACAAAAATACACAAAAAATACCTTAAAGAAAAGTACAAGGAGGCGTGCAGAAAACAGCTCTTTATGCTCTTTATGGCTTTTGGTTCTCTCTTGTGCCCCCTACCTCTCTCACTCTCTGCCTGTCCCAAAGTTCTTCTTAATCTTAATCAATTTTAATAAGCAGCAGCATAAGAACGTAAAATAGGTGATCTGTCTATCTGTTGATGTCCACTACTGAATGTTTATGTGTGTGTTGGGGTGTCGGTATCATTTACATGTGGTTATATCCACGAAACTGTGGCAGAACAAATCAAATGTAATATCAATTTAATGCTACAAAAATTGATAATAATAAGTTAATACATTAATGGGAAAACAAGTTAAGCCAAATAATGTCTGGACATTGGCAAAGGCAAAGCTATCAGCAATATGTGTTGCTCTTCATGGAATACTGTTGTCATTGTACTTCTGTGCTCTTCATCTTTTGCAGGTTATTCCACCTAAAGGCTGGAAACCTAGACGGACATACGATGACATTGATGAACTTGTGATTCCTGCTCCCATTCAGCAGGTGGTGACTGGCCAGTCAGGACTGTTCACACAATACAACATCCAGAAGAAACCAATGACTGTCCATGAGTTTCGCAAGACCTCCAACATGGATAAGTCAGTTTACATAGTCAAATTATTGTTGACAGTTGATTGACAAAGACTATAATGCAAACTGTTTGGTACAGTATATGATTTCCTTAAACCTTTCACTTCGAAATGAGCTCTCTCCAGGGACATTCTCTTCAGAGATGAATTTCACTGAATATCTCAAAACAATTCTCCTTGTAGGTTCTGCAATCCCCGATATGTGGATTTTGACGAGCTGGAGAGGAAGTTTTGGAAGAACCTGACCTTTAACCCACCCCTTTATGGAGCTGATGTCAGTGGGACACTGTATGATCCAGTAAGTGGCGATAAGTTGGATAATGCCACCAAATAGAACCAAACCATCACTTAATATTTCTATAAATATAGGTGCCACATGTTGTATTTTCACATCTATGTGATTGTGACAGCTGCTGAATCCGTTATTTGCAGGATGTCACTGAATGGAACATTGGCTGTTTGAACACCATTTTAGACACTGTGGAGAATGAAAGTGGGATTAAAATCAAAGGAGTCAACACACCATACTTGTATTTTGGGATGTGGAAGAGTGCTTTTGCATGGCACACTGAGGACATGGATCTGTACAGCATCAACTACCTGCATTTTGGAGAGCCCAAGTCCTGGTAGTGTTACTTACACCTCACACTGTACCGTACAGACATGTCACACATTATTTCTGCTTCTCAGATTCTTGTTGCTGCACACGAATGAACAGTATCTGTTTTAATAACATAAATATGAAAATTTAATAAAATAATCGATAGTCATTCAATGAGAATAATAATAAATGTATCATTACAGCACCAACTGCTACCTTCTGTATTGTTACCTGTTTTCTTGTCTGTATACAACATCTATTGCACGTCTGCCCGTCCTGGGTGAGGGATCCCTCCTCTGTTGCTCACCATGAGGTTTCTCTTTTTTTTCCCTGTTAAAAGGGTTTTGTTTTGAGTTTTTCCTCAGCCGATGTGAGGGTCTAAGGGCAGAGGATGTTGTTATGATGCTATGTAAAGCCCTTTGAGACAAACTGTTTGTAAAAATGGGCTATACAAATAAAATTGCCTTGCCTTGCCTGCCAGCCCACTAAATACATTTTAGAAGAACACTTTTACCATCCAGAGCGTCTCACATGGAGACAATACAGGACAAACAAGAGCAACAACCCTTGGATGAGCCTCCATCTGTGGGTGGCTTTACCAGTTTACACAGTGACTAGCAGCTCCCTCTCAGTCCAAACAGAGGTTAATTCTCTGGCAGTTTACAAAGAGCTGGACTGGGCAGAGGGACATCAGGACAGAGCATAGTCTACTCCACTTGCAAAACAGATATCTTGTCCAAAGTCTTCAAAGACTTCACACAAATTGCAGTGTCTAGAGTAGAAAAGGTTTGTCATCATCATATTTGATTAACTTTTTTTGCTCCTCAGGTATGTTGTTCCACCAGAGCATGGGAAAAGACTTGAACGCCTTGCCAAGGGTATGTCATGGGTTCATGCAGAACTCCCTAGATGGATTTTAATATGCTACAACAGGCGGTTTTTGTGTTTAGGAAGATGGTGCTTTTACACTGTTAGTTCTCTGATTCTAACCAAGTCTCTTCATCTTGTAATGCTCAGTGGTTTTAAAGAGGAAGTCAAAACTGCTTTCGCTGAACTATACTGTAAGGAAAGTACCTTGTCATCTTACCCTGTATTTCCAGGTTTCTTTCCAGGGAATGCTCAGAGCTGTGAGGCCTTCCTGCGCCACAAGATGACATTGATTTCACCCTCAATCCTGAAAAAATATGGCATACCATTTGAAAAGGTAAACTATTTACTTTGTCTTGCTGTCATGACATTGTGGAGAAAAAAGAAAAAAAAACTTAATGATTAATTAATGATGAAGAATAGCGTAAAAAAGGTGGAAAGTTTCAAATAAAATGGTGTTATTTTTTATTCAGGTAACTCAGGAGGCTGGGCAGTTTATTGTGACATTCCCATATGGCTATCACGCTGGTTTCAACCATGGCTTCAACTGTGCTGAGTCCACCAACTTTGCCACCCAGCGATGGATTGATTACGGCAAACAGGCAACAATGGTACAGATGAACAGCTGTGATTTACTTCCAAAGTGATCACTCAGAAAGAAAGACAAAAAGCGGGTACTCCCGTTTACCAGGTTAAAGTTACTGCATTACATGCTAAGACAAACTCAACACTTAGGATAGCTGTTGCAAATTAAAAAACTTCTTGGGTTTCAGCAGGAAGAAACCCTTTATTTCTTATAAGAGCTTTTATTACTCTACTGTGGTAAATATATCGTCTCATTATTTATTTTACTAATTATTATTACTCTGTTCTTAAAGCCTTACCAGTTGTAGGGCTAAAATTATCCTGAGGTTCACAGAGCTTCAAATAAATAATGATTCATCTTTCAAAACTAAGTTTTGTACTGCTCTTCAAGCCCAGACTAAAATATTGATCTATGTTTTCCTCTCAGTGTTCCTGCCGTAAGGACATGGTGAAGATCTCCATGGATATATTTGTACGCAAGTTTCAGCCCAACCGTTATAAGTTATGGAAGGCAGGGAAAGACAACGCTCCCATTGATCACAACAAACCCACACCAGAGGCTGTCGAGTACCTGAAAGAAGACAAGTCTGAGCCTTCACAAAACAGTCCCAGTGAAGCTGGATCTGAGGAGCCCACTGCTCCTGTCCAGGAGGATACAAGGTCTGGAATTACATTCACGCTGAAAATGTTAAAAAAAAATAACACACAACCTGAAATCATTTCACCAAATAACTGTTTGCCTTTAAACATTAACATAATAACATGCTCAACATATACATGTCACAGTAGCAGTACTGGGTTTACCTGTTGAATTTCTACTCTGTAATCAAGGAATCACGCACAAAACGCACAATCTCTGACTGCACCATCTCACACACAGGCTCAGTTGCTATAACTATATATATATATATATATATATATACTAATATATATATTTCATGTTTTGACTGACACAAAACAAACCCATGTTGCAGCCACGCATACGTCTGAGAGACTTGTTGGTTGATGCCATATCATCTTACTCTTGTCCCTCTTGTAGGCACTGTTGATGGGTTTTATTATTCCATTATTTCAGTTTTATTGATTTTATTATTTTTTAATTTTTACTAGTGCTCAGACTGGAGAGTTTTATTTTTGAATTAGTCAGTCTTTAGTAATATCTCATTGTCCCCCATGCATCAGTCCAAAACCTCAGACTGGAACAGAGCTTCAGCATGAAGCCATTGAACACATCAAACCTGAGCTGATTGTGAAAGAGATTGAGGAGGTGGAGCCAAAGAAGGCCAAGCTGTCAAGCAAAGGGTCTCCAACTAAAGTCTCTGTCAAACCAGATAAAGGTAATGTACAGTTAATAGAGGTCTTTGTTTTAGTTGTTGCTATTTGTGTAAAGTAAGAAAATTAATTCAGCAAGTAGAAACTTGTCTTTGGACTAAGAAGCATTTTTTAAGAATAGAGCACTTTTTTTTTACTTAGTCATAGCTCTGTTTTTTTTTTTGACCTGGTCATTGGTTTACCTTTCAAATAAATGCTGTTTTTAGTATTGAGGTGTTTTGTACTTCAAATTGTTCCTACAAGTCATCACTGGAGTAGAACTAACATTAGTAGAAGTAGAAGTAACATTCATGAAACAGTCAAAATTTGCGATATATAAATTAATACATGGCTGCCCATCTGCATCTCTTTGATTTGTCAGTGATCATAACACATTTTTAGGCATCCAGGTATTGGATGTCCAGTATATGACCCAACAGACCACTAAATCTTAAGGACAACTAACTCCCAGATTTATGTATCTAGTCCCATCATCAAGTAACAACTACAGTGTATCTGTATGATGACAGAAGCTTTGTATGAAAGTGCTTATTATCTTTGTATTATTATTGTTTTCTGAACAAATTGCATACATATGCAATGCAATCTTTATATGTACACACGGTGCTGCTTGAAAGTTTGTGAATCCCAATTTTTAAAGCACACCTTCCAAATAACGGACACACACAAACAAAAAGAGATATATTTTAATTCAACAAAGGTGGTTTATTTCACAAAAACTGTAAATTTAACGTGCAAAAGTATGTGAACCCTTGTATTAGTAGCTTGTGGCTCCTCCTTTTGCAGCCATTACTTCAACCAAACATCTTCTGTAACCACTAACCAGTCTCTCGCATCTGCTTATTGGGATTTTTTCCCACTCCTCCTTGCAGAACCCAGTCAGGTGAGAGAGGTTGGAGGGACATCTGGTATGTACCAACTTCTTCAGGTCTCACCACAACATTTCAATTGGACTTTGACTGGGCCAATCCAGAGTACAAATCCTCTTTCCCTGAAGCCATTCCTTTGTAGTTTAACTGGAATGCTTTGGGTCATTGTCTTGTTGCATAATTTTTTCAGCCCAGCTTCAACTCCCTGACTGATGGCAGGAGATTCTGGTCAAGAATTTGTTGATATGCTGGAGAATTCATGGTTCCTTGGATAAAATGGAGTCGTTCGGGTCCAGAAGCAGAAAAGCAGACCCAGACCTTCACATTTAAACCAACATGCTTCACTGTTTGGAGGAGGTTCCTTTCTTCATATGCAGTGTTGGCTTTTCTCCAAACATGTTGGTTTTAATTGTGACCAAATAATTCTATTTTGGCCTTGTCTGTCCAGAGAATGGACTTCCAGAAAGCCTCTGGTTTGTCCAAGTGCTTTCTGGCAAAGTCGAAATGGGCAACTTTGTTCTTTTTTGAGAGCAGAGGATTCCTTCAAGCAACCCTCCCATGAATGTCATGGATATTCAATTTTCGTCTGATTGTAGACGCATGCATATTTGTCCCAGATGCTACCAGAGAGGTCTGCAACTCTCTAGAGGTAATGTGTGGGTTGGCCTTTACCTGATTTATTATTTTTCTGGTGCTTCTGGGTGATAGTTTTGATGGGTGTCCACTTCTAGGCAGAGTTGCTGTCATGTTGAAGGCCCTCCATTTGTAAATTATTTGTCTTACAGTGGATGGATGGAGCTGAAATCTTTTGGAGATGGTCTTATAGCCCTCCCCAGACTGATGGGCTATCACTACCCTCTTCTTCATGCCCTCGGATATCTTCTTTGCTCTCGGCATTGTTGATTTGTATGGGACCACAGTAGTTTTGTTGGTTTCCTCTCTCTTTTAATTAGTGCAGGCCAAACCCTTTGGATGGATGTCTCATTTCATTGGTCTGCTTAAATGATTAATTAAGCATCCAATTGTGTTTCAACAAGTACCACTAAACAAGTACATTCAATTGATAAACATATATCTGACATTTCATACATTTCAAAACTAGTGATGATAAAATAAGAAAATCATGGTAAAACAACAGAAACATCTAAACTGCTCAAGGGGTTCACATACTTTCAAGCAGCACTGTATAATAGTAGATACAAGTGATACTAGATACCGGTGACTGTGACAGTGTCCTGCTAGCTACCTATGAACATGTTCATTTGAATGAGGCAGGGTCAGGGTATTTAATATAATATATAATTATACTTTTTACACACTAAGACACAGTGGCGTAATAAGTTTATTGCAGTGGTAAACTGCAGGCTAAATATTAAAAAAAATCTATAATCACACAGTTACAATAAAATGAGCAGTGATACCCAAATACAAGGCTAATATAGTAATAAGTGATGTACTTATTATCGTGACACTATGGGACACTTTGGCTCCATGATCTGCAGTCTAGAGGGAAATAAATAAATATTTGATTGATTTGTGCAGGTTTGTTACAGGATATACAAACTACCATATTAGACATGAAATATATCACAGCAGTTTCAGTAAAGGATGTTTCTGCTACCAAAACAGGTTGGAATATTTAGATCACAGATGATCTAACTATATAACAAAGGCTTGATGAATAGAGACAAAATGAATGCCTGATAAAAGCTATCTGCCTGAATTGTTGCATTTATGTTTCACAGCAATAAAATATTGTACAATCAATTATTTTCTATTACTGCAGCAAACAAAGCAAAGCCTTTGGTCATCACTTTAGAATTGCTGTGCTACCACAATACTAATATGTAGCCCTAAGTAATGTGTATTAGGCTAATTTCAGAGGGACTACTCATAAGGTATAACAAACAGGAAAAGTGGCATATTTAAACAAACTACACTGTAATGGTTCAGGATGAAATGCAATAATAATAATGTGTACCATTTCTGGATTATCTTTCAGACAAAGTGAATATCAAGCTGGAGCCTAAAAAGGAGAAAGATACCAGGCCACAGCCTAAATCTCAGTCCAAAGCTGGTGTTAAGAAAACTTCAAACAGACGAAGCCCATCAAAGAAAGAGAAGAACGGTGAATCAGCTGCAGGGGTCTGTCCTCCTCAGCCTGTTGAGAGCCAGGTGGTGGCACTGTGCTCTGAGGAAGTGGATGGCAGTGTAGAGCCTCAGCTTGGCAGCAGCTGCAGCCCAGCACACAAATTATTTCAGAGAACACTGAGCCCTGCAGATGTCCTGCACGTCCACAGCTATGCCAAAGGAGACTATGGAGAGGGAGAAGTCCTGCCCAAAGAGGAGAAGAAGAATGAGGGTAGTGACAACGAGACAGAGAAAGACAACAGACTCATTAACAAAACAGTGAGTGGATGCAGATATTATATACCTCTAATGCTGTTCTTCACATGAAAGCGGTGCTTTCTGCATCTTTTAGCCTCCCAGCAACAGCAAAAATTGTGTTAACACGTGAGACTTCAGCCACTGCCTTCAAGTATTTTTTGGTTTGGTAATGCACTCAAGAATGCTGAGATGTCAGATAAAAGTATTGATGAGCCATTATTTCCAAAAAGCAAACAATTAAGCTAACACATAATGTGTGAAGAGTGAATATGGATTTGAGCTCTGTTTCAGCACAGATGTTAACAGTAGGTGTTTTTCTCTAGCAGGTGGCAGAAGAGGGGGCTGAAGATGGAGAGCCAGAGAGTGATCTGGGACAGCTGCCAGGTCACCATCCACTCATAAAGGATGGCATAAGTGATGACGGTCTGTCACATCAACAGTAACAACTTGAGTGGCATGCCACACCATCTATATAGGCACTAAATATGAATGCCTAATACATAGAAATACATCTAAGGTCTCCAATATGCTCCCTGTAATTGTCAATTGATCTGAGTGAGAATCTTAACTTTGCTTTTGTGCAGAGGCTCCAGAAGAGCCCCCCCCAGTAGAGGAGGGTGGTCTGGAAGGGGAGAGCTGGGCTAAACCTCTTGCTCACCTGTGGCAGAGCAGACCTCCCAACCTGAAGAAAGAGAAGGAGTACAACCAGCGAATGGGTTCAAAACCTCCATACTGCTCCATCTGCATGTTGTTCCACACATACCAGCAGGTAATCTGCAGAGTGGATCCACCCACCAGTCTTTACCACTTATCTGTTGAGCTACACCAGCATATAGACCATACATTATAGAGACCAGCAGGTGTCTCGTGGACAAAAGAAAAACTGCTGCACACAAATTATGAAATAGGCCAGGTGTTTTGTTTTTGGAGGATGTCCCACACCAGAAATTCGGATATACTGGCCTTTGCCTTTGCTGCATCAATTTTGGCCAATTTGTATAGCATTTCTCACTAATCCAAAATCTTTATCGGAGAGCAACAATAAAATTTTGGAAAGCCACGTCAAATCCAAGCCAGTGCATTGCTGTTTCCTTACACTTATACATTTTGATGTTGTTTCAGTAAGTACTGATCTAAATAAGAGTCTAAGCTAAATAATCAATTTAATGATTTTTTGTTTGTCATTACTATAATGATATTGTTATAGTGCTATCTGTTAGCCCTAAATATTATTTCACATTGACATCTCAATTTTAATGACAACTGGGCCAACTTTATCTGATGTGGTTTGTGTGATGTGTGACATTACAGAGAAAATCAGTAACTGGACCTGAAGCTAAAATTTTCAGTTGCTGTCAAGATTGAAATTTTAAGATGAATATTAAAGATTGTTTACAATATATTCTGTTAATTCTTGCACACTCACACAACTATGAATTCAAAAACATGATTTAAACACACAAATTAATTTTTTTTTTTTGTCCATGATGCCTGCTGCTCTAATTAATACATTAAATGTTTGGTTGAAAAAACATCACATTTTTATTACTGAGGCTGACTTAACTGTGTTGTTTTTAGACATTTTGACATTTTCAATAATTATGTGTACATATCAATATGTACACATAATTATTGAAAATGTATGCATCTCAAGATGGATACATTTGATACATTACAGTGAATCAGAGCATTACAGAGTAGTAATATCAGGTTTTTAGTCCAATAAATGTATCACTTAACTGTTAGATTTTGCATCAGGCACTACATACTAAGTTACCAACGAGAAAAGTCTGTAAATCAGTGAGTGAAAGTTTGACACTACAGACATAACTGTCTAGAGGAATATCAGCTGTTCATGATGAAAAGTTGCATTTGCAGAAAAATCCATATTCAGAGGGGGAATACAATGTACAATGTTGGAAGCTTCATTTGCCTGTGTGCTGTGCCTGCTGTCAGACTGAGTGTGCAAACAGTGTAGACAGTCCTGTCATGGTTCCTGGTGGATGGATGCGGACCAAACCTCTGATCCCAGAGATGTGTTTCACCACCACCACAGATGAGGATTCTGAGTGTGAGCAGCAGCCAGCAACACCTCATCTAGAAGAAGATGGAACTAGCCTTCTCATCACCTGCTCTCAGTGCAGTGTCCGGGTCCATACCAGTCAGTACACAAACCCTTGAACTAAGGATATTGGTTACACAATATGAGTAAAAACAGCCAGCAAAGCTTATCCATTTTTTAAATTTTAATTTTAATTTTAATAATATGTTAAATTTAATAATATGTGTTGTTGTGCTATATAATATATAGCACAACAACAGTAGCAAATCTCTTTTCAGGCCCTGTCATGTGATTTGTGCTGCTTGTCTTTCCTGTGCTGAAAGTCTCTATCTGTCTCTATTGCCTTCTCTCTCGCTAGGCAGATAACCTACTGAGCTATTCCTGAAAGGAGCTGCTCTACTTCTGTAACAATATTCTGTCTCAGACTTCTCAATCTTTCACGTCACTTTTTTCACAGAGAGGATAAGTCAGTGTAATTTGCTTGTTTATTTGCTGCTGCCTCTCGTTTAATGTAGTTTAGTTTAGTTTCCACACACGTTGGTGTACCATAGCAGATATCAGAACTGTTAAAGGTGAGTCAAAGACAGCTTGCTTAGCACACTTCAGCTAAAGCTACTCACTCATCAGACAATACCCTGCTGCCTCTCCACAAGTGGTCATGTGATGAATACAAATAGGTCCTTTATGGGACAGTCTTTATTTTCACTGCTGGAGTTGGCTGTGCAGACCAATAGTATCTAGGTGACAGTGTAGAATGTGCTTTCATAGTTCCTCCTTTTTCAAAACCCTTTTTGTAGCTTTTTCAAGAACTATTCATTTAAAATTCTCATCCTTCACAAATGACACTCAACTTTCGGTCCTAAGGTTGAAGTCAACTGGATGAACAGTTATTCATCAGACATACCTTCCTTCCTTATTTCCTCTGAGCCTCCCTCTTTTTATAGTTTGATGACAGTGAGCCTCTTGGTCAGTGCAACAGTGGGTCAAGCTGCATCTTTTTGCTTTTATGTTACAGGCTGTTATGGTGTGGATCTAGCCAGTGTGAGCAAGGACTGGAAATGTGCACGCTGCAAGGCCAACGCCATGACTGAGGTCAGTGAACACTACAGGGTAAATTTATGCCACATGTTGTATTGTTGTTTAATAACAGCCTTCTTAGTAAATCACAGGCCAATTTGTTTCAGATAGTCAACTTTTCTGGTCTGTAATGAATTAAGTTACTAACTGTCTTCATAAATTCTCTGAAATGGTCAAAATTCTGTATGAAACCTTGCTTCCTATGAAATTCAGCTCTAAACTGAATTTTGTAGTCTGAAAACAATGAATGGAATGAAGTTTATGTTCAAAGTGCATGTGTATGTACTCTGAGTTCACTATCCTCTTGAGGTTTAGACAGAATAATCTGTACTGTTCCTGTACTGTTATAATGTATTGTACTGGAGAGTCATTTAAGAACCTATAAAACCATAGTTACATGTCTAACTAATACTGCCTTTCTTGATCAATTTCCTTTTTGCAGAACTGCTGCTTGTGTTTACTGAGAGGTGGAGCCTTGCAGAAAGCCAACAACAACAAGTAAGTTGTTTCAGACATCAGGAAAGTGGGTTACGGAACAGGAAGGAAACTATTTCAGCACATGTACACTTTAGCCCTGATATGATTATTCAATTATTCAGATTGAAGTGGTAATCTATATTGGAGTTCTGAGTCAAGAAACTGCAACAGTTATGATCCAACTGATTGATTATGTAGGGATGCATGGTATATAAACAATATGCGGTAGTATTGACTGATAAGTGATATGATTATGGATAGCCGAGAAAATAAAACTTGAGGCTATACTTTTCTTAAATTTAAATAAAATAAAAACAGCAGATGTCAGTATCAGTATGTCATATCAGTTGTCAATTAAGCAAGATGTTAGTCACAAGTCATTTTTTTAGTCCAAGTAAAGCCTCAAGTCTCTCAAAGGACTGAGCAGCACTAACAGAATTTTGCAAAAAAAGTTGTCTACATAAAAGGACAGTTCAATGGACTTTCAGAGGTCATGGTCCTCTACAAGCTGGTCCCTGGCATGGCGTTGAGCATAAATTGGTAGGTCTCCTCTGTCATTGACCACAAATACTGATGGGGGCTGCACAAGTAGAAGTGGTGCAGCAGTGGCTCCCCACGCTGGGGCTAGTCCATGCTGTGACTGGTGCTCTGGTGATACAGCCTTGCGTAGAGTGGTAGAGACCCAAAGGGTCTAAATAAACCCAGATTAGTTTCCTTTTGTCCTTGCCTATTCTGTGAAACTGGAATTACTAGGAGTTGTAATTCCTGAATTCATTCTGCTTTTTTTTCTCCTGTCTGTTGATGCATGGGACTGATGCAAACATATTTTGCTGAGGAGGTAGATGTGAGGGACACAGAATTGGCCAGACAGAACCAGTGTCCTGTGCAGCCACCTTCATCTGGCTTAACAAAACTACAGAATTCCAATGCTGTGGTGTTTACAGACGCCACAGGGGTAAATTAAGGAGAAAAGCCAGTGGTAAGGAGAAAGACTGTGACAACCAGTAAATTGTTAACAGGATGAGGGGACTGTGTTCAAGGGAAGGGCCCTCAGGGGGCTAAGGGGACTCCCCTTGGCGAGTGGAGCCTCAAGCCTGAAGTGTTTCACCTTGTAAGAAACGATTCAGCTGTGTGTCCATAGATCTTTTCACATTGTATGGAAATGTACAATGTCCTCTTCTATTGTTCTTTTTGTTAGAAAACACCACTGGGAGTGGCCAAGCATGCTGCTGTATACGTTCCTCTGGCTCAGCCTCAGGAGCTGGTGTTGATTCTGATAGCGCAGAATTGCTTAAGGCAGAGTTTTCATTTTTTCTTATACCCCAAGTTTGTCTCTTTGGGCCTGGCATGAGAGATTAAATGTGTGGGGTGATCGAGACTACTCTAGTGTAAGGTTGCCATCTACATGCTCATTGTATAACAGCAGATTATACATGCAGTACCAAGATCTGCTTTATAGTAAAAAAAAGACATGGACATTTCACTTTGTGACAGTGTACTATTTATTTTCACATTAATCTAGCAAATGGACAGAAAGGTAGGTTACTGTTACTAAAAACAGCATCTCAGTTGTGAACAGATGTCTGTGTTTGTGTGTGCATATTTCATATTTGTGTGTGCATATTTCAGGTGGGTGCATGTGCTCTGTGCAGTGGCTGTACTGGAGGCACGCTTTGTCAACATCACTGAAAGAAGTCCTGTGGATTTAAGTGGAATTCCTTTGCAGAGATTTAAACTGGTGAGTTAAAAAAATAGTTATACCTTTATGGATAAGCTACTGTTACATACACCATGGAGAGCTGGTTTTCAAATGATCTCACTTAAATGATAGCTAGAATGAACAAATAAAGGGCCGATAATAAAGGTTAGGTGGAATGAATTTGCTTGTACTGTTCTAGTTTGATGATAGATAGCCTTGTGCAATATCTAACACAGAATATCTTGATACAGTCCAGCCTAACTTTCACAATATGCAATACTAATACATAATTACATTATTATACAATTTTATTGTATTATTGTCTAACAATTAAATTTCCTTCAGATGAATGTAAAGCCCACCAGGAGTATGTGGAATTGACAAAATTTGAGTGTGAGTGTGAATGGTTGTTTGTCTTTGTATGTCTTCATGTGTTGGCCGTGCAATAGACTGGCGACTTGTCCAGGGTGTACCCCGCCCTCGCTCTATGTCAGCTGCGATTGGCTCTATCCCGTCAAGACCCTGACAGATAAGCATAATAGATAATGGATGGATGGTTATCGCCTGACACCAAATCCAATTGAATGCTCACGTTAAACAAATTAATGAGTAAATATGAATTGGACACATTGAAATAACATCTTTAACCAACTAAATAAAAACTAAATAAAAATTTAAAAAAATAAACTAAATAAACTAAATATCATTTTTCAGAAACTTTTAAATAGAAATTAGTTCAAGTTATAAGTTTAAGTTACAGTTATAATATAAATAATGTTGCAGATATAAAGTGAATGTAAATTTAAACTGCGAGATTGTGCTATTTCATAGCACAATCTGCTAGAATTTTGGCAATTGTCACTTTGGCCTGTTATGGAATTATTTGTCAACTTAACTAGTAAAAGTTTGTTTATTATTATTTTTATTAGTTGTTACACTGCAACAATTACTCTTCCTGTGGGCCAATGTCAAGAACTCCCCATCCCCAAGAGTCACAGGATTACTCTTGGCATGGTGAATAGATTAAGCGTTCCTCCCTGAGAAGTCACTGCCCTCCTCAGGTGCCACCACTTCCCCTAATTATAGGTTATTTATACCTATATCTTTGACTCCTGTCTCCTCCATGCACTCCCCCACATGCACTCCCCCTTGAACAATTAGTTTTTTTAATCCAACATTGGTCCTTTGAGTCTGAGAGAGGGAGACTTGGAGGATGGATGACAATGACCAAGCCCCTGACCTGAATATACTCACTGGGTCTCTAACACAATCTGTGCATCACCAGAGCACAGCATGGAATAGCTACTGTGCAAGGAGCCACAACTCTACTTGACCATGGCTGTCAGGCGACCTAAAGTGTGCCTGACAGCCCCCTGTCGTATTTGTGGTGAAAGGCAGAGGAGACCTCCTACTTATTAATGCTCTACAGCACCATGCCAGGGAACAGCTAGTAGATGGCTATGACCTCCAAAAGTCTATTGAGCAGTCCTTTTATGTAGACTACTGTCTGCAAAATTTCCTATGCTGCTCAGTCCTTTGTGGAGAACTTGAGGAGTTTCTTGGCCACTGAAGGATTTGAAATTTGTCAGTGGGCAAACAGCATTCCATCTGTAATCCAGGATTTGCGTCCGTCAGCCCACTTTGAGTCCTGTTCCTGTGAACTATGGCTCTCCTAGAATTGTAGTCACTCAAAAGAGTCTACGCTGGGACTTTAATGGAATTGTTGTACAGATGTTTTGTACAAGTGTCAGGTCCTTAGAACCTCATATCCTTCTGCTCCTCTTCTGATATACAACTCTTCTGGCTACATTCTGCCCTTTATCACCAAGGCAAAAATACTGTTGCAGAATCTGTGGAGGACTGAAAGATGCTAGGATGACCCTATTGAGGCTGCTTGTCTGGCAGAATGCTGGATTTTCTGGGAGGCCGATTTCAATATGCTCTCTGAGGTGACTCTACGCAAATGTTATGACTCATCCTCTCTTGATGAGCATTGCATTAAAAGGGAATTGCATGTATTTTGTGATGCCTCTGAGAGAGCATTGGGCTCAGTGGCTTACCTTCTCTCTGAAGACTAGTATGGCCAGATCTAGAGTGGCACCAAAGAAGCCTCTGTGCCATTTCTTGAACTGTGTGCAGCCCTAAGTGGTGCTTAATTAGCTCCTATGGTCAAACAAGAAATCACCTTGCCAATTCACAAACCCCCCCTGTGGAATGACTATACCACAGTGTTGCATAGGCTCCATTGTAATTCTTGCCTAAAGTCTAAAGTCTAAAGTCACATGAATTGCTGAAATCCAGGAACTGACAAACTGGTGATATGTGGAGTTCTCTGACCTGGAAAAACCACAGAAATGGAGTTTGGGACTCCCCTTCCTTCTCCTAGCAAGTTCTCAGTGGCCTTGTCTTTCCACCACCCGAAAGTGAGGAGGACGATAGTGAGATTAGAAACCTACCAAATTCCTTAATATGTGAACTTTTCCAAGCACTTCAGACATCTCCCAGTGCAACACCTGAAAGTATGCTGTTTCACCATTTTTACCTCTCCTGGACCCCAATCCAGCCTCTCAACCACAGCTTGAAGCTGAAATCCTTCTCCTGAAGCCCAGATGGACAGCTTTCCAGCAGAACTATTAGCTCTAAGAGCAGATAAACCTTCTGGCAGTCAGTTATCATGCTTTGCACCAGAGTTAGATCAGGTTCTTGGCATTATCTGATTTGGAGGAAAGCCCAGGAGATCTCCAGGAGCTTGACCCTGACACAATACATCCTATTGTGTTCTCAGACTTAGCCATACTTTTGCCAAACTCGTGATTTAAGAGAATTAAATCCCTTTGTTGCCCAGGTGAAGCAGAGTCAAAATTTCAGTGTCTTGATAGATTCAGTGTAATGTCCATTTCCACAGCACTTATTCCATCATTAAAGCATGAAATTCAATGTCACATTCAAAACCTTGCAGCCTCCCCTCTCATAATATGTTAACATGGGCAAAAACACACTCACCAGAAACACTTGGTGAATGTGTAGAACTAGTGAATGGAGATGGACATTTATCGTGCGAGCTGTAGGAGCAGGCTACAGGTAATTCCACAACCCTCCCCCCCTTTTTTTTTTACCTTTATTAGGAAGTAGCCTTTATTTGTTTGTGCTGTGTATTATTTGAATCCAGGAGTATGATGAGAAACTCCCCCATCCTGGACCTGAACGTCTCTTTGCAGAGCTGAGGAGAAGATACAGGCTATTAAGAGAGAGGTCTGCAATCTGTCAACACCAGCGGTCCTGTCAATCATGTAAAAAATGGCATGCTTTGCACAATATTATCAGGATGGCAGACTTGCCACCAGCCGGAGTTTACCTGTTCAAACTGGCTTTCTGGTCCACTGGTTTAGACTGCTTTGGACTCTTCACTGTAAAAGTTGGCAGGAGATCAGAAAAGTGCTGGGGCATAATATTCAAATGCATGACCATGTAATGTGTTCATCTGGACATCCTCGAAGGTCTGGACTTGCATTCCTTGTGGCAAGGAAGGGTAAACCCTATGAGGTCTTGTCAGACTGTGGAACCAATTTCCATGGGTGATATGCAGAGTTAAAAAGGGCATTCTGTGACAGAGCCCCTGCCCTTCAGGTGCCGCTACAGCATCAACAGGTCGCATTCAAATTCAATCCTCCCAACTCTCCACACTTTGGCGGTACCTAGGAGAGAGAGATAAAGTCTTTGAAAGATGCTCTGAGGTTGGTCGTAGGCAGTGAGTCTGTACCCATGGCAGTCCTTTGCACTGTCTTGGTGGAAGTAGAAGGAATCCTGAATTCCAAACCTCTTGGATGTCTCCTTGGATGTTGCAGATCCTGACCTTGTCACTCCAAATGTGCTCTTGATGGGTTGGAAGGATGCTTCATTAAGCTATGTATGCTAGCAGCCAGCTCATTGTGAAAAGATGCTGGTGTCATCGCCAAATTCTGGACAAGCTTAATTAGGCATCACCCTTCTGACCTACAACTTAGTCCAAAATGGAATACTACAGAGAAGGAGAACCAGAGCAAGTTGTTATGAAGTATGATCCCAAACTTCCTTGCTCCTTATGGCCTGTTCTCCACTCACACAATTACACAATTAGTTTTGAGTATTGGTTGTAACGAAAAACCTCTACCAACGATTTGGTTTTGCTGAAGAGCAGTAGATATGTTTATTTTTCAAATCCATGTGTCATAATGTAACTCACATTGGTTAGTGAATATTTTACCACATTTCATATATGAACAAAAGGTTCGCAAATTTACAAAATTTTTCAAGATGACAATTGACTCAGTCGATCCTATTAAAATGCAATCAATGTATTAATAGTACAGCATCCCACATAACTAAAATGAGAACAGACTGGAAACTGAAGGATTTCCCAACCATCAGGACAGCAAAATCTTGAAGGCATATTGATCTTACAAGATGTAAAGTTATAAAGTGTAAAGGATTGAGCTGTTCTTAAACTAGTTTATGTCTGTTGGGTCATTTCAAATCTGTTGCAATTTCCTAAGCCCTAGTTCTTCTGGTTTTATCTCTAAAAGAAATGTTACTACTGTAAGAAGCGGATGAAGAAGGCCTCTGGCTGCTGTGTACAGTGCTCTCATGGTCGCTGTCCCACTGCCTACCACCCCACCTGTGCACAGGCAGCTGGAGTACTCATGCAACCAGATGAATGGCCCTTTGTGGTCCATGTTACCTGCTGTCGACACAAAGGCCCCACTCAGATTGAGGTAAGGAACCGCTGCAGATGGTGATGCTGCTGATGTTTACAAGGACTTACTGTGAGCTAGATCTGCAGTTTTTACACTTTTTTTCTTTGCCTCTCCAGCAGTGGGAAAACTGTAACATTAAAATGCCCCAAATGCCCCAGATTTATGTTTTCAGAGAATACTGAAGCAGTTTCCAGTCAGATTTAAATATGCTTTCCTGCATCTCCTGTGACAGCGCAATAAAGCAGCCATGCATGAGCTGACTGTGGGACAGAAGGTGATATGCAAGCACAAAAATGGCCGCTACTACCAGTGTGATGTAGTGCAACTGTCTAAAGAAACATTCTATGAGGTCAACTTTGATGATGGTTCCTTCAGCGATAATCTCTTCCCTGAAGACATTGTGGTAGGTTTCCTTGGTTTATCGCTAGCTTGGTATTCATTTAATTCATATGAAACCTTAAGGGCACATAATAAAAATCTGAAATCTTGCTTTAAAGACATCGACCCTACTATTATGTAGCTGGGTCAAATTTAATTAATCAAAACAGATTTATATGCTTCCATTTAGATTTATATCCCTGTGCATCTAATTATTCATCTACAATTAGGAAATTTCCATTTTTTTCTGTACCTCATAGGCATGCACCATACAGCACTGACTATCATGACCTCACATTTTGTATTACAGACCAACCAAGAATTAAATCTAATTCCCCTTGTTCCCCAAGCGAAGCAGTCAAAATTATAGTGTCTTGATAGATTTGGTGTAATGTCCATTTCCACAGCACTTATTCCATCATTAAAGCATGAAATTCAATGCCACATTCAAAGCCTTGCAGCCTCCCCTCTCATAATATGTTAACATGGGCGAAAAACACACTCACCAGAAACACTTGGTGAATGTGTAGAACTAGTGAATGGAGATGGACATTTATCATGCAAGCTGTAGGAGCAGGCTACAGGTAATTCCACAACCCTCCCCCTTTTTTTACCTTTATTAGCAAGTAGCCTTTATTTGTTTGTGCTGTGTATTATTTGAATACTGGATTTTCTGAATTTATGATAATTGGAGATAATGTTTCCCTTGTTTCACTGATGTACCACAAATTAAATAGTTCAGTCCAATCAGCTCAGTTTGCCATGTACTGATAATCACCACTGGGGATATTTATCACTGATTTCACATTGAAAATTAAATAGGCGTTTCAAATTTGACTCAAGAAGCATTTACATTTGATTTTACACTATTCACATAAGATAAATATCTATGCCTTTGTTCATTTTGCTGAAAACGCAACAATGTGTTATTTATCTGTTAGAGCCGAGACTGTGCTCAGCTCGGACCACCGCCCCAGGGTGAAGTGGTCCAAGTGCGATGGACAGATGGCCTGGTGTATGGGGCCAAATTTGTGGCAGCTCATGTGATCCAAATGTACCTGGTAAGAATTAATGTTATGTATATTTTGTGCCACATAATCACATTTGATTTATTGTGACTAACAGCACAATTAGTAACCTGAAGGGGAGGGGGAGAAAGCGGCAAAAGAGCAAGTGTTGCTTGCCACTCTTTCTCTTTCAGATATCACATACAATGATGAAAGTAGGATTTTAAATTTGACACTCTTAATGACTATGTTAGAACTGAATTGTCATCACAAATAATGCATTTACATTTAATCATAGAATTCAGAATAATCACTTCTTTTATAGCACAAAGTCATAATATACCGTATCTCAAGGCACCTTACAGGGTCAAGAACTTATTGTATTATAGAGAAACCCAACAGATCCCACAATGGCGACAGTGTGGAAGAAAAACTCCCTTTTCAGCAGGAAGAAGAGTGACCATGATCAGCTGTATATACTGTTGATTGTTAATTGTAACAGTGAAAATAAGCAATACTCATGTATTATTAGGTGTTATCATATGTAATGTTAATTGTTAGTACAGTATAGCTCTGTCTCAACTGTCTGAAAGTCCTATTTACAATAATGAATAATAATGCAGGTAAGAAATCAAACAAAGTGTATAAGTATAAACATTTCCTAATGGCTTTCATATCAGACCTTCTTTGTTGTTTGGATTGTTGTGATAATGTTGAGATTGTTGAAACAATCAGCAATCAAACAGATTAGAATCCAGGCAAATCTATGGGCAGTTCAAATGCCAAACTATTGCAACAGAAATATTGTGTTAAGTCATAACTTAAGTTACAGTTAAGTTATGACAACTGATTTTGAAGCAGTTATATTATCTTCAATTGAATCATTTAGAGGTAAACAATTCAGAGCCTTTCTGGGTATTGTGTGTTTTGTTTTGTTTTTTTTTTCAGTTTATCCGTCGTAACAAGCAATGTAAAAATGTATAATAATAATAATCAAACACAACACAGAAGCTCATAGAACATTGATCTGTAAAGTCCTACAGAAATGTTTGCTATTTTGCCTACCTTCTGTGATACAAATGGTTTGAACAAAATAATAGAAACACCTGGACACCCTAGTGAGTGTCCTTAAGTAGCAGTATTTTATGATGCCATCAATGTCCTTGATTCCTGATAATCTGTATCAGAATTGGCCCTTCACATCAGTTGACCCCTAATAAACATGACCACCATCTCTGTTTTTCTACAACTACTACTACTACTTGGTGGTTACTACAGGTGGAATTTGAGGATGGGTCACAGCTAACGGCCAAGAGAGATGATGTCTACACTCTGGATGAGGAACTCCCTAAGAGAGTCAAATCAAGACTGGCAAGTGCAACCCAAGTCACATGTATAATTTCACCTAATATGTTCTGTCTAATCCTGTGGGCTAATTTAATGAAGAATGAATAGTAACTCAGAATGTGTAAATTTGTTGAGAGACACTAAAATGATGTGGCAATATTGTCATGTAGCCTTGTGTTTGTCTCTGCAGTCCAAAGCATCAGACATGAGATTTGATGGAATCTTTGAAGAAAAGGAGATCATCCAGGAATCAAAAAGACAGAGAGTGATCAACTCACGTTACAGGGGGGACTACATAGAGCCTGTGATTTACAGAGCCATCATGGAGTAGCTCTCACTCCCTATCTGCTCACCCACCTACCACCTGCACTGATAGACTGAACTGTGCTCACTGTACCTTAACATAGCAGCTAGCCACCAAGAGTGTCACTCCACTTGACTTCCTTTAAGACTTGCTTTGGACTGTTCTCTATTTTTTATTTCTCATTCATCCACAGACAATTCTATTTGCTTGGTTTGTTTGACTGATAAAGAAAGTATTTTAGTTTTTCCATAGGACTCTACTCACAGTGCAGTAAGCTGACAGCCGAGGCATTATGTAACGGTAGGAAGCAATATAAAATTTGACATTTAAGTAGCATTTAGATAGTAAGGCACCATTAAAAATGATCAGGCAGGCATTAAATCTGATGTAAAATTACCTGCTTTTCACTAAACATTTCAGTGAACTGCCACTTGAGTGGTTACCTAAGCAAAGGATAATATTTTTTAGTTTCTTGCTGCCATCAGTGCCTATGATGTGGAATGCAACAGGTATCAAAAGTTAAAGGTTTGATTCATTTGTACCCATTCATTTGTGCCCAGATTTATAATTTATAAATGAGTACATTTTGCCTTTAAATGGCTGAATTGATTAAGTTTAAAGAATACCCTTATTGCAATTGTTATTTAAGTTTCTGTCACCTCCACAAATTTAAGTTTCAATAATTAAATAAAATTTAAATTATTAAAGTGTAGTTTTTAGTAATATATAGCAATGAGGTTGCAAATTGTAGTACCACTTTGAGTACCACTCCCCTTACCCCTGCCCTTCCAGGTGTGTAGGAAAAATAAAAGGTCAGTGCCAGAAAAACAGGCTAGAGCCAGTGCCAGATTTGTCTGTCCTGGGTCACTGTAGAACTAGTAACTATAGCACAACTAGAGATTGAGAGTGATTTTTAGGTTTCAGATGACTATAGACTAATAAAAACATAATTATAAATATTATATTCCATGTTTTGCTCAATTTATTGACATTTTACCTACCCAATGACAGAAAGTAATGGAAATTGCTTATAACAGCCATAGCATTAAGTATTTTTATACCTGCCAGGCTTCATAGTCTGACAAGGTCTGACAAGACAAGTCTGACTGCCATGCTAATTAGATTAAATGCAGGAGGAGGGTTTACTTGCCACACTTTCTCAGCTGCCTGCAGTGATGACTGTAGGATGACAAATTTTACACATTTAAAACAATGTTAAAAAAAAAAAAAACTGAAATCAGTGTTCTGTCTGTTAATCTCTTTCCTCCTCTCTGTTTAATCACAATGCAGCCTCTACATATGAGATGTTTCACTGACAGTCAGGTGGATGGAGTGTGTATGCATCTTTCTTGTAAGCATTAGTTATATGGAGCTACAATATTAAACTACCACAGGGTAAATGATAATAAGTTAATACATTAATGGGAAACAAGCCAAATACATTTGCAAAGGCATGAGATACCACCAATCGCTCTTGATGATTCTTATCACTGAGATCATTGTCAAATTCAAAATCCACGCATGCACCAGACAGTCAGAGCAGAGCAGTCAGAGCAGACAGGAAGAGGATGAATAGCAAAATAATGAAACTGACTCTCAGGATTACCAAAAAAATATCATTCTACATGGCAGAGCTCTAATATTACTACTATTCTATTATTCAGGGCTGGGCTACATTGCCTAGTTGGTAATTGGGCCCTTATGACTGGCACTGCCAAATTTGAGATCAAAACCTGACCCAGAGCCATAGTTTTGTTTAATTTCCTTCATTACTGTTAGATGTCAGGCAAAACTGTCCACACTCTATCTGTTTTGCAGACCCAACACAAGCAACCTATGCTGACATATGAAAAAAGTTCTGTATGCAATCCAAAAGGTGCTCAGTGGGTTAGGTAGCAGAGCCAGACCGTCACTTAAATTGGTGAGTCTTTATCTCCATTTACTGAAATTCAGATTGAGTATACACGTCAAAAACAATTATCACACATATCATGGAATTGTGTATTTCATTAACAGAGTTAAAAGAGCTACTCTTGGAATCCATTGACAGTTGAAGTTAGATTTTTTAAAGGCATAATTCAGCCAACAATTTGCACTGGTATTGTTCTTTCATTCAAGGAATACTTCACCCAAACACTATCAGCTAGCTACTTGGCTTTGAGAGACTAGAATGATACTCAGAATGTTTGTACATGTGATCCTTCATTAAAAAAACAAAACAAAAGTGGCATTCCTTGAGAAAATTAAGTTGCAGGTGTTATGTAAATATAATTAAGAATGTTATTTAAACTGAAGCAGTAGTACATGGACATTTCCTAAATTACTATCCATTATAATCATGAACAACCCAGTGGTAGAAACACATCTTTGTTGGTGCTGCAAAGTAACAAAAATTTTTCATATGGATTGGTTGAGTATGGAATTGACTCTTGACATTAGCAACAGTAGTGTGACAGAACACAAGTCCTCATTCTTTCTCTGGGCATTCAACAGTAGTTTGAAACTCTTCCAGTAAGTGGCCTTTGAGTTGGCATTATTCAGTTACACATTCATTTGTCATTTACATAAGTGTGACCAAGATATGTGCTGAGTAGACATTGACCATTTATTCTGTAAAGTTTTTTTTAGGCAGTTAAAAAAAAAAAAAAATCACATTTGCAAGTGGTTTGGACATACCTGGCATATCAGCATTCCAGGCTACATAGTTGTAACCAATGGATACAAAAGCGAAAATATATGGATGAAGTATTTCTTTGAGTGGAAGCAATGCCATTTAATCCACTGATAAAGCCTCCTCTTAAACTACCAATTAAGCATTCCTTTTACTTTTAAATAAATAGAACTGAATATAGCTTTCACATGCTGACTTTTTTTCCAGCCTATTTATTAAGGTGCTTTAAGAAAGTAGCCTCTGCATTACAGACATTAGTTTGAAGTAATACTTCAGAGGCTGAGGTTGATGATGTATGTTCTATTTTTTCTACAGTATATAGATAAATTTTAAAGGATCCATTCAGATTTTTAATGCGTTTTGTCTCTCCAGTTATTTCCTCACTCTTCTACTGAAAGTTGTACATTGCACTTTTTTATTAAATTTTAATGTCCAGTTTGCAGTTTGCAGTTTGATAGCTGTCCATTGCCATTGCTAATTTTGTGAAAACATCTGTTTGAGAATGTTAATTGATTGTGTGCCCCTCCCACTCAACCAAGCTCATTCAGCACTTGTTACTGGAGCCTGGTGGCCTTCAGATGTCATCATTTGCCTGTGAACTTGTTCTCGTTTTGTGAGTCTGCAGGGGAATGCTTGTTTTATAGTCAGTCGCTGCCAGTTCGGGCACCCTGCTTTCATCAGTCCAGTAGGGAATAACTTTATTTTACCCATAAAGTAACAACAGAGTGTAAATGGGGAAGGAGGATTTTTGTATTCTATTTTACTGCATTGTTTTGTACATGTATTATGTGTATTTTCACAGAAACCTGTGAAGTGTAAATGTCTTGTAGTCTATTTTAAGATGTTACCTTGACACAGGAGATGAGCTGTCTGTTAGTGTTGTCTCCTCCTGAAGAGAAATAACTGAATTTCCTGATTATCATTCAAATATTTTGTAAAGTTCATTTTTGTTTCAGTAAAGAAATTTCTGTTTGCACTACTTGGCTGTCTTCTTTCCACATTTATTTATGTCTTATTTATACTTCATGAAACGATTTTATGAAGATGTCCTTTATACATAGTTAATTGGTTGTAATTAAGTCACAATTCAAGTTATCAACTAAGTTTTTAGTTGGAGCCATCAATTAATAACAGGAATAACAGGAATTTGTAGTGGTGTTAGTATCAGCAGAGTGTACATATATCTCTGCAATCCTGCACTGGTTGACTACCACCTCAAAAACTTGAAACTGGTCAACTGGTCCATGATCCACGCAGTATTTCAGGTGTTCACAACATCATCACTGTTCTGGAATACCTCAAGCTTTGCCAAACAACCAGCCCATAAAACCTAGCAGAGACTTGGAGACTCATTCACTCTTGGCTCCTAAAGCAGGTGCCCATGTTGCTGCTGTTAAGAAAGATTAAAGTGAAGCTGTCTAAACTACAGTAACATTACGAGCTCCTCATATACAGTATGTGATAGGCACAGACATGGACATGTATGCCATTAGCTTCTAAGATTACTTTAACAGTTAGCTATAAAGTTTGCTTTCACTTATGGAACTTAACTGTATTAGCAGCAACTTTGCACAATGCAGCCAGAATCCTGTTGCAGGGCTGACATACAGAGACATCAACCATTCACACTCACTGACACCCATGGGTAATTTAGTCACCAATTAATTTACAATGTATATATCATATCTGCATATGATATATGCATATCTTTGGACTTTGGGGGGGAAGCCAGAGTACTCAGAGAACCCACACAGGCACATATTATAAGCAAAATTACCACATCAACAATATAGGTAGGAGGAGGGAAGGTTGAAAGTGCTAAAAGAGGCTTAGGTTCAAGTATTGGGATTTGCTGCAGGTAGGGTATGTGTGAAATGTAAGGTGTAAAGTTAACTGTGTGGCTAACCAATCACCTAAACAGACAAGAAAGCTCAGTAGATACATAAACCAGATCAATGACATGCTGTGCTATGCTATGCTAATTCAGGTTACACTTAGTTAAATAGTCCTTGAAACAAAAAGAGAAAAGGTCCTTACCAGTGTTGTGATCCTATCTGTCTGTGTGGCTTTGATGTTGCAGAGGAGGCTACTGGTCTCTCCTTTGTTCTTCTGACAAAGGTAGCTGATCTATAACAGCTAGCAGACTTTGTGTGAATTTGCTTATATTCCCATGGTTCCTTAAGCAGCACTCGCATTGGTGGTGTGGAGGAAGAGTGAAATGAAGCAGTCTGCTGAGCAGGGCTGCAGAGAGCTAATGTTCCAGCTACGAGCAGTGCTATCCTGGTGCTGAGAGCCTTGTTGCTCCTGACGTGTTGGAAGAGCAGAGAAGAGAGAGAGAGAACAAAGGATAATAGCTGCTTTCGTTCGAATTGTGGGAGATGATGTTCACCATAGCTTTCTTTTTTCTTTGGAACAATATAACATGTAGTCTCCCTGTTCTAGACATTTGTGTCAAACCCAAGAAAAAAAGTAATACAGAAAAGCAGTTAAAGGTAAAAAAAAAAAAAAAAAAATTATCTAGAATATATAACTTGTCAGTGAGCAACTTTTAGTGAAGAACAAAGAGAACTCCTGTGCTATGAGTTGGGGAGGTGCTGACAATGTCATGTCATGAGTGAATTAGTAACCAGTGTGTAGAGTTTAAGTATAGATAGTCCTGGTCTTCAGCCTCATCTTGTACCCACTCAGTTATGATTAATGATCAATAATTATTCAATTATGTAGCTTTCTTTATACACTATGTGAAATGCTGATAATCTACTTTCTTTAACCATCAAGAGTAGAGAGAAATTTATCATTTATTACAAAGCCAGTGATTCAACTTTATAACATCAAGATTTTCAAGACATTTTCTTAGCTTTTTAATAACAAATACAAAATAGATTAGGTAAACAACTGGTAGGACCACTAGCACAGCTTTATCCAGAACCACCTCACTCTGTCTTCTCTTCCAGTGAAAACCCGAGACCCACATACTTCTTATACTGCTCTGCTCTATAAGTATGTCCATCTGTAACACTGTCATATATCATGAAATGGGATCCAGTGTGCCATGTCTATATAATATCTATAATGCAAACAGAAAGATGTTAATATTTTGTATGTATAATATGTTATAGGTAATGTTCTGTGGGTTTAGTTGAAATACAATAAAATATACAATAAAGCTAACAAAGGTTTGGCAATAAAACTAATATTAGTTCAGACTTGAATCTTGATCTATTGCTCTCAGTAGAAAACATTTTGTCTTCAACTGTGGTCTTATATTGAATGCATGGATCATGTGAGCTGCATTTTCACCCACAAAAATTCAAGAACAGGGTCTCGAGTTGACCTGAGTCTATGCTAAGAAGGCATGTGAAAACTTGTGCATACAACCTTTCCAACACCTTCACATTTATTTTGTTGCAAGTCTACAGATCTCTGTGGCTGTCAGAAAATAAGTCAGCAGTTATGGAAAAGAAATTTCATACATGCAAGTATTTCAGATGTGGTCTGCAAATTTATGGCCACAGGCTTATTATACAATTTATATATATTATAATATATTATTAGTCCACAAACTAGTGACCTGTTCAGGAATATCATTATCATTCTCTTCCAACACATGGCCAACTGAGTAAAGATGACATTAAAAATATCATATCTATGGTACAATATAATTATTATTAGCAATAATTATTAGCAGCTGTGAGTATATGCTCTCCAGTATTCATTTTTGAGTAAGTTGAATTATTGTCTATTGTGCTAATAAAATAACATAACATAACATAAGCGAATAAATAAAAGACCCATTCAGACCCATAATAATCAGTATGAGAATACAAAATAATTTCTATTTATCCATAACAAAAAGCAGGATGACTATAAATGAAAATAGCAAAAATAGTTTTTGCTATTGGGAGGAGGCAGAAATTGGGGGGTGATGGGAGTACTCAGTCAAGAATCAGAATGAGACAGGACTATAGTCTTTCAGGGTTGGTTTTTGGTTGGGCCTGTGGCAGAGCGGCACCAGTCCAGCAGGACAGGAGACAGGATGACCTTCCTGTCTCCTGTCCTCTTTACGCTAATCTTCCATGTTTTGTGCTGTGGTCACCTCTTCATCAGTCCTCCTTATAACCTCCTCATCAGGCTGCAGGGACTGCTTGAGCTGACTGGATATGGCTCAGAGGAAACTCAAAATTTTTCAGAGAGTGCCTTTCTGGGTAGGGTTATGTTGCATAGTGATCAAAGCTTCCCAGGTATTCCAGAGCAGCCCGGTAGCACAGTTGGTACTGGTCCTAGTGTCAAAAAATTTATATTTCAGTCAGTCTGTAAGTGGATAGCCAAATGTACAGCAATAATAGATACAGAATAGAAGAATATTGAGATATTTCAAGGCAGCAGCATCTAATGATTTAAAATATTGCTAACTGTTACATTACACCATGCATGTATGAATGCATCACCGACACTGTCCACGCTTATATTTTCTTTCTCTGTTGTGGTTTCTGTTTGTCCATCTGGATATCTGGGTTTTTTTTAAATAAACATTCATCATAACATGTTACCATGCTAGAATTTTTCAGATATGTTATGTGCTGTTGACATTTGTGTTCTTTTAAATCTTGTTTTTTGTGCACTCCAGCAGCAGGGCTTCATACCTCTGTCTGCACCATGGCTGGCCTCTGAGTTCGGAGCATCTTCACAGTCTGGAAGAGGTCAACCACTCCTTCGTACCTCATCCTCTCCAAGACAATACTCAGGGTGATGAAGACACCAGTCCGCCCAACACCAGCACTAATTGAAACACATTGTTAGACCCTCATTACAAATCCCTATGTCCATCAAACACATACAGACAAGCCTTGTTTGCTGGGCAAGTTACTGCATTGCATGTTGATAGAAACTCAACTTAATCCACCCATCCATCCATTATATATACCTGGGATACCTGAATCATAGGGCAAGGTCTGCAGGAGGAAGCAAGAGTACCTGGACAGAAGCCATGCAGGCACAGGGAGAACATGCAAACTCCACACAGAAAAGCCTCAGGCCCAGGAATTGATCCCAAAACCTTCTTGCTGTGGTAAGCGTTCTAATGGTCTAGCATTTCAGTGAACAGAAACTTTGTTCTGTGCTGCAGTAAATAATAATTCATTTCTGGTTGCTGGTGTTACTGATGTTTACATTATTATTACTATTATTAGTAGTATCAGTCATTGCCATTATCATTAATAGTCTTTACATCTATATGTTTTGCTTGTATTCTATTGTGTTCTCATTTCTCCTGCTCTCGTTCTCTTGCTCTCTCTCTCTCTCAATCCACTCGGCCAAGGCAGATGACCTGCTCTATATGTAAAGTGCCTTGAGGTATCTTTGTTATGATTTGGCACTATATACATAAAATAAATTTGAATTTGAAAATTTTACATGCTATTGTTCAGATCTTCTAGCTTCTTCAGTAGTTACAGATAACCTCTTCTTCTCCCTCCCTTTTTCCTCCTTACTCTTGTTTGATGAATGTTATGTTCAGTTTTTCGTCTTTGCTTTTACTTGTAATGATGCATGGATTAAAAGAAGTTTATTTGATGTAATATAGGCCAATCCACATCTACTTCCAAGTGGAGTGGGCTACACGAAAGCAAATAAACTACTCCAACCAGCCATGAAATCAAATCTGATGTAAAAGTGTACCCCGGTACCGGTTAGCAACCATACACAGACTGGTCACAATTCTTCTGAAAATGGTGTACAGTATGTGGTCAGTCAGTCAGTCAGGGACATTTGTAATTATATGATCAGCCAAAACACACACACACACACACAAACACACACACACACACACACACACACTTACCTGCAGTGCACAGTGATTGGTCCATCTTGTCCAAATTGCTCCTTAGTTTTATGGACTTGACCAATGAAGTCTATGAATCCCTCCCCAGTTTTTGGCACTCCTTGCTCTGGCCAGTCAGTAAACTGAAACTGCCGTATTGTCCTTGACTGACCATCCTGACAAACACACAGGAAAATTAGGACAGACACTGAGTAACTCTGCAGCCTTTTCCCACTCCACTCCTTTAATGCTTCATCACAGACTAAGGTATTACTATATGCTACAAATAATATGTACAGCTACAACCTCACAGCCATTTTCTTTTAAATTGTATTTGGAAAGTGGTTTGAGTATATGTTTGAATACAGGTGAAATGTGTTACAATTTTAAGTTCCAAATCTTCATAAGTAAAACAGAGAGAAGAAATGCAGTCAAACTCAAATGGGAAGGAAAAAAAAGCTACATTCAGGCATCCACATTTACCTACCCAATGTACCTTTAAACATGTCACCTAATCTCAGTGTTGCATTGATGCTGAAGCTGTCCTTCTTCCTTTCTGCTACTGCCTCCTGCAACAATAGCGAAGCTGCTGAGGTGAACTTACCCTAGCATCTGTAACTTTGAACTCTCTAAGGATGTACTGAGGCATGTTGTACTCAGCCATAGGATCCACAACAAAGTACTGGTAGCGTGCAGAACGCTCAGCAGGCCAGTACTGATGGCACTTTTCCTGAACAATGGATGGAAAAGTTGTCTCAAAATGTGCAATGCATTTGTTCTGGACATCTAAATTGCAAACAAGACTAAACAAGTGTATATCTGAAATTAATATTTTGACTTTTTGAGAGGATTCAAGGCTTTAGTCATGTAATACGCTTTTATAAAATAATGTTAGATTGTGATGTCTTACTCGTCCCATTTCACGGAGTTTGGTGAGCATGACTATAATGGTAGAGTTGTGTTCCCACAGCATTCTCCAGAAGTCCTCTGTGGTCTCAGCTAATGGGCCCTGGGTGGCCATGTATGCTTTCTGCTGCCTGCAAATTGGAACAGACACATCTGTGTTTACTCTTCAGGGTTGTGGCAGCACTGCTGTTATTTGGATTGCATTTCCGCTTTCTTCCTTTTAAACCCTAGTAGTGATAATGGTTCAGTATTTCATTATTGGCTACTACAACAAAAATCATAAATAGTGGAGCTGTGGAAAGTTATGACATTTAGCCATATTTATATCATAAAGAATCAAATAGTTTTAATATTCTGCAGTTTACAATTTCCATCTGTCTAATCAAATAAAAAGCAGCCCGAATGGGTGGAACACTGCCTAACTTCCTGACACTGTGCAGTCATACACACAAGTATCATCCATGGATCCAGTATATCAACCATCTATACAAGTGCAGAAGCATATATGCCATCTTATGTTTTAACTACTGAATATTACTTATGTTTTAACTACTGAATATTACCTGGGACCCTTCCCGTTGCTTAACAGGTAAACATTTAATTAAATGCAAAATGTGTTGTTTGCCACTGACTTCAAATTAAACTAATTGCAATGTCATGCAATTTTCTCCCATTTATTCAGCACAAATACAAATTACAAATGAAATACCTGCTATACCCTCAACAGCTAAGACCACTAACAAATAAAGACAAAGACCTGTCTAGGGTCCCCATTATGCCACCTGATATTATACTTTAGTTGTAGTTCCCATATCCATATTCCCACCAAAAATGATCCAAATTATCAAAAACATCTGTTGCAAGCTGTGGTTTTGAAGCCTTTGAAGATCTGGGACATCTTCGCTTGGCTGGTTGTGTATGTGTAAATTGAAAATCTAAATAAAATTTTAGAAAATGAGCTTGTTATCTTTAAAAATGCAAACAGTTCCAGTGACGTCACTTTGAATGGTAAAAAAAGTGGAACAAGAATGGGGAAAAAGGATGGAAATTGGAAAAAGCACAATTGAAGCTCCTGCAAAGAAAGACAACACAAAGAATAGTTCCTACACAGACACAAGATGCCAAAACTGCTAAACCTTTGTGGACAAGTTACTATACACACACACTGGAGATTCTCTTGACCACATGACTTGACACAGAGAGGACACTGGGGGCTCACCCGAGAGCCTCTAGGCTCAAAAATAGTTAGATTCTTCAGATATATAACCAAAGAGAAATTTTATGCAGGCCCTGGGGAAAGCAGAAGCTATCTTTGGAGAAGAGACTACATACTTTTTTGTTCTTTGTGTTACTCACCTTGCTTGGAGTTGATCAGTGAATTTCATTAACTTTAAGGAAACATTCATTTCTTAAAGTCAGTGGGCTGTTGAACCCAATTAAATGTAATACGATTTCATTCAAAATGAAGAAAGAGTATGAAAATTTAAAGAGAATGGACTTGGAGTTTTTTTCCTCGTATAAATCAGGACATAGCAGAGGAATTCTGATTCTGATTTCAAAGAAACAAAATTTCAAACAAAAGAGTTTGAAAATTAATTTGAAATGGGAGACAAGGGGGTAGATATATTTTAGTAAGGGGAATGTAGATTGAACTTGAATATACAGTATATGCACCACCAGAAGGTAATATTGGCTTTTTCCATGCAGCTGTAATGTACATGACCCGTTTTGACATGACCCGTAATGGAAGCGTACATAAAATGGCTCTAGTGGGGGTTATAGTAGTTATCACAATGCTGACCACACATTACTATAGTGCCTGTATGGCCCTGTTTCACCCAGATGATGGCCATGATCTTTAAACCTTTTGTCTTGGCCTGGAGCACTGGAAGTAGGGCCTTTCAGAAACAGTCACTCAGTTAAGAGATCATCTTTGTGGCCTCAGCCACCCGCTTTCATGATGATGACAAACAGTGTCCCAAGGAATGCCAGCACTATCAAGGTGGTCATCTGTATGACCCTAGCTCATCTGCAGCTGGGTGTGCCATCAGATCCCGCTAGTGCCTTCTTTAGGTCTTTAGGATACTAGAAGATGCTCCCATCTTTCTTGGTAGCCATGCGGGATGCAACAAAGTTCAGAAGAGGCTGCATGCAGCTGCTGAGCCTGCCATTGCATCACTTTGACATGGCAAATGGAGTCTTCTAAATATTTGGCCAACAACAACAAATTATCAGAGTGCAACAATTTGGCTATAAATAAAATAAAAAAAAAAAATTAGGAAAGACATAGCAGATGGCCTCAGCAAGGAATGAATCTATTTAAATGAATGTAATACAGGTTGTTATATTCAAACTTTGAGCAAGACTTTATGTTTCATTATCATTGTCAACATTATGTTAATTTGAAGGTGAGAAATGTGACCAAGCCAAGTATATGTCTGATAGAATTGTTTAGAAAAACATGCAATTCAGATAGTAGAATCATTTCATACACATATCAATGCCTGTCAATTCTTAAAACACATTTAGACCATAATAAGGTATGTTATTGCACCTTCTCAGAAATCCCACTATGATAATAACCATCCTTGTTAGCTGGATAAACTGTGGAAATCAAGTTGCACACCATATTACCATATTTTCTGGGTCTTCCCTGACATCAGAGACTACTGGAAAAAGATATACGAGGAAATGTGAAATGTGAATTCCCTCTAGAAATCAAGACTATATATTTTTCATCTGTATTCGATAGCATAGTGAGAAAGACAAAAAAGAGAGGGAGAGAGGGGATGACGTGCAGTAATGAATAACGTTCCACCATGGCATACTTGAATGGTGCAATAAGTTTTTTTATAGAGCACATATTTATAGATGGATTTTTGTGTCAAATTTCAATCCATCAAACAGACTTTTGAAAGATTGGCCCTAATTACAGTGCCACCATCTGGCCAATTGGTCTTATATTTCTTAATATATACATGTAATTTGTGTAAGCCTGCATAGATATTGGGAATTAAATTTAATCCTTTTTTTTTGGATTCACCCTTCAACACATTACCTTTGATAGCCTCTAGTTGAAGCAACTGTTGAAGGAACATCTCAGGTGTTTATTTTGATTCGTATTTAATTTTATTCACTCACTTACAGTAAATTTGGTGAATCAGCTTTGGCAGACATATGCACTGATGTTTTTGCTTGAGTAGAACTTGGGGAGTCTTTTTAACGCTAATGTTAAAAAGACAGACACCATCACAGCTGCTCAACCAAGCTCTGGGCTATCCACTGGTGTACATACAGGACACCATCACTAGGAGGCATTGTTGAAGTATGCTGCAGAAGGCTTGGGGAATTCTCTTAAAACGGTGTGCCTGAGTGCAACTGGAGCACACATAATGAGCATTTCTGTTACCTGTGTTAATTTTGGTTGTGTATTTCACTCAACTTAATCACTACAACAGGAAAAAGAAAGAAAATACAGGACACCCCTGCCTCTTTCTCCATCCTACCTTAGGTGGGGGTGCCCAGGGAGACTTCATTAGGTGCAGAGAACAAGATACACTCAACCTTGCTGCAAGTAAATGGGTAAGTCCTGATTCTTTAGCCTCTGCTTTACTCTGCTAGTGTGCTTACTTTTTATGAAAGACAAGCTTCCCTGAGAAGCCTATGATTCACTGTTTATCTGACAGAACAATGTCAGTGTTGACACATGTATGGTTTGTTGTGCCAGACTCTCTGTATCTCTATCTACCATAGACTGTAAATAAAGATGGACGTAGCCTTTGTTTAATCATCCATACAACATTATTATAAGGACTTACTTTTTTCACATTGAAAAGCATATTCATATGATAAACTTGTTTTTAAACCTGTGCAGTTTTGTATAACTACAAAACTGCACAGGTTTAAAAACAAGTTTAATATATATAAATATTTGTGTTATTACTTCGCCCTCTGATCAGCCCCAGTCAGGATTGGATGGATTTAACTATCAGATCTTATTCCATGGTTGAGCCCCAAGAGCATTCAACACCACAAGCCAACCCTCTAGTGCAATACAAAACTGCTTTCTCCAAAAGTGACATGTCCTGTCCCTCCAATATTTAACTGTCAGGAGAAACCATTTATTTATTTATAGTGGAGCATATGAATAAAATATGTGTTTTTACACTGATCATTTATCTATGATGGTTTGTTTTTCATTGTCTTACCACTTCAAACCACCAAGGCAACATAGTGACATGGTACACACATACACTTTCACTATAGTTTAGGTTGAGGTAGTCTCACATACAAGACCCTGTTTCCCCAGTAACATGAATAGACATTGATTGGAAATAAAAAATTGCAGTGGTCCACTGACAAGCATCTCACACTGCTCCTGTAACAACTCAGAATTAATTTAGTTGTAAACAGAGGTCTCATTAACCTCGATGTACTGTTGCCTCACAGCAAGAAGGTTCAGGGTTCAAACCCTAGGCCCTTTCTATTTGGAGTCTGCATGTTCTCCCTGCGCCTGCTTTGGTTACCTCCAGGTACTCTGGATTTCTCCCACATTTCAAGGACATGCACATTTAGTCTCTAAAATTGCCCCATAGGCGGCCTCAGCTCAAGGAATTAATCTGTTTAAATGAATATATACAGGTTGTTATACATTTAGACTATGCTGGTGTAACCCATTATACTGATCAATGAAAAAACACTGAAGAGAAAATACCCCCATACCCATATAGGCAATCTTAGCTGATAACAACTCAGAACTACTAAATGCATAAACACTGTTAATCTGTGGGTGAAATCATAGACTGTATATAAAAATGGAGGTACACAAGGCATCTGAAAAGTGAAGCCAATGTGGAAATGCCTTAAACCTGGATTCTATCTATTCTCTGTATTAAGGTCTAGGAGGAAATGGCCCTACTTCTCTCTTGATTTATTAGCTTTGTAAAAGTTTCAGTTTATGGTCTCAGTCTCTAGTTGCAAGTCTTCTTCAATACAGCAAAATGTTAATATTTCAAATTATGGTTCCATTTAGAGGAAAATAGATGATAAAGCAGGGCATGCAACCAATGGGCGACATTACAGTGGTTTGCCACTTGGCTGGAATGGTCTTTTTATTATGGAAAATGATTACCAAAGAATATAAACTCCAGCTTCCTCCCACAGTCCAAAGACATGTAAATGGTTGTCTGTATGTCTCTGAATGTTGGCCCTGTGATAGACTGGCAACCTGTCCAGAGTGTATCATGCCTACTGTCAACTGGGATTGGCTCCAGCGACCCTGTCGGATAAGCGGTATACATAATAGATGGATGGATTATAATAGTTTTCACTAATTATTATTTACACAATTCTAAACTTGAGTTTCTGAACAAAAGCCTTTTCACTATGGAATGCAACACCATGACGGACTTCTAGGAGTGACCTTGACTTTACCTGTGAAACATATGCATAATGCCTGCTGTTCAATCTGGCAATCCAGTAGTTTGTAACAATTATAAACACTTTTGATTTCTGATGAGATCGGACAACACATCTCACAAACTAGCCGCTCTGCACAGAAACTAAACCTCAAACTATTGGTTTTACTTTGCTGTTTGTATACAGAATGTGAAAAACAAGCTACATCTTAAGTAGTGAGCCTCAGAGATGGGCTTATTTCTTAACTTCTGACATAGGCTGTTTTTAGTCTTTATGCCAAGGTTGGCTAATGACATTGTGACTCTAGCTTTGTAGTTAGCATACAGACATGATATTGATATTGACATTTTCACCCCATTCTTAGAAAGAAAGTTTCTAACTTTCTCAATATTTTTTCTTTTCCCCTTCTGTGTTTGTGGTTCACATTGAAAGGATCTATTTCAACTCACCTGTATCCATCAATGAAGCTGGCATTGATGTAGTCGGAGCCTTCCACCCCTCTGATTGGCTGCAGACAGACACGGGAGGACTCAAAAGGCATGATGTTCACCAGGCGGTTTTTGAATTTGTTACATGAAAGGTTGGCACTGATGAATCTTGAGGTATGTGCATTAGAGTTGGCAAGTTTCTGCAGAGACAGAGAGGAGAACACAAGTGTCACTGATGCTCCTCAGACCCCTGAGCCTCAGCTCATAGGTGACTGTAGCATCACAATTACACTCACAGTATCCACTGTCTCCTTCTGCTCTTTTTAAGTGCTAATACAACCAGTCTTGGGAGTGTATGGTGTGGTAAAAAGGTTGTTAGAGGGCACTGGGAATGGTCTTATTGAAGTATAAAAATTATACACTTTGAGCAGACCCTCTTTGTTCTCTGACTAACAAACTTACTGGCTAGTGGCTAGTGCCAATACATATCAAACCTTAGCTGTGAGCCAAGGTTTAAAATCAAATTACACTCTGTCTGGATTTAAAACAGGATGGCTGCATCATTTATTTTGTGACTTTCCATCCAATCCTCCACCCACTCAAGAGCACTCTGATGGCCATAGAAAATGAGGTTAGCAACCTTAAGCAAAACAAGATGTTATGTACAAGACAGGAAGGAAAAGTAAAACAGCAAATATTTTCAAATAAATTTGGTTAAGTCCAAAATATGAAGAGGCCTTTCGCTTTCACTGTCTGACAAGGAACAGGGACTGAAAAGAGCATGACAGAAAAAGTTTGAGATTCACTGTATTAAACTAATGCAACATCCTGAACTGAAACTTACCTACAGTTTCATAAACTCTGTTTTTAATTTACACAATAATTTTTTAGTAGCTGGATTATAGTGACACATTTTATCCCAAAGTCAAGACAAACACAGCAGAGCCATAAGAAGACTATTAAGCTTTAAAAATCTGCTCACTAACGTGAAAACACAATCACAAACAAAAGTTAGCTACCTTAAACTCCAGTTCGATGGTGGTGACAGCGTCTCCGGGTTGGATCTGTGTGAGCTTCTGGATGTGGGTGTAAAGGTTGCGGGCGGGAATTTCTGTATTGCCACATGTTACGGCTTCAAGCAGGACCTCATGGATGAATATGTACTGATCTTCTGTCTGCACCATGTAATTCCTCTGAGCTCGCATACATGTCACATGACCGTAAATGTCTACCGACTTCTCATGTTTCATCCTCTCCAGCATAGCTTCAATCACAATGAAACAGCCTGTCCTGCCTACACCAGCACTAACAAAGCACAAAGGGAAAATATAAGAGAGTATAACTTCAACAAATGCAAAAAATACATTTGTAAACCCACAAAAACCAAATCAATACACTAATTTTGGATTTGTGTTTTACACACACACACAGTTTTGTGACTAATTAAACAATAATCCACTGGCTTGGCCACCACGATTTACCTTACCTTACCTAAATGAATTATACAATGGACATAAATCACAGTAACTAGTCTTGACTGGTCAATGGAAATTATTAAATTTTTTATCCATATCCTTTTCAGGAATTGTATTCTATACAGTATCTATCTATACTTTCATCTAAAGCCAGTTAGGTCTCAAGGTGATGGCAAATGACATCTCACATTTTGCATGATGTGTGTCATATCTGTTTTTTAATAAATATAACACACATCATGCTTAACTGCTCAAAATCTCACACACAACATCAAAAAGGTTACATATCATACAAAAGTTAGTTGCTGGTTATAGCTTCATGCTTTGACAGGGTGTTTAATTCTCCAATCATTTTCATTTGACAATGTTAATATTTCTGATATTTTGACCTCACCGTATGATGTCCCATGAGGGCTCAAGACCACAGGGTGAACCCCCGAGCAACCATGATAGAGGATAGACTATAAGATTTTCAACGATGCACTCAGTTGTACACAAAAACAATAGCAAAAGTATTTGTGTAAAGAAAAATAAACTACTACGTTCACACCCTTCACACAAGTGACTGATTGATAGATAAAGTGCATTTGCTTGTTGGTTTGTCTATATCACAAAGTTACAAAACTCATTGGATCCATTGTAAAAAGGCTTTCATTCGAAGGGCTTACATTAGATGATCCAATGCTTAGTAATTTGAAGTATAATCATGCTTTTGTGTTGAAGTAAGAGCTGGTTTACCTGCAATGGACCACCATGGGTCCAGCATCTGGAGGGTTGCAGGCCTTCACTCTTCGTAGAAAGGCCAGTGTTGGGGTGGGATACTCTGGTACTCCATGATCAGGCCAGGCCATAAACTGGAACTGACGAACCTCTCTCCTCTCACTTGAGCCAGTCTGTTCGAGCACATATACATACATTTACACATTTGTGATTCACAGCATGAAATAAAATCCATTATATGACCATCAATCAAAATATTAATTAAAATAAATAGATTGCAATAGCTAATTAATCAATCATCAAGGCCAACACATAGAACATTTTCCAATGAATGATAACATTCAACACTAAGTATGCTGGCACAGTAATGTCTCATAGTAAATTTATACAGTAATTCTCTTTTTTTTTTCCAGACATAAAAATTGTGACATTGTTGGCTTGTCTGGTAATGAAATTTTTTGTTACTCAGATAAAAAAAAAAA
>CM076656.1:7998428-8015364 GCA_038496675.1 Rachycentron canadum | reverse complement strand
GTATAAGAGACAGGTGCTTGTCTTCCTAAGATGTGTATATATAAATATATATATATATATATTTCTGTGTGTGGGAGAGATTTAGAGTGTGTGTCTGAGTGTATGTAAGTGAATGCGTGTGTATGACAGAAGCAGAGTGAGAGAGAGAGTGAGAGAGTGAAGGGGGAGGGACAAACAGACAGAGAAGTAAAGGGGGGTGTGAGAGAGCGAGCAAGAGAGAGAGAGGTAGAGAGAGAGAGAGAGAGAGAAGCGCAGGCAGCAGCGGGATGAGCGCTAAGATGGAGAGAGCATGAGAGCGCGAGCAAGAGGAATGACTCTTTCCATGGTCGGGATAGGGCTCTTTAAGACTCAAGGGCTTGATGAATATGGAACAGCTGCTGTTGGCTGGCTCCGAGGGGCAGGACTTAAAGCGACAGAGGGGCCGGCAGAGCACCGGGGAGGAGGGATCCAAACGCTCGCTCACACACCCTGCTATGCACAACACACACGCACACGCACAACACACATGGCTCACACACACAGACAAAACAACCTATCACATGAACAACAGAGAGGCAACTAGGAGAACAGTCAACACACAAAGTTTCCATCTCTATTAAATAAAACAAGTTGCACAATTCTGGACACTAAAAACTCAAATGCAAAAAGTAGGGGACTGTCGGAGACTACAATGTAGCATTTATGAAATAATATGAAGAGCTTGAATAATTTCTGTTGTGACTTGTAGAAAATGTAATATTTCATGTATTTAATATCAAAGCCAATTTCAGCCATTTCATTTTAGAGAGAACTGACCATTTCCACATCTTCTTTGTATGCTTGCATTATATATCATATGTTCATTGCAACGATATCAAAGAAAGCCTCTGGAAAGCCAAATCAATTCACTTCACACAAGAACAACAACAGAGAACTTTACCAAGCAACTGACATCTCAGAACTTGACTATGAAGATAAAAAAAAACTAACTGTAATCAACTACATGCACTTGAAGTGATCAAAAATGTTGCCTGTGCTGTTATTCACCACATCATAAAGTCTGACACCAGCCTAAGCCACACTACAAAAGTTCCTGCAAGCAGTCTAGTCCATCTGCAGCACTTCACTTTCAAAAACCAATAGCTTTCAAACCACTAAGGACAGTAAATGTATTTATTGAGCTGTGCCACCAGCTCCATTTGCGGGTGCTACATGTGAGGGACCATTGTGAACCTTTCACCACCTGTGAGAGATGATCTCAAGTCATAACTCATATTGTGGAAGCCCATCAGCTTCTAAAGCAGCGGAAAATCCAGCTCTGTCTTCTCTAACCCCATCTTAAGGACCGCCTGTGTTTCACTGTTGATCAAGCTCAGTAAGAATGCAGAGAATGCAGATACCATTTCACAGTCAGTGAGGGTTTCCATGTTACTGTATCCCCACATTATAAGAACAGAGCTTACCATGGCATCTTATTGGAGAAATGAGCAGTCCGACAATGGCTGACACTTGGCTGAGACAAGCAGAAAGAAACAGCAGCTTGAACCACTTCTGAGAAACTCACGAGGTGCCTGAACAACGGTCTTCAGCTACTTCAGTAAAAATACAAGCGAGTGAGGAGGAGTCGAGATCTACCAGTAGAGTCATGCAAAAAGGTGTGCTAGGTCGCTCTGCTGCTCTCCAGCTTTCCCTGCTGAACAGGAACAGCATAACCCCCGGAGAGGAATCCGGTTCCATTCATCGGCTCACGTTTCTATAATCAATGCAAAAACATCACGCAATCCCTATTGATCATCACAGGCTTATTGATGTGCAACAATAGTGCCTCCATAGTGGCACAGATCACACAGCATCTGGTCTCTTTTTGTGACAAACACAAATGACTAAATAAATGAAAATCCAAATAAGATTGATGCCAACTCAAACACCTGTCAGTTTAATTTCTTTGAGAGAAATAAAATCAACTATCAAACCAGGTTCTTGGGCGTATAAACAATGCTGCATGAAACAGAGCATAAAGATTAAAAAAAATACACAATGGTTATACATTTCACAGGACACAAACAAGACAGGTTTATTGTATATAGTGTATATACTGTACTATATCATACATGTGAAAGAATTTCAAAATAATTTTAATATTGAAATTATTGCTATTTATTTGTTTTATTTATTTATTAAGTTGTAGCAACACAATCAATCTCATTGAGAATGTGAAAATCTTTCATTTTAGATTCCTTGTTTTCCATCAAATTAGTCAGCTGACATCCTTACACTAGTAACAGCTAATCCAGCATGGTTTAAGATACTTAGCTACACCCTGAGTATCACAAGAGGTGATACTCTCTCATGACACACTGCAATATTACCCTAGTATCTATCCTGTGTACCTTTTTCATGTTGGTAACTGCTTCCATTTGAAATATTATATTTTTGCATTTTTATTTTTTCTGGCATCCTAAGGCTTTCGACCGACACCAAACACACTTTTGTCATGCAGTGTGAGCTATGAAAGCCTTGCTGCTGCTATCGTTGTTTCTTATCAGCCCTGTTATGAAAAAATCACGGGGTATGACAGTTGATTTGACAGGAAGGGATCTGATACAAATAAAGAATAGAGCCGCGCTGAGCTAACACTCTATCACATGTGGCATGACAAAGTTAGTGCAATACCAGAATAAAAGTCAGTGCTGATCTATCTACTGCAACTTGTAGCTAATTTTTGTTTTAATGATTGAGATTTCTATTTTCTTACAGGATCACACACATCTGCATGTAGTCACATGTATTGAGCACACAAGTATTATATTGTACATGTAGATGTTGCAATTTGAAGACATTCTATAATAAATAATTATGTCAAAAGAAGAAAACAGTGATTTTACGGTTACTTAGGCGAAGTAAAGTGGCTTTAAGTTGTTGGCACCTGTAGTGATTTAATTACTGTTTGTATGTAAGACTGGTAAAATTACATCTGTCCCTGTGTCATAAAAGAGGAATCACTCCAGTGATCATATAGCAGGTTTAAAGAACTAAAGACACATAAAACCAACTAGATTACTCCAGTTTACAAAGGGCTGAAGTTTAACTAAGACTGAGGCAGTTGAGCAGCATGAAGCCTCAGCTTGCTGGTGGATTAATAAAGGTAATGTTGTTTTAATCAACTCTCTAACTGACAAGTTTATTTAAGCAGCTGAATGTAATTCAATTTTTGAGATGTGAACCGGGTTGGCCTGGGAGAAAGAGCATCTTTCTCTTAATCCAGCATCCTTAAAATTACACTTTTTTTTAGAAATAGAAAGTAAATCTTTATGGTTAATCGTCTGCGTTTAGCAGTTTTACATCAAAATGTCTCTGGTAATAAACATGCAACATAGGCCTTACACTCGTTATATTTAACCTTGTCATGCATACAGTAATGGTCAAATCGATAACGTAATTCAGTCACCATTCCCTGAGGAATAGGTACAGTGTTGCAGGTCCGCGTGCACTGCACATGCCTCAATTAGAGCTAAACCGCGTGCGCATTGATGCAATTTACAGTACAGCTACAGGTGCGTCAAAGCTACATTTAAAACATGATTTTTTTTTTTTTTTTTTAAATTCTTCAAATTAAGAAATAACACAGAGCAGGGAAAAACAGTCATATGTCTGGAATGTGTAAGAGGAAGAGAAACTACGGCTGACGATGAATGTACAGTGTACCTTACTCAGACAAGTCATGTCACATCCCCGGCTGAGCATAGCGAACTGTGGCAGTGGTGTCTCCAGGTTGTGGTGGTGGTGGTGTGGCTCTGTGTGTCTGAGCGCGCCGCTTAACTGCCACACACCGCAGCCACACTATCAACTCCTCCTCCGGCGCGCGCCCTGTGCCTAAACCAAACACCTCCACCGGCAGCAGGACCGGGTGAGCGGGGTCAAATGTGCTTCGGGGGGGGGGGCTGTAACGAAGACAAAACACCGCTCTACCGGGTTTTTCTTATGACTTTAGCCGTCACGTTTTGTTTGAGGGTCTGTTAAAAAAAATGTGAGAAAATTTTCAACATACATGTTTTTATTATTATATATAGTTATTTTATTTTACTGTCCCGTAAATTTTCATAAGGAAACCCCAACTGGTAAGTTCTGTACAGAGGCTCTAAATCTAATTTTCTTCTTGGTTTATTTTGCCTCTCTGCCCAACAGCCATGTGGTGTGGCAGGTACATTTGCACCAGAGAAAACGGCAAGAGACAGCAGATGTGCTAAAGGTTGAATACCACGGCAGTCGGTTGGTTTCCATTGTTGATGAATAAATAACAGCAGCGTCGCGTCTGTTGCCGGGATCACAGTCAGTGTATCACCTAACCCAGTGTTCACAAACTTCACAAACAGCCTTTGATTAGATTTTTAAAGGAAGGTGTAAATAATTTTTTGACTGTGGCTTGGGAAGCCAGAGTAGTTTTCTGTGAGTTCCTGTAAGGACCACCATGTGAAAGTAAACTGTGAAACAATGCATGTCAATATTAAAATTTGAAAGGTGATGGATAACCCCATAGTAGCCCTCTTCATGACCTCAGATGGTCCTCGGGTCCACTGTCAGAGTTAGGACAAAACATCACATAGTCTATCCACATCAACATGTGAAAATACACACATTTTCCCAGCAGTGCACCTGACTGTTCAACTTCTGTGGCCTATTTCATAAATGTGACAAGAAAGATTTGGATTTGTTGATATGTGCTCTGTTCTGTCCTCTGAAAGATTCCTCTACACATCTGACTGACTGCCTCAGCTGTGGACCAGAGTATAAAGCCAGCTGACAGCAGTAACCAACTCTGTCATCTCCACTAGAGGGAGGGCTATCTCACAACAAGGCCACCAAGGAGCTGCAGCAGAGGTACCTTTATTTATTTATTTTCCCTGAGTGATAGTGTAATTCATAAACTGAATGAATGACAGTCAGGACAGTGCCAACAACCAGGCACACAATGGAAACTCGAGTGCATTTACTTCTGAGCACCAAAACCTATCCATTACAAACGTGTAATTATTGTCCTTAATAGATTAATTCATGCTGAAAGATAGAAATGGGTTCCAGGCTATTGATGTAATCATTTCACTGAGGAAATTAAGTGACATTAAAAGAATGATATTGTCACCGTGAAAGTATCATTGATTCTTTTCGAATGCAATTAACTGTATTTGAAAATGGGACCTGCACATTGAGCTGCGCAAGGAGCACCGAGGATCACTTCATTTGGGAGAGATATAAAGACCAAATTATCCCATCAAAGAGAAAATCTATAAATGTAATGGCACGGCGCTTCTGCACTAAGGAATGACAACAGCAGTTCCCTCTGTTAGGTGTATTAACTACCAGTGAGCAGCTCGCAACAACCCACAGAAAGATTATCCGGACTGTGAACTGAAGCAGAATATCGCCCAGTTTAAGAATTCACATGTGAATTTTTATTATCCAACATAAACAATCCTCCCATAAAAGTAGGAGCCTTGAGATGTAATGTCAATATTGCCTGGAACAATTGATAATTAGCAGGAGAGTTGTTTTATGGAGTTGTACTTTTTCCACAATGTAGTTCAAACTAAACTGAACCGATCAGTTGATCTTCTGAAAATGAATCAGCTATTTTGTTAATTTAGTCATTTTTCAAGGAAAAGTGACAAATATTTTTGTCAAATGTGAGAACTTCTGTTTTATCTCACTGTAAACCAAAAATCTGACTGCTGGTCAGGCAAATGAAGCAATATGTAGATGCCAGCTTGGGTTTCAGGAAATTGTAACAGGCTATTTTCTGACATTTTATAGACTAAACAATTAGTCTGGTAATCGAGAAAATTGTTGGCAGATTAATTAATGAAGAAATGCATCATTAGTTGCAGCTCTAGTTCAAACAGATCTGAACTAATGCTGGTGTATAACATTCACTTGTGAAATATGAGCAGTGACATATAACATAATAATAATAACATATTCACATATTTGAATAATGAAATTAACTGATTATCCTTATCAAAAGTTATTTCATAAGATTTTCTTATGGTTCTCTGAATGTCACTGCCATATAAACAATGGCAGACATCACTGTGGCTTATAAGAGCAAATTTCTCTTGTGTTCATTCTAACGTGCTACCTTGGGCTTGGATGAGAAAATGCTTGGTGCACTGGACCAGACCCATGGCACAATTCAAGCTCAGGTACTTTTGATTTAGAAATAATGAAAGATCAGGCTCTGATTCATATTTATGTGAGCTGTTTTTAACTTCAGAATAAATTATATATGGGTATATTTTTGTAGTACCAGTTTAGTATGTGTTGTTTTGTTGACTTTCCATAGTTGTGTAGTGAGTTTTGATTGATTCCAACAAAAGCATGTTTGTGCAGCGGTTGCTGGTCCACACACGCTACCTAACCCAATTACAGTGTTGGTAATCCAGTGAAAAGAAATTTAGTGAAGAGGCAGAGAGGCCGGCAAACATAGAACATATCAAACACAGCTACTGATATGATGTCCAAGCATCAGAGGGACCAGGCATCAATCTCCAGCCTGGTCAAAAATGCTGCATAATTCAAACCTAAACATTTTTCTTTGAGCAATAGATCCAGATCAGAGGATCTAAAGCCTTTCTCCCTCCACCTGCTGTCAGACAATCTCCATCCCACCCTCACCTAAATTTCATTTAGGAGACATCTTTCTCCCTTTCCCCCTCTCTCTCATGCTCTCTACATTGCTGTCTCTCCTCTCTTTGAATTCAGTGCGCCATAGCCCTTAGATTTACTTGCTTAACAAATATGGACAGGAGGCCTAAGTGGTTTTTGAAATCTTCGAATGGACTTTGGAGTGCCTGTGCTGCGCTGGGTGACAACAGTCTCTCTGTCTCTGTCTCTCTCTCTTTCTCTCTCTCTCTCTATCCCTCCAAACTCATATGTGTGTGTGTTTGTAACTGGGTGTGTTTGTCTGGTTGTCTGTCTGTTTATGTTTATCTCTCTATGTGTGTGTGCATACGCACATCTATGGCTTTCCCATACTCTCACAGACTCCCTGGCTGGGAGATGGCAGCGCAGGGAGGAGAGGCAGTCTGGAAATGAGATAAGGATGTCTGATTCATAGGATCTGACAGGAAATCTATACTCTGCAATGTTTATAATCCAGCCATTACTACACAGCCAAATGAAAGAACAATAATCCAATCATTTACTCCATATTTACCTGAGGCAGATTCTCGGCTTTAAAGGCAAAGTACATTGCGCGGTGACGGAGGCTGTAAAACGGCTGATGTGGGTGAGGGTGTGGAGGGGCAATTTTTAGCTAAGAGAGGAGGAGGACATCAAGCTCTGTGAGGATGGACTGTCCTCTGGGGAGATGTGTGTCAACAGGAGACAGGATGGTTCACCTGTGTGCACTCTGCAGGGTTAAGGGTCACTCATTACTCATCATTAAGACCCCACTGATTTATGAGTAACTAACAAGAAAGGGAGTAACTAGAGTTTATGAAACATGAGGCTAAAGGTTACAGAAATGAGCTCTGTGGAGAAAAAAAATCCTCAAGTCAGACGTAATGTATTAACAAAAACCAGCTTAAAGAGGCTCCCTCACACAGATTCTGTGTCATTTACAACAGAGAAGTCCATACAGGTAATGTCTCTCCATAAGCATAGAGGAATTCTCTGGCGGGGGTTTACTTATCATAGAGTCTTTCATGGACAGTATGAGCTGCTCTTCATTGTGTACGAGGGGGAGGTTTATCTTATTTGGAAAAGTGAAGGGGGCCTGCCCTTATCTGTCAATAAACAGTAATTAGATTTTGTGGCCGATAGCGTCGATTGGTTTCTAATCTAGCTGTCGCCCTAGACGTGTGTAATTAAAATCCTGATTGATAAAGGGGCAGAAGCCCGCCCACGCCACCACTTTACCAGACCCTACCCCCGACCCCTTCAAAACACAAACAAGAGAGAGATATGAAAGAAGGCCTGGGGAGAAAACTGCACTTCCTATTGATCAGCTCTATCTGCCTTTCTATCAATGCCCTTTTCCCACAATGGAGAGGCTAGTACAAAGGTTTCCCACGTTAAACTTCGTAGCTAATCTTCATCTACCAGATTTTATCCTCCCTCAAATATAAAACCAAAACAAACATTTTACCAAACATTTGGCCACTTCAGCTCACACAACACAAAATGTATCAGTAAAATTCGCTGGGTAAAATAAGAAAATTAAAACATGCTCACCACTAATGAGGAAAAACTTACTTACTTGTAATGCAATCAAGGAAAAACATGCCTTAGGTGAGACAGAGATGAAAAAGGAACAATATATTTTATTTATTTAACTAATAGGACTCTGAACACAAAAATAGGAAGAAAACACAAATACACTGGTCTACTCACACACACATACACACACACACACACACAAACACACACATACAGGTGAATGTCAAATGTGCATCTCCATGCATTAGACAAATAAGGTAGTACCTTGAAGTCAGAGGACTCCCATAGAGAGTGGCCAGGCTGAAAGATGTTCAAAAACACCGCCTCCAGACTTCACTGTCATAAGGGTCCGTACAGAGGGACGAGCCAGGAAGAAAGGCTTCATGCTGTCTAAGCGCTGCAGAAAAAGGCACAGTGAAGAAAGTGAAACAGTGAGAGAGCAGAACGGGACAGAGAAAAACGCACTAGGCAAAGAGGCATCCAGCTAATTGAGCCTGCGCATTTAGCTGCTTCAGCCAGTAAATAAATATCCAAATAAATAAATTATAAATTAATTAAATAAATAAATATCTCATCATGACCCAAACCTGTAAACAGTTCCCTAACGGCATGAGAGGAACATAATCTGTTTTTATGGAGTCAAATTTTGCCTGGTTGTCTGCAGGATTCTTTAAGCTCTGTAAACTGGAAGAGTGTGCAGACTGCAGGCCTGTGACCTTTCCTGTCTGACACTGGTCACCTGCTGTCACATGTGAGGGCTGACCCACAGCAGTGAATGATGGCTGCATACTCTGCTTCACCTCCCGTCTGTGACACATACACACTGGCAAATACATGCATGCACACAGACACAGACACACACATACACACACAACTGTACCCAGCATGGAACGGATAAACCACCTCTCACTCAACAGCACACCAATGTTCCTTTCACACAAGGAACATAATAAATCACAAATTAGATGTGTGTGAGTGTGTGTATTTCGATGGGGTGGGCATTTTAAAAGGCACTGGTCCAGTGCTTAATTTGATTCTTAATGGAAGGCAAAATTTCCAAAGGAAAACTTTCATTGGGCACAAAATGACTTTCCTTAGTTTTCACTTTCTTACACTGTGAGAGAGATTGAGATTGATATCTGCTGGCAGAGCAAGCCCATGCATGGTGTACCTCATTTAACTGATTTCAGTCATTTTCTCACTAAACAGTGAATTAAAGTGAAGTAATAAATGGTTACCTAAACAAATGAAAAATAGACCATAGAATAATGAGATAAAAAGGCTTTGTAAGTTCTTAATCACAAGGCAAAGAGCATTATTTTGTTTTATAACCATAAAACAGCCTTTATAGATTAATCATTCATGTCTTGTTTTAGCAGTATTTAGCCTTATAGTGCACTGTTAGTACAAGTGGAGTAAGTATGTTATCTTACAAAAAACATACAATGCATACATAATAAGACTTTTAAGTCATTTCAAAATACAAGTTTTTTTTTATTAAAGATATTTTATTAATCGTTTTCTGTACACAGAAAACAGATTTAAGTATAGGTGGTGAACACTTTAAATGTAAGCAAATACAATAAAATATTGAGATCTTGCATTGGTTAGCATTTTAGTTTGACCATAATGTTGAAACTATATCTCTCTGAAATATTAGATATTATGAAATTTACAAAAGCTACATTAATGGGTTTTGCTGTTAATATGTCATCCGTATGCATATCTAATGCAATTGGAAGTGTTTTTTACCCTTGAAAAACTTTGAAAGAAAGCTCCTGGATATAGAGAAACCTTGTCGTCTTGCGTGAATCAATGTGATTGGAGATCACTAAAGGTTTTCCCTTTAGATTCTTCCTAAGAATGTCTTCTCTCCTGATAATAAGACTGGCTTCCCCTGTGGTGGCACAACAGTAGAATGACCTTGTTACCAGGGTGCCATGTGTCACAGTGGGAGGACCCAGAGGGAGTGGATGGGGTGAACAGATCATCTCCCTGCATGCCTGGCACCCGTGCCCTACCCTTCCTGCTCCCACCACAGGCCCGGCACCAGAGAGGCAGGGAGAGGAGCAGCTCCAGGCTCTGGAGAACATGACTCCAATTAAGCTGTGAAAGCCTGGCTCACGCTCTACTGCCTCAGCCCAGTTGTCCTACACAGGAAGACACACAGCCAACCCAGGGAAATGAACTCTGTCACGGTAGTCGAGATAGTCTCTGGGAGACTTAGATTATGCTTTACAAACAATTTGTAGTAGATAAGGATTCACTGTGATCCATCAAGAACCTCAGAATAAAATTCTGACCAGAGCAGTTAAGAAAAAATGCTAAACAATATAAAAATTAAACTCAAACCACAAGGGAAACAAGGGCAATGATAGCAACACTGACGATAGCTTGTTTCCTGTTTTGAGATCCCTGGAGAAAAAATGCGAGTTAAGCACACAGTAATAGATGAGAGCGATTGAGAGGCCTTGTTTCCCCCTGTGATTAAAAATGTATGTTGCCACACGCAGCCTTTGGTGTGGAACTCTCCTGGAAAGGGAGCTGCTTAATATTCAGGCCCATGTCTGGCTAATGTCTTAAAGTGATAAATAGGAGGGGGTTGCTGCCGTTTGATTGTTCTTCACAGGCAGTCTGGGAGCAGCAGCACAGGGGGATTTAAGGTGGAGGAATCCTCTCAAAGCTCCTCATTCATTCACTCTCAGACGCCCCATCATTAATTGGGCCTGTCGACATGACTCCTCTGTACCCAGGGCCACTGGCAGCTACCATGGTGGATGAGCTTTTTAAGACAGTTCAAAAGAGTCCTTGCCTCATGAAAGGCATTCAAATTACATGAAATTGCATTCATGTCAAGCCTTGCAGGCATATTCATACAGTACACTAGCATAATGTCTTGTTTCGTGCCCCGCATATCTGTGTGACTATATAATCGTCCTCTTGGGAGCCAGTCGCACTATAAAGACTATGCTTTACAAACTATTAATACATAATGTTTTATTTTTCAAATGACTGTATACATATATACACTACATACAGCAGTGTATGGTGTCAAGGAAATTCAATTGTCCTCACTCTAATTTAATTATTGTAGTATTTTCTCATTAAATTTGTGGCATAATATGCCCAGGACTAACTGACATGAAGGAAGATAATCGCTCTATAACAAATAAGCTTTGTTTCTTGCTAAACAGCATGGAATATTTCTCATGAAAACATGAAATCCACAGGGAGTGAAGAGTATTACAAGTGAAAATAAAGACTGAATGAACTTGAAGGTGCTTGGAAGGAAACTTAACAAGTAGTCAAATGTAGACTAGTTGTATCTTTATGTTAATCTTTATCCATAGTGGGGAAAAAAAGACTTCTGATCAAGCCTGAGTCTATAAATGACTCTTCTGCACAGCCTTTACATCTGAAGTGCATGACAGACTAAATCTAAATGGGTGGCTGAACTACAATATGTGCAGTGGTTATCCCTTTGGCACAGTTTCCACTTTGACAGTTATCTGCCTGCTGCTGTGTAAGTATAGCTATGCAGGACAAGGTGAGTCCAGCCTTCAAAACTTTGTGATTTCTACTGATGTGGAGTTGGAAGGTGATAGCAGAAGGTGGCCAGATTTGGTTCACGATGTCAACCATGTGATACTTCAGTATTTATAACCATTAGGGGCTATATATGTGTCATGAGGTACAGCATGGACTTTTTTTTCAGGGTGGCCATTGGCCTACTTCACTTTCATCCTTGTCTGACTGTTTCTTCATGCCAGGACTGATAACCCCTATACTTTAGGAGGTAGGGTTTTAATTCTTACTTTCAGGGAGTCCTAGCTGCTGGAGGTGATGTTTATTAGTTTTGACTTAAAAATATATATTTGGGATTTAAAGGCAACTAATGAGTTTGGCCTCTGGATTGACATTTTTGTGTGAAACCTAAACACAGCAGCTTGGTTACTCAAGAAGGGCGCTGATCCTCAGGCCACACCAGCTCTCAGGACCTGAGCATGTATATTAAATGTTAAGATGACGAATGAATTTTTTTTGGCCTCCCACTGAGCTCATATTTAGGGGCCGCCAACAAATCCTGATGTCTCTATGAATCTACCAGTCTATCCAAATTTTGCGCTGTCATTCTATGTTTTTTTTTCTTTTTTTGTGTGTTAAAGCAAATTGCAGTCTCACTCATTCTCAATCTTCACATATTTCACTATCTTTTGCAATCATATACTCATTCAGTATCCTCACATTACTCTCTCCCCTCCTCCTCTCCCTGTCGTGGAAGTGGTTTCTGTTATGGCAGTGGGAAGGCTACCCGCAGCGGGAGAGATCCTAATTAACAGCCTATTCATTTGTGTGGAGCGGAGGGCTCCTGCTTTCTGAGCACTTGTTTTATGGTGGCGCTAGGGAGCCCTGTCCAGGGATTTGGAGGGGGATAATTGCCTTTGCCGCAGGCTGCAGTAATCTGGTCGGCTAATTCATTATTTTAATAAGTTAGCTTCTCCTCGGGGGTGTGCTAGCTGCTCTGCGCCTCAAACCTTGGTGGTGCACCTCGTTATTGTGGCGCTCTTTTACACTGCCGCCCGCACGGGGTTAATAACTGTTATTAGCCTCTCTCCTCAGCCTGCAATTTCTCGTTTAACTGGGGCGATTCAAACGAAACCTTTGCGAGCATCTAATAATCAACCTCTCTGGAACCAGGGGTAATCCCTACGAAGGGGTCCATATAGTGGAGAGGGGTAATGGATGCAATAGCCTGAGTGCCTTTGCCTCCGCTCCTTTCATTATTGCTCCTGATGTTGTTTTTGTTGTTGACGCTGGTGTTGTTTTTACTCAGTTCCTCCAAAATCATTTGAGGAAAGAAATATTTGCCTTGAGCAAGGGAAATGGATCAAATTTATACATACAAATAAGATGATCATTAGGTTTGCGTAACTAATGGCTTCATTTAGGCCATAATCTTCCATCTCTCTAATAGACTATGCAGTCAGTAGGATGTGTCCATGTGCCTGTGTAGAAGCAGGCAGGTTTAATGACTCCAGTGCAGTCAGACATTTTGTGCATCGGCTGATTAAAAACCATGTCATTTCAACAGTAGGTGAATAAAAACAGGCTTTTGTGAATAGAAGTATCTGAAAAATCCAATATTGGAGATGGTGATGGCTAGATATTTGAAGGAACCCGCTTATGAGTACAGCACAAGTGGTTAAAGGGTTTTGAATGCAGGCATTGGAAACATTATTTCACATTGTGATGAAAAGAGATATCCTAATTCACTTTTCAGAGGAAATACAATGTGGAAAAAGCAATCCTGTTATGCCTCCCAAGATATATCTGTTTTGCATCTGCCACTGTCCATTCACTGAGGCTGAAGAAGATAAAACATCCAGGCTGTTCTTAACCGAGAAGTTAAAAATGTTTTGGCCCATGGAGGCCATTTGCATTTCAAATCTGCATGTGATTGCATTTAACAATTTGATGCATCTTTGTTTCAACATGTATAGCAGAGCAAATCACAAATGCATATGTTCTCCCCTCTAACTGCATCTATTCTGTGTGTTTTGTATCCTCTTTGCACTGCAGGAAAGTGAAGGCCCCAGTCCACATGCTCTGTGTGGCTTATGTTCCATGCTGTAGGCTCGCTTGTTTAGCTGTCATCATGCTGTGACCTGCCAGCCACTGTGAAATGAGCTCCTGGATATTAAAGAGGCTATCTCTTCATCTATACTTAACCATAGTAGAGTGACACATCACATGAACCTGGGCCCTGTGAAGGAGAGGGGCAATAATTTCTAGGATGGAAAATGTTGAAATGAGTGAGGCCATATTGTGTGGTCAGTCATAAGACTGGAAGAACTCCACTTCCACTAATATGCTTTCTCATCAACCAAGCAACAAGCTATTAAATCACCTGAGGTATTGCACAATGTTTATCCAAGAGTGTGACAGTCTGCAAACGGCTTCACATGATTATTTAGCACTTTTATCTGCATCTAAAAGTTAAACCTGTGCTTAGCCACAGCCCCCTCTGCACACAGGAATGGCGGTTGTGCTCCATAAAGTACGCACATGATAGTAAATGACCTGGTTCATTATTAACTATTATCCACTTAATGTCCTTCCTGGCTTGCCACATGTGGAGCTTTGGCTGAGTCCTGGCCTCTGGGGCTGCCTGGGGCTCGTTCAGGGCCATGACTTTTCAAAGCCCATGCTGCCATCTGCTAGACCAGCGTCCCTGCTCCTCTTCTCGGGCTAACGTGGCTGCAGCTGGGACAGCGGAGGCCTGCAACTGTCCTATACGCAGGTGTTACCAAAATTCATGCATATGGATACAAAAGATTGCTATAGATCACTGATAACATACGTACCAGCTGACACAACTTATAAATGCACTGCTCTGTGGACAGTATTGCTAAATGCTGTTTTTGCACAAGGGAAGGGGGTTTCCTTATCGATTTCTCTCCTCTTATGGTTATATCTCATTTTATACTCTTCTACGTAAGGCTGTATTGATTGTGATATTAGCTGATATTTTTTTGAAGAGCTGCTAGAGTGGCATTGCTCAGCCCAGCAGCCCTGCCCACCTTAAAGCCGCTCAGCTTAGCATAACTGGCTTCTAATGAGTGGTCCCTCCTCTCATCACACAATCCTGAGTCCCCCCTCCTGCATTCATCAATTCTCATTAGGGAAAATCATCATGTGGAATACCAACTTTTGGCCAATATTCATCACTGTCAGCCCTCATCCACAGCAGCACAATGACAGATGCATGATCTGGGAGTGCCTAAGTAGCACTGACTTAGCTCTTTTTATTCCCTAATCTCACCCTCTGTGCTTGTGGAGCCCAAGCAACTCTCTGCAGTGCACACTCCCTGACAGCAATTACTTTATGCAAAAAGAGTGGAGGAATTCAGTGAGTGGCGTGAGTGAGAATAAGCCTCCTCTGAACTCAGGCTGTCGGGAGGCTACAGCATTCCAATAGGAACAGAGCAGCACACTTCCCCTGGGCAGTAAAGGGCAGCAAGGAGGGAGGGGAGATGGCAGAGGACAGCTTTGTAACACTGACAGAAATCTGGGTGTGACATTGTCTATCCAGCCGTCATACATAATGGTATTTATCTCATATTGAATGGTGATCCCTCCAAAATCACTTCAAACTTATAAACACATTAGATTATAATATATATAATATTTAATTTGCACATGTACCACTAAAACTAGAATTAGATATAATGTACTAATTACTAAGCTTTCAAGGTTATTTGTAAGCTGATTTGGTTACCTTTGGACAGAGCTTGCCTAGCTGTTTGCAAATGTTTCCAGTCTTTATGCTGAGAGAAGCTAACCAGTTGTTGGATGACGTTACTATTAACTGTACACAAGTGAAAGTGGCATTGATCATCTCCCCTTTACGCTTGGAAACAGAGTAAATACAGCATGAATGTATTCAGAAATATACAACTGTTCCTTTAAATCACATCCGCATTTTTCTCTCTACGTCACACACAGATTGCCTTTGCCAGCAGTGTGTCCCCCCTCCTGTAAAAATAGCTTGTGTGTGTCATTCTCATAACGCTAGCAGGATCAATACATTCATTCCCATTTTCGCCACTCTGCCCCTTTGCCCACCCACGCCCAAGAATAGGACAGCTTGCAAAACCCAGCCGCCATGTCAGCTAATCAGAGCTCTTCGCTTCAGTCATTCGTGCCCCATCGTTGGCCCACACCGGCTGCCTGCCCAGCGCAGTTAGAGATTTTACCCAGAGGTCAGTGGGCTGGCCAGCTTGTCTCAGTCCAAACTCCCCTCCTGCCAGGTGGATCATAGGGAGGCTAGCAGTTCGCCTCTCTGCTGAGAAAATGAGATCACACTACCACAATAGGGGGGCTGCCTTTGGAAGACCTTCATTCCAGGCTACAAGATAATAGCAGAAAACCATTTGCATCAACCAAGGGGACATTATAATAAATCAGACACCGTGATAAATTCTCTTAATGCTTGGCACTAACAGGTGTTAGCTGACTCTCACTTATTGTCATTTAGCAGCAGCTACAGAGTTAAGGAGGGATTCATGAAAATGTAAATTAGTGGCAACACTTAAATGCTCCAGAGATACACAATGTTTGAATTCAGGTCAAAACCAATTTATATTGTCAAGCTTAAAACAATGCAAATAATAGTTTTACCTTCCAGTACAATACAGTCCTAATCAGTAATTGCACTTTTAAATTAGTACATTTTCTTTGCTTTTCAGTTCAGTTGCCAGGAGTTGTTTGGTCTGTAGGTAGGTAGCTAGATAAATCGAAAGTTAATGTTCTGTTTTTCTGAATCTCATCTCTAAGATTTCTAAATCTTTTATGAATATACACACATATACAGTACATACACACACACATATGCACTAACGGATGCAGATTGCGTTAGGGAACCTTGGAGGCCAACATATGATGGCCTGAGGCTGTGTCTCTGTGGTTTAGGCATCAGTCACTTCCCTCAGGGCTGCCAGGGAAAACATAAACAGGATTGCTCCTCTGCAGGGGAGCATTCACGAAAATGCATGCAATATAAAATGGTCATAATAATATATTGGTATAAATGTTGATTCATTCAGGTGGATTTTGTATCCTCTGGACAGAGCCGGGCGAGCCGTCATCCCCGTTTCTACTTTATGCTAAGCTAAGCTAACTGACTGCTGTTGTTGTTATTATTATTATTATTATTATTATTATTATTATTATTATTATTATT
>CM076656.1:7963830-7981573 GCA_038496675.1 Rachycentron canadum | reverse complement strand
AATATTATTTCATGCTAACCCTTCTCTTGCGTTCATCTCTAACCCAGAACTAGTCGTAGATTGATAACTTCCTCAGCTGACCCGGTGAAACTGGACTGATCATGTGGGTGACATCAGACGTTTCTAAAAATGGAGCTGCTGACGAGGAAGTGGTTCTTCAGTATAAACTGAAATAAGAAACATCCCGTCATTCATTTTTCTCCAGACTGTCATGTTGATTCGGGGCTCAGTGGATTCTGTTCATCACATGCAGAATGAAGGTTCACGTCTCTTGAACTTTACAGTGGATTATTATTGCGTTGAACTACATCATCATTCCTGCAGGAACAAGCTGCTAAATGATCCACTGTGTTCAGCAGGTGGACGGAGAATAGTGAAGTGCTTCATGGTTCAAACAGGAAACCTCGTCATTGAGACATTTTTAAAGCGAAGCGGGGAAACGGATTTCCTCTCAAACTTGAGGTTTTGTTCAGGGATTAAATGTCGCTGCACACATGTCAACACAGAAACTCTTGAGTTGGGACAGGACCAGATTCTTCATTCTACAATAATTGGAAAAGGTGTTTGACTCTCAGAAAACAACAAACAAACAAGTTACTTAAAATAGCTCCTGTGTTTGAAAAATGAGGCAAAGCTGAAAGAAATACATCATAAAATGACATGAAAGCCCTGAGAGGCAAGTTTTACACTTAGCTGTTTGTTTTTGTAACGTTCACTTTGGCTAAAAACACTAGAGACCATTTTAAAAGTGAAATAAAAAACCTCTCAGAGCTTCGATATAATGATCTTTTGTCTAAAGGTTTAAAGGCTCTGGTTAAATGTGGTGAAGTGTTGAAGTTGTTGGAGTCCGACGTTTTCATAGTTCGCTGTACCATCGTCTTCACCTTCATCAACATGAACCTGTGGGAGTAAGATGGAAGAAATAAATGTTACATAAATAATGGATTGATTGACTGAAGCAACACAAACTCAGACGTTTCAGTCTTCGGTTGTTAAATTCACATCATTGTCATCAATCTGTGTTTTGTTGCCTGAAAATACACAAAAGAGTCAATTTAGTTTCACAGAGAAAATCCAGCTTCATCAAAGTTTGATCCCCTGACCTTTAGTTCTCGTCCATGTCTCGACCGTCACAACGCTCACAATCATCACTGTCAAACCCACAGACACAACAACAAGCCTCAGCCGACCTGCAGAGGAGAATAAAAACACAGAAACATTTATCTCCTGTTTCAAATCCTGAATAAACACGTCTCCACACAAACAGTGTCACTCTGACCTTCACAACCAGGCATCAAGCTCCAGACTGAACCACGAACTGGACCCTGCAGGTCCTCTACAGTCCACCAGAGTCTGGTCCAGCACTGAGTCAGTCCACAGACTCCTCTACAGTCCACCAGAGTCTGGTCCAGCACTGAGTCAGTCCACAGACCTCTCTACAGTCCACTAGAGTCTGGTCCAGCACTGAGTCAGTCTACAGACTCCTGTTAGACCTGCAGTTCCTCTACAGTCCACTAGAGTCTGGTCCAGCAGTGAGTCAGTCCACAGACTCCTGTTAGACCTGCAGTTCCTCTACAGTCCACTAGAGTCTGGTCCAGCAGGGAGTCAGTCTACAGACTCCTGTTAGACCTGCAGTTCCTCTACAGTCCACTAGAGTCTGGTCCAGCACTGAGTCAGTCCAGATTTATATTCCTATGACCCAGCTACATCAAAAATCGATGTGGAAAGGAAGTAATCAATTGTATCGATAGTAAGAATTTATTTATTTAAGCAGGACAAACAGGTACCATATGGAAGTGTTTTTAAGTGTTTTTAGCATTTTTAATTGTAGAGAAATGTCTGATTCCCTCTTCCTGTGTGACGTCAGAATCAACAGCAGCAGGTTCAACCAGTGTTTATCAACCTGAAACATGTTGGTTGCACTTTTAATAAAAGGTCAATGTATTTGCCATTAATCGCTGTGTTTGCTTGTTTATATCTATAATCAATTTATCCCCGATTCCCTGACAAGACAAACTTGTAGGAATCCTCAGCTGCACTGTGCAGGGATTTACTTCACAGTCACACCGCTTGGCTTTTTAGACAAAAAAGAGTCATTGAATGGTATCATATCTGTCCAGATGAGTCAGATATTGTTGTTGAATTGTATCAGAACCGTGGGAAATGATATGGACCACATTGTTGTAAAAATGATCGTTCCACCCCTAATGTTTACAGCCTGGTACAAAACCAGCTTATAAAACTTTACTGTTTACATTTGACACTCTGGACCAGCTCATACAGGTGTTTTCTGAGTGTGTGGGTGTGGTGGTTGTAATAAACAGAGCTCTGTGGCCTCCGAACGTTTTAGAGCTTTTCATGTGGGCCGAGGTTGAGAAGCACTGATTCAGACTTGGAGAGAGAGAGAGAGACAAAAGTGAGTCAGTACCTTGTGATGTTGTGTCTGCAGGCTCTGTTGTGTCGGTCCATGATTGTGTCTCGTTCCCCCCTGGGTTTGTTGAGACACGTGGTGATGTTGTGTCTTTATCTGGACAAATTAAATAACAAAGTGAAGAAAATGTCTCATTTACCATCTGTACTAACTAAAAGCAAAGACTGAAGTCATCTGGAAATTTAAAACCTTTGAGGAAATAAAACCTGTAGTTTGTAATTATTCGTGTTCTCACCTGAGGGCGGAGCTCTGAAGGTAAACTGATGCACTTTGAGGCTGCGACCATCGGTCACTTCACACTGAAACAGCTGTGGCTTCATCAGATAAGAGGAAGGAAACGTGACCGTGGCTGAGTGGGAAGACGCTGATGTCACGAAGTCGCTGTTTCCTTCAGACACAGTTTTCCCATCATACAACAGCTTCACTGTTGAGTGGTAATTTTCATATACTGACACAGAGCAGGACAACACAACCTCATCATCACGACCTTTGACCTTCTGTTCAGTCACTGGAGAAGATGGAGACATTGAGAGACAAAGACAAGAGTCAGATGAACTTCATCACTGTGATAATCATGATGATTGTAATGTTTCAGTGTTTGTTCTAACAGACAGTTTGATGTAAAAACTCACTGGAAACAACAGACAGATGATTGAAGGTGTCTTGATGATATTGTCCTGGTTTTGACTGTTGACAGTCGTAACGACCAACATCCTGATCTGAGACCTTCTTTAAATCCAGAGAACAGGTCTGTGTCAGACTCAGTCTGTCTGATTTAAGGCTGTTTATTTTATTACCCCTTGTAACCAGATAAAATGAGTTTGTTGAACCATGGAAGTTCCAGGTTGTATCTTCACATTTATCCCAATCACGTGTGTTTTCACAGGACAAAGTGACATCATCTCCATCTCTGACGACGTAGGACACATGTTGTCCAGACACTGATGATGAAAACATGAGACAAAGACATGAACCATGAGCTGAAATGAAAACATGACAGTTGATCTTCAAAACTACACAAATGTTTGTTTCCTCGTCACATTTGACCGTCCTGGTTAAAGCTAATAAAGAATCTTCAGTGATGTTAAATGATCTCACCAGTGAACTGAAGCTCCAGGATCAGAAACAAAGAGGTTTTAATCCACATGGAGTCGACCATCATCATCCTCATCCTCATCCTCGAGTCGTTTCTGTCCCTCTTCTGGTACGAACCATCTGAATCTGCTTCCTCTTATTAATGACGTGTCACTTCCTCCTTTTCACTGGTTCTTAGAAAGAAAACATATTGAAGTCTTAAGATGATAAAAAACGTGGACTGAAGTCCACCTGAAGTAAACTCAGCTGGACTCTGGACTCTTCTAGAGCCGGACCAGGACTAACTCAGACATGAGGCACGACAACCATCATGTCAGAGATTAAACAGCAGCTAAAGGACTGAGAGAAACCAGATTCTCTGGTCTGATGAGACCAGGACTGATCCATTTGGTCTCAGGTCTAAGACTCACGTCTAAAGGAAACTGGACCTGATGCGGAGGTTAGAAGAGGAAGCTGATGATTGAAACACACTGACGGTACATGAGATGGAACTAGAGTCACCACCTCACAGTTGTATCCCTCCACCACTCGGACTAGTTCCAGGTCACAGCTGTTTAAGTCTTGAGTAAAGGCTAAAACATGTTTTGCAAGGTCACGTTGACTTTGACCTTTGTCCACTTTTGTGGACATCAGTTCTTGGGTGCAAGTGAATGTTTGTATCAAATTTCATGAGCTAAAACATTAACAAGGCCAAAAACACATTCTGAGGTCACTACGCCCTTGACCTTTGACCTTCAACCACCAAACTCTCTTCAGTTCATCCTTGAGTCCAAGTGTGTCTGTGTGTGCGTCAAATATCAAACATCAAACTCACAGCAGGAGGTTTATTAATCTCAGGAGGTGTGTGCAGCCTGGTTACACACTACAGAACCAACAACAACAACACTGTACAACAACACATCTCCATGTTCCCACAAAGCCCCCTGGTGGACATACATCGACATAACAGTTAGATACAGTTAGTGGTTCACCTTCTGCCCTTGGTCCTCAGGTGAGTTCATGAACACCATCACTTCATTGTTTCATACATCTGATGTTTGAAGAAACTGTAACTCAGAGGCTCTGGTGCAAAGTGAACATTTTAGGGAGCAAATAAACAGCAATAAACTACTTTAATTACATGTATGATTATCGATAAAGGAGGCAGAGGAGTGACTGAACAGAAGAAGAAGTCGTTTCTAACTGACAGGAACTGGCAGAGCTGAATAAACAACAGAAACACCTGCAACAGGAAATGAGACACCACGCTTACACAATAAAAGCCCTGTGAAGAAGTAAGCTTTTGGACACAGTGTATGAATCAAACCATTCCTCACACACTCAGCTCCAGATAAAGTCATTCATGTGTTCATCCTCTCAGCACTGGACGACTGTACCACCCTCAGGTCTCATCACTTTTAAAGGACGTCAGGGCCTGAGGTTATATAACTGAACTACGTTTCAGCGTCGAGGCCTAAATCTAGAAGTGACTGAACGTTCTCCCTCAGGCCCCTCGACTCTGGAACAGCCTGAAGAGATGAGGCAGAATCAGTGACTTTTTAGAACCTCTGAAAACATTATTATCATTATATTGTATTCACTGTATTTCCAGTGTGTGTGTGCATGGTATCTGCTCCCTGTAATTATTGTTGGAGTATATTGTTTTTTGTTTGCTTATATCTCTGATTCATATGATGTAGCACTTTGTAGACTTGCTTATTATTATTGTTGTTGTTGTTGTTGTTGTTATTTCAGCCTCATGTGTTTGGGTTGTTGGTGGTGGTGTTGAAGTCACTGGGATCAGTGGAGGGAACATTGACTGTGGTGTAGGTCACTGCATCATCACCATCATCACCTTGAACCTGGGAATGACAGGAAAACAACACATAACGTTACGATACAACATAATGTGACAGCAATTAAAACCCCGATGTTTCTGTTTTCTTTCACCCTTGTGAAATCTGAGAGGTGATCGTGTTCATCATCTGGGAACCATGAACCTTCATCACAGCTGCGTGTCAGTTTTTTTCCCTTTCGTTCATTCAATAAAAGTTGTTTTATTATCGACGAGCGACAGCAGAATAACGGACGGCTTTACCCAGGGTTTACTGTCAGTCTTCCTGTTGAATCTGATGGAGGTGTAGGAAACGCCATCTTCAGGGTCAGTCTGAGCAGGTAGGACAATGACAGTGATCAGATCCTTTACTTCAGCTACAGTAACAATACGCACGTATAAATACTCAATTACAAGTAAAATACAGCATAAAACAAGTATTAACAGCAGCAGTTGAAGTGTTAAAGTTTACAGCAGCTGCTCTGAACTACTTTAATTTAATTAACAGGGACACAGATAAATCTGAGGGGGGATCACATCAACTAATCTTTGATGATTGGTGAGATATTGAATCATTGATTGAAATGAAACCGTCAGAGGGAAAGATTCTATCTGTGTTGTATTTTAAAGGTTTATTTTATTATCTACTGTGTAAAGTCAAACAGGAAGTCAGAGGAGATGCTATGAATATGAAATATAAATCACAGCAGAGGACTTTTTAAATTTCTGATATTGTTTCTCTTCCATAGCTTTAGAACAATGTTGATGTCTGATTAATATTGATCCTGCCTAAAAAATGTCAAGAGGAAAACTGGCCACTGTGAAGCTGCTATGACAGATCGGGAAAGACTAAAGAAGAATGAGCTCGTGAACACAGTTTTAAAACTCACAGCGTCTGGATCCACCTGCATTTTCTTCCCTAAAAAAACAAAAGAGGAAGTCGACACTTACTTCACATTGAAAATCCAGGTTCGTCAGAACATGCTCAGAAAAGGTTCTCACTTTTAGCTCCCCTCCGTCCGACGAACACGACGAAGACGAGAGTCACTAAAACCACAGGGGAAACAACCAGCGCCCACCAACCTGAATGAGCGAACGAATGAATGAAAACATTAGAGACATGTTGGCTGCAGCTCCTGCTTCTTTTCAAAATCTTAAATGTAACAGAGGAAGGCGTCTAAAGTATTCAATTCAATCCAATGTTACTGACCATGTAAAAGGCCCTTTACATTTTGATTCTAGAGACAAACCCCACAGGTCCCACGGTGAGCAGTGACAAAGGGAAGGAAATACTTTAATAGTAAGAAGAGAAAAGGTGCCTGTCATCCAGATCTTTATGACCAGATGACGCCCTGAAGTCTGACCACCTGATGAATCTGATCTGGCTTCGTAGATAAATACAGGTGGGTGTCGTCTGCGTAACAATGTAAATTTATCTGGTGTTTCCTGACAATGTTGTCTATAGGAATCAGAAACAGGCCTAACACAGAGCCCTGCGTTAGAAAAGAGGTTTTCTTCCAACACAGAAGTTTGAGAGTCACAAAGTCATGTGGTTGTTGTGGAGACTCAACCTTTAGATGTAGATTTGTTTGTACCTGTTGAAACTACATTAGTTTCTGGTGTCGTTGCTGGTGATGATTTCACTGCTGGTGTTGCTTCAGTTGTTGGTTTTACTGATGGGGTTTTTGTTGTTTCCTCTTTTCCAACCTCATCTGTAACAAACGCCTCACGTCAGATTCAAGACACAAAGCAGAGATTTTTAACAGCTCGTCATGTTCTCACCTGAGGACCCAGGGCTGAAGGTGAACAGCTGAACTTTTCCACTGTGATCATCTAACACTTCACACCTAAACAGCTCAGAATAACCTGACTTTTCAGTCAGAGACGTAGGAAACGTCACTGTGGCTGAGCACTGTGACTGTGCTGCTGTGACGACTTCACCATCTTCGCCCTGAAACAGCCACTTCACTTTGTGTCTGCAGACATTAGGTGACGACACAGAGCAGCTTAATGTCACCTTATCATCGTCTTTCTCTTCAGTCACTGATGAAGGTGGAAACGATGTGAGAGGAAAACAAGATCAAAATGAACTCAGTGTAATGGTATTGATCATAATGGGATATATTGTTTTAATAAGACACTAAATCTGAATATGATGTAAATACTCACTGTTCATAACATGAAGATACAGTTCACTGATTCCTGATTTGTCCTGTCGACAGATGTACAGACCAGCATCCTCCACTGTGACCTTCTTTATAACCAGAGAACAGTTCTGTGTCAGACTCAGTCTGTCTTTGGCCTTTTCACTAATCTGTCCATGTTTAACCAGCTCCACTGGTCCTGATCTTGGACCAGTGACTTCCCAGGTGGTACGGCCACATCTATCCTGATCTGTCGTCATCTTACTCAGCAAAGTGACGTCTTCTCCATCTTTGACCATGAAGGAGGAATATCGTTTAGCTGTGGCTGTAAAAGTAAAGAAATATGGAAAATAAAACCATACAACACAGTTCTTTCTCATCATGAATCCTCATACTGGAGCAAATGTCCCAGTCTAAGAGCAGAGAGTCTGAGCCTCAGTCGTCTCTCATCAGGACACAGTTACACACTTGGACAAGTTGGATCCTTGGGTTGTCCACCATCCAGAGGATTAGAATCAGAAAGGAAGTGGACAATAAATCACTTTTTTCTTTTTAACATGAGAGTGAATTCATCAAAGTGAAAGTGTCTTTACCTCCAAAGCGAAGCAGCATCAGCATCAGAAACAGAGACATTTGAATCCGTCTGAGTTCAGCCATCGTGTCTCTGTCTCGTCTCTTTGTCAGGTTTTAAACCGGCGACAGGAAACACTTCACATCAGCTGTGGTCAGAGTCACTTCCTCAATTTCTGTTTCTCCTCATGTAGGACGAGCATGTGAATGCCTCATCTGTGGGTTTGTGAACATCCCAAAATAAACTTTACTAACGGACATTGAAGGCAGCTGCAGGTCATTGATCCTCTGATTGACATTATCAGGGGCAACTGACAACAGAGAGGTCAGAGGTCACAGACATTACTACTGCAACACACTGGACCATGATACAAACCAACAAGCCTCGGTCTCTTCTCACGCTCCACTCGTGATGTGTTTGACCACAGGAGAGGAAGAAGACGACTGAGGAAGCTGAAGATAAATGAACTCAGACCACGACTCAGTGGTGTCAGACGCTAAAAATAAAGTAACACAAAAACACACATTGTGTTGTTGCTGTTGGATCCAAGGAGGAAGAAGTGTGAGGTTGTTCATGCCCAGTGTGTGTGTGTGTGTGTGTGTTTGTGTGTGTTTGTGTGTGTCTGTGTGTGTCTGTGTGTGTCTGTGTGTGTGTGTGTGTGTGCGTCTGTGTGTGTGTCTGTGGGAGGGAGGTCACAGAGGTCGGACAAAACGAGCTTCAATTATCAAACGCTTGTGGTGAAGAGAGTGAGTCTAGAAAGGAAGTGGACAATAAAGTCAGACAGACAGACAGACAGACAGACAGACAGACAGACAGACAGACAGACTGTTGGATCAGACCACAGGGTCCATCCTTCACTCCCCACCACCATCACTGAGCTTTGACCCCTGACCCTGTCTGTGGTCCAGTGGTTCTGCAGTGTTGGAGAAGCTCTGACTCAGTCGTCTCATCACAGTTTGGTCAAAGTCAAAGTCCCTCACATCCTCACACTTGACCATTTTTCCTGCTTCAACACATCAACTTCAGGACTAAATGTTCAGCTGCTGCCTGAAAGATCCACCGCTGACAGGTATCCATGGTAACCAGGTATATCCACCGCTGACAGGTATCCATGGTAACAGGTTATCAATGTGATTTACTTCACCTGTCAGTGTCATAATGTTATGGCTGATCAGTATAAATTCAGACACTGGTTCAATGATTTTATCTCAGGACAAACTGAATGTGATGGGAACAATATGAGTTTTGACCACTTGGGGGCAGCAGAGCAAACAAAATTTACACATGGGAACAAAAATCAACATGAATGTTCATGTGGAGGAAAAAATGACTGAATATTTAATCATTTTTAAAAAAGGCTGTGAGTAACTTTTTGTGCTGGACAGGCAGTTCAGGACAGAATATACAGGATGAAAGGTCACAGAGTTAAGTTAAATGACTTTTTAATCCAAAACCTTTAACTGAAGCGACCATTGCCCCCAAAAGAGCAGCAGGAGTCATATTTACAGGCCTGGTTTATTCTGTGCTCTGTAACTGTAAAAGTTTATCATTCACCAGGGTTTATAATATGTAGGTAAAAGGTACTTCTGAGATCGTGTGTGTGTTTAGTTGACATCCGGTGTTTGTGTTGTATTGAAACCAGCAGTGACGGTAACGTTGGTAAAGGTCAGGTTCAGGTTCTGGCAGAGGAAAGTGTGTCGATGAATTAAAATAGCAAAGTAAAATAAGAGCTCAGAGAGAAGAGATGAGATGGTTTTTGGTTCTTAAAACTACTGATATATCTTCTTATGGAGATCAACGCTTCAAAATCAAAGACTGGACATGTTTCTATGTTTCTATGAGACTGTCAGATCATGTCAAGAGAAGCTTATGCTCGACAGTCGACCTAATATGCTGTGGACTGTGGGAGGAAGCAGGAGGGAACCCACACTGGCACAGAGAGAAGATACAAACTGCCCATGGAAAGGCCCCAGGACTGCAGCTTGAACCACCCTCATGCTGCGAGGCCTGTCTGCACCGTCAACTTTAGCCCTTTTGAGTAAAAGTATCAAATCTGCAATAAAAAAAGAGAAATAAATGTCACTGAGGCCAGTTGCTGGTTATTCTGATGCGTGGAGGTGGAACATGTTTGCACAGTTTGAAGTTTTTTTTAAATGGCACCTGTTAAAACAACTGGGCAATAGTTCACACGTCTGGGTGAAACTTTACTTTGCTTGTTCCTGCGACCTCTGTACAGACTTAATTGCTCTCCCTTCCTGATCACATGCCAGGATTAGGAGTGTGGCCTTTGAGATAATGACTGTGGAAACCTGTCCTGTTAATTACAGGTTATTCTGAGAGGAGCTGGTACCAACAAAGATTTACTGGTTTTATGGGTGGTTGACCTTTCCCACACTGGGCTCCTACCCATGGGAGGGGCTGGCAGCTACAAGAGGTGTCTCTCCTCACACTCAGGCAGCAAACACAGCAGGGCAGGAAATTTACTGTGATACTACACTTTTTTTTAAACGATGGGGATATTCGATGTTGTTCTCCCGCCCTCCAGCTGTGCCTCCCTGTTGGGGGCTCTGGTGATCCTGCTGCTCGTCTACCTCGTCTCCAGCTTCATCTTCAGCTCCAAGGAGAAAGGGAAGGATCCTCCAGGACCAAGGCCTCTTCCCCTGCTTGGTAACCTGCTGCAGCTGGACCTCCAGAGACCCCACAACACACTGCTGCAGGTCAGGAAGTGCTTTTGTCTGGTTGTGTTCTGCTTCTCAGACACTTTGTTATCTTCAAACTTTGTGTGTGTTTGTGTGTGATACAATCATGACGTTTACTCCCTTGTCTGCAGTTTTCCAGGAAATATGGATCAGTGTTCACCGTCTATTTGGGACCAAAGAAAGTGGTGGTTCTGGCAGGATACAGGACAGTGAAGGAGGCGCTTGTCAACCACATGGAAGAGTTTGGAGAAAGAGACACGATGCAGATTGTGACAGATTCTAACAAAGGACACGGTAGGAAAAGAAAAACAGCTTTTTTTCCAGGATCATTATCCTCTACCTACCTTTACCTGTTTACTACCTTTGCTCATGTTACTTGACTTCAGGGGTTTTATGGTCCAACGGGGACACGTGGAGAGAAATGAGGCGCTTTGCTTTGACCAACCTCAGAGACTTTGGGATGGGAAAAAAGGCCTGTGAGGACAAAATCACTGAGGAATGTGACCACCTCATCCAAGTGTTAAAAAAATTCAAAGGTGAATGTTTGTAATGTGACCAGCTCCATCAGCAATATTTTAGACTTTCAACAAAAGTCCAGCTGATTGTTTTTCTGTTGCAGGAGAAGCCTTTGATACGACCCGACCAATCAACTGTGCGGTCTCTAACATCATCTGCTCCATGGTCTATGGCAGCAGGTTTGAATATGATGATCCACAGTTCATCTCTCTGGTGGATCGGACTAACAAAACCATTCAGCTCGTGGGATCTCCATCAATCCAGGTATGATTTCTTATGAAGATGCTTTTTCACTCACCTGATGAAAACATTTACAAACCGATATTCTGTTGAACAGATGTACAACCTGTTCCCGTGGATTGGGAGATGGATCAGTGCCAAGAAGGAAATCCAGACGCTGATAGATGCCAATAAGAAGCAGAACTTACAGCTGTTGGGACGTCTGAGAGAAACCCTCAACCCACACATGTGCAGAGGCTTTGTCGATGCCTTTTTGGTCCGAAAGCATCATCTGGAGGTTTTGACGTTTGTCATAACTTGTCAAATGGCTCATTGCAATCATTTCATTTCAAATTAAGATTAAGAACAATGTTGAAGCATCACGACTGTGCGTTGAAGGGCTGTCTGATTTATAGATTTAGTGCTTTTGGAGTCTAGTAGCTTATATGTCCAATCAGGGAAATCCACGTACTTCATTTACACCTGGTATTAAAATGTGCTTTGTGTGATCGTAATCAGCCTGTGACTCCAACTTGACCCAGGCCAAGAGCAGACGTGGAGCGTAGCCTGAGGGTGTAAGCGTTATTGCAACAGTCCAATGCGCAGTCAAAACCCCTGAAGTGCAAGTGGATTAACTATTTCAACAATTTGTGGACATGGGAAAATGACAACTGTGTTAATCTGAAACAAGTAAAAACACCTATGTTGTGTAAGACAGAGGCCTTGGTGGTTTTGAGTTGGATCTGATGTGTTTCAATAACCTGCAGGAATCTGGGATTACTAACAGTCACTTCCACAATGAAAACCTCTTGACCACAGTCCTGAATCTCTTTGCTGCTGGTACTGAGACAACAGCCACGACACTGAGATGGGGACTTCTGCTGATGGCCAAGCATCCAAAGATACAAGGTAGGAAACCTGGGACAGGTTTCATCCAGCAACAACACAAAAATCCTCTTCATACCTCCCTCATCCCCCAGACCAGGTCCAGGTGGAGCTGAACAGGGTGATAGGAAGTCGTCAGGTGCAGGTTGAAGACAGGAAGAACCTGCCCTTCACCGACGCCGTCGTCCACGAGACTCAGAGATTGGCCAACATCATCCCTTTATCGCTGCCTCACAAAACGAGCCAGGACGTCACCTTCCAGGGTCACTTCATCAAGAAGGTCAGACTTGGAAAAATGAATAAATTGTGAAAAACTGGAGGAATAGATCAATAAAATATTTGAATACTAGAGAGTATTGTTCAGCCTTTTCATTACTGTCCACAGGGAACCACAGTCTATCCTCTTCTGACATCAGTCCTCTACGACGAGGACGAGTGGGAGAAACCACAAACGTTTCATCCTGCTCACTTCCTGGACAAAGACGGGAACTTTGTCAAACGAGACGCCTTCATGCCTTTTTCTGCAGGTTTGTGAGTTTAACTTCTTCTAGACATCCACGTACTTGCAGGAAACACACAAACGTTTTCCTTTGCTGTCCCTCACAGGTCGCAGGGTTTGTCTCGGGGAGGGTTTGGCCAGGATGGAGCTCTTCCTCTTCTTCTCCACCCTCCTGCAGCGCTTTCGTTTCACTCCTCCACCTGGACTTTCAGAGGACGAGCTGGATCTGACTCCCCGTGTGGGCTTCACGCTCAACCCTTCACATCATAAACTGTGTGCTGTCTCCTGTGTGTGAGCAGCAGAGCTTGAAAATGCTGCTTCAGTAGATTTTAACTTGAGCAGGAGCTCAGATCACAGCAATAAATCGATCAGCCACTTCCTGTTCTCTTCAAACAGTAAAAAGTCTCCAGCTACTATATCATGAAGATGTAATAATGATGACGATGTGAGTGTCCACCTCCTGTTTATGTCACTCAAACCCAAGCCACAGAACTGACTCTGTGCCACGACCTCATGAAAACAGACAGTCTTCAGATACACTGCTCGAGTTGAGTCACTGCTACGACAGACAACACAGACAATCCACTGCCCTCTCGTGTGGCTACACACCTTCGTCTGCATCAGAAACTTTTTATGTTATTTAATAAATTATATTTTTAGATGTCTCAATTGTCTTGTGAGTAATTCAGTGACATACAGTGAATTATACCTTTAGATGTGAATTATACGATGGAAATGTTCTTAAAATATTCCTCATACAGTAGCATGAACATTAAAGCAGAGGTTAGAAGGTGGAGATCATTTTTCAGTCAGATTTTAGAATATGAGACTGTGGCTCTTTCCTGAAGGCAGAAACATGATAGATGGTCAAATAGTTAGAAGTTATCATCTCATACTGACTTTATCATTTATGCTCTACAGCAACACCAGCATCAGGCAGCTTTTCCACATGATCTGCACTTATTGAAGAGATGTAGACCTTCTACTGCACTGAGGCTGTGCTGATGTGTCTCAACTGCAGCTTGCTTTAGGCAACAGCATCTGACAGACGAGTAAATGGAAAAATAAAGTCATAACTTCAGGTAAAAGTTGGAAACTTTCAAACTACTACTACTTGCATTTACTTCCACTGTCTCAATTTGCTTGCACAATGCATGCATTGTTGAGAGCTATGTCCTAATTCAATTGAATTGTTATTCAATTCAATTATAACACACACACACACACACACACACACACACACACACACACACACACACTGTAGGGTGGAAGGGTCTAAGGCCCCAGAGTGTGTTTTGACATTTAAATATTGTGCAACATGAGAAAAAAGAGGAAATGTTTGATGTAGATCTGTGACTCAAATGTACTCAAGTTGACTAATACCTGTTGGGGCAGTTTCCCACAGTTTGCCCCTCCCTCTGGGCTGTGCCTGTTTCCACTTAAAGCCACGTCCCTCTGTACAAAGACACTCAGACCTGGAGGAAGAGACCGACTTCATCAGGACACCTGTTTAGATCATGGGGATGTTGGCTCTGTTTCTCCAGACGTCCACTTCTGTGTCCCTGTTGTGGACTCTACTCATCCTGATGCTCGTCTACCTCGTGTTGACCTTCGGCTTCACCTCCCATGAAGACAGGAGGGAACCTCCGGGCCCCAGACCTCTTCCCCTGCTGGGTAACCTGCTGCAGCTGGACCTCAAGAGACCCTACAAGACATTACTGAGGGTAAACACAGTGACTGGGAAGTGGTCATAAGCCTTTTACAAGTGCAGCCAGTTCGTGGCCAAATACACAGAGTTTCATCACACAAAAGATCCCCTCCCTCTCAGACCAGGTCCAGGAGGAGCTGAACAGGGTGATAGGAAGACTCCCCGAGGTGGCTTTAGCCTCAATCCTTCATGTTATGAGCTTTGTGCTGCCCCCTTATGTGAGGAGGAAGAGCCACATGTAGATGAACAGTAGTGAACATATGGAAGACTAATAATGTTAGTACTGAACATAAAATCTCTCCCATCACTGAGCTAATGCTAATGCTACTTATTAATCCTGTAAAGCAGAGTCACTTGTGATGTGAAATATTTCTATGTATTCTCCACAATAAATGATGCTGCATTACTTGGTTTGGTCTCTGAGCTGTTTGAAGCCTCCAGTTTGTAATTTGTCCCCATCTTTGGAGGAGAAGGTGGAGTGAGGGGCAGCGAGGGGTGGAGCTGACCTGCTCTGTCCTCTATCCTGATCCAGGTCCAGGTTTAGAGACTGTGATTTGAACTCGCTTCAACAATTATGGGCCTATGGAGCAGACTGTCTGTCTGCTGCCCTGACCTGACAGACATCTGCTGTTAATCTATAACCTGATATCACAGCAGTTCACCTGTTGGGGCAGTTTCCCACAGTTTGCCCCTCCCTCTGGGCTGTGCCTGTTTCCACTTAAAGCCACGTCCCTCTGTACAAAGACACTCAGACCTGGAGGAAGAGACCGACTTCATCAGGACACCTGTTTAGATCATGGGGATGTTGGCTCTGTTTCTCCAGACGTCCACTTCTGTGTCCCTGTTGTGGACTCTACTCATCCTGATGCTCGTCTACCTCGTGTTGACCTTCGGCTTCACCTCCCATGAAGACAGGAGGGAACCTCCGGGCCCCAGACCTCTTCCCCTGCTGGGTAACCTGCTGCAGCTGGACCTCAAGAGACCCTACAAGACATTACTGAGGGTAAACACAGTGACTGGGAGGTTTTCTCTTGGTGTAGACTGTGGGTTTATCAGCTTTATCTTACCTTTATTTTTTATATTTATATACAGTGTATGTAATTTCCCTTCAGGCTGTTACAGTTCATATGATTGTTATATGAAAACCACATTATTAAAACACTAGATGTGCTGCAACAGCAGGTTAATAGTTCAAATCTAATTCATTGACTTCAATCAGAAAGAAATCAGCAGAGAAAATCTCCTTCAAGTCATTAAATCTCTGCAGCTTCTGAAGAAGTGATGTTCAGATGTGTGTTCAGACGTGTCGGCTTGTTATAGGCTTTTCTTGAAGAAAATAAGTCATGTTTCACCCTTGAGAATAAATTAACCAAAGGTTTGTAAATGATAATTAACAGAAGAGGCAACAGTTCTGATTGGAGTCAGTAATGTAGGTGTGTCTCATCCTCCCTTTAGTGTGTGAATGTCTGTATAAGTAAGAAAACACCTGTAAAATGCTGCTGTTCTTAGTTTTCCAGGAAATATGGATCAGTGTTCACCGTCTATTTGGGACCAAAGAAAGTGGTGGTTCTGGCAGGATACAGGACCGTGAAGGAGGCGCTTGTCAACTATGCTGAGGAGTTTGGAGAAAGAGACCTGGTGCTCATTATGAATGAATCTAATCAAGGACATGGTGAGAGCAGAAAAAAAATCAATAACATATTTTTACCCCATTTATTTGCTCTCTGTTAAACTTTGCACCAATGTTGCACCAACCTTCAGCCCTCACTTACCTAAAGACATTGCACTTTGTGTTTATCACCGAAAGTTATGGGACACTGGGGAAGCTAGCGCTCACAGTTAATTAGAAAGGTGGCATGTTAGCAGCAGAAAGCCAGGAGGAGTCAATGGAGGAATGATCAAACCATGATCAAACCATGATGCCAGAATATCAGCACGGATAAGATACTGTGTACTTTTCAAATATTCAATACCACCTGGTGTGTTACATACACTACTATAGAAAAACACCAGTGAAGATATCAGTAAAATAGAGCTTTGTTCTGCTCACACGTCTGTTTGAGAGGATGTAAACTGATCAGCCATAACATTATGACCACCTGCCTAATATGGTGCAGGTCCTGGTCCTGGAGACCTGGACTCCTCTAGACCTCTGAAGCTGAGCTGTGGTATCTGGACCCAGACCTTAGCAGCAGATCCTTTAAGTCCTGAAGTTGTGAGGTGGAGCCTCCATGGATCAGACTTGTTGGTCCAGCTCATCCCACAGATGCTGGACTGGACTGAGATCTGGGGGATTTGGAGCCAAGTCAACACCTTGAACTGGTTGTTGTTCCTCAAAGCTCCTGAACCATTGTTGCAGTGACAGGGAGCATTATCCTGCTGAAAGAGGCCACTGCCATTAGGGAAGACTGTTTCCATGAAGGGGGGGACTTGGTCTGAACCATGTTTAGGGAGGGGGGACGAGTCAAAGGAACATCCACATGAATGAACCCAAGGTTTCCCAGCAGGACATTGACCACAGCATCACACTGACTCCACCAGCTGATCTTCTTCCCATAATGCATCCTGGTGCCAGGTCTTCCCCAGACCTTCTTCTTTGCTCCATGGTCAAGTTCTGATGCTCCTGTGTCCATTGTAGGATCTTCTGGTGGTGGACAGGGGTCAGCATGGACACCCTGACCGGTCTGAGGCTACACAGCCCCAAAGACAACAAACTGTGATGCTCTGTGTTCTGACAGCTTTCTATCAGATCCAGCATGAACTTCTTCATCAGTCTGAGCTCCAGTAGCTCTTCTGTTGGATCAGACCACAGGGTCCAGCCTTCACCCCCCCCCACCATCACTGAGCCTTGACCCCTGACCCTGTCTGTGGTCCAGTGGTTCTCCCTCCTTGGACCACCTCTGGTAGGTCCTGACCCCTGACCCTGTCTGTGGTCCAGTGGTTCTCCCTCCTTGCTGCAGTGTTGGAGAAGCTCTGACCAGTCGTCCCATCACAGTTTGGTCAAAGTCAAAGTCCCTCACATCCTCACACTTGACCATTTTTCCTGCTTCAACATCAACTTCAGGACTAAATGTTCAGCTGCTGCCTGATATATCCACCGCTGACAGGTAACCATGGTAACCAGGTATATCCACCACTGACAGGTAACCATGGTAACCAGGTA
>CM076656.1:7945487-7963330 GCA_038496675.1 Rachycentron canadum | reverse complement strand
TACCTGGTTACCATGGTTACCTGTCAGTGGTGGATATACCTGGTTACCATGGTTACCTGTCAGCGGTGGATATATCAGGCAGCAGCTGAACATTTAGTCCTGAAGTTGATGTTGAAGCAGGAAAAATGGTCAAGTGTGAGGATGTGAGGGACTTTGACTTTGACCAAACTGTGATGGGACGACTGGTCAGAGCTTCTCCAACACTGCAGCAAGGAGGGAGAACCACTGGACCACAGACAGGGTCAGGGGTCAGGACCTACCAGAGGTGGTCCAAGGAGGGAGAACCACTGGACCACAGACAGGGTCAGGGGTCAAGGCTCAGTGATGGTGGGGGGGGGTGAAGGCTGGACCCTGTGGTCTGATCCAACAGAAGAGCTACTGGAGCTCAGACTGATGAAGAAGTTCATGCTGGATCTGATAGAAAGCTGTCAGAACACAGAGCATCACAGCTTGTTGTCTTTGGGGCTGTGTAGCCTCAGACCGGTCAGGGTGTCCATGCTGACCCCTGTCCACCACCAGAAGATCCTACAGTGGACACAGGAGCATCAGAACTGGACCATGGAGCAAAGAAGAAGGTGGTCTGGGGAAGACCTGGCACCAGGATGCATTATGGGAAGAAGATCAGCTGGTGGAGTCAGTGTGATGCTGTGGTCAATGTTCTGCTGGGAAACCTTGGGTCCATTCATGTGGATGTTCCTTTGACTCGTCCCCCCTCCCTAAACATGGTTCAGACCAAGTCCCCCCCTTCATGGAAACAGTCTTCCCTAATGGCAGTGGCCTCTTTCAGCAGGATAATGCTCCCTGTCACTGCAACAATGGTTCAGGAGCTTTGAGGAACAACAACCAGTTCAAGGTGTTGACTTGGCTCCAAATCCCCCAGATCTCAGTCCAGTCCAGCATCTGTGGGATGAGCTGGACCAACAAGTCTGATCCATGGAGGCTCCACCTCACACCTTCAGGACTTAAAGGATCTGCTGCTAAGGTCTGGGTCCAGATACCACAGCTCAGCTTCAGAGGTCTAGAGGAGTCCAGGTCTCCAGGACCAGGACCTGCACCATATTAGGCAGGTGGTCATAATGTTATGGCTGATCAGTTTACATCCTCTCAAACAGACGTGTGAGCAGAATCAGTAACTGGCAGAACAAAGCTCTATTTTACTGATATCTTCACTGGTGTTTTTCTATAGTAGTGTATGTAACACACCAGGTGGTATTGAATATTTGAAAAGTACACAGTATCTTATCCGTGCTGATATTCTGGCATCATGGTTTGATCATGGTTTGATCATTCCTCCATTGACTCCTCCTGGCTTTCTGCTGCTAACATGCCACCTTTCTAATTAACTGTGAGCGTTAGCTTCCCCAGTGTCCCATAACTTTCGGTGATAAACACAAAGTGCAATGTCTTTAGGTAAGTGAGGGCTGAAGGTTGGTGCAACATTGGTGCAAAGTTTAACAGAGAGCAAATAAATGGGGTAAAAATATGTTATTGATTTTTTTTCTGCTCTCACCATGTCCTTGATTAGATTCATTCATAATGAGCACCAGGTCTCTTTCTCCAAACTCCTCAGCATAGTTGACAAGCGCCTCCTTCACGGTCCTGTATCCTGCCAGAACCACCACTTTTTTTGTCCCCAAATAGACGGTGAACACTGATCCATATTTCCTGGAAAACTAAGAACAGCAGCATTTTACAGGTGTTTTCTTACTTATACAGACATTCACACACTAAAGGGAGGATGAGACACACCTACATTACTGACTCCAATCAGAACTGTTGCCTCTTCTGTTAATTATCATTTACAAACCTTTGGTTAATTTATTCTCAAGGGTGAAACATGACTTATTTTCTTCAAGAAAAGCCTATAACAAGCCGACACGTCTGAACACACATCTGAACATCACTTCTTCAGAAGCTGCAGAGATTTAATGACTTGAAGGAGATTTTCTCTGCTGATTTCTTTCTGATTGAAGTCAATGAATTAGATTTGAACTATTAACCTGCTGTTGCAGCACATCTAGTGTTTTAATAATGTGGTTTTCATATAACAATCATATGAACTGTAACAGCCTGAAGGGAAATTACATACACTGTATATAAATATAAAAAATAAAGGTAAGATAAAGCTGATAAACCCACAGTCTACACCAAGAGAAAACCTCCCAGTCACTGTGTTTACCCTCAGTAATGTCTTGTAGGGTCTCTTGAGGTCCAGCTGCAGCAGGTTACCCAGCAGGGGAAGAGGTCTGGGGCCCGGAGGTTCCCTCCTGTCTTCATGGGAGGTGAAGCCGAAGGTCAACACGAGGTAGACGAGCATCAGGATGAGTAGAGTCCACAACAGGGACACAGAAGTGGACGTCTGGAGAAACAGAGCCAACATCCCCATGATCTAAACAGGTGTCCTGATGAAGTCGGTCTCTTCCTCCAGGTCTGAGTGTCTTTGTACAGAGGGACGTGGCTTTAAGTGGAAACAGGCACAGCCCAGAGGGAGGGGCAAACTGTGGGAAACTGCCCCAACAGGTGAACTGCTGTGATATCAGGTTATAGATTAACAGCAGATGTCTGTCAGGTCAGGGCAGCAGACAGACAGTCTGCTCCATAGGCCCATAATTGTTGAAGCGAGTTCAAATCACAGTCTCTAAACCTGGACCTGGATCAGGATAGAGGACAGAGCAGGTCAGCTCCACCCCTCGCTGCCCCTCACTCCACCTTCTCCTCCAAAGATGGGGACAAATTACAAACTGGAGGCTTCAAACAGCTCAGAGACCAAACCAAGTAATGCAGCATCATTTATTGTGGAGAATACATAGAAATATTTCACATCACAAGTGACTCTGCTTTGCAGGATTAATAAGTAGCATTAGCATTAGCTCAGTGATGGGAGAGATTTTATGTTCAGTACTAACATTATTAGTCTTCCATATGTTCACTACTGTTCATCTACATGTGGCTCTTCCTCCTCACATAAGGGGGCAGCACAAAGCTCATAACATGAAGGATTGAGGCTAAAGCCACCTCGGGGAGTCTTCCTATCACCCTGTTCAGCTCCTCCTGGACCTGGTCTGAGAGGGAGGGGATCTTTTGTGTGATGAAACTCTGTGTATTTGGCCACGAACTGGCTGCACTTGTAAAAGGCTTATGACCACTTCCCAGTCACTGTGTTTACCCTCAGTAATGTCTTGTAGGGTCTCTTGAGGTCCAGCTGCAGCAGGTTACCCAGCAGGGGAAGAGGTCTGGGGCCCGGAGGTTCCCTCCTGTCTTCATGGGAGGTGAAGCCGAAGGTCAACACGAGGTAGACGAGCATCAGGATGAGTAGAGTCCACAACAGGGACACAGAAGTGGACGTCTGGAGAAACAGAGCCAACATCCCCATGATCTAAACAGGTGTCCTGATGAAGTCGGTCTCTTCCTCCAGGTCTGAGTGTCTTTGTACAGAGGGACGTGGCTTTAAGTGGAAACAGGCACAGCCCAGAGGGAGGGGCAAACTGTGGGAAACTGCCCCAACAGGTATTAGTCAACTTGAGTACATTTGAGTCACAGATCTACATCAAACATTTCCTCTTTTTTCTCATGTTGCACAATATTTAAATGTCAAAACACATTCTGGGGCCTTAGACCCTTCCACCCTACAGTGTGTGTGTGTGTGTGTGTGTGTGTGTGTGTGTGTGTGTGTGTGTGTTATAATTGAATTGAATAACAATTCAATTGAATTAGGACATAGCTCTCAACAATGCATGCATTGTGCAAGCAAATTGAGACAGTGGAAGTAAATGCAAGTAGTAGTAGTTTGAAAGTTTCCAACTTTTACCTGAAGTTATGACTTTATTTTTCCATTTACTCGTCTGTCAGATGCTGTTGCCTAAAGCAAGCTGCAGTTGAGACACATCAGCACAGCCTCAGTGCAGTAGAAGGTCTACATCTCTTCAATAAGTGCAGATCATGTGGAAAAGCTGCCTGATGCTGGTGTTGCTGTAGAGCATAAATGATAAAGTCAGTATGAGATGATAACTTCTAACTATTTGACCATCTATCATGTTTCTGCCTTCAGGAAAGAGCCACAGTCTCATATTCTAAAATCTGACTGAAAAATGATCTCCACCTTCTAACCTCTGCTTTAATGTTCATGCTACTGTATGAGGAATATTTTAAGAACATTTCCATCGTATAATTCACATCTAAAGGTATAATTCACTGTATGTCACTGAATTACTCACAAGACAATTGAGACATCTAAAAATATAATTTATTAAATAACATAAAAAGTTTCTGATGCAGACGAAGGTGTGTAGCCACACGAGAGGGCAGTGGATTGTCTGTGTTGTCTGTCGTAGCAGTGACTCAACTCGAGCAGCGTATCTGAAGACTGTCTGTTTTCATGAGGTCGTGGCACAGAGTCAGTTCTGTGGCTTGGGTTTGAGTGACATAAACAGGAGGTGGACACTCACATCGTCATCATTATTACATCTTCATGATATAGTAGCTGGAGACTTTTTACTGTTTGAAGAGAACAGGAAGTGGCTGATCGATTTATTGCTGTGATCTGAGCTCCTGCTCAAGTTAAAATCTACTGAAGCAGCATTTTCAAGCTCTGCTGCTCACACACAGGAGACAGCACACAGTTTATGATGTGAAGGGTTGAGCGTGAAGCCCACACGGGGAGTCAGATCCAGCTCGTCCTCTGAAAGTCCAGGTGGAGGAGTGAAACGAAAGCGCTGCAGGAGGGTGGAGAAGAAGAGGAAGAGCTCCATCCTGGCCAAACCCTCCCCGAGACAAACCCTGCGACCTGTGAGGGACAGCAAAGGAAAACGTTTGTGTGTTTCCTGCAAGTACGTGGATGTCTAGAAGAAGTTAAACTCACAAACCTGCAGAAAAAGGCATGAAGGCGTCTCGTTTGACAAAGTTCCCGTCTTTGTCCAGGAAGTGAGCAGGATGAAACGTTTGTGGTTTCTCCCACTCGTCCTCGTCGTAGAGGACTGATGTCAGAAGAGGATAGACTGTGGTTCCCTGTGGACAGTAATGAAAAGGCTGAACAATACTCTCTAGTATTCAAATATTTTATTGATCTATTCCTCCAGTTTTTCACAATTTATTCATTTTTCCAAGTCTGACCTTCTTGATGAAGTGACCCTGGAAGGTGACGTCCTGGCTCGTTTTGTGAGGCAGCGATAAAGGGATGATGTTGGCCAATCTCTGAGTCTCGTGGACGACGGCGTCGGTGAAGGGCAGGTTCTTCCTGTCTTCAACCTGCACCTGACGACTTCCTATCACCCTGTTCAGCTCCACCTGGACCTGGTCTGGGGGATGAGGGAGGTATGAAGAGGATTTTTGTGTTGTTGCTGGATGAAACCTGTCCCAGGTTTCCTACCTTGTATCTTTGGATGCTTGGCCATCAGCAGAAGTCCCCATCTCAGTGTCGTGGCTGTTGTCTCAGTACCAGCAGCAAAGAGATTCAGGACTGTGGTCAAGAGGTTTTCATTGTGGAAGTGACTGTTAGTAATCCCAGATTCCTGCAGGTTATTGAAACACATCAGATCCAACTCAAAACCACCAAGGCCTCTGTCTTACACAACATAGGTGTTTTTACTTGTTTCAGATTAACACAGTTGTCATTTTCCCATGTCCACAAATTGTTGAAATAGTTAATCCACTTGCACTTCAGGGGTTTTGACTGCGCATTGGACTGTTGCAATAACGCTTACACCCTCAGGCTACGCTCCACGTCTGCTCTTGGCCTGGGTCAAGTTGGAGTCACAGGCTGATTACGATCACACAAAGCACATTTTAATACCAGGTGTAAATGAAGTACGTGGATTTCCCTGATTGGACATATAAGCTACTAGACTCCAAAAGCACTAAATCTATAAATCAGACAGCCCTTCAACGCACAGTCGTGATGCTTCAACATTGTTCTTAATCTTAATTTGAAATGAAATGATTGCAATGAGCCATTTGACAAGTTATGACAAACGTCAAAACCTCCAGATGATGCTTTCGGACCAAAAAGGCATCGACAAAGCCTCTGCACATGTGTGGGTTGAGGGTTTCTCTCAGACGTCCCAACAGCTGTAAGTTCTGCTTCTTATTGGCATCTATCAGCGTCTGGATTTCCTTCTTGGCACTGATCCATCTCCCAATCCACGGGAACAGGTTGTACATCTGTTCAACAGAATATCGGTTTGTAAATGTTTTCATCAGGTGAGTGAAAAAGCATCTTCATAAGAAATCATACCTGGATTGATGGAGATCCCACGAGCTGAATGGTTTTGTTAGTCCGATCCACCAGAGAGATGAACTGTGGATCATCATATTCAAACCTGCTGCCATAGACCATGGAGCAGATGATGTTAGAGACCGCACAGTTGATTGGTCGGGTCGTATCAAAGGCTTCTCCTGCAACAGAAAAACAATCAGCTGGACTTTTGTTGAAAGTCTAAAATATTGCTGATGGAGCTGGTCACATTACAAACATTCACCTTTGAATTTTTTTAACACTTGGATGAGGTGGTCACATTCCTCAGTGATTTTGTCCTCACAGGCCTTTTTTCCCATCCCAAAGTCTCTGAGGTTGGTCAAAGCAAAGCGCCTCATTTCTCTCCACGTGTCCCCGTTGGACCATAAAACCCCTGAAGTCAAGTAACATGAGCAAAGGTAGTAAACAGGTAAAGGTAGGTAGAGGATAATGATCCTGGAAAAAAAGCTGTTTTTCTTTTCCTACCGTGTCCTTTGTTAGAATCTGTCACAATCTGCATCGTGTCTCTTTCTCCAAACTCTTCCATGTGGTTGACAAGCGCCTCCTTCACTGTCCTGTATCCTGCCAGAACCACCACTTTCTTTGGTCCCAAATAGACGGTGAACACTGATCCATATTTCCTGGAAAACTGCAGACAAGGGAGTAAACGTCATGATTGTATCACACACAAACACACACAAAGTTTGAAGATAACAAAGTGTCTGAGAAGCAGAACACAACCAGACAAAAGCACTTCCTGACCTGCAGCAGTGTGTTGTGGGGTCTCTGGAGGTCCAGCTGCAGCAGGTTACCAAGCAGGGGAAGAGGCCTTGGTCCTGGAGGATCCTTCCCTTTCTCCTTGGAGCTGAAGATGAAGCTGGAGACGAGGTAGACGAGCAGCAGGATCACCAGAGCCCCCAACAGAGAGGCACAGCTGGAGGGCGGGAGAACAACATCGAATATCCCCATCGTTTAAAAAAAAGTGTAGTATCACAGTAAATTTCCTGCCCTGCTGTGTTTGCTGCCTGAGTGTGAGGAGAGACACCTCTTGTAGCTGCCAGCCCCTCCCATGGGTAGGAGCCCAGTGTGGGAAAGGTCAACCACCCATAAAACCAGTAAATCTTTGTTGGTACCAGCTCCTCTCAGAATAACCTGTAATTAACAGGACAGGTTTCCACAGTCATTATCTCAAAGGCCACACTCCTAATCCTGGCATGTGATCAGGAAGGGAGAGCAATTAAGTCTGTACAGAGGTCGCAGGAACAAGCAAAGTAAAGTTTCACCCAGACGTGTGAACTATTGCCCAGTTGTTTTAACAGGTGCCATTTAAAAAAAACTTCAAACTGTGCAAACATGTTCCACCTCCACGCATCAGAATAACCAGCAACTGGCCTCAGTGACATTTATTTCTCTTTTTTTATTGCAGATTTGATACTTTTACTCAAAAGGGCTAAAGTTGACGGTGCAGACAGGCCTCGCAGCATGAGGGTGGTTCAAGCTGCAGTCCTGGGGCCTTTCCATGGGCAGTTTGTATCTTCTCTCTGTGCCAGTGTGGGTTCCCTCCTGCTTCCTCCCACAGTCCACAGCATATTAGGTCGACTGTCGAGCATAAGCTTCTCTTGACATGATCTGACAGTCTCATAGAAACATAGAAACATGTCCAGTCTTTGATTTTGAAGCGTTGATCTCCATAAGAAGATATATCAGTAGTTTTAAGAACCAAAAACCATCTCATCTCTTCTCTCTGAGCTCTTATTTTACTTTGCTATTTTAATTCATCGACACACTTTCCTCTGCCAGAACCTGAACCTGACCTTTACCAACGTTACCGTCACTGCTGGTTTCAATACAACACAAACACCGGATGTCAACTAAACACACACACGATCTCAGAAGTACCTTTTACCTACATATTATAAACCCTGGTGAATGATAAACTTTTACAGTTACAGAGCACAGAATAAACCAGGCCTGTAAATATGACTCCTGCTGCTCTTTTGGGGGCAATGGTCGCTTCAGTTAAAGGTTTTGGATTAAAAAGTCATTTAACTTAACTCTGTGACCTTTCATCCTGTATATTCTGTCCTGAACTGCCTGTCCAGCACAAAAAGTTACTCACAGCCTTTTTTAAAAATGATTAAATATTAAGTCATTTTTTCCTCCACATGAACATTCATGTTGATTTTTGTTCCCATGTGTAAATTTTGTTTGCTCTGCTGCCCCCAAGTGGTCAAAACTCATATTGTTCCCATCACATTCAGTTTGTCCTGAGATAAAATCATTGAACCAGTGTCTGAATTTATACTGATCAGCCATAACATTATGACACTGACAGGTGAAGTAAATCACATTGATAACCTGTTACCATGGATACCTGTCAGCGGTGGATATACCTGGTTACCATGGATACCTGTCAGCGGTGGATCTTTCAGGCAGCAGCTGAACATTTAGTCCTGAAGTTGATGTGTTGAAGCAGGAAAAATGGTCAAGTGTGAGGATGTGAGGGACTTTGACTTTGACCAAACTGTGATGAGACGACTGGTCAGAGCTTCTCCAACACTGCAGAACCACTGGACCACAGACAGGGTCAGGGGTCAAAGCTCAGTGATGGTGGTGGGGAGTGAAGGATGGACCCTGTGGTCTGATCCAACAGTCTGTCTGTCTGTCTGTCTGTCTGTCTGTCTGTCTGTCTGTCTGTCTGACTTTATTGTCCACTTCCTTTCTAGACTCACTCTCTTCACCACAAGCGTTTGATAATTGAAGCTCGTTTTGTCCGACCTCTGTGACCTCCCTCCCACAGACACACACACAGACGCACACACACACACACACACAGACACACACAGACACACACAGACACACACAAACACACACAAACACACACACACACACACACACTGGGCATGAACAACCTCACACTTCTTCCTCCTTGGATCCAACAGCAACAACACAATGTGTGTTTTTGTGTTACTTTATTTTTAGCGTCTGACACCACTGAGTCGTGGTCTGAGTTCATTTATCTTCAGCTTCCTCAGTCGTCTTCTTCCTCTCCTGTGGTCAAACACATCACGAGTGGAGCGTGAGAAGAGACCGAGGCTTGTTGGTTTGTATCATGGTCCAGTGTGTTGCAGTAGTAATGTCTGTGACCTCTGACCTCTCTGTTGTCAGTTGCCCCTGATAATGTCAATCAGAGGATCAATGACCTGCAGCTGCCTTCAATGTCCGTTAGTAAAGTTTATTTTGGGATGTTCACAAACCCACAGATGAGGCATTCACATGCTCGTCCTACATGAGGAGAAACAGAAATTGAGGAAGTGACTCTGACCACAGCTGATGTGAAGTGTTTCCTGTCGCCGGTTTAAAACCTGACAAAGAGACGAGACAGAGACACGATGGCTGAACTCAGACGGATTCAAATGTCTCTGTTTCTGATGCTGATGCTGCTTCGCTTTGGAGGTAAAGACACTTTCACTTTGATGAATTCACTCTCATGTTAAAAAGAAAAAAGTGATTTATTGTCCACTTCCTTTCTGATTCTAATCCTCTGGATGGTGGACAACCCAAGGATCCAACTTGTCCAAGTGTGTAACTGTGTCCTGATGAGAGACGACTGAGGCTCAGACTCTCTGCTCTTAGACTGGGACATTTGCTCCAGTATGAGGATTCATGATGAGAAAGAACTGTGTTGTATGGTTTTATTTTCCATATTTCTTTACTTTTACAGCCACAGCTAAACGATATTCCTCCTTCATGGTCAAAGATGGAGAAGACGTCACTTTGCTGAGTAAGATGACGACAGATCAGGATAGATGTGGCCGTACCACCTGGGAAGTCACTGGTCCAAGATCAGGACCAGTGGAGCTGGTTAAACATGGACAGATTAGTGAAAAGGCCAAAGACAGACTGAGTCTGACACAGAACTGTTCTCTGGTTATAAAGAAGGTCACAGTGGAGGATGCTGGTCTGTACATCTGTCGACAGGACAAATCAGGAATCAGTGAACTGTATCTTCATGTTATGAACAGTGAGTATTTACATCATATTCAGATTTAGTGTCTTATTAAAACAATATATCCCATTATGATCAATACCATTACACTGAGTTCATTTTGATCTTGTTTTCCTCTCACATCGTTTCCACCTTCATCAGTGACTGAAGAGAAAGACGATGATAAGGTGACATTAAGCTGCTCTGTGTCGTCACCTAATGTCTGCAGACACAAAGTGAAGTGGCTGTTTCAGGGCGAAGATGGTGAAGTCGTCACAGCAGCACAGTCACAGTGCTCAGCCACAGTGACGTTTCCTACGTCTCTGACTGAAAAGTCAGGTTATTCTGAGCTGTTTAGGTGTGAAGTGTTAGATGATCACAGTGGAAAAGTTCAGCTGTTCACCTTCAGCCCTGGGTCCTCAGGTGAGAACATGACGAGCTGTTAAAAATCTCTGCTTTGTGTCTTGAATCTGACGTGAGGCGTTTGTTACAGATGAGGTTGGAAAAGAGGAAACAACAAAAACCCCATCAGTAAAACCAACAACTGAAGCAACACCAGCAGTGAAATCATCACCAGCAACGACACCAGAAACTAATGTAGTTTCAACAGGTACAAACAAATCTACATCTAAAGGTTGAGTCTCCACAACAACCACATGACTTTGTGACTCTCAAACTTCTGTGTTGGAAGAAAACCTCTTTTCTAACGCAGGGCTCTGTGTTAGGCCTGTTTCTGATTCCTATAGACAACATTGTCAGGAAACACCAGATAAATTTACATTGTTACGCAGACGACACCCACCTGTATTTATCTACGAAGCCAGATCAGATTCATCAGGTGGTCAGACTTCAGGGCGTCATCTGGTCATAAAGATCTGGATGACAGGCACCTTTTCTCTTCTTACTATTAAAGTATTTCCTTCCCTTTGTCACTGCTCACCGTGGGACCTGTGGGGTTTGTCTCTAGAATCAAAATGTAAAGGGCCTTTTACATGGTCAGTAACATTGGATTGAATTGAATACTTTAGACGCCTTCCTCTGTTACATTTAAGATTTTGAAAAGAAGCAGGAGCTGCAGCCAACATGTCTCTAATGTTTTCATTCATTCGTTCGCTCATTCAGGTTGGTGGGCGCTGGTTGTTTCCCCTGTGGTTTTAGTGACTCTCGTCTTCGTCGTGTTCGTCGGACGGAGGGGAGCTAAAAGTGAGAACCTTTTCTGAGCATGTTCTGACGAACCTGGATTTTCAATGTGAAGTAAGTGTCGACTTCCTCTTTTGTTTTTTTAGGGAAGAAAATGCAGGTGGATCCAGACGCTGTGAGTTTTAAAACTGTGTTCACGAGCTCATTCTTCTTTAGTCTTTCCCGATCTGTCATAGCAGCTTCACAGTGGCCAGTTTTCCTCTTGACATTTTTTAGGCAGGATCAATATTAATCAGACATCAACATTGTTCTAAAGCTATGGAAGAGAAACAATATCAGAAATTTAAAAAGTCCTCTGCTGTGATTTATATTTCATATTCATAGCATCTCCTCTGACTTCCTGTTTGACTTTACACAGTAGATAATAAAATAAACCTTTAAAATACAACACAGATAGAATCTTTCCCTCTGACGGTTTCATTTCAATCAATGATTCAATATCTCACCAATCATCAAAGATTAGTTGATGTGATCCCCCCTCAGATTTATCTGTGTCCCTGTTAATTAAATTAAAGTAGTTCAGAGCAGCTGCTGTAAACTTTAACACTTCAACTGCTGCTGTTAATACTTGTTTTATGCTGTATTTTACTTGTAATTGAGTATTTATACGTGCGTATTGTTACTGTAGCTGAAGTAAAGGATCTGATCACTGTCATTGTCCTCACTGCTCAGACTGACCCTGAAGATGGCGTTTCCTACACCTCCATCAGATTCAACAGGAAGACTGACAGTAAACCCTGGGTAAAGCCGTCCGTTATTCTGCTGTCGCTCGTCGATAATAAAACAACTTTTATTGAATGAACGAAAGGGAAAAAAACTGACACGCAGCTGTGATGAAGGTTCATGGTTCCCAGATGATGAACACGATCACCTCTCAGATTTCACAAGGGTGAAAGAAAACAGAAACATCGGGGTTTTAATTGCTGTCACATTATGTTGTATCGTAACGTTATGTGTTGTTTTCCTGTCATTCCCAGGTTCAAGGTGATGATGGTGATGATGCAGTGACCTACACCACAGTCAATGTTCCCTCCACTGATCCCAGTGACTTCAACACCACCACCAACAACCCAAACACATGAGGCTGAAATAACAACAACAACAACAACAACAATAATAATAAGCAAGTCTACAAAGTGCTACATCATATGAATCAGAGATATAAGCAAACAAAAAACAATATACTCCAACAATAATTACAGGGAGCAGATACCATGCACACACACACTGGAAATACAGTGAATACAATATAATGATAATAATGTTTTCAGAGGTTCTAAAAAGTCACTGATTCTGCCTCATCTCTTCAGGCTGTTCCAGAGTCGAGGGGCCTGAGGGAGAACGTTCAGTCACTTCTAGATTTAGGCCTCGACGCTGAAACGTAGTTCAGTTATATAACCTCAGGCCCTGACGTCCTTTAAAAGTGATGAGACCTGAGGGCGGTACAGTCGTCCAGTGCTGAGAGGATGAACACATGAATGACTTTATCTGGAGCTGAGTGTGTGAGGAATGGTTTGATTCATACACTGTGTCCAAAAGCTTACTTCTTCACAGGGCTTTTATTGTGTAAGCGTGGTGTCTCATTTCCTGTTGCAGGTGTTTCTGTTGTTTATTCAGCTCTGCCAGTTCCTGTCAGTTAGAAACGACTTCTTCTTCTGTTCAGTCACTCCTCTGCCTCCTTTATCGATAATCATACATGTAATTAAAGTAGTTTATTGCTGTTTATTTGCTCCCTAAAATGTTCACTTTGCACCAGAGCCTCTGAGTTACAGTTTCTTCAAACATCAGATGTATGAAACAATGAAGTGATGGTGTTCATGAACTCACCTGAGGACCAAGGGCAGAAGGTGAACCACTAACTGTATCTAACTGTTATGTCGATGTATGTCCACCAGGGGGCTTTGTGGGAACATGGAGATGTGTTGTTGTACAGTGTTGTTGTTGTTGGTTCTGTAGTGTGTAACCAGGCTGCACACACCTCCTGAGATTAATAAACCTCCTGCTGTGAGTTTGATGTTTGATATTTGACGCACACACAGACACACTTGGACTCAAGGATGAACTGAAGAGAGTTTGGTGGTTGAAGGTCAAAGGTCAAGGGCGTAGTGACCTCAGAATGTGTTTTTGGCCTTGTTAATGTTTTAGCTCATGAAATTTGATACAAACATTCACTTGCACCCAAGAACTGATGTCCACAAAAGTGGACAAAGGTCAAAGTCAACGTGACCTTGCAAAACATGTTTTAGCCTTTACTCAAGACTTAAACAGCTGTGACCTGGAACTAGTCCGAGTGGTGGAGGGATACAACTGTGAGGTGGTGACTCTAGTTCCATCTCATGTACCGTCAGTGGGTTTCAATCATCAGCTTCCTCTTCTAACCTCCGCATCAGGTCCAGTTTCCTTTAGACGTGAGTCTTAGAGCTGAGACCAAATGGATCAGTCCTGGTCTCATCAGACCAGAGAATCTGGTTTCTCTCAGTCCTTTAGCTGCTGTTTAATCTCTGACATGATGGTTGTCGTGCCTCATGTCTGAGTTAGTCCTGGTCCGGCTCTAGAAGAGTCCAGAGTCCAGCTGAGTTTACTTCAGGTGGACTTCAGTCCACGTTTTTTATCATCTTAAGACTTCAATATGTTTTCTTTCTAAGAACCAGTGAAAAGGAGGAAGTGACACGTCATTAATAAGAGGAAGCAGATTCAGATGGTTCGTACCAGAAGAGGGACAGAAACGACTCGAGGATGAGGATGAGGATGATGATGGTCGACTCCATGTGGATTAAAACCTCTTTGTTTCTGATCCTGGAGCTTCAGTTCACTGGTGAGATCATTTAACATCACTGAAGATTCTTTATTAGCTTTAACCAGGACGGTCAAATGTGACGAGGAAACAAACATTTGTGTAGTTTTGAAGATCAACTGTCATGTTTTCATTTCAGCTCATGGTTCATGTCTTTGTCTCATGTTTTCATCGTCAGTGTCTGGACGAGATGTGTCCTACGTCGTCAGAGATGGAGATGATGTCACTTTGTCCTGTGAAAACACAAGTGATTGGGATAAATGTGAAGATACAACCTGGAACTTCCATGGTTCAACAAACTCATTTTATCTGGTTACAAGTGGTAATAAAATAAACAGCCTTAAATCAGACAGACTGAGTCTGACACAGACCTGTTCTCTGGATTTAAAGAAGGTCTCAGATCAGGATGTTGGTCGTTACGACTGTCAACAGTCAAAACCAGGACAATATCCTCACAGCGTCCTCAATCATCTGTCTGTTGTTTCCAGTGAGTTTTTACATCAAACTGTCTGTTAGAACAAACACTGAAACATTACAATCATCATGATTATCACAGTGATGAAGTTCATCTGACTCTTGTCTTTGTCTCTCAATGTCTCCATCTTCTCCAGTGACTGAACAGAAGGTCAAAGGTCGTGATGATGAGGTTGTGTTGTCCTGCTCTGTGTCAGTATATGAAAATTACCCCTCAACAGTGAAGCTGTTGTATGATGGGAAAACTGTGTCTGAAGGAAACAGCGACTTCGTGACATCAGCGTCTTCCCACTCAGCCACGGTCACGTTTCCTTCCTCTTATCTCATGAAGCCACAGCTGTTTCAGTGTGAAGTGACCGATGGTCACAGCCTCAAAGTGCATCAGTTTACCTTCAGAGCTCCGCCCTCAGGTGAGAACACGAATAATTACAAACTACAGGTTTTATTTCCTCAAAGGTTTTAAATTTCCAGATGACTTCATTTTTTGCTTTTAGTTAGTACAGATGGTAAATGAGACATTTTCTTTACTTTGTTATTTAATTTGTCCAGATAAAGACACAACATCACCACGTGTCTCAACAAACCCAGGGTGGAACGAGACACAATCATGGACCGACACAACAGAGCCTGCAGACACAACATCACAAGGTACTGACTCACTTTTGTCTCTCTCTCTCTCTCCAAGTCTGAATCAGTGCTTCTCAACCTCGGCCCACATGAAAAGCTCTAAAACGTTCGGAGGCCACAGAGCTCTGTTTATTACAACCACCACACCCACACACTCAGAAAACACCTGTATGAGCTGGTCCAGAGTGTCAAATGTAAACAGTAAAGTTTTATAAGCTGGTTTTGTACCAGGCTGTAAACATTAGGGGTGGAACGATCATTTTTACAACAATGTGGTCCATATCATTTCCCACGGTTCTGATACAATTCAACAACAATATCTGACTCATCTGGACAGATATGATACCATTCAATGACTCTTTTTTGTCTAAAAAGCCAAGCGGTGTGACTGTGAAGTAAATCCCTGCACAGTGCAGCTGAGGATTCCTACAAGTTTGTCTTGTCAGGGAATCGGGGATAAATTGATTATAGATATAAACAAGCAAACACAGCGATTAATGGCAAATACATTGACCTTTTATTAAAAGTGCAACCAACATGTTTCAGGTTGATAAACACTGGTTGAACCTGCTGCTGTTGATTCTGACGTCACACAGGAAGAGGGAATCAGACATTTCTCTACAATTAAAAATGCTAAAAACACTTAAAAACACTTCCATATGGTACCTGTTTGTCCTGCTTAAATAAATAAATTCTTACTATCGATACAATTGATTACTTCCTTTCCACATCGATTTTTGATGTAGCTGGGTCATAGGAATATAAATCTGGACTGACTCAGTGCTGGACCAGACTCTAGTGGACTGTAGAGGAACTGCAGGTCTAACAGGAGTCTGTAGACTGACTCCCTGCTGGACCAGACTCTAGTGGACTGTAGAGGAACTGCAGGTCTAACAGGAGTCTGTGGACTGACTCACTGCTGGACCAGACTCTAGTGGACTGTAGAGGAACTGCAGGTCTAACAGGAGTCTGTAGACTGACTCAGTGCTGGACCAGACTCTAGTGGACTGTAGAGAGGTCTGTGGACTGACTCAGTGCTGGACCAGACTCTGGTGGACTGTAGAGGAGTCTGTGGACTGACTCAGTGCTGGACCAGACTCTGGTGGACTGTAGAGGACCTGCAGGGTCCAGTTCGTGGTTCAGTCTGGAGCTTGATGCCTGGTTGTGAAGGTCAGAGTGACACTGTTTGTGTGGAGATGTGTTTATTCAGGATTTGAAACAGGAGATAAATGTTTCTGTGTTTTTATTCTCCTCTGCAGGTCGGCTGAGGCTGAGGCTTGTTGTTGTGTCTGTGGGTTTGACAGTGATGATTGTGAGCGTTGTGACGGTCGAGACATGGACGAGAACTAAAGGTCAGAGGATCAAACTTTGATGAAGCTGGATTTTCTCTGTGAAACTAAATTGACTCTTTTGTGTATTTTCAGGCAACAAAACACAGATTGATGACAATGATGTGAATTTAACAACCGAAGACTGAAACGTCTGAGTTTGTGTTGCTTCAGTCAATCAATCCATTATTTATGTAACATTTATTTCTTCCATCTTACTCCCACAGGTTCATGTTGATGAAGGTGAAGACGATGGTACAGCGAACTATGAAAACGTCGGACTCCAACAACTTCAACACTTCACCACATTTAACCAGAGCCTTTAAACCTTTAGACAAAAGATCATTATATCGAAGCTCTGAGAGGTTTTTTATTTCACTTTTAAAATGGTCTCTAGTGTTTTTAGCCAAAGTGAACGTTACAAAAACAAACAGCTAAGTGTAAAACTTGCCTCTCAGGGCTTTCATGTCATTTTATGATGTATTTCTTTCAGCTTTGCCTCATTTTTCAAACACAGGAGCTATTTTAAGTAACTTGTTTGTTTGTTGTTTTCTGAGAGTCAAACACCTTTTCCAATTATTGTAGAATGAAGAATCTGGTCCTGTCCCAACTCAAGAGTTTCTGTGTTGACATGTGTGCAGCGACATTTAATCCCTGAACAAAACCTCAAGTTTGAGAGGAAATCCGTTTCCCCGCTTCGCTTTAAAAATGTCTCAATGACGAGGTTTCCTGTTTGAACCATGAAGCACTTCACTATTCTCCGTCCACCTGCTGAACACAGTGGATCATTTAGCAGCTTGTTCCTGCAGGAATGATGATGTAGTTCAACACAATAATAATCCACTGTAAAGTTCAAGAGACGTGTGATGAGCAGAATCCACTGAGCCCCGAATCAACATGACAGTCTGGAGAAAAACGAATGACGGGATGTTTCTTATTTCAGTTTATACTGAAGAACCACTTCCTCGTCAGCAGCTCCATTTTTAGAAACGTCTGATGTCACCCACATGATCAGTCCAGTTTCACCGGGTCAGCTGAGGAAGTTATCAATCTACGACTAGTTCTGGGTTAGAGATGAACGCAAGAGAAGGGTTAGCATGAAATAATATTTCAAAACATTACTTTAAACATGAATAAAGATTAACATGATGAAAATCTGTAACTGGGGGGGGGGAGGGAGGGAGAGAGAGAGGGAGAGAGAGA
>CM076656.1:7846472-7928731 GCA_038496675.1 Rachycentron canadum | reverse complement strand
ACACACACACACACACACACACACACACACACACACACACACACACAAACAGTGAGAGGCTAGTTTCTTATTGAAAACATGAATCTCTGTGCTTAACAGTAATCCCCTCATCATACAAGTACTAACCACACACATGTATGGGCATAAAGAAAGACTGAGCGCAAACAGAACAGGAGAGTAATGTAGAATGCACACACACACACACACACACACACACACACACACACACACACACACTAAACATACAAGTGCTCCTAATCTGAATTGCAGATTTTTTTTTTCGTGGCCTCTCTGTCTGCCAGCACCATGATGATGAGCCATCCTCGTTAGCATGGAGACTTTTAGCTGTAATTATCTGGTAATGGCACTTAGCCCATCAACTCCTCCTCTAGTGTTCCACTGCAGGCACAGTCTCACACACATATTCAGATACAAAACATGCATGCTGGCATGCATCTAGGCAGACAGACACAAATACAGACAGACAAATGCAATGAGACACATAGACACACGCAGCTGGAAAGAAACCATGAATACAGACAAAGAGAGGCACACTCAGACAAACAGACACACAAATACAGACAGGCAAACATTAATAGTTGCACACAAACCACTAAATATAAATCTATGAATACAAGCAGATAAGCACAAATGCAGAAATGTCCACACTAACATACACAAAAAGATACACACACAAACAAACACACATAAACACACGCAAAGTGTGCAATATCCCTGCTCCCATGTCTGCCCCCATGGCTAATCTGTGCAACTTATTATCTAGGAGATAATAGGAACTGTCATCCATGAGGCAGGAGGAAGGAAGGAGGGAGGCAGACGGAAAGACAGAGGCAGAGGAGTGGCTGTGTGCTCACTGCATTTTTAAACAGAAAAAGACTTTATTGCAATAACTTTATGAGGCCAGATGTGGCATATTAACCGCTCCTTTCACAAAGTCAAAACACCTTATCATTACAACAAAATGGTGCCACAGTGAATAAGTTCTACAAAGGAAAGAGCAAAACTGCTGATAGAGGTAAAATTAAACGGACCAAGAGAGACAGGGAGTGAAAGACAGGGAGTGAAGGAAAATGCAGGAAGGGATAAATGAAAAGGGAAAGAGCTGATGCAAATGGAAAAAAACTGAAAAGGGAGGCTGGACGTTAATTTGCTTTTTACAATCAAGTTTTATTGCGAAGCTTGTGAAACATTTCAGCTGTTAATTTTGTCAAATTGTTCACACACAGGGGTGCCATAAACCTGCACTTCCTGTGCAAAGCTTTCTGGGGCAGCACAGACACAAAAGCAGAGAGGAAGGTGATGAAAGAAAAGAAATAATGGAGAGGGGTAAGAGACAAGACAATAATGGAGAGCTATTAAAGGAAATTACAACAGCAAATAAAGGCAGAGACTCTGCTTTATGTCACTATGTTTTACTGAAGGTGCTATACCCTGACAACAAAATCTTCTGTGGTTGAAAAGAGCCAAGCAGTTTAGCAGCCTAGTTGTGTTTCAGTATGGCTGGAATCTCAGTTTTGATGGTACCAACATTAATGTGATGGGAGCCTCTGCAGGGGCAGCAGAACATGAAACCTTTGTGGTTTTATCTCAGTATCACACCAGGCTTCATGCTAACACTTATGTATTATCACCTCTCAATACATTGAGTGGAATGTGTTAGCAAGCAGTAGTCTATTACTTTAGATATTCTCTCATTTTTTCTGTCACTCATTTATTTGAGCCTCTAAGAGCACTGATGTTTCCCTTATTTGCAATGATGTTAAGATACATAGAGTTAAAACACAAAGAAGGACAAACTCAGTGAAAGCATTTGCACACTGAGGCGAAGTGGTTTGAGATAATTGTCTTGAATTGTTCAGGAGTATACTCAGCAGACTCAGCGCAACATAAGCATTCATGTGGAGTTGTGTTTCTGGACAGCCAAGAAATGTAAGCCCATCATTTACTATCCTTTTAGCTTTGTTTCGCCTGCCTCAGCCCCTGAGGGAAATGTCTGGTCTTTAGCCCTTAAATCATTAGGCAGTGTCGTTTTGGTAAAGGGTATGTATAGTACACAACTGGAGTGTTTTCACAGAAAACTGTTTCCTGCTGCTGCTGGAAATGATGCTGATGAGAGTAGATGGAGTAGTAAAGTTGCAAGCTATGAAAACCAAAACAACGATCTGGAAAATCAGTGAAATGCTTTGTGAAGCCACGGGGAACTGCAGAGTCGATGATAATCCTGTATGAGGAACTCTTTATATATTATCATTATTTATCATTTCTACTGTTAATATAGAGATATTATTAAATATTGATTAAAGTAACTTTTGCTAACTGTGGTATTCCAAGGCTACACATTAAGTGTGATGATGTGGCACAAATTTTGTGTATATTAATTTAGTTCTGCAACAAGAGCATAACTATGCACATTATCATACATATTGCATGGAATTGGGACATAGTGAGGGTTTTGTTTGTGTGAGTGCAATGTGTGGGTGAGAAACAATATTTTCATTTGAAACTAATAGATAATTTTTTTAGCATTATAAATGGTTTAAATAAGGTTTAAATAATTGTGGTTCAGTAAAAGGCAAAAACATCTAATGGATGCTACTCTATACAAATTGAATTGTGTACTTTGTGTATGTGAATTATGTCACAGTTTCAGTCCGATATGTTCTCCAGGCAGGAAGGGGTGAGAACATTGTGCAATAATTTTCATAAGTAGAGTTGACATTCCCAGCTCCCCAAATATTTTATACATTTTTAAAGTGACAGGTAGAGAGAGGATATTTTCTGCACTCAGCCACCTGGATGCCCCACTAACTCCAAATGTTGACTAATAGAGTCCGACAAGAGCTCCATTTAGCAGAGGAGAGGGGGGAAAAAAAGCTGCTAAGGGAGAGAAATGAGGGAGAAAGATGTTGTGGATGGAGGCTGGAGTGCCGCCACAGTGCTATGAAAGTGGACCGTTTTTAAGGGGTTGAACAGAAAAATAGATTACAATTGGAATACAGCGATGTCAGTGTCGGTGGTTTGAAGACTCTGAATGTTCTCCCTGTGTTTGCTTTCCCTCACTTTTCTGGTCTCTTCCCACGGTGCAAATAACACCATGGTCAGGTTGATGGATATGAAACTCTAGATTTCCCAGGGGCGTAACGTATCAGTCTATTTGTGTTGGATTTGTGATGGACTGATGGTTTGATGTTGGTGTGTTGCCACTGTAAATGGCTTAATCTCTGAAACTTGATAGCGTAATGACCTCTACAGCATCATGTGCAGAAATAAAAAGAAAAAAGAAAAAAAAAAGAGACCCTGTTCAATATTATCAGAAATCTTTCTCTGTAACCAGACATGTTGAATTAGTTTTGCGAGATCAATATATGTTTTTCATTTTCAAGCATTATTTTTAATTCAAAGGAAAAACTAAAGAAACACACTTATTCTGGTGATGCATCAGACTCACATATATATAGTGTCAAGCATTTCAAATCAGATCTCTCCCTGAAATCATCTTGAACATAGAAACAGAAGCCAGAGAGACTATCAACATTGTCTAATGCCTGTTGGTTCTTGTTGATGTTGGAGTCTTTATATCCACATTTAACTGGCTCGACTTGAGATGTCTGATTTGAAACACCTGTCTTGTCCTTGACTCTACATGGCTGTCGTATTTTTTTCCAAAGCAAGTCATATGATAAAAAATAACCATCTCTTGAGCTCTCATTCCAAAAAGTTTGAATGACTGTGCAGTTTTCCCTTAGTTTATATATTTTTATTCTTTATTATTTCACATTTGGAGGGGGCACCTTCTGAGTATGTTTACTTTGAGTGAGCCACACGAACCACTGCTGTTTTCCTTTTAAACATAAATCAGATTAAATTATGAAGAAATAAAAGCATCACCTAAATATTGAGACAATAATGACTTCAGGATTAATAATTGTACATTTGAATTAAAGTATAATTAAAGTATAAATAAACATATATCTTAGGCTCTGTAAACACCCTGCCCTCTGTGTTATTTATTCTATGAATAAAACTAAAGCATGGATGAGTCAATTTTTATGGTCAAAGAAACATTTTCTCAGGTTTCTGGGGCTTTGGACATTAATTTAGCTCAGACTTACTTGGAGATGGTTTAGAGGAAAAAAAATAGAAATCCCTTCACTGGTAGTGCAGCTTCATGAACACAGACTGCAAGTACAGACTATAACCCAGAACACCAAGACTTCCCGAACTACCATGAGTTCTTCAGTTATCATGAATTCTCAGTGAAACTGTTGAGCCACCATGACTTTTTGTAATGCTTGGGGAGATGACAGCGCAGGGCACAAGCAAGGCTGACTCTTCAATGAAGAGCAACAGCAGCCCTGGAACAATGGGCAGGCCAAAGAGCACCCATATCCTGAGCCAACTCTCCCTGCTGGCTCATCCATCAAACCCCAAATAAACTGTCACACTTGACAAACTCTCCAGCGACCAGACAATGTGTTACTTCTCTTGCTTACACTGTCAGTCAGTTTTACCCCTTCACTTGGTTTCTGATTTTCCTTCACTTTATGAACTTGTTGAGTTATGGCTAAAATGTGTTTTGACCTTTGAACACCAAAATCTAATCACTTCATCCATTGAGACCCAGTGAGCATTTCTGACAAATGTGAAGGGATTTCCTCTTGAGACACTGGGTTCACAAGGCCAAAATTATGTTTTGTGAGGTCACCTTGACCTTGGCCCTTTAGCCACCAAAATTGAGGTCCCATTACTGAAATATTCTGATCATGACAATGGGACAGATGTATATGTCCAGATGTATGTACAACCTGAAAGCTATATGTCTCTGGTTGTCACCATCATGGAGGCATAAAATTTTTTTTTTGCTTCAAAATTCAAACTGCATGTGAAATAATCTTTCATGAAATGCAGAAGAGCCAGTTTCCTCTGAGAGAACTGGTTGCTCCACAATTACTAACAGGATAGCGGGACTAATAAGTCCATAGGTTACTTAACTAAAATAGTAAAACTGTAAAAAAAAATTTGTTTGATTAAACACATTTTTGCTAAAACATACAGTATATTCAAATGGCACAGAGAAGAATTTGCCCACCTTATAAATATAGTTTTAACTCTCTGCCTTGCTTTTCTGGAGATCAAAGTATACCCAGAAGTGTTTGGGGTCACCATGATGACACTATGCTCTCCAGCGATGCTCTCATGTTGCTTGAATTTAATAAGATTCAGCAGTAAAAAAAAAAAAAAAAAACAAGAGCAGCTCCAGATGTAACACACAAAGACACAAATCCATAAAGTATCAACACTAAAGTTTGGACAGTTTTTATAAATTTAATATATCAATATATAGAGATATTTATCAACAGCTTGATTTCATAGAAACGTGAGTGAGACCATTTTGGCATACAGTACAGATATTCCATGTAAGTACAGAAGTTGCTAAGTTTTTAACTCCCCCCACCCCTTCCCTCACCATCCCATCAATTAACCTATCCCTCCCCCCACCCTCCCACAGACACATAACACAGAAAAACAGAAAGAGTAAAAGTATACAGGAGCACAAAACAAGGCACCAATAAATTAAAATGATAACCCCTCTTTTTTAAAAAAACAACAACAAAACACAACAACGAAATCTATTCAACAGAATTAAATACAGTATGAACACTAAAAATCTGAAATGCTGTTAAAAACCAAAAATAAAAGAAACAAATGGAACAGACAGGAGAAAAAGTAAAATAAAAACACTTTGGCAGATTATTAATTTTTAGTTACAATCAAGTAGTAAAGAAATCCAGTGCTCTTGTGTACAAATAAATTCATATATAGTCTACACTCCTTTTTACCCCAGAGGTTTATGTACATCTTTTTTTACAGATACATTTAAAACATTATCAAAAAGTTTTTGCTGTATGAAAATGTATTTACAAGTCATGAGTCAAAACCATTGGACTGTACCATTGGATCAACCCCTCCCTCCCCCCTCCCCCTTTTTTTTCCTCCCTTCCTAAGAACATTATCTCTTTACACAGTGCAGAAGGCTTCTTGAAAAGTTTTGTGCAACAAACAGCGTTTTTAAAAAAATGCCTGTCATATGGCTGTGAAATGGACAGACCCCCGAATGATTTTTGAGATTTCCTTGCAGGCAATGACTCATCAGTAACACTTTTTGACAGGTAGACAGGTAGACAATTTTGCAAAAAAAAAAAAATTGGAAACAAAAATTTGAAGTAATTTTCTTTGACTTCAATCTATTATTTGTCAAAATGTTATCTCTGTACATTGTCATCTCAGCCCATGAAAAGATTGACACAAACAGCTTCCCCTTTACCATATTCCTCCCACAAACAAACCTTCATTTCACACTGGTAGAAAAATGTAGGCGACTGAACACTGCCCTTCAAGTAATCAAACATCAAGTAGCTCAAACATGAAAGTGGGAAAATGGTCTGGTGAAGAGGAAGAGAGAGCAACAACTACAATTCACTTTACAGTCCAAGAAAACCACATGATAATAGGAGGAACCAGAAGGAAGGAAAGTCACTGGGTCAACAAGAGCTAAATGTCAGCCGAGTAGAGTCAATGAGGGTCCAAACTGTAGCTGGAGGAGGGGGTTGGGGTGGGGGTGCAGCGACTCCTGGCTGAGCCTGCTCATTTGCCTGTTCACTGGTTCACAACTGGGAAGTTTTTTTTTTTTCCCTCAGCTCGGGGGGTTTCCTTGTCATTTTTGGGGTTCTGGGTTATTTCATACAGTGCTTTTCCATTCTTCCAGTGAGTGTGTGTGTCTGTCTACCCCAAAACTGATAGCCCTTGCCAAAGGAAAGATGTTTATGGTTAAGATGGAGATGGGAGGGGGAAGAGAATGAGAGTGCACAGAGAAAGCAATGCTGACTTTGCTCTCTAAACTAAAATTCAGCAGTGTAACGACCACAGAAAGACTTGAAGCCTCACAGCAGGCATCAGTTTCATACAGTGCATGAGGAGGTGAAGTGATGGAGAGATGTGAGTGATGTTAAGAAGCGTTCACTGCATCCTGGTTAAAGCAGCATGGGTCAGACTCTCTGCTCAGTAAAGACTGGGATTAAAAGAGTACAGAGGAAAGAAGGACAAGCAACAGGACAGTTAAAACAGGGAGCACAAATCAGGAACACTATAATCACAGCATATAATTACATTAGATAATGGGTTATTAGGACTGTTAGTAGTTGCTTTGATCAGGTAATTACAGATAAAATCACTTCCATAAAACAAACCAAACTCAACTTTGTCATGGACAATGTGAAATAACTTAGTTTGACCTATTTTTAGTGAGCTGCCTATTATGCATTAGGATTGGTTAGGAATATCTGAATGGTTTGTTCATATATTAGTTTAAATTAAGACCAGAATCAGGAAAACATATCTGTGTATGTGTACTATATGTGCGTGTGTGTGTGTTTGTGTGTGTGTGTGTGTGTGTGTGTGAGTCCTTCCGAAGTTCTTGTTGCTACTAGCTATTGTAAAACTAGTGGTTTACAAAATCTGGTTTCACACTTAAATCTTCTTCTGCTAATGTGCAAATCAATTACATAAGAAACAGTGTTGTCCAAGCAAAATCAATCTGATATGTAGACAGGAAGTTACAGTAGTATCACACGTTGTGACATAACATCCAAAAATAACTGTTTCAGGGTTTCAGGATATGTGTAACCTAACTACCATTTTTTTTTTTTTTTTTTTTTTTTTTTTGTAAATTTAGAGGAGGATTTTATTTTGTTTAGCTACATACATGGAAAAGTATGTTTCAGTGTTAGTGGGATTCCTGTGATTAAAAATGAGTGGGAAACATCTGAATATTCTAAACTGATGTTATTTTGTCATTTAGATTCATCGATTGTTACTTGAGATTTGCTTGTTGGGTGAGTCAACCCAAATGGATATATTAACAAGCTATCATTAGCTGGTTAGACCTAGCAATTACTGGGTGTAAAAAGTTTACATTTTTTAACTTAGTGACTCACTAACATTTTAACTTAGTGACGCCTAAATCCTCAACAATGTACTGCAGTTCAAGACACAGTATATTACAACGAATTCAATTCTCTGCAGCTACATCTCTTTGATGTTGCACATGGTTCTCTAACACTGAAACATAGTAAATTGTGAATAATGAATGAAAAAGTGACCTGGAGTGGGAAACAGTTAATATATTAGCAGTTGCAATAGCTGAGTAGCTCAACATATGCACAGAAAATGCACATAAGACCTATTCAGTACGAGGCAAGTGCTCAAACTGCTCCTTATAACTGCAGTCTGTTGTTTATGAGGTTGACCCACAGTAAAACTATGGTGACACTGACATTAGTACATTGATTTTTTGCTAAACTCTCCCTGCAAATACTTACAACAATCAGGCATCAGGCAGGGCCCCACAAAACATAGGCTCAAAGCATGTCCTCGCTTGCCACTATAATTACAGCCTACTATACTATGAATGACGAAAGTTCCTTCCCTGACTATTTTCAGTGTCCTTCAGTGGAGTCGGCAGCTCTCAAGGTGGCCACAAAGTGAAGCAGCCAATCTGTCTTCACACTTTTCTGCAATGCCATGCTCACCCACCTCAATAAATAAGCAATTTATTCTTCTAACTGCAAACCCTCAGTATAGAACTCAATTAGACCTGAAGCAAACGTGGACATACAGTAATGTGTGGAGTTCAGACCTGACTCAGCCTGGGGTTCAATCCAGTGGAGGGTTTGTGATTTATCTCATTTTAAAGTCAGAAGTATATATGACCTGGGCAACTTTCTTGGCTTCTTACATAATTATCTTAATCTTTCCTTCAGGTTTGGTTGATGTAAAAAAAAAAAAAAAAAAAAAAAAAAAAAAAGCTGAGCTGAGTCACAGTCTCCCCACCATGTAATGCGTTTTAATTTTACCTTCATCTCTACAAGGTTAAGATGAAAGGAGATGGCCTCCTCCTTGTGCTCAATCCTCCCTCATTAGACAGATGTAGGGGAGTGCAGTGCTGCGGAGAACTACAATTTACCTTTCTAGAATGCCACTTGTCACACACAGTCCAAACAAATCGCCTGCTGCGCATCATAAACCGAGAGGAGAAGGGTAGCATCCTTCTGAGGGAGGTGAGAGGAGCGAGTGTCTGAGTGAATATTGTGACACAACATCAGCAGAATTCTGGCAAAATAAATGCCCTGCCATTTGTCTTCCCAACCTGTTTGCATATGGTGTACTCTAAATCCTGGCATTGCTTGCCTACCTTTGTCTTTGTTTGTTTTTAACAGTCTCTCCTTTCTCCCTAGTGGTACCTGAGCATCTGCTCTAAGAAACAGTGAGAGCTGTGAATAATAATTACCACAAATCAAATTTTCTTTTGTTTGCAAACACATACTGTCTGTATAGCTGGATAAATATGGGAAGACTTCAGTGTTTGCATTACATACTTATTTTTTGCTTATTATTCAGTCATATGTGAAGTTTATTAAAAGACAGAGGATGTGACAAACAAATGCACATCTTAGCTCACCTCTGCCAAAATGCAAAATTGTTCAGATTTGTTATTCTAAGAATGGAAGACAAGTGTGGTATGTATAGTTAGAACAATGAAAACTAGCTCTGTCCTGTATTTGATGCATTAAATGTGTGCTTAACATAGTCAAAATGTCATCAATCGAGACAAAATGACATTCAGAATGGTACATTAGTTAATTTGCCACAATATCGTATAACAACTATCATGCTATTCTATCATGACAGCTTCTAGTAATTCACTGTTACAACACATTATGAGCAATTATTGCGATATTCACTGGGCATAAACTCCATCTGATTCAACGGGCTGAAACCATGTCTGTGGCAAGCCAGTAGAAGATCAGTTCTTTACGCTGGTTCACACATTTCCTCTTTATCCAGCTTTCAAATCAAATCAGTGCTCAGCTCAGTCAGCCTCAGCGTATTAGTCATCTGTTCATACAAAACAGGACAGCTCACAACCGCACTGAACAGTCTGTGACAGCAGAAAGTGATTTCTTCTCAATGTGAGCTTTTTTAAAACATTTTTTACACCAAAAATACACAGCTGTGCTGGTGGTGAAGAAAGATGCCGCTGTCATCAGGCTCTGAATCAACAAAACCAGTGGTGTGTAGCAACTGAGACAGTGGAACTGATATTTGGAGTGTTCTGAAGTTGAAACACCAATGTCTATGTCTGGCAGTAGTAGTAAAAGCAAACTGCATATTTAAATGTTCATGTTGAGTCAAAGGGAAGCTGATATTTGGGGAGATAACACCCATAAGAATAAGACAGTGTTAAATTCCATTAGAGCCATAAATGCAGAAAAAATAGATAAAAACCCTCTTTTCACAGTTGTCTGTTGTGCAGTGGTGGGAGCGTTAACACAGCCCAAGGGACACAGAGCGGCACAACTCTATGTACACGTGTTCACCTTTCTCTCGTCTCTCTCCTTTCCTTTTCCTCGCTCTCACCACTTACAAAAGGTTGCAACTTAATCGTCATTTCAAACACTAGCAGTCAAAAACAGAACTGATGTAGCTGTGCAGAACCTCTCTGATGCCCTGGATGACCTTTCTCACACTTCCAAAAATGTGCAACTATGCTTTTAAATGTAAACAGCTCCAGCCACTAACACCATCAGAGAGCATATAAAATCACTGGCCCGTCTGTTCTGTCCCTATTTATTTCATATCTCAAGATAATCACATCAACCTTTTTGCTGTCTGGGGCTGAAACCTCATCTCCACAACCAGACACAGACAGTAAACAATGCTGCAAATGAGCAAACAATCCCAAGTTCATTATAGATTGTATGCATACGACTGATACCTCCAGGAGAGAGGATTACCCATAATCCTTTGCCTTTTCTGCCCTGCTGCTTTTTGCCTTGAGGCACTACCCTCTAGTGGGACAAATCCTCCCATTCCCCTCAAAAAAAAAAAAAAAAAAAATCTCTTTCACCCTAAAATCACCTCCAAACATGAAGACCACCCCATCATTTTTTGATGTCTCCTTTCCCCTTGGCTATATTTAGTTGTCTTTCCCTGCATACAATATGTCAAGGGGCGAAGCTGAGTGGCTGACACCACCCCCACTGTTGTCAACTCAAGATGTAAAGGAGAACTATGAAGGAACAAAAAAACATCCTTCTCTTCTACTGTTTATCCTTTCAAACTTGAACAAATCTGCCTTAAGTGCTGTGCACCAAGAGATGCTGATTACATATTTACAACAGCAAACACATCCAAATAAATAAAGAGTCAAAATATGAGGAATTAAAAATAATGCATGCTGGCTTTTTTTCCCCCTTGTACACTGGCCAGGCAGCCCTCTATTTACAATGTGCACTGAGACAACGGGATGAGGTTAGTCTGAACAAAATCATCAAGCAGCATTTTTATACACCACTACAACTAACAAGAGGCAGAGAGAAGAGAGGAGTGGAGCAGAGACTATTAATAACTAGAACTAAAGAAAGCAGTGTAGTTGCTAGTAGTGGTAGTAATGTTACTCTAGTGGACAGAGTAGGAGAGGAAAGGGGATTTATGAGATGTACGGGTCATCCCTACTCCTTTAAAAGGGGGAGGCAAAAATGAGGACTCTCGCTTCTCTTTCTCCTCTGCGTTGAACTGGCCTCATTGTAGTGGTGTAGAGGCTGTGGTGAGAGGAGGGGCCAGGATGGGGATTGGGGGAGGGCAGGCTGCATCCCACCCCTCAGGGATAGCCATCATCCTCCAGACTGAGTGCCACGCGCTGCAAACAGCAGATAAAAAGACTGTTACTACAGTAGGCTGGTGAAAGAGAGAGAGAAAGAGAAGTAAGATAGAAAACAGACTGGCATGAAGAACAGAGGAGGAAAAGAGACAGCGATAAGTCTAGGTGGAAATCAGGAAAAGGAATGGCAGGGTCATATATTCAATTTCCCTTTTCCTTCTTGCAGTTCTCACTTCTCCCTCCTTTCCCTGACCATCCTCTTTTACCTCTTTGAGACCCCCCCATTCATTTCTATGTGAGGAATGCAGGATGCATGCCTACAGCTGAATGTCTGGCCCACATAATGCCAACCTGATTTCTCTGGCTGTCTGAGCTGCCATGAAAGGAAAGAAGAGGAGAGGGCGGGGAAAAGAAGAGGACAGGAGAGGGAGAAAACAAGTGAACAGATGAAAAGACAATAACAGAAAGATTTGTACAGAAGTAAATAATAAAATGCAGATACAAGAGAGAGAGAGCCTTTCACTGAGGGTAGTTGTTACTTTGACCTTGAATCTTAATATGACTCAGTCGTGCACCTGTTTTGTGTGTGTGTGTGTGTGCGTGCGCGCGTGTGTGCATGCATGCATGTGTGTCTCAGCCTGTCATCATGCCAGTGATACCCAGAATTCTTTGCCTCCTTTCTCTCCACAGCAACACAAAGAAATCTGTGTTACCATGCCAACCGATCAAAGCGTTTCTCTCCCACCCCCCCCTCCCCCAATAATCCTTTTTGGCTGCCCTTCTCTGCTTTCTCTGCAATATCTAAAACAACAAACATATTCAATAAATGTCAGAAGTGTCCTGATGACACATGCCCTCTACATTTTAGTGCATTTGAGTAGAAATCAGAGCTGGCACTGTCTCCCGGTTTGTAGAAAACACAGCTTTGTGCCCTATAAATGATTCTGAAAAATGCATCTACATCAATGAGAAATCAACAGGGTCGCCTGGAAGTCATTATGTGGAGACTAGTGGCCTCTGCAACTGCACACAAGATAGAATAAGAGAAAAAAAATCAATCTTAAACTGTCCTTGGTTCTGATTTATGCTCCCTTTTTATCTTTCATATCTTATTTACACTGCAATGAAAAAAATAAAATTCACATAGTAGCAATATCATGATGTTACCATGCTCTCGAAAAATCCAATTTATTTGCAGAGTGGTCTAATCCTGCACTCTGCTGTCCTGTCAGTCTGCTTGTCTGAGGTGACTATAAAAATAGCCCCCTTTCTCCTCAAAGGCATCTCGACAATGAAATAACATTTATTCTGCACAGATGTCAATGCACGCATCTCTCTTTTGTATAAACTGCATCAAGACAACACTAATTATTTAAGCCTCTGATGCATTGGTGGCCCTTTGTTATCATTTCAGTAGCAAAAATAACAAAGAAACATCTGCAAAATTCCTCTCTGACAAGTATGCTACCTTGTGGCACATATTTTCTGTTGTCTACTGACCATGTAGAAAAAGTTAAACTTTTGCATCAGCTGCTTCTGTAAACAAAATATATATACCTTTGTGGGGAGTTTTGTCAGGAAACGGGGGCCTTATTAAAAAACATGTCTCCCAGTAATAGGACAAACACTTTAACAACCAGAAGAAATAACACAATGTACAAATAAATGGGATGTCGACAGGGATCTGGCATTGACAAATGTATGTGCTGTATGATTATGGTTTATGGAGCTCAATGAAATGAACACGGTGTAGAGATGAAGGGCTTATGTGTGTATGGTTGGTGGCTTCAGTGATTACTACAAAAATCTTGTGTGAGTGTGTGGACATGTGCGTGTGCAAGCCTGTTCCTTCTTTCCACCAGGCCTACATGTACAACAACAGGGTTTTTCCAAACCCCAGCGCATCCTCCCACATCTCAAATATTCCTTCCTTTCCTCTGCAGCTTCTCTCATTTGCCGCTGGAGAGCATCGGTGCCCCTGAGTACCAGTGAGAGTTACTGTCTGTGATGCCGCCCCCAAGAGGGAGCGCTATGAATGGCTGACTGTGGCTGCCACTCACTGCTGGGTAGACGTGACCAATGGACTCGCTATGTCGGCCGATGTGGATCTCATCATCATCATCCTCTGTGGTTTTGCGGTAAACAGGGTTGTCGAAATTCATGCTCTTGGTGTTCTTGCGTCGCCAGTTGCGCCAGACCAGGTATCCACCAGTGCAGAGTAATCCGATGACCACTGTGGCAAGGATAGGGACTGCATGTGTTTAACACACACACAACAACAACACACGGCGGGAGCGTTAACACAGCCCAGGGGACACAGAGCGGCGCTTTAAGCAATCTCTCTCGCACACACACATACACAAACATATGTTACACACTTTCCTTCATGCTCTGAAGGCTCATTATTTTCAGATTCTTTAAAATCATAGAAAATCAAATGTAGACCTATATGGTTTGTGGAGGAATAGGAGTTTTGGACTCTCAAACAACCTGAGCTGAGAATTTAGTCAAGAAGCACTGGTTTCCTTGTAACTAGGAAGTGATATTTTGATCACACAAAGTTCAGTTTAAATTCATCACTGATTCTTTCATTTTTGTGTGGACTGCAGCAGCGGGGCCAGCCCTATAACCTGGAATAACCCTTACTGACTGAGTGATGATATTTCCACCACTTTGCAGCTGATGGAGTTGGAGTTTCAGGTGCAAACAGGTTCTATTAATGGGGGTGTTTACAGTCTGCAAGTGTTGCAAACTCACAATTTCTTTCAAACAAATAGTTATAAACCTGCTACATGACTGGACCGTATATGGATGCCGACCAGGGGCTTATGGCTACACTGCAACTGCACCTCGCCTCCACTAGTAGTACTACTAGCTAATAAACTACTTTTATCCCATGTATCATTATTAATAAAGAAGCAATAACTAAACATCCAACACATCAAGCAGACAGAGCTTGCAACAGGGAGGGAGAGAGAGTGAAGTAATCAGTATTGAGGCTTTGTGCTACCGACTATTACCAATAATGCAGATCAAAGAGAGGGAGTTAGAGGTAAAGACCTGCCACTAATAAAAGCCTGTTACATTCTGGAGTTGGAATTTAATAAAGGCTGAAATATTGTGTGTGTCTGTGACAATGAGCCCTGGTAGCTCACCTGGTAGAGTGTGTGCATTTGGGCTTAGTACCGCCACAGCAGCAAAGCCCATTCTGTGGCCCTTTAGTGCATGTCATTCTCTCCCCCTCCCTCTCTCTCTCTCTCTCTCTCTCTCTCTCTCTCACTTTGACTATAGGCAAAAGACTGAAAAAATAAGTAGTACATAAAACTTTTTGAGCCAATGACATCACGGTTATACCATCAGGATTTGACAATGAACACTCCAGTCATGTAGTGGGTTTTGAACTACTCTTGTTATTAATAAAGACATGCAAAAACTGAAAAAAATTTTCATTTTTGTTTTTTTAAGACATAAAAATGTGATTCCAAAAATTTTCTGTTTAATTTTTTTTTAAATTATCTACATTTTAGGACCATTTTTTCCTTAACTTTCTACTACCACAAAGAGTTGAATGGTGCTTTCCAATTTATTGTGGCTAGACTGTGTCTTTTCTGATGTTTGGGGACATAAACCCCTGAAAATCAGTTTCCCGCAGGGTTTTTCCTGTGCAGATCGGCCACTTTACCAGAAACAACCAGCACCTCAACTGACATTTAAAAAAGTTGCGTCTGAAATAAAACTTCAACCTTCTGGGAGGAGGAGAGGTGTTTTTTAGTACAGCAAATATATTTACTTGCTGTAGCTATTGTTTATGCATTCATCTACAAACTAAGATGATGACTTATAGGCGAATGATTACAGGAGTCAGAATTAGCTAACCACCTTGGCTAATAACACGTAGCCATTAGATCAGATTATATGAAAATATGGTTCATTTTTGTAAAAAAAATGAAACAATGAGCCTTCAGCCTCAACCTTACAGAATGATCAAAAACACACAAACACATGCACAATTTGCAACAATGAATGCCTGCATGCATACATACACTCCAAAAACACTCCAAACACAAATACAGGTGGACACACAAAGACTGAACCAAACAAGTTATTTGGTTAAATCTTGTAGCTTTAGAGTCCTGAAGCCAGTGAGCAGGCTTTTTAGGTTTTCTGAATCAAAGCCAAGCAAGGTTGCTTAACTGTCATCAGTATATTAGCCTTGTGCTACATTTGGGTGAAGATTTCTGATTCTGCACTTGGCAGGGTTAAAAAATTAAACACTATCTGCAAAAGGCCTGACTCTGGTGTTTTGGATGGGGTTATGAGAGGAAAATGGACAGGGGAGAAAGAATGAGAGAGACGGGGGGGAGTTGGAGGATTTGCGATAAGCTGTGTCTCTCTCCTCTCATTACCATATCAGCAGGACTGCCAAGCCGCCCTGTAGGACCTGTGTGTGTATAGTGTACATATGAGTGTATGTGTGTGTAGAGCCAAACCAAAGGTATGTCAACGAGGAGAGATGAAACAAGTGTGTATGCATAAGCCCACATCCATACGTGTGTCTGCATCTGCTATGTAAGCTCCATCTAATTGCTCTTTTGTTGGATAGGCACTTGAGATCCCTGCGTGACTGGGCTGGAAACCCCATATCCTTCTTTGTTCTTCTCACAAACCTCACTGGTTAAAAAAAAAGTAGGCTTTTGTATCATTTAGAAAATTTCACTCCAATTAGAGAGGGGCGTAACAGCCTGACTTTGGCTAAAGACTGATAATCATTGTTGGGATGTTTCCCCTTGTGGAGCTGTGGGTGGGCGTGGTGCATTTAGTGGATCTGAGCAGAGAACTAGGGTGCAGAAATCCAGCCCTGGTGGACTTCTTCAGTAATTAATGTTTCAAGCTTGCCAAAAAATGCAGAATGGGGGGGATTTATGGCTATAGTGACATACAGAAGGAGAGAATGGGGGATGGGGTGGAAAGAGTTAATAGTCTCTAGGGGTTTTTTAATGAGCTGATATCTCAATTGTCAAGAATGAGGAGAGAAAAAAAATTACTTGATGTTTTAGAGCTCCCATAACTTATCAAAGTATTCAATATTAGGGATAAAAGAGATCTCAATTAACGACATATGCTGCTTCTATAAGGTCATTTGCACATTCAGCTGATTCTGCTGTTAGGTTGGGCATGAAAGTATTAAATTTTCCCATACAATTATCATTTTAATCAGTGCTAATATAATCAATTAACTTTACTAAGCTGGTTTGATTGAAGGAACTTGCATTCTCTTTATATGCCTAACATTTACTATTAGCTAGTAGTAGTAGTAGTAGTACTACAAGTAGAATAGTAGTTTTGATTTTTTCCACTCTGAACTAATGATAATGTTCTTTCCCAGGTCAGAAATTTCCACTGCTCCAGGGCCAAAACACAATTTTACCTCATTAATTCCTTTGGTATTTCCTTCAATTCTGAAAGTGATTCCAGCGACTGTGTACCCTGCTCTCAGTCCACTGGGTCACAGAAATGGGTCACAGCACTGGATTGATTGCAGAATGAACATACTGTGTGATCACAGTAGGAACATGAGCTTAATGCTATAACAGCTGGTCAAATGTGATGGGAAAACATGGATTGAATTTTTCATTTGCTCAAATCTCATTAATAATGACATAACATGCACATTACAAAGGCCTGGCTATGGCTTTTTCTAGCCCTTGGCCAGGAGGCTATTGTGGGATAACACCACAGCTCAGTACATTTTGCCAATTACTAAACTATTATTTTGAACTAAAACATCACCGCTGTGGTAGTATGTTCAAAGGATGCAAATTGTTGTTATTAAATCTAAAATATACACATTGTAATCAGTAAAGCAGTAATAAAAATGTCCAGTCACACAAATACACGGACACACACATACAGGTACAGACAAGACATGCATAAAATACCGTGTCCATACACAACATGCAGGACTTGAGCGACAAGCAGAGAGGGAGAAGCAAGGAGGGAGAAGCAGGCAGGCAGAAAGCAAAGACAACAAAGACAAAGTCAAGAGTACTCACCGATAGGAATGACTATCCCCAGAACAGCTACTGTGATGTTGTTACCTATGAGGTAGTGATCACTCGCAGCTGAGATAAACAGAAGAAGAAAGAAAGAATAAAACTCAACAAAAAGTTATGTTCCAAAACATCCTTCCCAAAGGCATTGCTAGGGAGAAAAATAACTTTGCTGCAGCAGAAGGTGCATCATGCTGAAAAAAAAAAAACAAAACATATTTACATAAAACACAGGCAGGGAATCCATCTGATTTCACTTTGGACACCAGACAACAGCATGTGTAAATGAAATGCGGATGAATCACATCATGCCATATAAATGCAATGAGAGGCTTTTTAATATAAGAGGAGACAAATGAAATCTCAGCAAGCAATGCATCAGACTTTGCACTATTACTTTTCAAAAACAAATCATGGATTCAGGAAGCAATACATTACAGACTAATGAGGTTTTAAAAGATGCTGCAAGACTCCAGGTGACCTTGAGAGTGAACTTAATCATATGACCTCGTCTTCATACCCTGTCACAGTGCAACACATTTATTCCAGACGTGTTTTGCATCCCTACTCCCCTTCAACTCTCACCCCAACAGGTCGGTGTGGAGCTTTGACATTAATCCTGCTCCCAATACTCCTATTAGCAGCGGGCTAGCCATTAGCCAAAGTGTGATCAGATGGCTATAATGAAGTCTAGTGAGGAAGATTAACAGAAGAGATCACAGCACTGGCCCTGCATACTGATTGGCTCATTCCAGAAAGAGATTGTGTCATTGCATGCATGGCAAAAAGGCACAGATGGGATGTGACTGATGGGACATACAATTAAGACCTACACTTTATCTTATATAGAGCATAAACTGGCACACACACAGATAGCGATCTGAGAGACAAAGATATAAAAGGTACAGCTGGTGATATGATTTTACTATCACCTGCTGCACCTCTTTATGTCTTCAGTAGGGAAGTGTCCTGAGTCCTGAGTCAGCAGAAGTAAATACAGCTTTCCTTAAAGTATGAGTGACATCCAATGGGTCCTAAGACTCTAAAAGGTGGATTAATAGAATCTTGTTAAAGCAGCAATTATGAAAAAAGCAGCCATGGAAAGTGAAGGCAGAGAGAAAGTGAGAAAGAGGAAGACAGAAAAATAAAAAGTTTCAGTTTCATTAAGACTATTATTGCTAGAGGGATTTAAAGTTCAAAAAGAATTTGCTGTTGTCTAACACCATGAAAGGGCCCTATTTATATGCCTTTATTTAAATATAACCATCATAATGTGTACGTTACCTACAGTATATACAGAAAATAATATTAAAGTCAGCATTTAATAATCCTAATATGAAATGCATACACTGCTTGCCTGCTGCATATCTAAATTGACAGCCATCAAAGGGATCAGTTTAAAAGCAGAATGAATGGCTACACAATTAAATAGCAATTTTTTAAATTCTGTTTTAAAACTCGCATGCTAATATTAAAAAGGTTTTGCCTAATAATTTATCTCCCTTTATAATGGCCTGTAAAATATCCCTTTCTAATATGGGAAACAGTCCACAGTCCAAAACTGGAGCTGGAAATAGGGTTCAGCAGTCTAAATCAAATCTTTTCAGTCCAGAATTCCCACTTTTTGTTTCCACAGACAGTTTTTCTGTCCTGGGCTGTGGTGGAGGGGAAGGAACAGTCAAGGGTCAAACTACCAAAACCTCATTCACATCACCCTTTGGATTGCACTGTACTGTGGACTGTCACTTGCTGTACATTGGAAGTACCTATATAAAAAAAAGCATTTTCTTGTTTTGTCTAATGTAGTTTAAAGATTAATGGAAAAAATTACTAACATCAAAAGTTTAAATTTGTAAGAGAGAAGATGCATAGGAGCTTTGTGTACCAGGTGTTTTTTTTTTTTTTTTGTGAACCTCCTGGTTCTTCCTTGCTACACTAGCTGCAGCATCTCACATGTGTAACAGCTGATGCTGGCAAACTTGACAGTGTGCACTGAGTTAAAAATGATAACACATGGCCCGTGGGCTTAGAGGCACGTCTTGCTCATGCCCCATTTTATCAACCGTGTCTGCTCCACCTCTCATCTGGAGCACTTGTGGTGTGGTGAAGAGGCTGACAACTTCAGAGACTAGAGGAAACATGTTCTTGCTTCTTTGTAACTCTGAAGTCCCAGCCCCCAAAGTGATGAGACTAGCTAGAGCAGCCATTCTCTTTAATTCCCAGAAAATCACTTTCTCTCCTGCCTCTTTTCCATCCTGTCTTCTCTCATCCTTGTAAATGCTGTTTTTTTTCCTCCCAGTAGTGTGTCATTTTTTAAGTCCCATCCTCCCTGTTCATAAGCTGGACTGTCATGCTCTTTTTCTGCTCCTTGTTCATTCTTGTTCCTCTGATCTCTCTATTGTTTCTAACTCTACCCTTTTTATTTAACAATCGTGAGTTTTACTTCGCCCTCTTTTTCCCTGTTTGCCTCTTTTCTCTTATTCTGTCTTTTTCTCAAATCTCACACCCATTTTAATCTTTCATCATCCCTTCCTGCTCCTCTCCCTCTGTATACCTTTTTCATCCTCAAGTCTTGCTCTCCTGGCTTCTCAGTATAATGAGAAATGTCTGATGTAAATGCAATATTGTACAATCTGAGTTCAAACCCAGTACAGCAGCTCACAATCTTTTCTCACTAGCCAACCTTCCCTTCCATTTGTTATTCTCTTTGAGCAGTCAGTAGACTGCATCATTCTAATATCAGAAATGACTTCTTGTGTGTGTAAGTTACTCCATAAATCAGTCAGTCCCACTGTTTTACTGTTTCTCCTGCTTTGGCATGAAAAGGAGACTGGCGCTACCAAAACATGCAAAAACAGATGCACAGATATATAATAAACAAACTATAAACATCATCCTTATGTAGGAAGTGCTGGAAGAGCAACTCATTTAGAGGATTCTTCTTGTCTTTCTTCTGTTAATTGAATGACTTGAGGACGAATTAGCTGCCTTAGCAATTTGGCAGTTACATCTACCTCATGTTAATGTCTCCATGTAGCAAAGAAGAAAAAAACAGAAAGCTGATTTCTACAACAAAGCATGTGTTGTGCAGCACAGTGGTTTATCAATTTTGCTTTGTGGCGCTATCAAGGATTCTTCTCTGCTTCCAAATACAATTGTGTCTTAGCGTGGCTTTGTAAACAATTGTTACCACTGTTATACTCTACTGTCATTGTTTGTCTGGGGAAACAAACTGTAAAGTGGCATTTTCAGGCGCGCCAGTAAAGCTTGATTGGTGTGAGAATCAAAAATGCTGCCAGTTTTGGAAGGCGAGAGTAAAAGAGAGGAGGGGAGAGGGAGGGAGAGAAAGACAAAGAGTGTGAGAGAGGCTGTCAGGAAGTGAGGATGAGTGATGAGAGGTGGAAGGCGAGAATAGAGGGGACTGTCGTTTGTTAGCTCTGACAGCTCTGTTACACGCTGCTCATGAGGGACCAACAGCAAGCAGACCGAGAGATAACACTGGTGAGTGTGTGTGAGTGTCTGTGGGTGTGGGCAAGAGGGAGAAGCCAGAAAAAGGAAGGGAACTGATTTAAGTAGTGGTTTTCAGCTCCCTGCTGTTTTAATGGTAGGTGGTAGCTGTAGTGATTGCAGTGGAGCATTATACACACAGAGGAACTCACACACTGGATGCATACACTCACTTCACACAAACTCACATTCCTTTGCACCAACCCAGCTCACCATGATCCTTACCTCTGTGGGAGAGGTTGCCGTTGCTCTCTCTCTGAATGCTGTTGGGGGCTGCTGGGCCTAACAGAGGTGTGTGTGTGGATGTTGATGTCTGACTTGTGCTGCTGAAACTGGTCGTCTCTGTACTCGTGGCAGCGGGGGTCCGAGGATGCTCTGTCGAGGTGCTTCTGGGGGTCTGAGGCAAGGCTGTTGTTGTCGTCATGCGTCTGGTTGCGGGTCTGAGTGTGGTAGCAGCAGAGGTGCTGATGGTACTTGTGGTGGTGGTGGTGGTAGGGCGAGTTGTGCTGGTGGTAACAGTTGTGCTAGTTGTTGTAGTGCTTGTTGTAGTGACTGTGGTGGGAATCGTAGTGGTAGTGGTTGGAACAACTGTTGTGGTTGTTCTGGGTCGAACTGCACAAGAGAAACAGCACAAAAATCATTAATGCTTGGAATTTTACACAGCTGACAGGTATGTCACAACAGTGTTTTCACTTCTTGTAGCTGTTTGTATGTCCATGTGGCAGGAAAAAGAAAAATGACAACATGCTCCCAAGTCTGCAGAGTTTTAAACAAAGCTGGGTGATATATCAAAATGTGGCAAATGTGACAAAATTTTACACTATATACTGTGATGTCATTAAAAAGATATTGAAAATCAGGCTCTTCATCTTCAGTGAATCCCTTTGTCATGCAGGGAATCATTAATTCGGATATAAAACATTTTATAGCAATAACAAGATTTTACCACCATGCGATTTCACTGAAAGTCAGTAAAAGATAATAGCAAATTATCTCCCTCTATTAAGTTTCACTTTACAGCTAAACATGTCTTTTCCAACTCTGCCTCTGACCATTTTTATGTGCATCAATATTACATAATATGCACAGGTCACCATTGACAGACCTTTATGTTTGTGTTACCATCCGACTAAATGGCAGTATAAAAAAAGTCATTTGATTTGATTGGGCATTTCCAAACACGTCGTCAAGGTTTTATGGTTGCACCACAGTTGAGAGAGACATAAAGTAGAGAGCCAGTAGAACATAATGTAAGAGGCCATTTTATCAAAACGTAAAAAGTGTTCAGCAGAAATATCTGTTTTGCATTAAGAAGTCTCTCTCTCTCTCTCTGTTTCTCTCTCTCTCTCTCTGCTTATGCTCAGTGACCATGTTCTGTCTTTTCTCAGAGGGATCCTCTGAATGGTGGCCTACATACATCATCATCTCTCTGTTTCTCTCTTTTCTCTATGTATGTGTCAGCATCTTTTTACTCACCTCACAAGATGCAAAACAGACAGGGGGTGTGTTGAGGACAACAATTTAACAACGACTATCGATGGGCTGAGTGTTTGATATAAGGTCAGAGAAATGATGGTGGTGGGACGGAAACACGGGTAAACTGGGAGATTCCCTGACCCACTTCTTAAGATAATGTTACTGTAAGCACTGGTACTGAATTTGGATTTGAGATTATTTGATTTGAAACAGTATGCGATAACAACAGAAATGAACTGGTTATGGTGAGAGAACTTTGCTTCAAGATTTAAGTTATCAAAGATCACCAGAGATCGAGACCAAATAAAACCTATTAGTCTTTGTTGTAGAAATGAGAAATGTTTCCCATGCATAAGACTAGACCCCTCTGAATATACTAAATAAAGTGGAACATTTATTTATAGATATGTATAAATACTTAATTTTGAAGTGGACTTGAGCAGTGCTGAGAGAGTGAAATTCCAGTCCAGTTTAACATCCTTATGGCCTTGCACTCCATCATGTTGTTGGCATTTAGGTGATATAGCCAGATGTAGTCATGTGAAATTTCTCAACAAAGTTGTTAATTATTGCTATTAATAGTATTGCTGTTGGTTCACATTGTGTCCTACTTACCTACAGCACAGCGCCTCATGTCTGGTCCCAGTTCCATGCCATCGGGACAGGCACAGGTATACTTGGGGGAGTGGTCTGTGATCTGAGGGGCCTTCAGACAGAGATACTCACAGCCACCATTAGGCAGACTGCCCATATTACAGGTGTCAGGGGCTGGAGGGACACAAGCAGAAACAAAAGAGGATTACAAGAGGTTTTAGGAAATGTTATTTTGCAATCGGTACCTGAATCCTTTTATCTTTACGTATTCCACAGTCTTCATTCTCCAGTGAAAACCAAGACTTATAAATCTTCAGTACATTTTAAACATGTGGTGCAAATTGAAATCTTATGTCACTGCCAGGGTGATGTGCATAGGGATTTATGCCTACTGTAGACTGGAGAACTCAAGAAGAAAAGAATATTAAGAATTGAAGACAAAGCCCCAGTTTTTGGTCTGCATCAAAAGCATCAAAGTATAACTATGAACAGAATTCCAGTCCACCTAGACTGTTTGACAATGCTGTTTGTGATGTGGATGATTTTGTGAAGAAATTTATAAAGAAAACTTGCAGTCTCTCATATGACTCAGCAAAGCAGGATATTTTTCTTCATTAGATTTTTTTTATTACACATTTTTTTAAAATCACGTTATGTGACATTGCTGTGGTGTCCTTATATGGATACAGGATCCTAAATAAAAAAAATCTACAACCAGCTCTGGTTCTTTAACATTTTCAGCCCAGGATCAAAGTTAGAAATATAGTAGTCAGGATCCAATCAACAAGAAATACTTCTGCTACTTTCTAACCATTAACCTTATTGTGCTCCAAACAGCAAAGCTACATAAAGTAGATGCTGTCAGTTTTACTTTGTTTTATTTAGGGGCCTATTTTTATTCCTCAACTTCTGGTTCAATGAAGACATGCTTAGATTAAGATGAGGGTGTCTTAACATTCTTTTTTTTAAATGTCTACATCCAAATGAAAAATTTACATGTTGTTTTCCAATCCCAGACTAATGAAAAAAGATTGCTACTCTTGTCATGTGGGTAGCACTAGAATTAGATCAGGTTGCGGTCGATTCCGCCTCCCGATTCGGTTCGTAGTTTGAGAAAGCAGCACATCAGAGGAATCATCAGCCGTCAGGGGGTGAAGCAACATCATTCACTGTACACACTGAGATTTTAATATGCAGGGAATACATGCATGCTTTAGGACAGTATCTCAGCATAACAAGCATAGCACAGTAATGTGAACAGCTGGCTAAATGAAATTCTCAGAAGCTCCAAAAAACACTCTATACCTACTTTCCATATTAGGCAGAAATGTATCTCTTTGGGAATGCCATGAAACACTATGACAATAAATTCAAATTCCATGCTGGGTGAAGAAAGGGGCAGAGTGGGAAGAGGAAAGGAGAACAGAAAGAGAGAGAAAAGAAAGCAACACCAAAAGGAATTGGATGACAAAGATGAGAAAGTAAAGGTAAAAAATCTTAATATAGGAGAGGGACTAAGTTAAAAACACTCAGAAAGTGTTGAAGTTACAAAAGCTCCAACATCTCCTTACTAGAAAAAGAACTAAAACACGGATCTAGGCTTTAAAGCACAGCTGGATGAATGAAATTACTGCCTGACTCTGTCCAGATTTACATAACAATATAGTGCAGACTTTAAAGGAGTTCAATAAGAGGTATTTGTTGATTTATATACAAGGATATGGAGATAAAATTGATTTGACTTGACTTTGTTGCACCTTGTTGCACTTGTCAGTAGTCAAACTCCTTATAAAGATAAATAAAGATGCTACAAGTAAAACAAAGCTGCTTCACACACATCATACACCTAGAAAATCTGTACAATCACCACGCCCCTTTTCTTCCTGACTTATGGCATTGAATAACAGCTAGATGTGCAGAACATTATGATGTCACAGTGAAGTTGACCTTTTGGATATAAAATGCTTCCACTTATCCTTATCCTATTAGATCAGTGTTTCTCAGGACCACTAAAATAAAAGTCACAGACCACCAAACACCTAAACATACCCAAAGTACAGTAAGACTGTCATAGGCAGTACTTTGCCTGTTGTGCCATCATTGGTTTTAAGCCACCGGTTTGTCACGATTTTGTCACAAGAATGAACAACAACACTATAAACCACCCAATTCAAATCATAAAGTTTGAATTTACATAGGCTTGAATTAATATTGAAAACAACACCACCACAGAGCTCTATGGTCACTCTCAGACAGTTTGAGAAACACTCAAACAAAAAAATTTAGGCAAACCACCAGGGGTCCCTTGCAGACCACTTTGGGAAATGCTGTATTAGACATTTGTGTGATATTAGTGAACATTTGTTCAAGAATTAATCAGCAATGATCTCTTCTTTTGGGGGGTTTGTTTAGATACTTGTACTGTTTTCACTGACAGGTTAAATGATAGGAAAAGGAAGGAAACTGCTGCAGTCAAATTGATCAAATACTCCACCTCTCAGTGACACTAGTATCTAGACTTCATTCATTTAGCCTAGTTAGGCCTTGTTGTTTTATGTCGCTTTATGTTATTTTGCTTTTTGTTGGCATTTTGGAGAAAACATGCTCAATTCTGTGATATCTCTTTGAGCAGAACTTGTGATTTATTAATGAGAGAATGCAATTAGCTCCCTACTGGCACTCAGACAAGACAGCTCTGAGCTCAGAGTGAGGGGAGAAAACAAAGCATGAAAACAGTCTCACACAAACAAATTGCTAGAACACACTGTTTAACACATCAAAGTACACACACACACACACACACACACACACACACACACACAGGCGCTAACTACCACATGCATACACCTGGGAATGCAGCCATCCTGGGTAAAATAATAAACATCATTGGACATGCCCAGCACACAGATCAATCTAATCACACAGAGAATGTTGTATGGAGCAACAAGGATCAGAAAGCCATGATGGCCAATTTGCAATGCAAGACTGTCACCTGTAACTCCTTATCTAATCAGTGCTACCAATAAAAAAGCAACAAAAAAAAATCTCTACGCCAAGTCATAGTTGCTGTATTTCTCACTATGTTCCCTGCATGTCTTACCCTTTGGCTGCCTCTGTTCATGAAACACCACAAGGTCCAGGGGGTTGTTGAGGTGCTCTGCCACCTTCGCCACATCATGTCCTGTCAGTCGGTTGGCACTATATATCGCCTCATCTTCCAGGTCTGTCCAATATATGCGATCCTACATTGAAAGAGCAGGAGTCAAAAACATAACATGCAGGCATGCTGGCTACTGAACCCTAAACTGGAAAAACCCAGAGATGAAATGTAGAAAGCAGTTTACAGGCCAGTTGCTTGTTGCCATGATATACAGGTCTTAACTTTGCACTATTCAAACTGAAATAATATTTCTTGTCTCTAAGTTTCCTCTCCAGTGATTATCCATCTAGGCTTTCACCAAACCGATAAACCTTGTTGCAGACATTTTAAGTCTTTGTTTTTTTTTAATTAATTAATCTAATTATCTTTGTGGCTAAACACAATATTGATGTGTTTTGCTTTAGTCACACTGAATAAAGTATTTAAGAATACTGCTATTTACCTCCAAACCATATCCCATGTGAAAATTTAGCATCATCTCCATACAACTAATATAAATATATATATATAAATATATATAGAAATATATATAAAAATTCATTTGTAAATATGGTACATTTTTATCCAAGGAATCCACACTGGTGAATTCTGCAAGCGTTTTAGTGATGAAAGGGTACCATTAAAAACACATTCAGTAGTTTGTTGCAGAGATACAGTTTATGTGCATCCTAACAATTGCTGTTTAATTAAATTAACATGCTCTTAAATGTAACGGTTTTGTTGGTAATGGGGAATCTTATTACTGCCCGGGTGAAAATATTGCCCTAGGGTGTCAAGTCAAAGTGAAAATCCTAATCTCTACTCATCAGTTCCTTCAGTGACAAAGTTTGATTAAATTTTTGGTTTGTGGAAACTCATTTTTAAGAGATGTTTTATGCCTGGGGTAACTCAAATTCTCTTTTTAATCGAGGGCATATGAGAAATTACTTACTTTGGTTTGAAGGCTTCCTATAATACATTATTTATGGAAATAATGTTAAAAGCATAGCTATTTAATGGAGAGGTTTAAACAGACTGAGTAAGCTGTATTGTAATGGGAAGTAAATCCTGACCATCGATTAATGCTGAGAAAATAATAAGTTTTGCCCAAAGCCTTGCATTATGAAAAACCTAGTTAACTAGGTTAACTAGTTAAAAACTAGTTAAAAATAAACTAGTTAAAAACTAGTTAAAAGAGGTGTTAAAGATTGTATTGATAAGATTTGCTACCTTTTGGAGATGGTTTACATTGGAGATAAAAAACTCTTGCCTTCTCAGACCATACTGGATAAACAGTGTTCACCACAACAACAAAGGGTTAATACTGTAAAAAAAAAAAAAAAAAATCATGTTTAACTCTACAAGGACATTGTTCTCCTGAGAAACAGACCAGCCCTGGCAGTTAGTTCTAAAAGCTTAAAACAACTTGTGTTGATGCTGGTGATGGTGCCAAATCAGGAAGACATTTGGAAGACATTTGGCTGGGAACTGTGTGTTTGTAGGTTTGTAGCAAGCAGGTTTTAGCAGCCTTAAATTAATCATAGTGGTACCATTGGAGTGATATAAAAAAATACTTATTGAGGAAACTGGTATAGTATGTATTAGAGTGTACTGGGAATTCTAGCTGGATGTGTATGAATTTGGCAGCCATATATGATTTATGGTAGATAAACATACACTTTTTGTTAACACATTTTTGTTCTGCTGTAAAAGTCCTTTTTGTAAAAAACATGATAAGAAAGATGTGTTCCTCCAGAGTCGCTTCTGATGGAAATAAAAGAAGAAACACTGTCGGCATAGACCTGTGAGGACATACTCTAATCTTTCACTTTTGAATCTTTCCCAATGTCTCTTCCTCTTTCCATCTTCACAAGTCTCTGTGATATTATGGGATAAGGCACATGGTTTCCTTGGCAACTACAGATTGCTTAGTCTACACTGACTCACATCAATTAAGAAAAACACAGAAAATGATAGCAAGAGAAAACACTGAGGTGCTGAGATCACAAGATCATAGAATTAAGGGACAATTCGGGAGGTGAGTGTGAGACAGAGATCAGACAGGAAGGCTACAGTAAGAGATGGTGACTCCTACATCTATTTTCTCATTGGTCTGAGGTTTCATTTACAGTTTTATGGTCTCTTTTAAAGGTCAAATACCTCTAGGGATTCAACCGGAGATTTGTCTTGCGTGAATCTGTATATAGTAAGTTTGTTCGTCCCTCTGTGTGTGGTTCAGTCATAGCTGTGAGTCCATGCTTTTGTGCTGGGTTATTGGTGGACTTAACCTTTCTCTCCCCTCTTCTCCTTTTCCATCTTTCACTCAGCTGCCTATCCTACCCCCCCCCCAAGATTCAGATAACCTTTACTCATATGACACAATGAAAGACAAATATCAGCCATGTGGATAAAACAATTCTATCATTCAATCTCTCCCCTTGCATTTCTTTTTTTGCGGATGTCTCTCTCGGTTTCTCTGTCAGCCTCTACCTATGATTTTCTCTGTCAGTTTTTCCTCTGTCAGTCTCTACATCTGTCACTTTTTCTCACCTTGAAAACTTCAAAAGCCAACACAGACCCGGACACAGGCCAATGCTCTTCACTGTAGGATCAAGGTGAATCTCTCATGTGCTGAAGGAACTTATACACATGCACACGCACAAGCTCTCCTGAACACAATACATGGCATTGCATCACCTCAGTCAGACCTGTCTATGCTTGTCGAGGGGACGAGAGTACAACTAAATGGATGTGAAGTCTTTTTAGTGTCAAGAGGAAAACAGCCCTTGATGATTTTGTCATGATTATGTCCCAAAAGAACAAATGCTGAGGCCTTTTGATTGACACATCCGCCTGATGAGCTTTTGGTGTCTCCTGCCAGAAAACTACAAATGAAAGCTCAATCGACGTTTGAAGTCTTTGATGTTTTGGGTTTGATTTGTATTCTTTGTTGTATAAGTTATAGTTATAAAATATGAATGTGGACGTGGTGTTAAATCTGTGGAGTCGTGATGTTTGGAGATATATTAGTATTAAAGTGTTGCCACATGCCTACACCCACACAGGTATTTCCTGTTTAGCTCAGCGACTGGACTGTCCATCACTTCAGCTTTCATTTTACTAACCTCTGTGACTGATTAATGTGGTGACTTCTTTGTTGTTACAACCAATCAGATCTATCAGACAATATCTTTTTTATTATGTCTGCATCACCTGTTATATTCTATATCCTTCTTTGGTGCTGAGTGAACAAGAGTTATATTTGACTCAAGGCAAATATGACAATATTTTGTTGAACCACTGTGGATGCAGGCTTTTTAAATCCAAGTTTAAGTCCTAAAGTCCTCCTTTAAGGCCTTTTTACACCTTTTATTTTCTCTCTTCCTGACTGTATTTTATTTCTTTCAATCACCATCCCCCTCTCTGCTTCTTCCTGCCAAGCGTATCTTATCTTCTCCTCTATCCCCTCCAGTCAAGCAAAGAGGAGATAAAAAGTTATACAATGATACTGAAGCAAGAGAAAGAGAAAACATCGCTCTCTGCATGTCTCTTCCATCTCCATTTCCTCAGGGCTTGGTGTCTTGGCGGGGGGTGGACACTGACTGGAAGGGTTTGTATGTGTGTGTCTTTTTATGTGTGTGTTTGGTGGTGGCATGTTCAGACTCAGATATGGAAACCCCGTGTCTTCCCTCTGCAGTGTAAGAAACACTAATACATCAGTGCTAATCTGAGGTTTGCAGATGATATGTTGAAGTCAGATGACTTTATCAGTCACTGGATATCACTCAGGGACATGAGTTGCTGTATTGACTATAAATCACACATTTGTTATACGTCATATAGGTCAAATTCTGAAGAGCCACTGTATGGGCATAGGGAGTGAGTGCTTATACTGAAATGTATAATGAAATGTGACTGAATGTAAATTGGTTTAACATTTTTAGTTGAAAAACTGCTGCCAGTCTGTCAAAAGATGCATGAAATCCTCTGTTCAAAATGAATAACAATTAAAAACTCTCTGAACTTTACCTTGCTTGTAGCATACAGCCAGACTTCATCAAAAATAAATTTCTTCTTCAGTGCAGCAGGGTACATTTTAATTGCTGCAGCACTTCTGATGCACCACTAATATGAGAAATGTTCACAAAATTATTTTTATATACATCCATCCATCCATCATCTATACTGGTTATCCATATAGAGACAAACAACCATACACACCTTCAGGCACTTTGGAATCACCAATTGACCTATAATGTATGTTGTTGGACTGTGGGAGGAAGCTGAATACCTGGAGGGAACCCATGAAGGCACAGGGAGAACATGTAAATTCCTCACAGAAAGGCCCCAGATCCAGGTGCAAACCCAGAACCTTCTTGCACCACCGTGCTGCTTTATTGATGTCTTCATGGCAATAAATGCTGCATCATTATATGATGTAAAGTATGGTCTAGCATGTTCCACAGCTGGGCTAACTGAGGTCTACAGCTTAACAGCAACCAAGACTCTGAGGCAAAAACAGTCCCTGAAAGCTAATGTCCCAGATAATCCGCTACCTAAATTAAATGAACAAATAATCATTCAGTGTTTTAGTTCACAACTCCAACACAGCGACTCTGAAGAAACAAACTTTATCTGTCTGTCGGGACCAGGAAAAAGGATTTTTAATTTGTTCTGTTTCATAACCAGAACAGAAGAAAGAGCAGGAGTGCTGAGGGCTATTAATCTCCAGGGATGAACTTTCACTGCTGCTGGAAACATTGGTTTTATTCATCTCTTACACACACACACACACTCACACACACACATACACACACACACACGCACGCACGCATATATCTACACACACATGCAGGCACACTCAGATGGACATGATGGATGTCCCCTCTTGCCTTTGCTTCTCATCATCGTAGAGTGTGCAGCTGATCACATCTCACTTCCCTCTTTCTCCTCCTCCTCCTCACTCTCCTCTGGTTGTCTAGCTCTTTTCTCACCTTCCACACCATCTATACTTCATGGGCTCTAACAGACTTGCTCAGACTGCCTCAATAAATACACCCAAATTAGTTTCATTGATTGTTGTACTCTACTGTGACTCCACACTCAGTAGCCCTTGAAAAGATCATTGCTTCTCTGGGTTTACCCTGCTGCCACACAACTACATCTCTATCTCTTATTTCTTCGCAGTCAACCTCTATATGTTCCTACACTGACTTATCGCTTTTTAAGACTCGACACATGGCTGACCACTCATTTAAAATTACACCCTGAAAATATGAGTGTGTGCTTCATAAAGAAACAAGAAACACTGCAGGTGATGCTTAGTATTGACAAAAACTTTGGATACATTTGGATATAAAATGTCATCACTTCACAATTTTATCCTCATATATATTTAAGTTAAATTGTGTCATAATTATTAGGTTGTGACCATAAATGTGTTTTGTGAGGTCACACTGACCTTTGACCACCAAATTCTAATCAGTTCATCACTGAGTCCAAGTGAATGTTTGTGCCAGATGTAAAGAATTCACAAGAACAAAAGGTCAACACGAGAAATTTATTCAATCCAAGTTCAGTTTTGCGAGGTAACCATGACCTTTACCTTTGACTTTTGACCACCAAAATCTACATGAATGAGATGGATGTATGGACAGACAACAACCTGAAAACATAATGCTTCCAGGCTGCTGCTGCTGGCGTGGAGGCATAAAGCATTCTATGGTATTTTAAGGTTATAGAGAATTATTGCTTATATAAACAAGTTACCAGCATATTGAGAGACTAGAATTGTCCAATACAATTTGCTGCACTGATACTGTGGCTGTACTTTAATGTCAGACTCAACATACCTCAAACACAGTGAGGGCAAATGGGTGTCCCAGGTGGTCATGGGAGGTCAGCAGCACTTTCCGGTTGTCTCCATTCAGATCCACACTAGACAGTAGGTGCAGCTTAGAGTCCACCCAGTACAGACGCCTGTTAGACAAGTCTAAACCGAAGAGCAAAAAGAAAAAGTGGGAACGAAAGAGAGATGAATTCAAAGAGAGAGGTCATTCCAAGAGAAAAGGCCTGGGGTGAGAGGTGTATGAATGTAATGGCCCAGTAGCTACACAATCAATCTTCTTTGACATGACGGCTGAGACCCTGTGCTGAGAAAACACAGATGCGATTGATATATTGTCGGTTGACTTCCTTGATGTGGAAAAATATATGTGCCCGTGAGCAAATTGATTAGTCTTGCTGGACTTATTCTAAAGGGTAAAGTCAATGTTTTACAATTCTCTCCCCTTATATTAGTCCCCAATACTGTTTATATTAGGACTGCACAATTTCTGTGCCTTTGCTACGGGCCACACAGTGGTGCAGCGGTTAGCTTGAAAATGTACACTGCGTTGTATATGACAGCAAAGGACATAATCCCAGTGTGACATTGTTATTTTAAAATGCTAAGAAACACTTACATATGCAGAGGTGTGCGTGACTAAGGAACTGCTGATTTTTTATTAAATTATTGACTCATGAATGTCTACAAAGCAAAATTTCTGCTATGGGATTAAAAAAGGGCTTAACATACATTAACTAAAACAACATGAATATGGGACATCTTTAAAACTAGAAATTAGCTCTGTAGTCACTGGTGGTTTGCAAAATCAATTAAAATATCTGCCTGTATATTTTTGATGTAGCCAACCAGTTCAGCAATTTTAATTATTGGGAGAGGTGAATAAACTTAATTTGTCATCAATATTGTCTCATCAAATAACAATACTGACTTTCCTTAATATACTTTCTTCATATGTTCTTTAAAACCAGGCATTTGATCACATGCTATAGGCAATTGGGTTGTGTAACTGAAAAAGCAACTTAAGAGAAAATGAAAATACCACAGAGCAATTTTCATTCACAACTTCTCCTCTCCTGACTCAGACAATCACCTGCTCTGTTCTCTGCTTCGTATGAAATCAATGTCCAAAGCAAAAATAATCCACCCCTTCTCCCAGAGCATTATAGTGCAACTCTCTCATTCGCCTTACTCTAAAAAATAATTTGTTTTCATACAGATGCAGCGACACCTCAATTCCACAGAGTTTGGTGACTGTGCCTCTTTCTCCGCAGGCAAGGGCAGCTGAGAGAAATTGGCTGGTGCCGAGGAGGGAGTTGAAAGGGATGATGGGAGGTATCGACGGCACATGGCGTCTGGCTTATTAATTCAGAGCCCCGTGTTCGCTGGCTTGATTGATGAGAGCCAGACACAAACTGAGCTATAACAATAAGAGCTACTCAGGGGTTGCAACACCCCCAGACTGTTTTCTTCTCTGAACTCTTGCTATTTGTCTATCTTTGATTCTCTCCTAGTTTCTGTCCGTGTTGTCTACTTCTCTGGAATTTAGTCATTTTTTTCTGTCTCTCCAAAAGCAATCTCAGCATTATAACATTGTTTTCAAAACTGCTTTCATTGTTTACTGATTTAACTTTACCAGTATCATCATATAATTTTCTGTGGCCTGTGCAATGAGCCTTTCATATTCCTTACCCAGGGTGATTCCATTGGGCCACTCAATGTGTTCAGACACCAACGCTTGCCGGTCCACTCCATTCATCCCAGCTTTCTCAATTTTGGCCTGACCTCCCCAGTCTGACCAATACATAAACCTGTAGGAAGATGTGCCAATAAGTTAGATATTTACAGGATAAATTCAGTGTGTGAGCTGTGAGTGAATCTTCTAAATTCTGTTACACAATGTCCCTGTTTGACTCTGTCTCTATCTTATTTCTCTCTCCAAAATCAAATAGTTTTACTTCTGAAACAGGCCCTGCAATACAGCAGGTACTGTAAACTTGGATCACTTTCAAATGTATGCACCTATGTGTGTGTGTGTGTGTCCATGAGAAACCTGTGAAAACCTGGCTTCATTTGCATGTATTTCATGCTAGTCTAGGTTTGTAGAGTTGTGAAAAGAGTCCTTTGGGGAACTCAGGACATCAAAGACAAAGAGAGTGAAGCAGATAGAGCCGAGAGTCACATTGTATCTGCAAATAAATGAAGCTGCTTAATCTAACAGATGGCTGCAGCACTACAAATAGTTTTATTATGCTGTAGTAAAGATATTTTAGGCCCAACATTTCTTTTCTACATAATGACACTGGCTTTTACTTAATTCAGGGAATGGCAAACATAGCCACAGGCTCATTCCACCACCCTGCCACCCCATCCTTCTTGGCCACAGAGCCTCCATCCTTTGTTGCCCTTTCACCATCTTTACAAAAAAATCCCTTTACCCTTAAACTTCTCCCACTTACCCTTGGTGAGGATCCACTGCGATGGCCCGGGGCTCGCTCAGCTCAGTGGCTATCAGCACTTTCCTCTTCCTGCCGTCTCCCGTGGCGACGGAGATGCTCTTGTTGCCTGAGTCGGTCCAGTAGATGTTCTTATGGACCCAGTCAACTGCCAGGCCCTCGGGGGAGTGGAGCGAGTCGATGAGCACCACCTGCTGTGATGAGTCACTGGCCTTGTTGATGTATGCGCTGGTGGATGGTAGAGGATAGTTGTGTCAGTCAATGTTATGGAAATTAGGAACAACACAATAATTTAGGACCAGACAGAAAAACAGAGACGGTTGGAAAAGTTGTACTCGCTAGATTTGTTGCTGTTCACTCTCTTTTCCTTTTGCTGTGAAGACAGATTTGAGTTTACAATGTTCCTTATAAACCCAGTTGAACATGGTGGGTAACAGCTATTCTTTACTTTAGATAATACTGTGTCAGGGGCACCCAAACCTGACACTTCTGTAACAACCCCAGCCCTCCCACCAAACAGCACCTCCCTGGGAGAATGAGTCTGTCTTCATCCATCAGCAGCTTACAAAACAACCTGCGGCTTTCTCTGCTCTTGTCAGTCTTCCCGTCTGTGTCTGTCCCTTCCTTGTACTTTTCAATTTCTTCATTTTCCTCTACCTTCCCACTTGCTTTCTGTCCATTCCTCTGTCCCCATTTTTGCTTTTCTCTTCTCGGTGTTTCTCAGTGTTCCAAATGTACTGTCATCACATGTTATCACATGTGTGGAAGGATAAAGATGGGAGGTATGGATGGGAGAAGCAGCTTAACTAAAGTGGAGGCTGGTGAAGTCGTTGGATTGAGGGATGAGATAGACATGGATGAGTCAGAGACTTGGAAGCAGATTGCAGTGTTAATTATTGTTTGCCACTCCAGACGTCTTCATCAGTGGGGGAAAAGTTAGCCTGCTGCTGCCTTGTGATAGATAATCCAAGGCTGCTCTCTCGTGTCCCAAGATCTATAACATGGATCCAACACCTGTCTCTCACTCAGGGGCAAAGAAAATGAGGGAGCAAAGTGAACATGGGTGAAATATCTCATGTCACTGGTGGAGCAGTGGGCTATTTAGGAACTATGGATCGCAGAAATCACACTGTGACAGCATGCATTTTTTTCTGTTACCACTCCCACTCTTTTAAACATTCTGGAGTACATTGTAATTACTTCGATATTTGACTTTACTACTAGATATTTTCACAGACTTCTTTTTCACTAAAAATATTTACATAGACTGGGATGAACAGGTTGGAGGGATGAATAGAGGGCAGGCTGCAGTGAGGAATAAGACAGAGACAGATGAGTCTAAGACCACTGAGCAGATTGCATCTTTAATTGGCTGTATCATTGTTTGCAACAGACATCTCCATCATGGGGAGAAGTTAACAACTCTTCGACCCGTAGCATGCTAATCGCTATGAATTAGCCTGGAAAACCACTCTGTCAGGGTAAGGGACAATACAGAGGAATCACTTTAAAATACACTCTTATTTCTCTTGGAGAAAATGTACCTGTATCAGAGGAAGAAAACTACTTTCCTGGGAAGTGAGTTGTGGTGTGATCAACTATGTCATCAGCATTAAGATTCAATGCATTCAGCTTTTTAAAACAATGGAAGCAGTGAAGCATTCTTGAATCATTAAGTTTGAAAAACCAAGTAATGAGGAGGTCATTAAAGACACTGGAGCTCTGAAATTTGAACCGCCATTTCGTTTTGCTTTAATTGATTCACATTATAGGCATTGTCTTCTTGCTAGCTGATGACACTACAGATTGCCCGAACCAATCAGTAGTGAGTGTCATACAGGTCCGGAGAATTTTCAGTGAACATAAAAATTGCCATAGCAATTTGTTGGAGCAGTTAATGTTTTTCAAAAAGGTTAAAGAAATAGGTTGATTGAGAGATGTTATTTCTGTGAGTTGACTTACAACAACCTCTACAGATGTATCATAATCAGACCAGGTTTTACTGCTTCAATCTTGGTAGCTATAAGGGAAGATGAATTATATATTATATATATAATATTCTTAATCCAGCCAAGTGAGATCTGGCTTCTTGATTATCCTAATAATCCTAATGGGGTTAAAAAAAAAATCAAAAAGCACAACACGCAACACATACCTGCCTTGGGCTGATAGTCTGCTTTACCTCTTTTGGATCTATAAGAATACTTTGTTTTTAAATGTTGAAAAAGAGGCAAACCAAATATGATTAACTGGACCTGGAACTTTGCTTGTTGCAAGTGACCATGTGTGTTTATTTGCTGTGTCAAAATTAGAGTTTATCATGACAAATTAGTCTGTTTATCACTATCACAGGCCCTTGTGCCTCTTCCTGGGTTTGTGTTGGAGTATGTGCATGCAAAAGTGTGTAAATGTGTGTGCATGCAGATGAGTAATGGTGGTGATTATTGACGCAGTGAAATTAGAGAGAGCATATGGCTCAGTTGAGATGATAGAGGGCCCCTCCCACTACCTGCCAGCCATCAGGGTGACACGCACACATACATACACACACACACCTTTAGTATGTGTAGTTGTGTATGAATGCGTATGTGTGCGAATATATGTATCTGTGAAGGACAAACAGCTCCACCTTTTACTGTCAGACTGATGACACAGCCCTCCAGGTGTGACTGACACACATGCTCTCTCTCTCTCTCTCTCTCTCTCTCTCTCTCTCTCACACACACACTACAGCCCCCAGGTGTGTCTGTCTCGCAACCAGAAGGTGTGCCAGGTTGAAACAGACAAGATGGATGAATACAGGAAGAAAGAGGATGATAGAATGGCTGAAGCACGGGGACAAGGTTATCTAAACTCCTAACGTCCTGACTCTGTACAGTGTTTTTATAAGCCTTAGCTGTATCGCTCAAATCACATGTGCTGTCAGTGTGTGTATGTATATACCTGTATATTTTACGATGATATAAATCACACCAAAACATCTTGTTGGTGGAAACGTCTACATCCAGGGCCACAGCGTTTTTCAGTGTGGGGACCACTTGTGTGTATTCACTCTTCAGCAGGTCAATGCGACGGATCTCATGGCGGTTGGTGAACATCAGGTATGGACTCTTTCCTGGTGGAGTGGGAAAGACATTAATGTCACAATAATATATAAAGACATCTCTTGAGGAACATTTTCTGCCATTTATTTACTACTTGACATTGCCATGATGGGACATGAAGGCCATAAAGCTCAGGGGGTAGGTGGAGATCCTTGACAGCCATTAACCTACTATTGTAACCTCAAAATAGGTCACGCATCATTCTCAAGTCACTCTCTGTTAGACATGGGCAATTTACAATAATGTCAGTCATGAAAGTAACAGTTTACATGTGACAAGGAAATATTTGCTGATCTTGAACTGACACACAAAGTATACTACACGATCTCAAACCTATATTTGAAAGGTGAACCTGCGTATACATCATGCCAGGGCTGCTCACTGGAACTACAGTTTAACCTGCTCTCTTATTCTCTTGAATAATATATAATAATAATAATAATAATATTAATAATATGATCATGTATCATATATAAATATATGTTTTCTAATAACCATAGAATACCACATTCTTACTGTTGAATAATACTGACATGATGTCTAACTCACACTCACACACCCATCTCCGTCTATACCATAGGTAATGTTGATTCCTATTCCCAAAAGGGAACATGGTGAAGTTAACTTAGGTCTTGTTTTGATTTTATACTATTTAGGTCCTAAAAGCATGTATTTTAGATGATGTTAGCATCATAATGTATTCTCCACACACGCACTCACACACTTGCACACTTTTGGCGCAACATATCATTCACTCAATTATTCACTCAATTATACAGTGACTGCAGGAACGTAGCACATACAGTATGTGAGGTGCACAAACCTAAAAGCACAGAAGGCTTAAAAGGGAAACATCAATGTAAAAGCACCGTCTTTGAATGTGTGTATGTGAGAGTCCTGCTACTTAAAGTAACAAAACATACTAGGCTGGTGAATAAAGTAGCCCAAAATTAAAAATGGCACACCCTTCTATTTGTAGTGCAAGAGTGTGTCAAGAGTGTGTTTCTGGGTTCTCGTCCTCAGATGTCTACAGTACATGATGTTTGCTGGCACATTAGTTACCTGCGGTGCATTTTTTCAGCAGGCTGAAGGTGAGCATGACTCAAGCATTTGAATCATTTTCATGTAGTTGACAAGGTCAACTCCATTTTTAGTTACATGGGCACAAAAAATATCTTTTATATTTTGTGTGCATACCTGCTAACGACACCCAAATATTTTCACCTCACATACAAACTGTATATACCTCATATCTATATCATTCATGTCTTTATTAAACTAAATTTCCCTTTAATTTGTTCTGGATTTCTGACTGCCTGTCTTTATGTTATGTTATCTTTTCTTCCCACCAATACCCACCCATCACATTTTTTAGCTCCTCTCCTTCATCTCCACTTTTCTCTCTTATCTGTCATGCCACTCTTCACTCCCCACTGTCCAGTAAAGCAGAAATACCACGTAAAGCATTTAAAGGAGTCTACAGTAACACAAATGTGAATACACACACACACACACACACACACACACACACACACACACACACACAAAAGCATACATTCTCACAGAGCCAACTATGCCTCAATAGGTTTCCTCAGCCTTGGTTTACTATGGGCTGCTGCACAGAGAGAAAATATTACATTTCTACTACTGTTTGGATCCAATCATTTTCCTCTGACTACTGGGTTTGTAACCATCAATTTCACCTGCTGAGAGACACATGGAGCAAGAGCTAGATAGATAGATAGAGAGAGAGAGGGGAATGAAGCAGGAGAGAGACAGCCCCAAGGAAATGTGATGGATGGAGGTCGAGTCATAGAGAAATGATGAGTAAAAGGTTGTAATTAAGAAAGCAAGAAAGAAGAAGAAGACATAAACAGATCAAATGACAGCAGGGGAAAGTGAGCCAGGTGGGTGGAGGAACAGGGAGGAGAGTGAGAATGACAGGATGATAAAAGAAAGTAAGAGCATTTTGAAGTATGTATAATAAGGACAGAGATTGATCCAGCTTCTCTTTCATCAATCCCCCTCCCCTTTTCAAGACATATCTTATCCCTCATCACTGTTGTTGCAGCAATATGTCCTCCACAAGGCAAAGAATAAAAATAAAAAAATAAAACGCTGAGTCACTGTTTTCCTCAGGCCATGGCATTAGAGATGTCATCAAAAAGTGCAATTTTATCTCTTCTCAACAGATCCCAAAAGAGCACCAGTCTGCTTTCTTAACAAGAACAGGGTCCCCTAGATATATTTTAATCTGTGCTGTCAGTTTAGGGCTGCTCAGCCCCATTAGCCAATTAAGATAATGTGGTGAAAAGATAAATACGGTCTGGGGAAATGCCGTCAGGCTCTGCAGGGACATTGATTTGATTTGCAAATGAAGAGCAAATGTTTATGTTGTGGCGATATGCAAGGTAAGAGGAAAAAAATCCAACATAAAGACAGCCAGAAAGGTCAGAAATAAAAAGTGTGAAATTCTGCAGGCTCACAGGGACATTTAGTTTCAGCCAGTGTGAACAGACCAACACTGGATGAGGTTATTACAATGATGTCATGTCTGGAAGTTGACACACGTCTAGGTCATATGTCAGGCATGCTTGTTAGGACATAGATCATGTTATATGATAATGAACAGATGCTTGCGGCAGGGAACACAAGTAAACTTTCTGTCAACATCTTGTGTCAAATGCCAAAAAGTCATCCTACTTGCTAAAGCTTCTTTCTATGGTGGAACGCCAGAGTCACCATGAATAATTAATTGTTTCTTCTGAAAAAATTTGCATCTTTTTCTACACATGCATTTTAAAATTGTGACCACTATATAGCTTAACATCATTAAAAATGTAAGACACAATACAAATGATCATTGTATAAGTGCAAAGTGTATTATGATCAATGTTACCAATGTTCCTACAGGCAGTGGAAAATGTGCTGCTGCATTAAAAGCCTAAAACCACAAGAAAGAACTTCTAAGATGAGGTTTGACAGTGTTCCACAACATCTAGAGTCCCATGGCAAAATCTTTTGACAATGGGGAAAATCTGACCAATGCTTTAAACGCATTTTGAAAAATGTGTGCTCAAACTGTCAAGTGTGGCACAAACTGCTCTTGGCGCAGTGGTTAAGCCCGCAGAATACTGCAGATGAGAGAGGGAGAACAAGCAACAAGAGACGGGAACAAGAATGGAAAAGGAAGCAAGACTTTTGGTCCAAAGGCAGTTTGTAAATTTCCTCTGTGTCATTTGTGTGTGCGCCAGTAAACTTTCCCCACTGATCAGATTGTTCACATCCTCATCCTCACTTCTACCCCTGACCTTTTATTTGACTGCCTTACTGGGATTGCCATCAAAAAGTCATTTAACTGTCTGCGGATGTTTGTGGATGTTATATCTATTCAGCCAAGTTTGTTGTGATTGTGATGACTGACACTTAAAATCTGCAGGGCAGTAACCATTTGGTTGTCAGCGGACCTGATTTTGACCCCCGTTGTGTTGAATAAGACAACATTAAAATTTTCTCATTTCATTTTGCATTTTTTATAATGGTTAGTTTTCTCCCACCTATTTGGGTGCCACAGTAGCTTAGGAGGTAGAGGGGGGTTCAATTTCCAGCTTGACCTGTCATTAGGGGATAGCGAAATAGCAAAATTCTTGTCATTGTACGGTCAATGAGATTAAAAAAGCCCTATGAAAGTGTAGTGCATTTACTGCTTTGATTGGTTTGGATGTTTTATAATCAACCTGTGTGAAGCACTTTGTTACTTGTATTGAAAATAAAAATAGAGTATTTTTATTAGAATCATTATTATCATTAACTTCTGGTCAGTTACTCATAATAATGAGGAATAACATCACAAAAATAGATCCTCGCTCTAATCTGAGAAACAAGGTCAGGTGATTCTGTCCTATGGGTTTTTTCCCTTCCAAATTCAGTTTTGTATCTACTTTGGTTTACTGGTTTACATGTATGATGGATGACTGAACAACTGGTCAAGAAATGCTTCAGAAAATCCTGTTTGTGTGTACTGCTTCTTATTCTCGCTACACCGCCTTCCTCTCTTCATCTCCCTCACGCATACAGCAAACTCCCACATGCTCCTTCTTACACACAAACAATAATAACTCACGCTGGCGACTCAGTGAGTGGCGTCACACCCATAAAGGTGTAAACACAAAAACAATGAATGCAATTAGTGTAGAGCAAGGCTTTATTCGGGGGACTTAATGGACGCTGCTGCATACTAACACATACACCCACACTCATACAAAAAATACCAGCTTAGAAGAGGAGACACATTATGACTCCAACCTGGGACTTTACCTTTAACTAGCACCACTAGTTTAACAGTTTCCTATTTCTCTGAAATGAATCTACAGAGCCAGGAGCCATGTGTTAGGATTAGTATGAAGTGCATTTACTGTACATTGGAGAACATACCAAACAGAGGTTTTGCTGACCTTTGCATGACTCTTCTCACAATGCAAACACAAGTAGAAAATGCATGTATAAGTGGCACTGTGTATCGGTAACAAGATGATGACATTGTGTTTGGCACGTGTCTGTGAGACAGAAGCACAAAAAAAGCAGCCTCGCATTTGACAGCCTGAACTTCAATATGTGCAAATGACACTGTCACTTGGCACATGTCACATCTCATCACAGAATGCAGAACACAGAACATCCCTCAGGCCAGTCACAGGAGCAGAATTGTATCTCTGCATGAGTGTTGACACGATTCCTCTAAATAACTAAGTGTATATGCATGCTGATGTCTTTGGGCGTGCATGCATGAGATTGGGCATACAGTACATGTACGTATAAAGCAATGAGTTCACGGGCAAATGCAGCTTCATTACGTCCACAGTTCCTCAGCTGCACAAAGCAGGCGTCTCCGTATTTATGGTCCCATCTCTATTTGTGACTCTGAATAAATAAGCCTCAATGTAAACAATAATCCTGTCACATTTTTTTGTCTGTCTTTCTATCTTCTATGGCACACTGTAACATGTGCCGCAACAAACAATGCAAATGCATCAAATCACTGAGCACAGATATTAATACAATGCATTCATTCATCCATCTATTTTTTCATCTGCTTGCCTATCCTTCTTTTTCTAATAAATGCCTTGGCCCTTGACGAGGACTGTTTGCTCTGCCTCGCAGTAATAAAGATTCACACAGAGACATGAAGCAATCATTGACGTTTTTTATGCCACTTAGCTTAAGAGTGAGAGCCAGTTTTCTGCTTTAAACTCTCTCATTACCAGACCAGTTCACCCTATAATGACTCAACCTAAGACCGATGGCTGTAATCACTAATAACACTCTTTTCTCTCCTCTCTCTTTCCAGCAGAAAAGTTAATTTGCTGCGTAACTCAATCTGTTCACGATTCCATTCACATTGTAAGCAAAGGTGTAGTTTCAAGGAATTATTGTTGCCATAGCAAGAGGTTATGTGTCCGGTATTACTTTATAGTCCACTGATAATGAAATGATTATAATTTTTAATGTCCTCTAGGTCTGCAGATATTTCAAGTACCCCTCTGTTCTTTAAAAGCATAAATTATTATGCATGTTAAACAGCAGCATGCTTTCAGAGCACAGCCCAGGTGATATAAATTTTATCAAATGAAGGAAACATTATAAATTAAGTGGGCACAACTATGCAGGACTGTTTGGTTTCTTTCCAGCACTGTAGAATATAAAATGTACAGTATATCCACTTTTATCATAACATCACTACACATCAGAAGCTCTAATTTGTCAGTAGTGGCAGGAAACGTTATCTGCGCGTGTTTGAATGGTTGTTGACAGACAGCATCGTTATCGCTAAAGCCAGCTGTAACAGACTGAGAATGGGGAGACTGATTAAAAACCCCCAGAATTCACACAGAGCTTTTCAGAAAGGCTGCCTTTAGGTGCAGCTAACAAGCTACAGTCACATTTTCAACCCAAGGATTTAAGCAGAACATTTTCCCTGTCTTGCCTGGTTCAGCTTTGAGAACAAGATTTTATTTCCATTCACAGTAACTGTCCTGAAATGTTTACCCAGGCCAACAAAGGGCACAGACCTGTGTCCTATAGTGAGTGGGCAGGCCCCCTCCTCATACAACCTTACCTTCCCTTAACACTCCAGGGAGAGCAGAGGCAGCTGGCTGCAAACTTTTCATTAGTGAATACTGCAGAAAAAGATGGCAAATGTTTATCTTTGTGCAGATTACTGTTCAGGGCCTGCATACAAAGCAAGCCTCTCCTTTCACAGAGTCCCACAGTGAGAGAATAGTGTGGGATGTGACTCGGTAGCTAGGGGTGCAGGAATGGGAGAGTAAGCACTGCGTATGGAGGAGTAGGTCTCGATTATTCTGGTGAGAACATCCATCTATGACAGTGTATGTCTTTACCTGTGAAAATGGGTCTCAGTGTGTGTGTGTGTGTGTGTGTGTGTGTGTGTGTGTGTGTGTGTGTGATAAATGGCTCACCCACAGCCTTGCAGGTCTTCGAGGCAGGGTCCATCTCATAGCCTTCGTAGCACTCACACTTATAATCTCCTTTGTAGTTGATGCAGATCTGACTGCAGGCATCTGGATTCTCACATTCGTCTATGTCTGTGGAGAGAAACCGTGGCACAAAGAAATAAAGATACAAACAAAACTATGGAGACACACACAGTAATTTTGTCTGAAGAATGAGAAATAAGATAAGTTCAGTGTCTAAGATGTTAACAATCTTTCAAAAGAGATTTGTCACTTAAAATGAAAATCTGATTCTTCAAATTGAGTTTCAAGGATTTACGTCTGTCAGACAGAGCTTCAAGAGAAATCCTGTTTGGAGGAATGTGAATGCTGTAACTGGTGAAACAATACTTAGCCATGATTTCTTTTCTGGTTATAACAAGTCTATACTGTACCACTTACACATCATTCAAAGAAGGCATATGCTGGCTGAATATTTTTACACCATGAGTTGTGATTGACTGTTTTTTTTTTTTCTATGACTGAAGAACCGGTCCACAGAATATTTCACCTGCCCAGCAGGGAGGCTACTTCATCATACATGTCTGTCATGCTGTTACAGAATACAGAAACATAAAAAAGGGAAGTAGTCAAAGACATCAGCATCACACCACTCATGTAGCTCTACAGCTGCATGAATTGTCTGGTTGCTATGTTGCCACCGCTATTGTTATTGTGCAGTTTTATTAGTTGCATTTTGAATGAAACACTGATATAATTCCCTGCTACTGGTGCCAGATGCAGAGTTACTTACTGTTAATAATAAGTGCAGCTCTGTTGGTTATGTGGATTCAGCATTTTCTTCCACCAGATTCAGAGTATTATCTGGATCAACTGTCCAAACCCATAAATCCCAAAACCATTAATATGTCTGATTATTTACATCAAGATCCACTGACTTTGACAAAAAAGTCTTATCTCATAGTGTGAGGAAAAGTGATACAAATAATTCTTGGATTCACCCCTTTAAGTAAATCTGCAGAGATTTAACAGGTTCCTCTTTCACGCATCCCTCTACCAAGTGTAGCACAAATCTGTTCAATACTTTTTTGCAAACCAACAAACAGGTACTGTCACGGTATGGTACATGTGAACACCTTAAGTCAAACAAAAGTATGACAGCTGTGTCTAACACTTTGAGAAATATGCGTTTGCAAACCAAACAAACCAACAGCCTAACAAGAAGTTTGATATTTATTCTGTCAGATGGAGATCATAATTTTTGATGCTCGGTCAAACTTAGCACCATGAGTTGAAGTAGGGGACTTTGAGCTTTGTCCAAAGTTCATTTAAAAGGTGTCCTATTTATGCTTTGTATCTTCTTAATTTAACTAGTTAAACGGAATAAATAGAGAAAAGGTGTGATTGTGGTTTTTGAGACAGATACAACAATTGATCATCTTTGCTGAATGACCCATGCAATTCTCTGCCCATCAATTCTGCATCTCCAGCTACAGTAGATGTTACCAATAACATTCGCAGTGAGCATAGGTGAAAAGCTTTAACAAGCCTGTGCATTACTCATCAAGAACTTTACAGTGAGGTATAGCAAACATCAAGACAGATAAATAACAACATTACTATAACAGATGGTGTCTTTCTGTAATACATTGCAATAATGAGCTAAGATGAGGGTTGATTCTTTTCTTTTATAGATCTATTCAACAATTTGGGCCTGACAACCACAGTAAAGATGGGACAGTGGATTACGCCAACTTAAAAATGCTCTTAAATTCAGTATTTCTGGATTTAAATTTTTTAATTTCTGCAGGCAATAAACAAAAAAGGAATGTGTAAACAAGAGTGGATAGAGGATGCAGTTTACAGTAGTTTATTTCTGCTTCCATTCTTTGTGTTAATCTTGTCTAAACTCACCACAGACCAAGCCATGTCGAACTGTTCTTTTAACGAGAATATGGCCCAAATTAAGGTTGATAGTTGCGTGAAATCCAGATCTCACTGGACAATGCAAAGCAAAAATCTCAAAGCAAAGGCAAAAAGTGCTCAGTAGTTTTGTCACATAACTTATTTTTTTTTTTACCTCCACAAGTCTTTTTGTCCAGGAGCTTGTAGCCAGAGGGACAGTCACACTCATAACCAATTCTCCGGTCCCTGCAGATGTGGGAGCAGCCGCCATTGTTGTCAGCACACTCATTCAGGCCTGCAGAGAGAGGGGCAGTGGGAGAAAGGATGGAGGAAGGGTCATGGACAGAAGGGAAGGGGTGGAGGCAAGCAAAGAGGAGTTGAATATTGATGAAATAACTCCAACACACTTTTGGAAAGAACAATACAGCCTGCATAAGAAACAAAGATAACAGTTGGAGAGAAAGACAACACAAAACCGCAAGTGTTTGTGTGTTCACAGTTTTAATCAGCTGCCAGTTAGGATAATTTCGCCCTGTCAGGTCTGTCTGTTCACATCAACACACGTGTGCATGTGTGTGTGTGTGTTCATGTGCCCACAGGCACAGTCTTAGCCAAACGCACCTGGAACCAATCCACTCCCCAACAGGGAGCTTGGCCACGTGTACCAGGTGCCACTCCACTGTGATGCCTATTGTTGCACAAGCACATACTCTCCTTCATCCCCTCATCCCGTCCCCCCCATTTCCTCCTCGCTTTGTTTTTAGCAGAACAGATTGGACTGCCTCTCAGTCATCCTTCCTCTCTGCGTCCCTTCCCTTTTGTATCTGTTTCTGCACCCACCTCCATTTATCCTTTTGTCTTTCAGCTACCCTCTTGAGAGAAGAGAAGGATCGCTGCCGAAAGCTAAAGCTGGTACTTCATTACCGGTTTACATTAAAGATTTAAGCTTCAAGGCTACAGGTAGCAGTGAAACAGTAAGACCAGGTGAGAGAGGGAAAGACAAAGAGAGACAGAGAGCGAGAGAGAGAGACAAAGAGAGAGAGATAAAGAGAGAGACAGCAAGCATGCAAGAATAGAAATCAAAAGAAACTGACAGGGAGAGAAAGCGAGGTGTAATGACTGTATGAAATTAGCATTTAACTAAAATTAAGGCTGAATATATTAAATCAGATAATAACAAATCAGCTCAGTATCAATATAATATTAAAGTAAAGGAATGTGAAAATATGAAAACCTCTTTTAACAGTTTTTTTTTTTTTTTTATCCAGCAGGACTGCTACAGGATGCGCTATAGGCCAAAAGTATGTGGACAGTTAGGTCTTAGCGGTCAAAGGGAATGTCCTTATATGGGCCAGATTCTTGAAATGATGGATACTTCACTCCTCACAATGTATCACACCAGTGCAGCAGCTTTCATTTGACCCTTCTTGCCTGCTAAATGTCTTGTGGTTACCTAATTTTGTGATCAGCATAAATATAATTTTAGATGATTCCAACCTGATGATTGTTTCCTTTTGCAAAACCCACAAAATAAAGACGCAAAGAAATTGTATGCAGCAAAAACTTGGCAGGCCTGGACCTTTAGGCTAAACTGGGATGCTGACTACAAGCCATACTTTATTTCCTGACGTTGCTGCTCACAGCCTCCTTAATGCTCTTGTGGCTAAATAATAGCACATCGCTACATCCAACTTTCAGAATGGTGTGGAAAGCCTTGCCAAAATAAAGGAGGCCGTTACAGCAGGATATTAATGCCCATGGCTTTGGAACATATTCAGCCATCACATCAATGTAATGCTCAAGTCTACACATACTTCTTTTCTCTTCAACTGTTGACTTGCCATTCATAAAATCCTCTGAAACAATTCTCCATTACTTTGGCCTGGACTCTGTTCAGGAACTATCATTTTCTTGAGGTGGTGGATAATAGTAGTTGTCAGCTATGACTAAAACACAGACGAGGTTTGCCTTTAGACACACAGAAAATCATGTTCAACATTAATGATATGGTTCCAGGGCAATCTCATTATAGTGTGTATCCATCTGCCTCAAGATCAGAGTGTGCTGAAAGGGCAGCACACTCACATGCCTTTTCAGAGGCAGGACTGTGAAGTGAGGCGTACTTTTCTTGAGTAATTGCAGAGACTTCTGCTCATACATGCACTTGAGTTAAATTGCTACATCACAAGTCGCTTCAATTGCAATTATATTAGCTACATTTACTTGATAGATTTTATTAACAGGTATGTTTCTCTCAACTGCCCAATTCTGTTTGCAGCTGGATTGCTGTGAAATCTGTAATTGAACCTTGCTAAGTGGTAATTAGCTATGGTGTGGGGGTTCTTATGGGTAATGTAGTCCAGTCACGATTTACTGGCTAAGATCACACTTCAGGGCAGGGCAGAGTCACTTGGCCCTTTGATCATATCAAGGCAGTTCAGAAATGTCCTGATTTTTCCTGCCTTGATCAAATGAATCAGAAAAGTGACCACCCACCAGAAGTAGTTGATGATGCCTGGGATTTAGTGTGTGTGTCAGTGCTATTAAATATGTACATCCATGTCCTGTGAGCCTCAAGTGGTGAAAAACCTAATGAGCATCTGGGTACGTGGGTGCTTGTGTGTCTGAAGAGGAATAATCTTACCACACTCCTTCATGGGTTCATCAGACCAGTCCTTGCAGTCTTTTACATTGTCACACACTTTGCTGCTGTCAATACACTCCCCATTCTTACAGCGGAACTTTCTGGGCCCGTCACACTTTGTAACTGTGAAGAGATAAAGTTAAAAATTAGGCTTCCACTTACCTTGCTACATCCATTTTCAGCTAAAAATAGTGCCCAGTAACTCCAGATGCAAATTGCTAACATATTATAGTTTGTAGCTCAGTTAGTTCCAGTAATAAGATGGGATTCATTATTTTGGGGATATAAAAAGTATGTAGGTACAATAAATGTAAGACCTTAGCAAGTATTACTGTTAGAACTGATTGTAGTTTATGCAGGCAATCAGCCAAGAAGATGATTTGTGCTGTTTCGAATCCTGGTAGGAGCTAAGAGGCAGCACTTAATGAGCAAATGAATTAGCTACAACTACTTATAATTATAGGTAAGTTATAGGTATAATAGTGAAATGTAATGTTAGAGATGGTTTGAGTACAATAATGATTTGATAATGTATGATAATGATTTATGATGATTTAATTGGAGTTTACTGAGGCGTTTATGAGGAGAAGAAAAACTTGAGAAGCCCAAAGGTAAGGAACTGCCTAAAGCGTTAACAATGATGTAGGTTTATTGAATGAAGGTTGAATTTCTGGCCTGCGAAAGTGGTTCTGACTGAATAATTTTTTGTTGTAGTGAGTGGTGGTCTCTTCTTTGCAAGGGTGAAAACTGAATGAAGTGCCTGTTTTCTAAGCCGAAGGATTTTATGACTTGTGTGTTTATTTTGTTGCCTTGTAAGGCTTATACACTGTTTTGCCTTATTATTGTCAAATAATACAAACTCATGAAGGGTGGATTGCCCTCCTATCTGACCCTTAATATAAAACATTATTTATACTGTGGCTTGGCTGATGGTTATTATTTACAGTCTAAAGACAGATCCATTGCAAGTACTACACACTACATTACCCTTCTGTTATCTGCTGTCATGAAACTTCAGCAGGAGAGGAGAGAACACAGATACCAGATCATTTAGCTAATTCATCACTGAATGTCACTTTCTATGTGACTGAAATGCACACAAACACACCTGCAAAGTCTTGCTGCTGGTTTATTTTTTCTTGTTCTTTTTTCACTCAAAAAAAAAAAATTGGATCAGAGTTGCATGAACATTTACTGTACTGTGCCCCTTTTGCAGAATGAAGAGTAAAAAAAAAATCTATTTCAGGTTTCCAACTGCACTTCAGAACACTGGCTTCAAGATAAAAGTTCACTGCCAGTCACAGCAACTATGAGCTTTTCTGAGTGCTACGACATGTAAAGTCAAGGTGATGGGCATTTCAGGCCAGACTATGTATGAATCTTATGAAATGTAACTATAGTCACTAGACAGCTGATGCAATAAAAAGAAAATGAAGGTACAGGCTCCACACACAATTTATGCATGACAGGATTTGAACTACAGGGGAGCAAGGGGCTACTGAGCTCCCTTGAAAGTAATAAAAATTTTAATGTGTCAGGAGAGGGGCCACATACTAGAGCAGAGGTGATATTCAGTGTCTATTAATGCATACTGCAGCTTAACTGATGGAGCTTTGCGTGCTACAGTATTTATCAGTCTTGTGTACATTATATGCAGTGTGAGGTTAAGTAAAAAAAAAAAGAAAAACAAAACTGTATGCATCAAAGAAGATTTAAACCTTAACATACTGAGGCGCTTTAAATACTTTGACATTGTGATTTTTTACACTCCCATCCCTCTTTCTTTCTCACTTAGCAGTTCAACATTTATCTCTTTAAAAAGTTTCTCATGGGGCAGAATCAACTGGTGCAGCCAAATGCAGCCATCTGTGCTCCTCTCTACTGTATCCCCTGTGAACCTTGCTGGAGGTATTAAAGTATGTTTTAGAGTAAATCAAGTAAGACAAAGGACTGAAAAATGCATAAAACTGAAGATTTGCACACAGAGATTAAACTTGTGGGTTCCTGCATAATGTGAGTGATAATGTATTTTACTGCTGATAATCGACAAGCTGCCTTCCTGTTGGTAATTGTCTGGCACTTACTGTTGACGCATCCAGCTTCATCACTGTAGTCTGGACAGTCATGAACTTTATTACACTGCTTGGTGCCGTGGATACAGGAGCCATCACCACACTGGAACTCATCAGGCCGACATGTAAGTAGGGCTGAGAAACATACATCAGACACACATAGAATAAGGTGAGTTGTTGCATTATGGTTACTAAAAAAAATCATGTATTGGTCTTGTCTATGAGAAGGTATGAGAGGCTCAAATCACAAGTACAAAGCATTTTCCAAAGCACACGCTATCAAAATTGATCCCATTATTATGTTTCCTCTTCTGGATGTGAAGATGGACACGTATGAGCACAGTATACATTTTTTTTTCTTTCTTCAGGTCAACTCAGAGTGCACTCCAATCCAAGAGTAATCGGTCATACGCAACTTGTACCTGCACAGAAAAAGCCCCAATGGAAATGAAAACCAGGTGGGTATTCATTCACTGTCTGAGGAAAATTCACATCTAGTAACCTGTGTGTGTGTATAGATTTTTTTTTTTTTTTTTTTTTTTAGCTTGGTCTAACAGCGGAGGGCAGGTTTATTTAACTCATCCGTCTTTTTAACTGGCTGTTTAATTATTCATTGGTTGTGTTTTGGACTAGCTCTGCCGAGGGAATGAAGGCAGACATGATCAATTGCCGTGCAGGCCACAAAAATGCATGACACACAATCGTTGTATCAGGAAATATGGTGTAAAATACAGCCACACACACTATTTCACACCAACAGAGCACAATCCACAAATTTATACCTGACCTGTAGGTGAGTGGACACATATGCTATATATGTGTGCGGCCAGAGGTGTGCAAACTGGGAATACTTCTGGTGCTCATAACAGAAATTAAATAAATAAATGAAGACAAACACATGTTAATGCTAAAATCAGCAAAGTGTGGAAGACATAATCCTGTGCCATCACAAAATGTGCTGATTCTTTCAGCCAAATGATTGGGATGTGAGCTCAGCTAATTATGACAAATCCCCAGGATGAATAGTAATAATAATGGATTGCCATCTGCAGAAATGGTGGCAGGAGGGAAAGGGGGAAAGCAGTGAGAGATACCATTTGACCATTTCTCATTTACATTAACCTCCTGCCACCCTGCTCACAGTCACTTGTCTCAGCACGTCTATGAAATAACACAAGATTATTGAGACAGATGTTTCAAATAAGATGGGCGCTTGATTCCCAGGGGAATGGGGTCTGTGGGAATGAACAGAGCCTGACAGAGCAGAGAAGGAGGACAAGGTGGAGAGAACAAAGTGTAGCTATGCAATGATTCTCACATTTCTCATTTACATTAAAATGCTGCACCTCCCTCAGCTGAGCTTGGCTTTCTCATTTGCATAACACAGACATCTCAAACTAATACATCTCATTTGACACAGACCGCCACCCGCCCACTTGTATTCAAACTGAGATGAGCATACACCCAGTCAAATACATATAGTATATGCAGCTCCTGTCTCATCCTATTTGTGAAATAGTAAACAAGGTTATTTAGACAGATGGTTCCACAGAAGCATGTAGACCAAGCAAGAGCACTTGACTTGATGTCACTGTCAGAAATGACAATGCAACTATGCTACTGGGTTTGTTCTTCTTCATGTAGATCCACTGTGCATTTTATGCTATCCCACATAAAACCCTTAACCATAGACCTACAAACACAATTTTTGAATTATATCTCATTTCACAAACTAGCTAGCAAACTAGGTGCAGCTTTTAAGATGGGTCATTTATTCAGAAAACCACACTCCTTGTGAATGGCATATGAAGTGTAATGTTACATAGTCCTTGTGTGTGATCACATTATACTAAGATCAAATCCTACGCCATCATTAAAATGCATACCTACATACTAATTTGGATCTCAAAGCCAGTAAATAGTAATGATCTACCGCCCTTTTGATATTGTGTCTGGAGTGCAACAATCATAGCCATTGAGAGACAGGAGGGGGAGAGTATTATTATACAGTATGTGCAATGATCAGTCTATTGAAACATCTTATTGTGCTTTGTTACATATGGTTATTGACTTTGAGAGTAATCACAGCAGACTGGGTGTTTTTAAGTAATGAACCAAGCCCACATGACTGTTATTATTCAACCGTTCGTACGCACATGAAATTCTGTATATCTGTGACTATTAGTATAAGCACTGATGTTTTATGTTTTCTTTAGGTATGTCTGTTAAAGCTTAATGAAAGCCTAAGTGTGTGTGTGTGTGTGTGGGTGTGTGTGTTTGAATGTGTGGTAGCGCAGTGTGTGCTTGTATCATGTCATATGTGTGAGGCTGCTGTCATCTCCCTGAGTGGTGTGTGGGAGTATGAAGAGGGGACCAGATGGGGGTCTCTCTTGATGAAGGACCTTCACCTCCCCCCCCCACACACACGCATGCACTCGCACAACAAACACATACAGTCAAATACGCGCTCAGAGGTTCTCCTTCTGCAGATCACATGGTTGCATGGCAACACAGTCCATGGATCATCTTGATAAAGTTTACATTGATCTACCCTCAGTCATTTGGTGGCACAACAAGATTTGTCACTTAGTCTTTGTTCACAGTACACAGCCTGTCAGCCATTGAAGTATAGTATTTTAGTAGTGAGGAGCCACACACATAGTTCCACAACAAAACATGCATTACTATTGGTATCCATTAATCGCTTTCATTAAAGGCTAAGGCTGGTATGAACTTTTTATTACTACAACACCAACCAACAATGACTTAACAAGTACTGTGCAGGGCCTTTGTGCTATGGATCAGATAAATTACATAAAAAAACCCATAACATTGCAACTGGATGACATATTCCTTCATTACAGTGAACATGAAAGAATGAAAATGTAATTCATTGTGAATTGTGAGTAACTTAATAATAATATAGTAATAATTTAGTTTTCTCAGTACATCAAATATGTGAAGCTGCTTCTGTGAGCACAAGCAGTGATGCCAGCGCCTCTCTCTGGAGATTCTGAAATAATCAAGTTGTTTCGGAGTAACTATTCTGGCTATGTTCATTTTAATTAAAGAATATGTCAATGGTACGACTCTTTTATGGGTTTTTCCAGTCATTTTGAACAACACTGGAGTTTTATGGCATTGGGAAATAGTATATTGAGCTGTGCCAACACAGAAAATTCTCAGTGGTATCACAGTAGGACATATTTGTCCTTTCACACACTTTCAGTTCCAGTTCACTTACGACAGTTTGCTTCATCAGATTTATCCTTGCAGTCTGCATCTCCATCACACTTCCAGTTCATGTGGACGCACTCCCCACTCCCACATTGGAACTCGCCCACTGGGCAGCGAGGTTTCTGGGGCTCGGTCCTTCGGCTGCATCGCTCCATGGACTCGTCTGACTTGTCCTTGCAGTCCGGGTCGCCATCACAGCTCCACAGGGCAGGGATACACTGTGAGTCATTGCAACGAAACTCGTGCTGACCGCAGGTGGGAGCAGAGCACTTCTCTTCGTCGCTGGCGTCCCCACAGTCGTCATCGCCATCGCACACATAGATTGGTGCCAAACACTTTCCGTTACCGCACTGGAAATCTTTGGAGGGGCAGGCCTTGGCATCTGCAGGAGGTGGATGAGAAATAGAGGAAGTTAACATTTTGAGAGGCAGAACATCTTATATAGTATGTCAAATAAAGTGTACATCCACTTTAAGTTAATGTTAGTGCATGTGGGAGCAAAGAATAGAAAATGTGAGTTAGAGAAGAGATATAGTTAACTTATCACTGCATATATTCAAGCTCCTCCAGGCTCCTTGGGGGAGCAAGAATATATGGAGCAATACATCTTCCTCTTCTCCTCTCGAGAAGGAATGAAAGACAGTGTTACTGTTAAAATTTCGAGTTAATGAGCAGAGGGCAATTCTAGATCTTCCTCCTTTGCTCCTGGGTTTTAATGTCTGGTGAGAGCAAAAGAAAAATCCTGATCTAAAGTCAAAGTGGTAACTGTCCATGGAGTGAAGGAGCATGCCTTCAAAGCATGCATACCTTGGAAGTCTGGCAGAGCAAAGTGTAGCAGGTGCAGGAAAAGAAAAGAGGATATGCAGTGACTGTTAAAAACACAGGTACACATGCCTCATGGGGGAAGCATATATTATGAATTATTCAAGAAAAATAAACATCATTTCAACTGCAACCAAGAAATCTCTCCCGCTGAAAACAATGAGCGTGGCCTTTATTACATTAAAAACACACCAGATTAACAGGATGCTGACCATATTTTGCACAAGGTCGAGAGCATATGTGCAGCAGAAGCCCAGTGTGTGGAAACAGGTGTACAATGAGAAGAATGGGGGCACAGCTGCAGGTGCCTGCCGCAGTGCAGAACCCCCCCCTCCTGCGTTCGTGTATGTGAATATTTGTACAGGAATGCCTGCGGAAACTATGTATATTTGTCTGTTAAAATGTTTTTTCATTGTCCACGTTGTTCTGGAAATTATCACAAAAAGTATGATCAATAATATTTCAGTGTTTTGTGTATTGCATTTGAGGGAGTGTATGTATGCATGTTTGTGCGTTTTACTGCCAAACAACATATTTCTGTTCTAGCCAGGTTGGACAAATCAATTTAAATCATGTACTCTGCTAAAAAAAAAAAAACACTTGTCCTTTGATGTAACTCTGAGAGACTAACATAACCGCTCCCCTCTCTTGCTCTCTTACCTACCCACACAGAACGCCAAAGGGACTCATTATGATAATAGACTATTGGATTCCCTGCTAGCTATTACTGCTAGCATGCTAATCATCCCCACTCAGATCTTAGTAATTTAATTAACACGAGCGCATAAACAACATCAGCCCCATCCCAGCAGAAGCTCAGGTGGTTTGGGGGTCATGTAAGGTGTTCATGCAAACAAAAAATAAAGTGATTATTTGAAAAAAAAACTTTCCCTACAAATGAGAGACTTTTTGCTTATGAAATTTATAATATATTTTGCATCATCCCAGAGGGTGAAAATGTGTTGCCAGTCAGACTAAACACTTTTTTTTAGTGCTTTAAAGAGTTTTTCATTAAAGCAGAAAGCTTGGTCAGCTTTCCCATTGGGATACTGAGCTATAGGAATAGCTTCATTTCCACTACAGCAGGCAGGTGGCTTGCAGTTCATCAAATTTGTGTCTTATTGATGAAAACAACCTTGGCTTGAGTTTGAAATTCACAGGAGCACAGGCTGCATTAAACACGTCCTCCCACAGCATCCTAGTACAGAGGTTTAAGAGGGCATATACAGTGCTGCTTGAAAGCTGTGAACCCTCCAGACATGGTCACCGTTTTTGTAAAAAAAAAAAAATCTTATTATACATACATCCAAATCCTAATTTGTAAAGCTCACCTTCCAAATAATGGACACACACACACACAAGCTATATTTTCATTATTAAATTCAACAAAAGTGGTTTATTTCACAAAAACAGAAAATTTAACATGTGCAAAAGTACATGAACCCTTGTATTAGTAGCTTTTGGCTCCTTTTGCAGCCATTACTTCAACCAAACGTCTTCTGTAACCACTAACCATTCTTTCGCATCTGCTTATGAGGATTTTTGCCCACTCCTCCTTGCAGAACTCAGCTAGTTGAGAGAGGTTGGAGGGACATCTGGGTTGTACCAACTTCTTCAGGTCTCGCCACAACGTTTCAATTGGATTAAGGTCCGGAGTTTGACTGGGCCAATCCAGAGTACAAATCTTCTTTCTCTGAAGCCATTCCTTTGTAATTTTGCTGGTCATTGTCTTGTTTCTTAATCCATTTCTGTCCCAGCTTCAGGGGGCAGGGCAGGAGATTCTGGTCAAGAATTTGGTGATATGCCAGAGAATTTATGGTTCCTTGGACAACATGGAGTTGTCCAGGTCCAGAAGCAGAAAAGCAGCCCCAGACCTTCACATTTCCACCACCATGCTTCACTGTTGGGAGGAGGTTCTTTCCTTCATATACAGTGTTGGCTTTTCTCCAAACATGTTGGTTTTGATGTTTGTTGTGACCAAATAATTCTATTTTGGACTCGTCTGTCCAGACAATGGACTTCCAGAAGGCCTCTGGTTTGTCCAAGTGCTCTCTGGCAAAGTTGAAAGGGCAGCATTGTTCTTTTTTGGGAGCAGAGGCTTCCTTCTAGCAACCCTCCCATGAATGTCATGGCTGGTCAATTTTCATCTGATTGCAGAGGCATGCACATTTGTTCCAGATACTACCAGAAAGATCTGCAACTCTCTAGAGGTGATGTGTGGGTCAGGCTTTACCTGATTTATTATTTTTGTGGTGCTTTTGTGGATGCTTTGATGGGCATCCACTTCTAGGCAGAGTTGCCGTCATGTTGAAGGCCCTCCATTTGAAAATGATTTGTCTTACAGTGGATGGATGGAACTGGAATCTTTTGGAGATGGTCTTATAACCCTCCCCAGACCAATGGGCTGTCACTACCCTCTTCTTCACGTCCGCGGATATTTCCTTTGCTCTCGACATTGTTGATTTGTTTGGGACCACAGTGGTTTGGTTGGTTTCCTCTCTCTTTTAATTAGTGCTGGCCTAACCCTTTCCCAAGGATGTCCCATTTCATTGGTATGCTTAAATGATTAATGAGTCTGTTACCTGCTTGACTCAACCAATGCAGCTGGGGGTTCACTTACTTTTGCACATACACTAATTCCATGTTTCATGTAGTTTTTGGGCTACTTAAACAAGTCCCACTAAATAAGTACATGCAATTGATAAACACATATCTGACATTTCATACATAAAAACTGGTGATGATAAAATAAGAAAATCATGGTAAAACAACAGAAACATCTGCTCCAGGAGTTCACATAATTTCAAGCAGCACTGTATATATAAGTCCCCCCCCCCACTTTCAATTATGGTTGTGGAACACTTTGTGTGTGGAGTAATTTTATTGTTTAGGGATCTAAGAAATACCATTTGTTTATTGTCTTTCAAGACTTATCAAAACAGAAGCAGTGTCACTCGAAATTCTAATCTAGTACACCGGTGTCTTGTCTTGTTATAATATCATTCAAATTGCATTGTTTGACTCTTGTCTGAAATCACTGGTTATGGTTGATACTAAAATCCATATTTCCCCTAAATAAAAGAAAAAATAATAATTTCCCTGTGGTCTTGTTACATACACCAAAACATTTCCAAAGCTGGATTTGGCATCTGTCAGCACTGAAACATCACCACGTGGAATAATGTGTTATTTGCCACTTTTCAGGGAGAAACTTCTGGAGCACAGGGACATATCATTTGTGTGTTACTTCAGCCCCTTCATCCTGTCACCTGAGCTGACACACGCCAAAAAACAGACCCAGACCAATCCTCAGAAATAGATAAGAGGGAGATTGGATAGGAGACAGGTGCTGAGAGGAGCACGTGGGCTGGTAGATTCATTGATAGATGCGAGATGTCCTTTCCCACCTATAGGGAGCTTTCCCCAGAACAGCAGGAAAGCAGATTTAAAAGCAGATAAAGGCAGAAAGGATAGATGGTCAGATGTGACGGGAAAAAGATTAGATTGGCAAAATGAACTATTTGTTACACTGAAAATACTGATACTTGTAGCCTATAATGTCTCAAAGATCATACCTGATGCAATAAATAACAAAGATCAAGCTTCTGTAGGAGTTAGTAGAAGAAAGTTTTAAAAAATAAGACATGAAAAGAATCAGGTTGTGTTGTGGGAGGCTCTTGACAGTTAATTAAACACATCTGTCCAATGGATTATTCTACCAATTACAATTTTAAATAGGTAATCAGTAATCTGTAACTGATTACATCTTGACAGTAACCTTTTCCACCCGTAGGTGAATGTGTTTAACTTGAGGTCAAAGCTTTCTATCCATCCATCCCCAGACCCTTCACTGGACAGCTAATAGATGGAGCAGGGAGATAGGCCACAGCTCATTGACCTTGATCTGAAGGAGAATTGAACTCTCTCCCAGCATGCACTAGTCCATAGGAAGCATCTATGCATACAAGAACACACACACATCGATAGAAAAGATGCGTAATCTCTACTAAAACACACGCAGCCACTAACATACAAGTGGACATGCTGAGATATGCACCCCACACGCACACACACACACACACACACACACACACACACACACACACACACACACACACACACACACACACACACACACACACCTGACTTCAACCTCTTGTCTAGGTTTAATGTTTCTGGAGCGTGGAATCCAATCAGACCCTGGTCTCACATGTCAGCCACTGAGTCATGATGTAGGAGCATGTACACGTGTGCACAAGTATATACACACGCTTTCGCCTACATACAAACCTTGGTTCACTGGGTGCTCTCTCAGAAAAGCAAGCTGAGGATCACAGATCAACTCCAACTACCAGTAATGGAAATAAAACATCAACTTCACAGCAATGTGTAAAGTGATGTGTTTAGACAAGAACAGCATGCTCACTCTGCAATCATCTAAAAACAGACAGCAAACACCTCAAGGCATTTTGGGAGAGACTAGGCCTGATCGGCCGTACAGTATAGACAAGCAACTCTATGGAATATCAATATGTACACCTTATTCTACACACAAGGGCATCAATAAAAAGCAAATCCGTGTTGAGTTAAGCATGCCTTGCACTGTCAGACACACAAGGGTAATTAATATCCATTTGGAAATTTTTCTGTTCCATTATTCAACATTTATTATAACGCCCAAACTCAAACCATATCCTCCACTTCAGTGTGTGTTTTCATCAGGGCTGTAAAGTTTCAGTACCTATTGCTTCAAAAATGATTTCCACATGGCCTGAACAGTTTTCATGGATTTAGGGGAAATTGAGACGGGTGCTGTTGCATGACCTGTCACTTTGCCCACTCCACTTTCCAAAGAAAGCCAAAGCGAATAAAACAGGACTCCCATACACCAAAACAAAGTGTCATGTGGGGAAAAAAAATGCTGTTTTAGCTGAAAGCGCTAAATGTAATTTTCAATTTAAAAAAAAGCTCCTGTATTACCAACATTTGTGCAAATAATTGTTTGACTTTTTGTAAGTTAGCTCAGTAGAAGATGATCCTCTGCACAATGACAACTGTACAACTGATAGATTTAAATGAATGGTGCAATGCAGCATTGTTTCCTAAGCATCAAGTAAGCTCTCCATCCAGGTCTCCCCAACAATGGCTAACCCACTTCAATACATTCACCCTCATCCACATTGGAGAGGAACAAGGTGAAATCTGTGTGCAATTACTTGATAACGGCTGTATTTATGGCCACCAATGAACAAAATTACAGGTTATTTAAATTGCACTAAAGCACCACTGAATTAAATGAAAATCCTGATGAATTCACAAATTTCACTCAACATCTCCACAGTGCTCAGACACATCTGCATGTATTGAGTCAATGTTTTTAGTACAGTTGCCTAATGTAGCATTTGCTATGTATCAGGCACCATTACCCTTGATACCATTAAAGCAGCAAACCGTCAAAGCAGGAAAAGTGCCAGAGGCGTTGGCATCCTTGCATTTGTAACAATGTGGTTGTGTGTTTGTACAAGTTTAGAAATGTTAAAGTGCCCTGTAGTTGAGGTCGTAACATGAAGGAGATGTGTGAGAGACAGAGGGGGAGGACAAGAGGGAGGAGAGGTAGTTTTAGATTATGCTTTTGATGCAACACATTCTGCAGGAGGGCCAGAGGGGACCCGCATGAGTGAGCGTATGCATGTACATGTGTCTATGCGTGTGTGTGTGTATGTGAGTGTGAAGACAGACACAGACAAGTTGACATGCAGTCCCTCTCCAGGGCTCTCACAAAGTGTTTATCAGTGCTTTGGCTACATTAGGCCTTTGAAGCATCAACATGAGAGGATCGGCACATGTACACACACACATGCACACTTGTGACCACCAGACAGGCGGCCCTGAGCCCTCAGTTCTTTGACTTACGATAACATAAAAGTGATCCTCTTTTCCTAATGGAATTGACAGACAGACAGTGAGGAAAGATGGAATTCAAAATAGATTCATCACTGACTGACAAACAGAGGCAGCTTCAGAAAAAAAGGCGCTTTCCAACAGCCTGTCCAAATGGGGTTTACCAGGCACAGAGCCGACGGTACACGTTGGGGGCACTGGTGGGAATCTAACATGTCAGTCATCTCTTTTAGTTGGAAGATATATATAAAAAAAATAAATAAAAGACATATGATTCAAAATGGAGGTAGTAATATCACTGTTTGCACTCTGCATTTATACACCACATGTTTACTAAAAGCACAAATGTGTAACACTGGCACACTCATTCCACCTAAATAACAGTATGCATTCTCCTCAGTGAAATCTGCTAGCTCCCCTTATTGGAACAAAGCGATGTCCTCAGGGATTCAAACCAATGCCTGCTGATGCAGCAAACAACTCATTTTCTCTATTTCTAAAATGTTGTGATTAGTTTGAACTTAGTTTCAATAAAATTCACTTTAGCCAGCAGTGCAGAAAATGCTTGACAGAGTAAGACAAAGGAGTTGCAGGAGTCAACATAGCTGCAAAGAGGAAAGGTGAGCTATCCTGTGGTTTTGGATTTGCATGAATCTGAATCATGATCTTCACACATTTGTTTAGAGAAAAATCCAGTCAGTCCTCCAAACCTGACCAACCACATAGGTAGTTTTTTTTTTTTTTTTTTAAAGCCTCTGATACAATCCTAAAGAAGTTCTGCTGAAATAGCACACCCACAGTGCCACGTGTACTGGACTGTACCGATAGCTGTGTACGTGATTACTACAATAACCCATAACCCATATGGTAAAAACCCATAATTCCAGTACATGTATGTCAGCAGAGCTGCAGTGGAAACTGTATTATTAGAAACAATAAGCTGATGGAACTAAACTCTCACCAAAAACACTTGCTTTAATTTAATCTACACCATGAACTTCCAGATAGAGGCTTTCTACTCAACTACGCTGGTTAGACTGACTTTGCTTAGAGTAAAAACATGTCAAAATAAGTGTGAAATGCCACTGACAATAAAACCTTGATGTAGTGTGGCAGTAGAGCCTGGGGAATCCAAGTGAAATGGCAGCTTAGATGAAGGGAAAAATGGCACAAAATTCTGAGGGAGACTCTCTATGTACCCTGATTGGTATACACCAGGGAAAGACTTTCTCTTAACCACCTTCATGATGAGTGGGGACTATGGGGATTGCAGACACACACGCATACATACACACACATACACACACATCTCAATAGGGATGGTGTGCTGAATAGAACAGAGTATTTCAATAGCTCAATCACTATCGCCATCTGACAGCAGTTAAGACTTGAATATTAACTGCTGCACAAGCAATCACAGTGGATTGAATGTCTGTGAGTGTGTGTGTGCCAGTGGTGTGTGATGGATGTCCTTGGGTGCCTCTATGTACATGTAGGCGTGTGTATTGACATAACTTGCATTTTGGATGCCATTAGTCACAACATTTCATAATTCACAGGATTTAAGCCATTAAATGTAAAATGTGACATGGCTATCACTCCATCCATATGGCTACACACAGTCTTAAATCTTATCAGTAACCCCTGCCCCCTCCACACACACACACACACACACACACACACACTGTGTGCCTGTCTGGAAAATAATTGTATACCCTTAGATAATTGTCAGGTGTTAAATCTATGAATACATTAAAAATAGGCTATTGTCATTAAGTGAGATGATTACATCTCAAAAATAAATACACAATCCTGAATTTTACCATTGGTTTTGCATGATAATGCACACAATTACCATTTGCTATTTTTCATGCATGGTCTCCATCCACAGATACGCTACAAACATTTGATATGCAGTATAATAACAACATTTACAAGAAGTACATGTTTGAACTTTACTAAAAGAAAATTGCGTTGATTGGAACTCTGCAGGATACATACACCGTTCACACAAATAAGGTCTGTGCATACAAAGCTAGCTATTTTGGTTTGCCTCTTTGTCAAATATATCTTTGTTCACATGACAAGGTGATTACAGTTGAGTGGCACTGGATTGGATTAGCTTTACAAACTCATAGCTGGCACATAGTTAATGTACCATCAAACTCTAATGAGAGTGACAAAGTAACTGTGCTCACTTGCCTACTATACTACTATAGTTTACTAACCAAGATGCAGAAATACATCCTTCCTCTCTGACTGTTTTATATTAGGAGCAAAGTTGCATTTTCACCTTGGTCCTTTTTAAGACAAGCATGTTTCCCTTCCATCTGCATGTCATATTAAATGTGTGTGTGTGCGCTGTGTGGAGGGGAAAGGAGGAGGTTGGGGGTGAAAGAGGATTGCGCAATGTCCTTAAATCTATTGAAGAAAGTGGATTGCATGAGTCTGGAGTAAGTGCAGGTGCGTCTGGGTGAACAGTGAGCCTGTTTGTGTGCTGGTGCTCCATTACATTACACCTACACACACAGCAAGAGCAGTCAAAGGATTATAAATGAAGGGGAAAGTAATGGGAAGAAACTCTGAGACATTGTGGGAATGTGGGTGAAGCAAGATAAAAGAAGCAATACACAGCACTACAACCGTTCTGTATGACTGTATACAGTTTCCTTATATACACACAAAAATGATCACACACATGCGCTCACAACGTGCACATTTTCTATGTGGGTGGACTCTTCTTCGTCCTCTTTGAACCGTTATCAAATAATGGAATATAGGTTACATTTACTATAGCCTACAGCAAGGACTAAAGGACTTATGTATTGCATGTGCCAAACTGAGGGGATGTGCAGGTTTACATGTTCATCTGTAGCCTATGCATGTTCATGTGCGTCTAAATTGAATCACATTGTTTTCACTTAGGATGTTTCCTCCATGTAGAACCCACTTGAGTTAACTGGCTAACTTCTATCTTCACATGCAAACACTTAATTATTGGTCCCCCTTTCTATCTTTTCCACCAGCACATGCAAGCCCACAAACACTCACACACATTTCCTTCTCCTCCGGCCCTCTCTGCCCTGCCATAAAACCCCAAATAACATATCCCTGGTGGGCATTGATCCAGCAGCAGCTTGCTGTAATGTAACATAGCAGCACAGGGTGGTGTGAAAAGAGCAACAGGTCTCCAGGGCCTGCAGGATCCTCTCTGACTATTTACTGTCTCTCTGTCTTTCTGTCCTTGCCAATAAAGCGCTGAAAGTATCTACGGAGCGATTGCTGAAAAGGCAGAGAGAGAAAAAACTAAACTGTTGGGATACAAATTAAGTAAAATGAAAGAGGCACCCAAACCAATGACCTGCATGTCTTTGAAATGGGGAAAAGAAAACACCACACAGAAAGTACACAGGCTCAGGATCAAACCTGAGTCTTTACTGCTGTGAGATGACAGTGTTAACCTTTAAACAATGCTGCAGTGTAACAGCCAGTGTGACATATAGTAGTTTGTTGAGGATTTTAAACGGCTAGAAGAGTATAAAATAAAGCACGGTAAGATTGTCCTCTGGCTTTACTCTGTCCACAGACCCAGTGGGATAGATGTGCTATATGTCTCATGCATCCCCTGTGTGCAACTGTATTAGTGTGTGATATTGAGCCACATCTGGAGGCTTACATATGCGACAGTAGGGCAGCAATGGGAGTGATATAGGTGCTAGTTGATGTAATAAACTCCATTATGGCTTTATGGCTTGTATGTAAGCTTGACAGCCAGTCTGACATCATTGTATTTTCATAGCTCTCTAAAGATCAGAAATAGCCTGCTCTACTGTGATACAGCTGAGCTGCTGCTAGCACCAGGTTCGTACACAGATGAAAATACTAAAGAAGGGCAATGAACACAGTTTTAATTATGAACATTTCAATTATGTTTTAACTCTTTATTTCTTGAGGAAAACGCCCCCTTTACCCAAACATGAAAAAATATGTTTTACCTACACACACGCACACACAGACACACACACCCTGAAGCATGCAAAAACACAGCTAGCTTCAGTGTGTGCCCGAATGAACACGATTTCACATTAACATAAATTAAAGACTCATAAACTTTCTTCAGAGGGCTCCTTTAAATGTAATAAAGAACCTCTCTTCCTGGATCCATGTTTTATTCAACATTTGGATATGCTCAATTAGCATCCCTAATTAATGTTAGCTGTACTCAACTAGCTGCAGTAGGAAGGAGATACTGAAGAGAGAGGAGAGGAGATCGGAGGTAGAGAAAAAGAGTGGTGGTGGTGACAAGAGTGAAGTGACAGATTGAAAGGTTGAAAGCAACACATAAAAAAAAGGATATTTTCTCATGGTGAAAGGACTGAATTCATGTGTGTTTTTGGGTGATAAGATATTATAAATACACGCCTTTTACACCACTGAGTGAACATAGTTTTAATATTCTTCATGAAAATTCATCAACATGCCAAACTGATTTAGCATGGAAGCAAACATGCTCCAAATAAAACCTGCATATCTGTTTTATTAGCTACAATTTCTGTTGTTTTACCAAAGGACTGGACGACTGGATCTGTCTATAATTGATAACCCAGAGTGGTGTCTTGTGTTGCAGAAATGTTAGCAAAGCCAGAAAGCCTTTCTGGCAATGCTATTCATACAGTTCTCAACTATCAACTGCTATCAGACAGCTTTGTTACATGGCTGTGTTGTGTTATCTGCACATACACAACATTAATTTATTTCTTTGTTAGATCTGCGTCTGTAACATCACGAGTAAATCAATTTTCCCAGAATAATAAGTGTAACAGCAGCAGCATGATTAGGTTTTGTGTGGTTGGATTTATCTTTACACTGCTTCTGTTTTAATAAATACACAGAGTGCCAAGTGACAACAGAAGAAGAAGTTAGATTGATATGTCTGCTATATCACCTCCTTTTATGCTTATGATAAAATGTTCGTTTCTCATTTAAAATATTTGTATTAATGTTCTCCACCGTCTGAGCTTCATCATTGTGCCTGAAACCAACACTGATGATTTTTTTCTAATATTAAAGCAAAACCAATTTATTTGCTGGAATGGCTGTATTCAAAAATGAAAGAAAAAAAAAAGACAAAGGAAAAACAAACGTGGAGAAACAGGTATAATACAGCAGAGGTACCAAATATATAAAATGAAATAAAGTGACAAAATAAAGCAAGGAAAAGTATTTGCAGATGTTTTTATGATGTTTTGTCATTCTGCTCAATTTTGTATTAAGAAGTGGTTCACGCTTTTTTCAATAACAATTCTCCCTAAAGTAATCTGAGTTCAAGCTTTGTATATCATCTGGTTTTGCAAGCTGAATAGGTACATCACTCAAAAGCTATATTCATGACATGCAAATGGCCCAAAGTTAAAACAATAAAATCATATAGAATTGCCGACATACACATCCATACATACCACATACAGAAAAAAGGCCATGTCAGAAACACAGTAAAGGCTGTGGGCAATTCACATCAAATAGCGCTTTTAGTTGAAGTATTGTTTGAATCTGCCCACGGCTACTGGTTGGTTGTGTTGCTGTCTCTGTTATCTTACCTACTTTGTGAGGCAGAAACAAAGTGAAGTGTTGTTATTTTTGCACACCTACTTCAGTTTATTGTGACATATACGGTTAAAAAAAGAAATGGATCCACTGTCTGCTAAGGTGGACTTTGGTGTGTAACCTAAAATAGTCCATGCACCTGATGAACCACTTAATATTCATCACTACCAACTTTATATTTAAATGATAGATCAAAAGCTGATCTCTACAGGTTATTATAACTGCAGGACTCCCATAACACACACACACATACATACACTCAAAGCCTTGGGCGGGAAATCAATTATCATCAAGACCCCTGCGAAATATTTCACAGCTATATTAATCACTTGATTTTCTACTGCAATAAGAAACAGACGCTCAGACAGGTCAGACAGATGAAAGGCAATGGAACGAACACATGATCTCTGATTACCCTCAGTGTCAATACACAGGAATTGAAAGAGAATAAAAAAAGTGCAGGTGCCTGTGATGGGCAAGGAAGAGAAGAGAGAAAACGCTATTCATCAGAGAGGCAGTGTGTGAACAGTGTGGAGGAAGCTCAGGTTACATGACTGAATCAACAGTGGCTGTTGTTTTCATTAGGTCACGGCCACAAACTCCCTAATGTGATCACTACGTGTACCATCTAAACTGTGTGCAACCAACAACAGCCAGAATGGAGATGAATGATGGGGTGGAAACACATAGAGAAAAATGATCAGAGAGGGAATATGAAAGACTTAAATGAAGAGAAGAAATGTTTCTATCACCTGTCAAGAAAGCTTCAGCACAGCTTTTGAAATGAAGCATAATGGAGACAAATTTCATGTGTTTGCATCAGCTGGGTTTAAACTAATACTTTAAATAAACTTGAATGTCAAAAACATTTAAATTAGCAGAACTGGAATCTGTCAAGAGTGATTTATTATTTGGCCGGCTGCTGGTGTTCTACAGCTGTAAAGTTCACATCACGTTTTGTGCATTTCTGGGAAAATACTGTGTATAGTTATAGTCATCTCAAATTTTGATATGCTGAGAATGATGCTCACAGCTTAACTCTGTGACTCCTGCCTGTTATCCTCTGAAAGTTTTATGGTTTCAAAGCAAATTATTACAGTAAAGAGGAACATGATCTTTATAATAGTAGTTCAAATATGTGTGACTGCTTTTGTGTAGATTTTCGTTGTTATATTATGTTGCTGATATTCAAAAATCAATTAAAATGTGTTTTTTACCTTATCTAGATTGACTCTACTATTGGTAAAGTTAATTAAAAATGGTAGTTTCACTTACTATCTTGTTTGAGAGAATTTAACGGTATCCAGGGGCAATATTAGTGTCTGTATGTTTGTGTATGTGTGTGTTGCTCATTATACATGCATTTACACTGTGCATATGCATCACTCATGCACTTATGCATCACTTTCAGCATGGGAATATATGAATGTCACTGTGCCTGAGGGATGATGGCAACATTATGGAAACAGATGCACCACACACAGAGATACATACACAAACAGCTTTGTAGTTCTATCCTTATGAAGACTCTTGCCTGCTACTGTCACTCTCTGCTTAACGCTACAGTAGCCCCTTGTAGATGTGACATGGTGTGGTCATAGTGGCCTTACTTTTTGTCCAAAAAAAATGTATCACTTTGAAGGTCTATACAGAAATTCTCTATACATATACATTTTGAGTGGTTCATTTTTCTAGCTAACAGAACACAGGTTTAAAGGGCATATATGACATGCAATCTATATACTTCAAAAAATGCTGCGTGTGCATGTGTGTGTTTGTGTATGTGTGTCTGCCACAGGCTTGAAATCGATAGTGCTGTAAGCCAGATGTTTACGCTGATGGAAATCAATGCTCTTTTTACAGCTTTGATACCAGCTGTGAGGACATAGCATAGCACATATGAACTCAGAACAAGGATGTGCCATATGTGTATTTTAAGAGTGAGAAAATGGATTCTATTTTTGGATTTAAAGGGGATCACTCGTGCAAATATAAAAAAATGTACCAGCCCCTAACCAACCCCTGACACACCCACATATGATCTATATAGGTATTGTTATCCCTATTCCCATCTGCTTATGCAGTAAGGCTGCACCACGTGCCTGCAACTATGAAAACACTGAAAGTGTGCCACCACACCCTCTGCACACTGTGCATGACACACTTGGCGAGGTATTGTACTCTATGCCTCCATTCACAAAAACAAAGCCCTGCTGCTATGTGTGACACTGTGTTGCCGTGAGTGTGATTTTGAGCGTCCATGTCTGTGTAAACATATTTGTAGGACAAACTGGTGTAAAGGACACACCTTTACAGAAACACATGCAAGATAAATAACTGCTTTCACTTTCTGGGAAACACCACTGGCCCGACTTTCGCAGTCTGCACAGTGACTTGCTTTTCCCCATTTCCAGCTCATTAAGCAACAGCCAAGAACAGGGACAAGATTGTGGGGAGGAAAAACAGATCCTGTTTGACACATAACACAGAAAATACATTTAAATAAATGAACATATGCAGGTTTTCACTTTTTTGGCATCTTAAAAATACTCTAATACTTGATTACAATTAGGCCCAGATCATAACTGAATCTTAAAACATGCAATGACCTAGGTGGCAGATAAGAAAGTATGGAAAACTCTTGCTTTGTATATCTGATCTGACTGAGTAAAAGCTAAATATTGCCAGGGTTTTTACATAATCCTTTAGATCTGTGCTTAGACTTGACCATCACCTACAGGTCTGAAAAGAAAAACTGTCAAATCACACCCTGAAACATAGTTATTACTGAATTACTTTCCTCGTCTTATCACCGCTGTGTTTTTCTATTTGTGATTATTCTAATGCTAATGATGAATATTATTGTTACAATTATTAAAGAAATATTATATAAAGAAATATTTGAATTATTAAAGAAATAACTACTGTAAACTGTATAAGACATAATAAGTCCAATCATGCAAAAATGCAAGTTCTGAAGATCATACTGCTTGTGCTCTGTATTAATGAATTCATTAATTAATCAATCAATCAATCAAAGGATCTGCAGTAAACAAACAGCGAATGGGGCATCCTCCACTAATAACACTGAATCAACTAATGATCATTTAACCGACTTAATAATTTTCTTTATCACCTCTGCTGCCAACATCCAATGGTGAGATAATATCTGTTTACTCTCATCTAATTATTTCTGAGAAATAAAGTTCTCAGAAAGAAGAACAGTTGTGAGCAGCTGGCAAACTGTGAAGCCTCGGTTTTCAATTATTATCTGAAAACTGCTCAGACTTTTGCCCTCAGTGAATGACCTAAAGGTAAAGGTGAGTACAGATGAAGATGAGAATGGATTTTCTTTTTTATTCAGTCCTTTTACTTACCCCCTCCTTCATCCCACATTTCCAGCAGCCACCACAAACCTACCTGCAGCGCACTGCTCCTCGTCGGCCCCGTTCTCGCAGTCCCTCTCTCCATCGCATCGCCATGACAACGAAACACATTTGCTGGCAGCCCCTCCGCAATCAAACTTCTCTGGTGGACAGGTCTGTCGGCCTGTTGTGAAGGGTGGAGGTGAAAGGCAACAGGGAAGAAAGAGCACCGAGGGAGGAATACAGGCAAGGGAAAGGAAAATGGAAGTCCGATGAGAAAGTTTGGGGAAATGGATGGAAAAAAAAAAAAGAGGATCGAAGAGGGATGAAGAATAAAGGCAGCAGGAAGAAAATGAGAGAAGAAATGGGGAGGAGGCAAAAGATAGAGAGAGAAGGGACAGCCAGTCAATGAAACAGTTTGATAACTTAGTTATCTTGTTGCTCAAATCGATTCCCCCTCAAAGGTCTGCAATTAAACTAGACACAGAACGACAAAGGAACAAAGAGGCAGCAGACACAGAGGCAGAAAAACACACACACATAAACAGACCGAATATACAATACACACAAAACAAGAAAAACAAGCACAATTTGGTGTGTTTGTAGCCATGCAAACATCAGGGCTGCTTACTTTCATTATTGCATGAAGCATTGATTTTTTTTTTTTTTTTTTTTTTTAATTATCCAATTTAACACTAACCCTCTGGAAGCAAGGAACCAGCCTAAGCATGGGAAGCAAGTTGGCTTTGAGTTTCTTGTCCAGTGACACTTAGAAACGAGGGCTCATAGAACTGGGGATTGAACCAAACCTGTGGTTAGCGGAGAGCATCCTTTGTCTCCTGAACCAGAGCCACAACACGATTTTGTTTGCCCAGCAGTCTCACATCTCAAAGGTGTTCAGATTAAAAAAAACAATAATGGAGAAAAACAGCAAATCCTTACATTCAGCAAGCTGGAACAAGAACATTTTTGTCATTTTTGCTTGATTAAAACGACAAATGAATATGATAAATGACACAGGCAATCCATACGACCGTCTAATCAACTAATTGTTTCAGCACAAGCACAAAAGAGCAACAACAGGGAGACCTGAAATACAACACAAAGTTATGAAATCATTTGTTGCTTAACTTATTAATTAATCAACAGAAGGTTATTCAGTAATTATTTTGATTATCAATTATTAAATTTTCATTTAAGTAATATTCAAGCATAAAGGCCTCTCAAATGTGAGTGTTTGCTGCTTTTCTCTGTTTTACATTATTTTAAATTGAATATCTTGTGGTTTTTTGACTGTTACTGCACGTGAAACCTTGTTTGGGAGGAAATTCTTTTAAGTTAAAATTGGTGAATTGAAAAAAAAAATGAAAATTGAAAAAGTGTCAAAATACAAGTTATAGTGCATTAAACACACACACATCCACTGCATGTGTGAGTGAGAAAGTGGTCCCTATAGGTAAAAGCCCATTACAATGGAGAATGGCCATTGTTCCTACATGTATAGCCCGTAGGGTTAGTACAGGGAGGAAAAATACTCCCGCTCAATACATTAAATTTACACAGTCCCCACAGCAAATCCTTGTCCCTTCCTCTGGCAAACCCCTCACCCTGCCCCCACTTCAATCACACACACACACACACACACACACACACACACACACACACACACACAACACCATAGGGACACAGCTCTAGATTACATTACAGAGCTGTGTCAAACTCAAGTCCATCAATTATACATATTTGACCACCAACATGCTTCTTGGCAACCAGCGTGAGTGTTTGTGTGTGTGTTAATGTGTGTGTGTGTGTGTGCGTGTGTGATTGTGTATTGTAGCCACAGATCAATAGTTCCTATGGGATTTTCCCATTTCAGTCTCATTCTCTCTTTTATTCATTTCGTATTTCTTTTTTCTCATCTTTATTTTTAACAGTATTGTAGAAGTTGCCGCTGTTCAAATGCTGACCCTCAAGGGGGGCACTGGGAGTTTCAACCTTGCCGGTTGTGATTGCCAGGATTTTCTCCATCGGTGCAGTTTAGGCTGCCAGGTACTTCTCAAAGAAAGTGGCTACTTGCACTTTATTTTTCTGTGGAACCAGGCAGGGTTAAGGTTGGGATTTCTCTCTTTACCTGTCTTTTGGTGGTGTTGATCTTTTGGATGACCACCCCTCCTACCATCACCCCTCCTCCTACTGAATATCAGGCTTGTATGTGACCATCTCTTCAATGCGTCTGCTCTAAATGAGGTTCCCCTTGGCCTTTAAAGAATAAAATTGTCCCCCTTTAGGAGAGTGAATGAGCAAGCACCATATCAGCACGGTCTGGTTATTACTGCAAAAGGGAGTGAATGGACTGTGTGTACAGGAAATGTGTGTGTGTGTGTGTGTGTGTGTGTGCGTTTGTGTTTGTCAATGTACTTTCTTTGGATACACATCCAGCTCTTCTGGTCAATGTGATGATGTAAATATAAATACCAATGGGAGTTGTGCTTGGGTGTGTTCATGTGGGGGGTGAAGGCAGTGAATTGTCTGACATCTGGCTTACTGTTCAATCATTTTAAACGTGTGCCCTGGAGATACTGCAATGAACAGATAATAGCGGTTTCATGATTCACGTTATCTACCTATTCCAAGTGTGTGCATGTGTTTGCGTTAGTCCAAGGGCTACTCTCAGAGACTCTCTCACTCTCAACACGAACCCACACACAGAAACACTGCTGCCTGTAACCCCCCAGGACTGAGTCCACTAAGTGTCTGATTGACAGCTGGATTAAAAGGATGTAATTTATCTGACTGACCATCGGGCCATGGGAATTGGGAAGGTGGAGTGATGGTTCAGCTGCCTGTCTGAATACAGACGAGCAAGAAGAAAAAAAAACAATTAATTATGACAGAGGTTAATAATTGAAATGAAAATGAAAAATTCTATCCAGCCGCTCTATATTGGCCTTTGGTACAATACAATAGCACAGAAGTGGCAGTACCTGGAGGATCAAGCACCATGCCTGCAGTCAAAAATAAAGAAAAACAAAAAACTAATTCTGCATGCATGCAAGAAAAAAAATGCATGCTTTTATGTTATGTTGTTGTTTGACTTGATCCAGTCGAGATGGAAATGGTGTTTACTGTCAATGTACTTTTCTCAGACTTTTGAAAGTCAGTCTATGGACAGATTTGCCCCCTCTCTTTGCTCCCCTCACACTAAATGCTGACAGGTGTATCCAGCGGCTGAGGGAGCACTGAGGAGCATTGATGGACTTATCGACAGTGAGCTGGTGACACGCTCGTGACTGCAGAGATATTGCCGATTGTTATCATACCCCAAGCCAAGTGTAATATCTGACCGCTGCTCTCACTGCCGACAAGTTTGTAAAGGTTGCATCCTTCAATGCAATGAAGGATGCAAAAGATCAAAGTGCAATTTGTATGGCTATTCATTGTTAGCATACATACATGCATGCAATTGAGATACACCACCTACATTTGTGCATACACATACACACAACTACGTATAGCAATAAACCCTTTCCTGAGCTGCCAGCCATAGGTATTTAACTGAATTCACAATTCTCTAGACTTTGTACTGAATGAATATTTCATGCAATATAAAACTCTTGGGGCACAGAGACAAACACTGGGCTGTTAGCAGCCAGCTAGCCTACTTACTGCCAAGGCCTACAGCTAATACCAGCTGAGGAACTGATTCAAGCCATGCTCCAGTGGAGCTGCTTGGTGGCGAACAGTAAGAGATGCTGGTGGAACAAGGCAGCTCCCAGGTGGGTTTATGCATTATCGAGTGTAAAACGGGGTAAAAAAAAAAGTGTTTGGTCAGTGGATATATCCAGGATACATTAAAGTAAAGCAAATGACATAAATGTTTGGGTGACCAGGTCAGACCTTTCCCTCAACCTCCATTTCTGTAAAATACATATAGCGGCATACAAACCTAGTCAGCACAATATCTTACTCATATATTTATTTCATCCTGAGTTAGCAGTAATGTTCCTGTTACCATAGGGGGCTCTTCTCTCAGCATGAGGCATACAAAGTGGCAGGTGATGAGATGTGAATACATAATTTTCTATGGACTTTTAGTTCTGGTAAATGGGAAATATTTTAGGCTGCTATCTAGGGTCAAGATAAAGAAGATAAAGTGCCATGAAGAGGCTAGAGAAAACATATGGAATCATAACATGAAAAAAACAACATGCAATTCTTCATCGTCCAACTCATGGATTTATGTTTGTAAATCATATTCAATAAACTTGAATAAAGTTTTTGAGAAACATCAAACAAAAAGTTTGGGTTGCAAAATGAAAGTTATCTGATCATCGATTCTGGGAAACATAATGTTCAAAAGGTCAAGCTGTTGTCTATGCAAATATTAAGTGAATCTTTGGTGAAAAATCTGTTATTTTTCTACGTGTTAGTCAGCATATTTTGAAGTAAAGATTTTGGAAATTGTGTAGTTGGGATTTTCAATCAGTTTTGCTTCTCTCATTTGATACATAAGGGACGATGCAGTCCTCAAATTCAAACAAGTCCACAATCACAATTGGTACAGACTTACTATTCTCCTCACATGCCCTGTCTAAGTGTCTATTATGAACAGTGTATAGGGGTGGACTGAGCAAGGCGCTGTATGCTAATGAACTTTTGATTAACTACCTTCTTAATTTCCCTTCACAAGGAGGGAGGGGATTGGAGGATTGCGGTGCCGCACCACGTCCACTCTCCAGCTGCCTGCCTAGCATCAAAGCTAGCCTCCCAGGTGATTGATTCAGAAAGCTTGTAGCCCCTCGGGCTAATGCTAAGATAATTTATTTATCATGAGCTGTGAGTATAAGGCCGGGAGGTAATATAAGTCATCCTCAAGTCACTGTCTGTCACAGTAAGATACAATGTCAAAATAAAGGCACGTGGGAGGAGCGGATGTGATAATATGGCACATGATGAATGGGGAGGAATAGAGGCTTATAGTTGACTTGCTTTGTGCTAGTACTAAGGATTATAGCAGCATGAATTTAAAATGCTTAAAGGTACACTGACTTCACCCTGCACAACAGACAGCAGAGCACTGATTGATGAAGTGCTATATGCTTTAACATCTTTTTATGCAAACACATAAGCAACATCTCGTGACATCAGTGGAATATTATGAATTCCCAAATACTCTGCTCTGCTGTGAATATCAATTTGCTCCACATGTACTCCAAAGCCAAATGCAAGCCATACTGAAGTCATTTATAGTTTCATACAAACATAGACAGGCACTTTCTTTTTTTATGTAACATCACTTACTTTTCAACTTGTGAAAATCTCAACAAACTTGAAAAGACTACAAATAGTGTGAAGATGAAAGTAATAATGATGAAGTAAGAGTGAATGAGAACATTAAACTTATTTCTTGCATGTGTTGGACAGACCATCAATTAAGTCTAAACTAACAGGGGGTCCATAACAACTGATCGTCTGTGAAATGGGATAATTAAACGTAACTTTCAGCCATGAGGTTGCACCATAAATTGGCGAGTGCCTGCTTGAGAACAGTAAACTTTTATCGCTTGGCTACTCTGTGAAGTAAAGACAGGGCCAAGGGATCTCTTCAATCAATATGCAACCATGTACCACGCCATCCTCCTAGTTCAGGTTGCCTATATTAGGATCATATGCAATTTCAGGTATTTAATTTCAGACAATTTCATATGTGCCAGACAACTAACCATAACTTGTCTCAAGCTTGCATTTTATTTTTAGCCTCTGTAACATGGATTAACCAGGTTTCATGGACATGAAAAGAAATAGGGAAAAAGATATAGAGGATTGAGAAAGACAGGTAGAAAGAGGGAATTAGGGGAGAGAAAGAGTGAGATGTGGGGTCAGATATTGGTCACAAGTGATCTGTGAGTGTGATGAGGAGACAGAGGTGAGAGGCGCTGGGTTGGAATCTGATCACATTGGGGCTTCTTGTAACCTGAGGGCCTACAAATGCACACACAATAGATGTAAAATTCTGGTCTCATTCATTCAGACCTGAAACATTTCTACGGATACAATAACAACACTAACGACACTAACAGATGCATACATGCAGATACAAAATTATATACTACCAATCTCCCCAGGTCACGCTGTAATCCATTTGGAGATGTAGGCTGGATTGCATTTTAACGTAACAGGGATTTGGAGAAGTAGACCACAATGAATATATTGCTCTAATTTGAGAGTCTACAATTTCATTCAAATAAGTGGAAGGCTTGTAACGGGTGCATATTTAATCTCTTTCAGGAATTGCAGTGCATTCAGTATGAATTAAATGGTTTTCTCTTAGAGCTGTAACCTTTATAAAGGAGAAGAAAAGACTGGAATAGACAAAGGACAGGAGGCAGGGGAGCCTTAAACTCACAGAGCACTCATATGCATCAATGATTCATACAAGACAAGCGACGTATGGATCAGCCAATTATTCAGCGTGTAAGAGCTTTGCAAGTCTAATGATCTGATTGGTTGTAGTGGGTCATATCGTCATGGTGATGCTCATTAACCTCGTTCCAAGCGGTGGTCTTATTCTCAAAGCCTTGTTACGGTAGGTTTAGGGTCATGCTTTGTTTTGTATATGTGTGTGGCCATTAGGAGTGAGCACCATTCTCAGGGTTGAGAGTGTGTGGCATTTTGAAATGCGGCTCACCCTCTGGTTATTTCACTTCCCCTGATCATTTCCAGCTGCTTTCAGCGAGTTTCCAGTCAGGCCACACAGAGTTTAAAGACTAAACTAATTAAGTGGTTTTAAAACCAAAAGCAAAGGATTAGTTGCTTTTCTTCTTCAACTGTAAACTGAATATCTTTGGGTGTTGCCTGAAAATCCGGAGACTATTACGAAAAAACATGAGGTGACTCTCGAGGGTCACTGTCAGCTGTCAAGTCAAGGAAATGGATAAAACAAGTTGAAGTGTGACATGAAAATGTAACTTCACAGGTCAGTGACAATTGTTTTTGGTGCTAAATCTGTCTACCAAGCAACACATCGCTTGCAATGTGCAGAGAAAAGAATGCTTCATCCAGTGCACACTTGGTGCATGGGCACAATTAATTCACATGAGTTATTTTGGAGATGAAATAACTGTGTACGTGTGTATGCGTAAATATGTACAGTAAGCAGAATGAGTGCACGCATGAGTTAAAGTGGGTCTGTGTTCACATGTGTATGTTCTATAAATGTAAGGATGGTTACATATATTTGTGTATGCATGACTGAGTGTGTGTGTTTTTGTCGTTGTTTGTGCCAGGAAACATGATAAATGTCTGAATGCATGAGCGTGTGAACTTTGTATCACACAGAGAACTGGAGCATGATGCTCCATAGGGAGAGTTTTGAGAGAAGAGTTTCCTCAGACCAGAGTGATGTTCAGTGCAATATTTTGCAATCATGGCAAAGGAAGGAAGGACAATATAAGCTGGTGGAAAAATACCAATGAAGAAAATTCATTGCATTAATAAACCGAGTGTTTCGGGATGGGACAGTTGCTAATTTAACCACCAACTATTTAAACAGACTTAAAATATTTAAGAAAGTCTCCAGAGAGTTAAGTTATAACTGCCCCTTCTCACACAATTCTGTGCACTGACTCCGAGGTTCAGTATCGTTGGTCACTGTTGGTCAGTTGGCACTGAAGGCAGATTGTGAGGGTAAGTTGGGACATGGAGACCAAGGCCAAGGCCGACCTGCTACATTGATTATGGCCGAATTGCCAGCTCCACCCCCCTCCTTGTCCTTCAGATGTGAAATCCAATTTGTGGAGAGGGCGTATGTGGTTAATATCAGATTACATTTTAAATGAAGGTTAGTGTTGATTAGTGGCTTTCATTGGAACGCTGATCTCCAATTATTGTGGCCCTGATGTAAGGAGAAGGGGGAGTGTGCTGGAGAGAGAAAGATCAAAGTCAAGGAAAAGGAGAGAAAAAAAAATAATCAGAGAGAGCAGATGCTGAGAAAGTAGAGGCACGGCAACAAAACAAGCAGAAACAAATAAAAGGCAGGCAGAGTTGAATCAGAAAAGAAAAACACAGCGGGGTAGTGATGGGGGTCAGAAATGATACGCTCCTTAATGTAAATTGTCGATAGAAATTATGTTGCCAATTATGTTTTTATTGTTTTTTGCAACTTTTTGAAATTTTGGCAAACACCACTGTCAGTCAGTGTCAGTGTATGTTTCCATCAGCTACCTTAATGTGACAACATTTACATTAACAATGACACAATCACATAGGAATTTTAATGCTTCTTCCCACCTATCTTTGAACTCTTTGATAAATGAATCTATCTCCTCTTATCCATGTCAACGTTGTGGGGTTTTTAACAGCTGATGTGGGGATAGAGGCAGTGTGTACAACAATCCACTTGTTTTAATTCTTTCTAAGTGGAGAAATGAACAGTGAGTGGTACCATGATGTGAATGAAGCAGAGGCAAATATAACAACATTAAGGTCTGTTTGAGAGAAACTGTTTCCATCACATCTTCATCACATCCTCTCATTTCTCATTTCAGGTATTTCTACTCCTCATGTGTATGGGCAAATGTGTGGACGGATACATAAGTCTCTTTACATGACAGAGATTTCTTATGTATCTCTTCAGTGCAACAGTTTGTTCTGAAGTAGAGGCTGCTGCAATGTTAACCTGAAGAAAATGCTCCCTCCCCTTCTTTTGCTTTCTCTCCATTTCTCTCTCTCACTCTCTAAGCTGTGAGAGGGAGGGAGAAGGTGCTTGTTAAATGTGGAACTATTAGCAGAGTCTAGACTGTGGGTCTATCAGTGCCGTGGGCGGAAGAAACACCACGCGGCACCAGCGCTCTCATCGGAAATTGCCACTTTCTTCCAACAGGTTCCTCTTAATGGTTGTTTAGTAGACGACACATTGGGCATTAAAAATACTGCCAGTGGCAAGTGTCACATCTCAACTAATGGGAGAGTGCAGGAGAGGGAGGCAGACAAAAGGCGAAGGAGAAGAAGAATAGGGGTGTATATTTTGGGATGCGCGCAGAGTGGGGCTGAACTTGACAGCTGAACTCTGAGCTTATTTCCTCCGTGGCAGTTTATTCAAAGGCTGGGTCAGGACAAAAAGGCAGGGGTGTGAAGATTAAAACAGGCAGCCAAATTATGGGGAGAGAAGAGCTGACTTCTGAGGGCCTCTGAATGGACTTTCCTAATGTTATAAGACAGCTATTGGCTTTGTAAGTTGCTGTGATGTAAGGTGGGCTCAGTTAAATTATACACTTTAACAAGTGTAGTTGCCTCAAATACAACAGCAGAATTTTGATTCAGTCTGTCAATTAAGTTCCCTGCAAAATTAATTTGGTGACAGAAAAACATGGAACACCATAAAGAATGATGTTAGACCAGAATTTACTGTTGATGCATGTGCTTTTGTTATGGAGATGACTGTCCTGTGTATATTGACCTACACTGTTCTTACCTACACTGCAGACCTCATGGTCAACATTTTGTCACATCAAGCTTAGATGTCATCAATAAAATTAAAAATAGATGCTTTTCTTTCAGGTGTACTAGTGTTAGGATCATGATATTGTGCAAACTGGGACAAATATATGGAGCCAATAGATTTATGATCAAGGTTTTAAGTTGCACCTGTGCTTTTCCTGCTATGACATTTTAATTTCATCCTCGACTGTTCCTATGAATGAACTGCTGCCTTTTAACTGCTGCTCTCCTGCTTCAGTCTACAATAGTGGATCTATTTGCCTGTCTGTCTGGTTGCCTCTTGACCTAACTGTTTAAATCACACCTGTTCTCTCTCCCATGTCTGCTTTTGGATGCCACATTTGTTATCAAGTGTTACAGCTTAGGTTTTCCTTAGAAAAGGAGTTTGGAGAGAAAATAAAACTTAATTTTTAAGCTCACACTGGCTAAATGAAAACATAATTGCTATTTTGCATGGGTCTTTACAAATATGGACCAAACACAAGCAAAAGCAAATCCATCAGGCAGTTCCAGCCCCACCAAACACCCTCTGAAAGCAACAACTTATTGACCACCAATCAATCGGAACCAGGCAAGAGCTTGGGTCACTAATTGAATGGAAGAATGGAATTGACAGAAAAATCACATGGCAGCTGTTGCTGCGTAGGTAGTTTTCGCTGGTTGAGTGCCGTGCCCTGTATAGTGTAAACAAGGAAGCAAGTTTGATGCAAACAGCTGTTTCGCCTTCACACAACCACAACACGGGAGCTCCAGTGTTCTTGATGTCAGAAAATTAAAATTAAGAAAAAAAGACCTGTAAACATAAACTCAGAAAGATTTTCCCATTGTTAATTAAATTAGTTCAACAAAATGGTTCTGCAATGAAACCTCATATGTACATGTATAATATAAATTAAATGAATGAAGCTGTTATGAACTCACCATGAACCTTTACTTTGCAGGTGCCAGTTGTAAATGTACTTTTTTTTTACAAAAATCTTAAAAAGTGCTACCTATAGTAGCTGGAATTGGGTCATTCAATGTACTGCACAACTAAAATCAGTTGTAACTCTTTCTGTAACTTATGGGACTTACATTGCTAATGACCACTAATAAATATTTTTTTCCAAGCCTTCTAATTAATTAGGTATTTCTCACAGGGCTTCTTAGGTTTAGCCTTGTGGATGTCATTACTGCAGAATGATGGTACCATATGGCAACTAAAATGCAGCGTATTTTTAATATCTACGTTATTTCCAGTTGCATATGTTGTGGTTAGGTGGCTATTCTGTAGCCTCCTTAAGGGATCAATACACTTTAACTTATTACTGATATAAATCAAGGCAAAGACATTTGTGGTTAATGAGATGCCAAAAGATACAGCAAGATAAGCAAAACAATTCACATGAGGGCCTGGCATGATGGGTTTACAATGTGAGAGGAGAGAGAGAGGAAGACAGAGAGGGAAGACAGAGAGAGAGAGAGGGAAGACAGAGAGAGAGAGAGGGAAGACAGAGAGAGAGAGAGAGAGAGAGAGAGAGAGAGAGAGAGAGAGAGAGAGAGATGACCTTTTAATGTTTGTTTTTGTTTTGAGCAACTTCTAAGGTGACATTAAACTCACTGTCAGAACTGTAGCTTCAATTATTTATGATCCAGATTTTACATGCAAACAGGCACACACACACATGATTCTGTCACTATGTGATGAGACTGTGTGTCTGGAGACAACTGCTCAGAACTTTGATACTGAAAAGTAAACTGTTCTCATCAGACAAGCCGCAGCTTTAAATTAATTATATTTTCCTGTTGTAATTGTGTGAATAATGACTGACCTCAGTAGTTATATAATGTTGTGACACTCTTTGTCTCATAGCACAGGAGGCCACGTTGGATGGTGGATGTTTAAAACCATTGGTTTTCTCTAAACCCTGACCATGATCTTCTCTATAACATTAACCAAACACAACTAGGAACTTGGAACATTCTTAATCCAAGAAAAAGTAATTTGCCAAAACAATCCCCATTCAAGATGTACTTACAAACCTTTTGTGGATTGTCATGAATGATGCCAGGAATCAGCATTCATGCTTGACTTTTAAGCCAAGACAATGTTGATTTATCTGTATTACTGCTGAATAAATTTTATTTACTCATGAAAACCATGTAATACGGTTGAACGGAACAAACACTACTTCGATTTAATGCCTAAAATCCACCAACCCTTAAATAAAAACTGTTTATACAAGTTAATAGTGGCAGAATTTACAAGGCACTAATATATAATCTACTTATCCCATACATTGTGTACATCTTTGAAGTCAGAGCTATGAAAACCAGTGAGCTGAGTGCACTGACCTGTAATAGCTCCACATCGTGTCCACGAATCCTTACTCCTTAAAGAAGTGGTAACTCGCTGCCTTGACTCCCATGTTGGCTAAACTAAGCCTGATGCATTGATCCCACTGGTTCTTGGTGATTAAACCAATAGCTCACAACCAGAGCTGACAAATTGTTTTTCCCTTCTAAGTCTGTGTTCATCCACTGATTGCAGTCATGATTGAAACAGACTCAAGCTGTTGAGCACTGATAAAAGATCTTATTTAAGTGACAGTTTAAATCTCACCGAACTATCTAATGGGCCAATGGAAGCTCTCAATGATTGAAACTAAGAACAGTCAGCATATATTCATGTGTTAGTACACTTGTGCTTGTGCTGTGTTTGTGTGTGTGTGTGTGTGTGTATGTGGTAGATTAGATAGGTTAGATTGCTAATACTCTTGAGGTAAAAGAATAGAGTGAATTTCAATGTGTGCTTCTCTGTTTCTAATTTTTTGTGAATGTGACACATGTG
>CM076656.1:7831573-7845972 GCA_038496675.1 Rachycentron canadum | reverse complement strand
ATATATATATATATATATATAACATAAAATCTAATCTAGAGCTTCACATCGTCTTCCACCATGACCATAGAATATTATATGAAATAAAATATAAACCTAATGTCACTAATAATTACATGGCAGAAAAATACAAGCATGCTTTTCATATTCGATCTATCTCAGTCTTTTGACTGCTTTGACTTGATAATCAAAATAATAAATAGATTGTGATGTCTGTAGTGTCTGTTAGTTTGTGTGAAGGATGCTGACAGTATGGTCATATGAAAGAGCTTCAAAATAGATTAAAGAATAGTTAGATTGTCCATTTTATAATTTTACTGTGAAGAGTGAGGTGCTGGTTCTTCTGGATTTTCCACTAATATATATAATTTTTGTTCTCTATTCTCTTCAAAATGTTGCTCACCCATTGCCCTAATAAAAAGTTGTGCAAGCAAACATTTTAGTATTTCAGTATGTAATTGTTGCCATTATATTGTGCTCATTATTTGTTTGTTTACTTACCTATGTTCATTTAAGTTGTATTTGTCATTTAAGTCTTATTTGGCTGCTCTCACATCATTAGAACTCTGAAGTGGCGTTGGCAATTAAGCAGCATCACAAGACTATATAGTGATGTTTTAAGAAAACTTCAGAAGACTAGAAGACTATTCTCTTTTGCAGTATTTTACTTTGTAAAGTGTTACGTCACCTGATGTACGTGCAATTTGAATTGGTTTATTTTATTTCAATACTGTTTAATTGTCACACCCCATTAGGAGAGAAGTGTTCAAAAAGACCTAAAGCAAGAAAGCCACTTGTCTGTGTTTTAAAGCAATAACATGAATTTTAAGAAAATTTGCATCTCAAATATTGTAAACCTATCATAAAACACAGCTGCTTAACTTTTTTATGTAGTTTGTTTAATCATGGTGCCTTTTAATGAAACTGCAAATAATATGCTTCATTTATTCTTCTGACTGTGAAAGTGACAGTGGCTGCATGCATGGATTGCATAGAAGTGGATGTGCCTCTTTACCTGGAGAGGTCAGATTGTGATGACCTAGAAACATGTCATTACTACTAAAATACTGTTTCCTGATTCTGGATAGGTGTTAATACTTCGGGAAGTACATCGTTTTGTTTTTACTTTTAGGATCAATAATTGTGGTTGAATCTTAGAACAGAGGATGAGTTTTAGCTGAATACAACAATTTAACAAAAGTTGTTTTATTCTCAGGTAAATAAAGTACAACATTGTCTTTTGTTACAAAAATAAAATGAAAGCCAACCAACTTAATACATATTGGACTCCCCCATGTCAGACATAAGATGACATAAAAGTATATTGTTTTTTAAGGGACTGAGTCCTTATCTGGCAACTGCTGGTTTACTGTTCACCTGCCGTGATTGCATTGTACAGTGCAGCAGCCAAATGAAAAGGTTGCAAAATAACAGAATTAAAGAGCAAGTTAAAAAAATATTCATGGGTAGTTTCTTCAATGACAACTACACCTGTGGAGACAGGTTGACAAGTGAACAACCAAAAAAAGAAACAAAACTAAAAATAAAAACCTCATTTGTGTCCCAACTGACAGAAAACTGTTTGAATAACAATTAAATATGATTCAAGATATGAAATGTAAAGTTGTAATGATAGACATTTCAAATTGATCCTAGAGGAGAACGTCTATGAGCTCTGACTAATAAACTGACATATGGTCATAAGAAAAACAATTTACAGAGCCTCAAAAAAAAAAAAAATTCAGTGCAACTGCACAGCCTCTCCCAACTCCTAGTGTGACTGCTGTAAACATCTCAGCAGAGAAAAAAAACAGGGAGTTAATTTCATCTTCACTCTGAAAGAGTGATCCATCTGAATAAAACAATGTGCTATTGTAAATGACATGTTGTCAATCAGTGCTGGTTCTTCATTCCCTGTGGTTTGCCTGGTTTCTTATCCTGCTGCTGCTGCTGCTGCTGCTGCTGCTGCTGCTGCTGCTGCTGCTGCTGCTGCTGCTGCTGCTGCTGCTGGCCTCGACTACTGCCGGTCATTCCTCTGCCACGACCGCCAAACAGACCTTGAGAGTGACATAAGACACCAACAGAGATAAATAATAGATGAGGAAATAGAGAAACATCTGTTAATTTTGTCAGCTTTGATAAATATTATTCCATCTTCACCACCAGAGGAAGAAAATGTTACAATTACCCAAACTTTTTTGAAGTCATTCAATGGCAGACAGCTGCACTATCAAGTGTAACATTCAATTAAATACATAGCCTCTAAAAATGTCAGTGCTTCCTTGACATCTACCTATGGAAACCCTGAAAAGCAAAACACATTTTTGGCCAATATAATTTTTCTTTGTTTTTTTTTCTTCAACAAAAACCCTGGGAGTTTCCTTACAGCTGACATTTGCTGGGCTTAATACAGTAAATTTGATCTTTTATTTACAAGTGTGCACATGATAGTGTTTGAATTTTGTATTGCAAAGACACAAATTACCTGAAACTGTAATGCCAATACTGATGTTGTGACAGCAGGCAAAAACAAATGTCTCTGCAGTTGGTCTTATCAAGAGCATTTCCACTCACCTCGGCCAGCCCCTCCCCTTCCTTTGCCCTGCTGTTTGTTCTGCTGGGCACCTCCCCGTCCACGGCCCTTGGACAGAACCTCCTCCTTCACCATGTCAATGATCTCGTCTGGGATTCGCAGGTACTTGATGGTGCTTCCTCTGATGTAGCACTCAGGCATCCTCCAGAACTTGTCTCCATCCTGTCGAAGGTCATTGAAGGTGTCAACATATGATTACTGGTCAAAATATCACTTTTATAATAAATATTTTAAGTTGAGTGAACAAGCTTCAGCCTATCTTTTCTGACGGTAGGACAGCTTTGCGCTGTGTTGTTTTGCAATGAGAATTTGTTGTCATTTCCAAATTTTATGTATAGTTATCACAGGCCAAAATAAATAACAGCACACAACGAAGTGATGGTTAAATGCTCCTGGGGTATTGGCCATAAACATTTTGTCAATATGCGTTCTTCTCTGTACCCAAGTACTGTTCCAATTCAAAGTCCTCATCTACAGATCAAATATCCGGTGTTCTCACTCTACCTATTTTATGCATCTGGATATGACTTGTGCGGACTTGGGAAAACTAAGTATCCCAGCATGCATTGCAAACCAAACTGCCACAACAGTAGAAATTTTGGTCAAGACTCAAAGCTGTAACAGGTTTCACCCTAGGACTGTTATTATATTCCTTCATTAAGCTTTGATATTTTTTCCAGGCAAGAAAGTGACCATCTAGATTATTATGTGTTGTTGCTGCAGCAAATCAAATTTTCCTTGTAATAAATGAACTTTGGTGTTGGAGTATGAGGCTGAATATGTATATACTAAAAGAATAGAGAAAAAACTGCTTCTGTAGGCTAAGGTGTCAAGTATTTAATGTGACCTCGCCTTACACTTGAGCAATAGCAGGAACCTGGCTCTCTTGAATTTAAATGAAATAGAACCCTAATTCATGTCATTGCTAACACCCATATTTGTTCCACTATTTCATGTCAAAATGACTGCTGTGAAAAAGGTCTATTACACCAGGTTTATGCAAGACATGCTTGAGCATTACATACACTTGTTGTATGAGTTCAACTCATTAGAAGCTTGCTAATATGTTTAATACCAACTTTCAAATCATATCATTCCTTTCAAAATGACAAAGATCACAGAATTTGACAGACATTAAATCATAATTCTGCATCAGCAAGGCCACTCTCAAAGAGAAATCAGTAACCTCAGGAAACAAAATTGGATACTTCAAACTTGGATTCATCAATTCATAATGCTCTTACTTATTACTCCAATCTTTGTGAGCTTCAGCATATTTTAGCCTTTTCATTCTGTTACCATTCCAAAAAAGTGGTTTCTTGGCTGCTGCCCTTCCATAAGGACCATTCTTAGTCAAGCTTCTTTGGACTATAGATGGGTCAACTTGGCATTCCGATAAAGCTGCCAGATGCTGAGCCAGGTCCTTGCTGGACTTCTTCCAGTCTCTCAAAGAAGAAACTCTGAGAAGAGATTTTGAAAGTTTTCTTTTCCTTCCTTTGTCCTTGACCTCTCATGATTGTTCAAATTTCTTTATAACAGCTTGAATACCACATCTTGAGTATCCAGTTTCTTTGCTGATTTTTCTTCGAGGGTGGCTTTGCTGATGCAAAATTATGATTTGTCAATTTTTGTGATCTTTGGCATTTTGAATGGAATGTTGCGATTGAAAGTTGCTCTACCAATGAGTTAAACTCATGCAACATATGTATGTAATGTTCAAGCATGTCTTGCATAAACTTGGTGTAATAGACCTTTTTCACAGCATAATTTTGACATGAAATAGACAAATACAGGTGTTAGCAAAGCCATTAATTAGGGTTCCATTCCATTTAGGTTTAAGAGAGCCAGGTTGCTGCTATTGCTCAAGTATAAGGGGAGGTCATACTAAATACTTGCCGCTTTAGTCATTTTTTTAATACTGCATACACATTTCCTGTATATTCTGGCTGTATTCTAATAAAGAGACAGAAATAATTATATATGGCAATTATAGCATTGTTTAAGCAACAAATCTAAGGGTGACATAAGACTTTTTAGCACAGTACTGACATATCAGATGTGCATATTTTTCACAGCATAATTTTGACATGAAATAGACAAATACAGGTGTTAGCAAAGCCATTAATTAGGGTTCCATTCCATTTAGGTTTAAGAGAGCCAGGTTCCTGCTATTGCTCAAGTATAAGGGGAGGTCATACTAAATACTTGCCGCTTTAGTCATTTTTTTAATACTGCATACACATTTCCTGCATATTCTGGCTGTATTCTAATAAAGAGACAGAAATAATTATATATGGCAATTATAGCATTGTTTAAGCAACAAATCTAAGGGTGACATAAGACTTTTTAGCACAGTACTGACATATCAGATGTGCATATTTTACTACACTTTGTCAATTCCATTTTACGTCTGTTTGTGGAGATTAGACTATTTTGTAGTACAGTCAGGGATAGTTGTGTTGAAGTGTAACCTGTGCCAGGCTGAGCTGTTGATATTGGACACTGTTCCAACTGGAAATAGTCTTCTGGTCTTGGGGTATTGAAACTTATGAATTAAGTGCAGACTTGCAGACTGAATGTTCTGTATGCTCTGTAATAAGAAATGGCTTTGGTTTCTGTCTTTTACACTCAGAGACATGCTCCTTGGCTATAAAATACTGACTTCAAGCTACATATTAAAACTGGACCACATAGATGTATGCCTTCTTTACTGTAGGAAGCACTCTGTCAACAGCAGAGAAATTCAAGATGAGCATTACCCTTGAGGTGCAGATGACTTCTCTCAGATTAATGTTCATCCAATTGTCACAGCTCACCAGATGACCGTTGTATGTCTCTCCATTCTTAAGCTCTACCAGCTGAAGAGAAAGGTGATTGATAGACATTAAGTGTTTATTGTTTTAATAAACAACAAAAACAACAATAATAAGAATAATAATAAAAAGGCTTTTCATGGTACAACCTACTAAATAATTAACTATAGGCTGCACAGATAAACAAAAACACCCTGGGCAGCTAAACCTGAGTAAGTGGTTGCCAGTTATACTTAAACTATTAAACTAAACTGCTTAAACTAAACTAATGATTTAGATGAGAAACTAACAACAATATAAATAATTATCTTAGTGCTGACAGACTTTAAACGACAAAATATTAATTTCTTATGAAATACTCTGAAATGCTGGTTGTCTTATATGCAGATAGAGCTACGCGTCTCCTCACCATTGGATGGTTCTGGGCAGTCTTTAGCAGAGATAGGGGAAGCTGCAAATTGACAGAAGAACAGTTAGAAATTCGTCTGCCATTAATATTGTTTAGTTACTGTAATTAATCAGCCAACCAGAATTGCACTTGAAGCAGGACACTGGTTAGACCCAGTTGCATGATGCAGTACACATAATGCACCTAGCAGTGTTATTCCTTATTCCAGTGAACCCAGCTTCACTGACATTGCGTTTGGCAACAGGCAATGGTGGTATCTCTAACATGCAGCTGCTCAAGGTATTTTCAAAGTAGTGACTGACTAAACTTACAAGTTAGTTAAAGATCAAAATGCAGTACTCACCAAATTCATTACAATACTAATTTCAAGTACACTATGATTCAAATAATTTTTCAGTCATGCAGAAAATAAACTTTACCGATTACAAATGTTAATTCATGATTTCACAGCTGTGTAGGCCGCATGATCTCTGCTTCAAATGAAGTGACTTAGTATTTTTTATTTTGACAGTCAACGAGCTTTGCAAATCACAAAAATAGTGCGTTATATAGATGCACAACCCAGCCTGATTAAGATGTTTGCCAAACACTGTAAAATCTGTGTAATGTAGCATCAGCAGCTAACGTCACTTAGCTTACGTAACCTTAACGAACATTATTATCACTAGGCGCTTCAATGCTGAGCAGCTAGTATGCTACTGAAGATGTAAAAGATCACTATCAACGTTTACATGAGTCCCGAGGTTAAATACTTACCATTGCAACGATCTCTTTCTATTTTATTTTTTTTATTTTTATTGGTTTCAGTCTCGGCCCTTCAGCCACACGATTTTGCCCCCTTTCTTCTTCTTCTTCTTCTTCTTCTTCTTCTTCTTCTTGTGCTCGTATTTCCAGGACCTCAATTTCTCGCGCTAGTGCCACCTAGTGAGTAGCCGTACCGGAGGCTGATTTCCGAACCGCACATTTATTACCTTATTTTAAGGACCCTGTTCTTAACCTGTCCCAAAAATGTCACAAGATCCAAGTCATTAATTATTTATTAATGACCTGGATCTTATTATTTTCTCCAACTAATTGGAGAAAAAAACGTTTTAAACGTTTGGGGGATCCGCAACAACAATAGCTAAGGATTTAGTCGATTGGGATAGTAGTGGAATGTACTAGCAACAAGTCTACCAGAAAGGAGGCAAAAGCTAACTACGGAAGATCGGGTAGTAACGGCTCTGATGACACGGTGAAAATAGTTAAAATCCCGGATAAGAACAACAGCAGTAGGTTCTATGATCAATGTTGTGGCAAGAAATAACGTAGAACAAAACAGTGATTGGAAAGTCATCATTATTTTGAACAAAGATAGTAGCCACTTCAACCCAATTAAAGTTACCAAGGAAAATTGAGAAGGAGATTGGGAAAGTTAAGTTTGCGATGTACTTAAACAACAGAAGACTTCCGATATTTGCAAAGAATAAAGAACAAGAGAAAAAAGATTTTGAATAATAAAAGCATTCATGGACATAAAGTGAAATCACACATTACCAAGGGCATGTGTGACTGACAGAAAATAAAATAAATAAAAAAATTAATATAAATGAGGAAAGAGTAAATAGGACATAAATGATGAAAGACAATATCCAAAATAGTGCAACCACTGTTCATAAGTTAAAAAACGAACTTAACTTGTGGACAAAGTGAATTTTGTTGCATTTATCTGCAACATAGACTAAATAGCTTTGCACATCATCCAGTGCAATGCTAGAAGCTCAATTGCAAATAGCCAAGCAATGTGAAAGAAGTTATGAACAAGGTGAGGGACATTTATCAAGGAAGTGCTAGGTTTCAGGAAACTGTCTTGTCATATGTGTGGTTATTGCAATATGTAAATCAAAGGGCAATATTAAGTGAGTAAAGGTTTATCATTTGTGTCAGTTAACGTTGGGAATGTTTCAGGAAATAGCAGGAAAGGGCAGTAAAAGAGAAATATTGTGTCAATACTTTAATGCTCATATCAATTTATGGGGAAGCAGTCATACAGATTAAAAAAAAAGTTTCAAACATCGCCACAGTTGGTTGTGATTGTTTCATGATCTTGTGCTTTTTGAATGTAAACATATTTTCAGAAAAGGCCATCCTCACAGTAGATGGTGTTGATGCTAAATGTAATTGGAACAAGTTTAAGAATAATGTGTAGTATTTTGAGGAAGTATAAATAAGATAGGTAATATAGATGAATGTACAAATACAGTTACAAATTTAATAGCAGACACAACATCAGCGTATGTCCCATTCTCACCATTTTAAAATGGACTTTTAAAATGGTGAGAATGAATTTAAATCAAGATTGATTTCAAGATTGTTGTGTTGTATTGTATTGGAAACAGTTTTACAGGTAGTGCATGGTGAATACATCAAGCACTCCTCCCTGCCCTCCTTAGGTGCCACCACTTCTCCCAATTATAAGTTATATATACTAACCTCTTCCTTTGTCCCTCCTTTTTGACCTTAGCTAGTGTGCATCCTAGTTTAAACTACACACTGTCAAACTAGGTATATGCAACTAAATGTTGAAAAGAAATCAACAGAGATCATTGAAAAGAAAATGAAAGCTCTTTCTGCCTGAATCTTGGACTCATCCATGGGTTTCCTTCACACACTCAGCCTACCCCACAGACAATTAATTTTTTTAAAGCCAAAAGGTAGACAAGTTTCAGATTTTTTCATTAAGGTTATTTTTATGGACAATAAGACAAACTCCAAAGAATGCTTTGCTAGTACAAGCTAGTGAACATCCCTTGCACTCTGAAAAACGAGTTACCCCATAACTCGTTTTTTGCGGGTTGCTACCCAAGTTGTGACTAGCTAACATTAACTTCCATGGGGCCTCTTAGGAGGAAACCTCAAAATGTATTCTTCATTTGAGGGAGCCCACAATTAGAATTCCTACCATGTGCTATCAATCTAACCATGAGGTCCATATGTGTAACAGCTACCTCAAGGTCCTGCTCACTTTAAAGGTAAGCATTTGTCCACCAAGGCCATTACTCACCAATCAGTGTCAAGATTATGTAACAAATAATACCTTTCACCATGTCAGCATACAGTGCAAGAATTTGATTTTACACATCACTAAAATGGTAGACTATGAGCTAGCTAGTGTCTTCAGATTAGTATTTTATATTTGTTTACAGTGGCATCTATTACGTTGTGTTATTAACATGTTTAACATGATTAATTTATTTATGGATGATGGTCATAGTAAAAAACATTGTATTGTAAAATAATAAAATAATTGAATTAGTCTGACTATATAAGGAAGGGATTTATTCAATATTGGCTAAATTGAAATAATTAAAAAGATCCACACATATTGTTCTTGCCCATTCTGGGGTAAAGGTAATGAACACGCAGATAAATTAGCTGCCTACAATAAGATAGCACTTAAAGAACAAGTGATCTAGGGTTAGGGTTAGAGATTATAGTAGGGGAAATGCAAAATCATTTGTTAGAAGAGACATAATCAATGTCTTGCAGAAAGCAAGAGTATGAGCTGTCATACTCACAGTCCTGTCCATTTTCTAAAACAATTCTGTGCTGTCATCCAAGTCATCAGGTGGTAATATTGCAAAAAACTAGGGTCCTACAAATGTGGTCCTGAAATTGCAGCCTTTAGAGATAACGCAGAAAAAAACAATATGAAATCAAACTCTACATTATGCTGAATGAAATATGTCTGGATAATGCACCATATTGACAGTCAAAATATTTATTTACCAAGTCATATATTTGAGTGAAACACTAAATAAGTAGTAAATAAATAATAGTACTTTTTAAAAAATCTGTATACAGAATAGATGCAATCCATGAACTATTTATACAAATCAATAAAGGCTTGAAATCCTATGAAATGCCCATGAAAAAACAGCCTTTTCTGTCTCTTAGCATTTTGTCCCTTTCCTATTTTGTCTGTGACATTTATATGCTATTATTTAAATAAAAGAACGTGATAAATAATTTACTAAAGCAGCTGGTCACTGCAGTTATCAAGAAACCTTACTCAAACAACAGGAAAATAGTGTATTTATCTGGGACTATTTTTAGATGCAGATCAATACACATTTTTGATCTAGTGAGTATTTATGACAGCAGAGTGGTTGACTCAAACTACATTGCTCACATTCAATGTAATCTACAAACAACAAACTCAGTCCGTGAGTGTAGCTCACTGATGTCAAATTCTTTAAAAAAAAAAAAAAATCATTACGCTCCAACTTGTTATCTAGTTGAGGACGAAAACACTGTGTCATTGCAGACGCAAGTACGTCACGTCTCACGCAACCTGCTGCGAAGGCTACCGGCGGTCACGCTTGTGGCAAAAACAGTCGTCATCTGTGGAGGGTACAGAGGGTTGTTAAGGCTGTGGTTCTTAATAAAGTCCAAGAAAAAAAGCAACGCATTTCCTGCTACAGGACGACAGATGGATAACAATAAACGAACTGTGGTTGTTACAGGTTTGTTTTTTGTTTTTCTCTTTAAGATATCGTTGTTGCCTGCCGGCAGAGTGTGAAGTGGAGAAAAAGTTAATGGCGTCAGGCTGTTACTGCTTCACTACCCTAAAAAAAAACGTTTTATTAATAGTTAAACGTTGTTAAAACGTTGTGTTGTATTTCTCACACAAGCAGAGGCTGTTGACAGGTAGATGAAATTATCCTTTGTCTTGTTTCGTATCTCTATAGTCTAACACTATATGACAGACAAACATTTGTGCAAAATGTCATATCTAACATTGTTCACTGGGAGCTAGTTGATTGTGTGTTACCTCTAAAAATATAAAAATTTTCTTCCTGATACTATGAATTGATTTGAGTACGTTACTTTCAAGGAATGTGACATATATTAGTTTATGAAATGAAGCCATCTCACACTATCAGTATCAAGGCTACCATTAATACCCTTCTATTTATTATATATACATGGAATGCATGTATATCCACATCCACAAAAACAGTGATAAATAAAGTAGAAAAGGTAATGTGGTTTTCATCTGTAGAACTGGCAATGGGTGATATTGCCTGCCAGTCTAATAAAGACATTTAGCAACTTTTCCAAGAGAGTCCCTAAGTCTTTCTTCTATATTACATTGTATTGTGAGTGTCATCTGCTGTCAAACAGTTGGACGACTTCTCAACATGAGGCTTCACTCCAGACCTGGTGGTATTGTGGGGTTACAATTTATTTCATGTTTACTATAATATTCAAATCTAGACCTACAATTATTTTCACCTGTGTCCTACCAATGTTTTTTAGACAGTTTTTCTTATCCGAAAATATGATTTGCTATGTAATAATTACAGTATTATTAATCAGTGAATAAAATTATTATACTCAAGGTTGTTTTTCCAAAAACAAGGCTCAGTACAACACCCCTTTCAGCCAAAGTATTATCTGAACAGAATTAGCAGAGACAGTGACTTGGTGTTTAAGACACAAAGGTGCAGGAGCTTGCAGTCCCAGCTGATAGAAGATATGTAGATTGCCTGGGAACAGCATCTTCACAATAGCTGGTCAGCTGGCAGCTGCCCTCTCTTTCTACTCCTTTTCAGTAGCCTGTCAAACAGACAGACCCACCCAACCCCCAGGGACCCACAGAGGGGGGCTAGTTAGAGATCCCTATATAAATAAGCCTGAGTGAATATCCATAGGCTGCTGCTACAATATTTTTGTAAGTTACATGGAGTGGTGCAGGGAGATATTTTTAATGACAGTGATTGATATTACTTTGAACACTGCAGATTCATAAACTCGAACAGCATATATTTAGTGCAGCAGCATCTCAGTTTTTTGTGTATGGGTTAAAAATATTAAACACTTGGTATACAGTATAAAGTTGTAATACAATTAGTATTACAAATGCTGAATTTTTGTATCTTGCAGTCAAACCAAATTATGGTAGGCATCCTTACCAAGTCAAGAGTAGGTATTCCAAACACAAATAAAATTAATACTTGTAATGTATTTCACAACTGTATTTTATCATTGTTCTTGAAAATCAAATTGTCATTAAATCACTGCATTTCATCTCCAGTGTAAAAAGAAACAGATTTCAGTGATCCAGTATAATACAGTATAGTATTAGTACAGCAACTGAAATAACTGACATGTTTTTTTATAGGTTTCGGGCCATTTGGAGAGCACATGGTCAATGCCAGCTGGGTTGCAGTGCAGGTTTGTATTAACTCTCAATTGCTTTTATAATGCACATATTCAGAAATTACACTTAAATGCTGAATGTTTTGAATTTGCAATGGATTTGTTTAGAATTCATACAAGACATTGTGAATTATATACTCAGGGAAATAAATTCTTCGAACCTTTTCTAAAATGTTAAATATTTATAAAGAAATTGAATTTTGAAGGTCCCCATCTCTGTCATGTTATTAGCAAGATTTTGCCTGTCTGTATGGTGCTTATATGATGCTCTGATATTTGCGACAGGTTTCACACTATACAGCAGTGTGTCTTGGAGGTTCCCTGTATCCTGCTGGGGATACTGCATGTGGGGGATGATGGTGGTGTCTAGACGGACTTGATAAGGATATTAAACACAAACAAAAGGCCTCTGTAGTGGGGTCACAGATGTGGTTTGACAGGCCTCTTTTCAAGACAAGTGTCCAGGGCTATTTGTACGACAGTGAAGTGGGGGAGGTGTCAGCTTGCTGTGAGTCTGACACATATTTGTCTTATTTAAAATATATGGAACTGCATATTTTATTTTTTATATTTTTTTTTATAACCATACTGGTTTTGTATGGGAAGGCACAAATTTTTTGGTAAGGAAAAAAATGACCTTAATTTTTAAAAATGCACCAAAAAATTCAGTTAGTATATAACAAAAACCTTGACCATAGATCGTTGTCATCTAAATAGTTCTAAATAATATTGTCACTGCAAAATAATAATGAATGGCCCTCCACATTTTTCTCATGGTCTGAAAGAAACTGTTTAAGTGCGAAAAAGCTTATTAGTGGACCTTTAGTGGACCTTTGAGTTGAGATTAATTTGTCACACTTACCAAATAATAAATTTGAATTCTTGAGTATTATCAGCTTTTGTATGGTTTTGTTTTTTTCACAGTTAATTTGTTTTTGGACAATATTACATACCACCACTGTCCTCATTGTTTTGAAAATATTTTGGGCTGAAGTCAGGTCATCTGAACATTTTTCATGAATTGTTGAACAGAACAGGCCTGTATTTATTAAATTTAATAAATATTCCGAGACAAATATTTGTTCTAAAAAGGGCTTTATTATTTTTAACATTATCTAAACTGAGAGTAGTATAATGGAGTATAGTGCTAACACAGAATTTTGCTTACATATGTTTTCTTACATCACTGTTAGACTCTTTAAATAAAAATATCCAAGAGTTGTTGAGCTGGAGGGTTAATTTTTTTGTGTTCAGAAACAGAAGTTTGGCCAAAAATAAATAAATAAATAAAGTAATTGCAGCGGCCACCTTACTAGTTCTGAATATTCAACCATATCTCATGACAAGAAGCTCTCCATGTCATGGAGAACTGGAATCTCCAATAACAACCGTGCAACTCCATTGGCTGAGAACGGCAATGAGATGTGATTATAAGCTTTTGAGGCAATAGGTAAATTTGGATATTTTGTCAAAATCCATAAACCAACAAATGTCTTAAATTGTGGAAAACATTTATGATTTTCTTTTTTACATTATAGAGACTAGAGGAAGTGTTAAGTTATTATTAACACAATGCAGTGTGCACAATGCACAATGCAACTATAACACAACAGTTGGGATTGACTAAAAACAAGGCTTTGCACTAAAATACAGCTGTGCCAATTCTACATATCAAATCAAGGAAGTTAGATATACAAGATATATAATACCTGCCTTTAATAAAAGTGTATCATGTTCTGGAGTTGGAAGTAAATAAAGTAAACTATTGTGGAGAGGGACAATAAGAAAGGCCCAATAGCTAATCTGGTGGAGCATGTGCCACAGGTTGGAGTCTTTGAGGATTTGATCATAGGCAGTCCAACCATGTACTTTTCCCAGAGTCTTCTTTTCATCCTGTCAGGAAATGAAGAAGCTTGGATTGGGAAGTGAAGTGGACTTGCATGTGTATGAGGTTCCTGTAGAGTACCAGACAGTCCAGAATTTGGTTCCTTCGTTATGGAAGCAATATCATCCACTGGTAAGAGGACAACATGGTGTAACCTCACATTGCTCTGCTGTACTGCGTAGCTATGGCAACTTATTTTATTCTTACAGGTCTTAGGTCTATGGATTAATACTTAATTGAATTAAATTACATTACAAATTACAAAGTTAATTAATTTAAAAACACACTACTTTGACCCAAATGCAACTGCCTCACCCTGTCTGTAGTCACCACTCTGTGGTGTGATGCAATAGCCTGTCACCCTTGAAGACTAGTTACAAAATTCCTCAATCTTATTAACAAGTTCTTCTCAAGTGTTCTATTATATATATATATATATATATACATATATATATATATATACATATATATATATATGTATATATATATATATAC
>CM076656.1:7504138-7831231 GCA_038496675.1 Rachycentron canadum | reverse complement strand
TATAATAGAACACTTAGTATAGTATATATATATATATATATATAGTTCTATACAAGTCCAAGACACACCGAGCAAGAGATAGCAAGAGAGAGAGAAGCTTGCGCTAACTGCTAAGCTAAAGTATCTAGCTGATTTGTGTAAACAACTCAATTAATCTGAGATGAGACACTACACTTTCAGTAGCAAATGAAATTAAAAAAAAGTAATATAAAAGAGCCTTAAGATTAACTAAAATGAATGAAGTAAGTCAGTTAGAATGTACTCTGAGTAAGCATGTGCACTGCATTACTTTTTAAAAAGAGAAAAGGGGGAAAACATATATAAAAACATATATATTGTCATTTAAATGAACTGAAACATTGTTCCTAGGTGAGAAAAGCAAGGAAAACATCCAGGAAATTCCAATCAGGCACCTTGCAACCTTAGTGATACAAGCTAATACTAGAATAATAAATCTAGTATTAGAAGTGTGGAGCTATTGAGCTGTATTACACTCACTGCAGATGGACAAAGTTGTTGGTTGACCCCTATTTGGAACTAAGGTCTCTATGAGCAAACAAAAATTTTGCATTTGAATTTCAGCTGTTAATTTGTGCCATTTTTGCTACAATTGAAACAGCCACAGATTCCTTTTTTTGACCAATGAGCACCTCAGGTGTACTGAAATACATGTAAGGAGTGGAAACAGAGAGGGGCAGGGGGGTAGTCTATGGGACAGTACTATTTTAGTAAATCTGGCTTTATTTGCTTATTGTTTCCTTGTTTGCCAGTTGGTAGTTCATGTTGGAGTGTCAGGTATGGCGACCACTGTCACACTAGAAAAGTGCGGCAGAAATCATGGATATAAGGATCTGGACAACAGCAGCTTCTGTCCTGATTCACAGTGCTGCATTGTGGGAGGCCCGGACTGCATCGACTCAGTTATCGACATGGAATCGGTCTGCAAGAGTGACCACTCCAGGGCTAGGAGTAGCTGTGTCTGTCTCCAAAGATGCTGGAAGGTAATTTTATTTTTCCCGTTTGAATCAGCCTTTTGTTTTGCTTTGCCCTCGCCCCCTGACAACCAGCTTCAGCTTTTATGGGATAGAGGCAGAACAAATAATTGCTCTCTGCATTACGAAGTGCATTTAATTGACTATTTCTACTCAGTTTGACAGTATGACTGAGAGCTATCTGAAATCAGATAACAATATATGTGCTAAGATTTTTTTTCTTTTAACAAATGGTCAATAAACAGCTAAGATAAACAGATTTGTTAAGAATGCCGTTTAGAGTAGGGCATTTTACAATTACAAAAAACAAATAGTGTCATCTGGTGGAAAAACTGTGTAATGGCAACACTTCCTTTACTCAACTCATACATACTGTACACTAAGCTGTAACTTTATCAGGAAAACCATGTTGTTATTTTTGAGTTTGTAGTTTGTAGGTGTTTCTGTATAATTCATTGTATTGAACTGTATTGCTTTATTATAGTGTAATACAGTTAAATAGTACCACAAACTAAATCCTTCAAAATGATCATGCAGTTGAATTAACAGCCATCTGAAACTGTTTCAACAAAAACCGAACATTATAACCATCATGAAGGTAGGGTTGTTTTTTTTTTTTATAAATCATTATATATTATATATAGGACTGTTTTATTAGACTGCATTACTTTTAACTAGAAGTGTATCCTTGACATATCTGTGCTCAAATTTCATGCTTCAAATCAGCATACATGTGATACTGATACATAGATATACCCATGATAAGCTAGACTCTGTAATGCTAAGATATTGTCTAGTTTATAATAGCAATATCAACAGTTATAGGTTTGAGCCAGCCTTATAAATAAATGTGCATTTTGGACAAAATGGAGAATAACATAATTGATCCTTCCAGATGAATTGATAAATGCATGCGAACAATAAACAATAAATAGCTTTTATTTGATCTTAAATTTAAATGTCCTGCTTTCTTCCATGACAGATATCTCTGTGATTTCACCTACTACACGTCTCTATACTTAAGCCATGGCCGCTCTGCCTTCCTCCATGTGCCTCCACTTGGAAAACCTTACAGCAGGGAAGATCTTGGTCGAGCACTGAAGGCCATCGTCCAGGCGATGCTTGAACGTCTGGACCAGGCTGAGAAGAAAATACACCTCAAGCAGCACTTCCACTAAGTGACCTTCAGATGTGAACCAGCCTCTTCAACACTCACAACACAAGAGAAATTGCACTTAACCACAAGTAGCCAAATTTATTTCTTTTTTTCATTGTTATCTTTACTTGAACAAAATTAAAACTTCAGCATATGGGATGTTTTTATTGTTTGCTTTTCTTTGCTTTAGGTTTGTGCTTTTTGTTTAACTAAGCCTTATTGATTATTGTTTTGATAAAAAAAAAAATGGGAGTCTGAAGACAACCCTTGGTCACATTGTAGCATAAGCTTTTTCTTACTTCCAAGGAACAAGAAACATTGTGAATTTTGGAGTTTAAAATATGTGAATAACTAGGTTCACTAAAAGCTATTTGTTGATATGCAGTTCAAATAATGATCTAGAAGATCTGTAATGTGGCAGATATTACAACCTATGTCCCCAAAAGTGATTGCCATTATTGCACCTATAGTGTAAGAGTTATTGAAATGGTTATAGAAGTTTCATTTGGCAGCTGTTAAATGTACTTGACAAATTTACCCTCTGTAAATGCTTCATTCTCAAATTTTGAGTTTGAATTTTTGAGTTTCATTCTGTACAAGAACAGGTTGTCCATAATTGGCCAATGTACATTTTTCTAGCTACTCTAAAACCAAACTGCTATTTCATGTTTGATTTTAAATTGTTTCTTGAGTCTTTTTTCTTTATAAGAAGTTCTAAATTTGCCTTCTTTTACAAAGGTTATTTAAATCAGGGAACAGGTTGGTTCCAGCTCATTTTTCCCCAGTTTCTTGGCCCAATTCTGACAGAGAAACAAAATTAATCTCACTGAGATCTGGTCTCAGTCTGTGTAATGTTGTTTTTCTGATCTCAAATCTGTTAGTTAGTAAAATTCACATTGTGGGTTTGTCAAAATTCTATTATGGTAGCACAATTATTTGACAAAATATTGAGCGAGAAACGTTCCAAATTGCAAAATCCAGGTTTTTCTTTTTTCTGAATTTGTGCACTAATTGTCTCAATTAAAACTTTGCACCCTTGATTGAATCAGATGTAGCTGCTAATCTTACGTTTGGATTTGATGAGATTAAATTATACTGTCAGTTCAGTCAGAGTTGGGCCTGGACTTTTATGTAGCACTTTTTGTTTGTGTATTATTCATTTTTACTTAATTAACTTACTTAATTTGGACATTTTGTCATTGGTATTGGCATTGGCATTTTCAGGCAATGCATGTAATGAAAGTCACTTTAACTTTTAATAGCCTTCTAGACATACACACTTCCATTTTTTATATTTTTGTCCCCCATTAATTATCATTATGAATGAGAGTTCTGCCTTGGGTGATACATGCTTTATTTTCCTTAGCTTTGCTTTTGCTTTCATAATGATCTATTTGACAAACTGTAGCATATTCATTCACTGTAATGGTGCCACTTAAAGGTGTAACTGTTCCAAATGTTAGTTTGTCTCTTTCACTGTATACCATTGAGGCTGCTGGGTTGTCAGGAAGGCTACAGCACCTAACACAGATTCAGTTTTTAAGGTTTAATAGGAATATTAGCAGAAAATGGTGTATATACTGTTTCAGTGCCGTACACACAACTACCTGCCTGTGGGAAACACAATTTAGTTTGTACTAAATGTTTGGTTTTTGTTTGATCACTGTGATCACTGTGCTTGTTGCTGTAGCAGTAGTGGCCTCTCCTTAAGTGCATATTTTTTCACCCATGTAAGTTGGTGGCAGTGAGATTGAGAAAATTGTCATTATTTTTGGCAGTTTATTCTAATTGCTATTCAACATCATGGTTAATAAATGGGGTTTAACTTCTTTTTAGTATCTTATGGAATTATTGAAATGATGGGCAGGTTTTAGATCTAGGTTTGCACAGCTGCTATTTTTACTTTGTGGCTTTTTGGGTGCAGAGAAGTAAAAGGGTTGTTGAGGAGCTACCCATAAAATATCTAATAAACCTCACATTTACATATGAGGTGAACTCTGACTTTCTCATGTGCCTTGCTGTTGTTTATGTGTGTTATGAAAAAGCCTTAAATGCTCAGCAGGTCAGATCAAAGATAAGATACTGATGATGTACATCAGATGTGTGGCTACCTCAAAAATACATTTTTTGTACTGTGTTGTAATAACATAATTGCTCTGTGATATATATTGTGAATTCCTCTGTTTAGAGAGCATTCTCTGAAAAGATGTTTTCTTCTGCTTCTGACATTAACAAAGCACTATTACAATAAGTAATGTTAATGTTAATTTGTGAACTGAGAGGCTTTGAAAAAAAAAAATTTAAGGATTACTAGTAATGTATTTGTGTCTGTTATTTCAACTTTGTATTTTTTCCATTTTCCACACTTATGATGGACTGATGAACACATGTAATTGACCTGTCAACTGTGCAAATACAGTCCAAACGGTGGGCATTAAAGGCCTTAATTAAAGATCATAGATGTTACAATGAAGCACCATGCTGATGAAAAAGAATTGGCTGATTGAATTCTGCACACATGGTCTTGGCTGCTGCAACACTAAAAAAGTGCCAGAACTCCATTACACAAATAAGAGCTTTTTGCTCATGAAATCATACTATTTTAGGACCCAGTATGTAAAGATCAGTATACTGTAAATCTAGTGGGAATTCCAATGCTTGTACTTTGCATATATGCTAAATACACCACCAAAACAGACCTGGAAATCCATGGTATTACCAACATTGCTTAACTTTAATATTTATCTTCTCAAGTAGACCCCATTCCTGTGTGTTTAGTCCATGTGTGATTTAAAGTTTCAACAAACTCCATATACATTACTAACTCAGCAGATATACTATATATACATTTAAGCCAAAAAATTATTCATACCCAAGGCAAATTTTGACTTAGTTACCTTTACTCAACCAGCAAGTTTTTTCTTGATTGGAAATGACACAGGTGTCTCCCAGAAGATAAGACGATGTACAAGAGGCATCATTGTGGAAAAAAAAAGCTCTTATTTACATTTGAACAAAAAGTAGCATGACTAAAATTATTCATACCCTTCTCCATAATCATTAGAAAAGCCTTTATTGGCTATTACAGCAATCAAAGGTTTCCTATAATTGCTGACCAGCTTTTTGCATGTCTCCACTGGTATTTTTGCCCATTCATCTTAAGCGATGAGCTCCAACTCCTTCAGGTTGAAGGGTCTCCTTGCCATCAACTTGATCTTCAGCTCCCGCCACATATTCTCAATTGGATTCAAGTCAGGACTCTGGCTGGGCCACAGCGAAACATTAACGTTTTTGTCTGCTAACCATTTCTTCACAACTTTCGCTGTGTGTTTTGGGCCAGCACAGGTGTTACTTTTGGCTTCTGACCACATCCTCTGAGTATTTTTTTTAATAATACTTTGCACTGTAGCCACTGGAACTTGAAAACATTTAGATATGGCCTTATAGCCGTTTCCTGACTTGTGAGCATCCACAGTGCACAGCCTCAGTGAGCTCCTTTGTCTTAGCCATGGCTGGCCACAAACCAACTGCAGAGAGCTGCTGTTTTTCAACTGTTGAGCTGATTAAAACAGCTGTTCCCAATGAATCAGGGTAATTAGGATGCTTTAGAACAGCTTGGACTAATTGGAATGGTACAGAACTTTGGATTTTCCCATAGACTGTGACAGTTTGCAAAGGGTATGAATAATTTTGGACATGCCCCCTTTTTTTTAAATGTAAATAAAAGCTGAGAAATATTTTTTTGATGATGCCTCTTGTACATTGTTTTATTATCTTCTGGGAGATGCCTGTGTCATTTCCAATCAAGAAAAAACTTGCTGGTTGAGTAAAAATAACTTTAAGTCAAAATTGCATTATGAATAATTTCGGGCTTGACTGTGCATATATGTGTATGTGCGTCATTTATTCACATCATTATTATTAATTTTTATGTCTCTCGTAAAAGTCAAAGGAAGGGAGGATATCTGTCCGATATTTCTCTCATTTTCTCAACAGTGGCTCATGATTCTGTTGTGACTCCCGTAAAAACCTCAGAGTGAGAGCTCTTTCCTTGACCTGTCTCTGGTCTACATCTTACAGTGTAAACGTCACACAAGTAAGCGGCGCTGTAAGTCCGTCACCGTCTCTGTTGGACCTGCCGGATCTAATGAGGTTCAGAGCTCTTACATTTTTTGTTTAGGTTCAAATCCAGACTTCGGCGTCGGTATCCACACCGGCTATCGATAAACAAATACTGTGAAGATATAGTTCATCTACAGGCGACCACAGGAAATCGTTCAGTAAAGCGAAAGTTTGGTAGAGATGAGTGTGGAGGCGTACGGGCCGAGTTCCCAGACCCTCACCTTCTTGGACACCGAAGAAGCGGAGTTGCTCGGAGCGGATACCCAGGGCTCCGAGTACGATTTCACCGATTTTACCCTACCCAGCCAGACGCAAACTCAAGGACAGACACAGAGCCAACTGGACAGCCAGGTCTGAGACTTTCAATTTTACAGGAAGGCATGATAAAGTGCGGTTTACATACGTTAGCGGCAGTTAGCTAACCAGCTAGCTCGCTGTTACTACCGTTCACGTTAGCTAGCTGTTAGCCTGTTGCTAGGTAGAAATCATATCCTCACTCCTTAATTAATGTTAATTGTCGTAAAGGTATTAGTTATGAACTATCCTTAGATTGTCAGATGTCACTTTAAGAACGAAAGATAAGGCGTCGAGAAAACTGACAACCTGTAAACTTACGGTTAACCAACAGGCATTTCCGCGCCCTAGCGTATAGCTGCTATTAATTTGAATTCAGTTTGTTTGCTAAAAACTTGTGGTGTTCTGCAGGTAAATGTTCCCAATGAGGGTCTTCACAATGGCGGAGTGGATGACTCCGTGGTCAAAGCCAGCCAGCTGTTGGCCGAGCTCAACTTTGAGGAGGATGAAGAAGACGCGTACTACACTAAAGACCTGCCTTTGCACGCTTGCAGGTACCACATCAGGACTTCTGCACACTAGTAATGCAACAGTTCTATTATAATTCTCTTTCATGAGAGTTATACATGTTCAGTTTGTGCTGAGGCTGATTTAGAGTGTTGATCTAACCGTATGAATATTTTTAAGGGATCTAATTTGTGCTGCTATTGAAAGGTATGGCAATATACTTATGCCGATGCACTATCAATATTTAAACGCGGTGGACAAAATTAACATTAGAACCTTCATGAAGGGATGATATACTCGCAGACGTATTCTAATCTAATACTAATACTTCTAAACTATATTAGCTTTAGTTTCTTATCTGATAATCCATCCAACTGAGTGTGGATCATTGGAAATTGTGAGACTGCATTCGTTTTTTAAATCATTGCGCAATACTGCTTATATTAGTATTTATTTTCTCTGGCCCTTGATGTTGCACACCACAAACAGTGGTGCACACTGTTAGCTATACTTTTAAGCAGTGTATCAAACCTTTTTGCACATATTACCAATTTAGCAGATGTTAGTGCTGCAACTTGTGATTATTTACATTGATGATTACTTCATATTTTATTGCATTAATTATGTTACTCATGAATGTTTTTTTTTATTCACAGCAGGAGTCCAAAGTCTAAAGATACTGTGTTTATTATGTCATGCATGACAAAGAAAAGCATAAAATCCTCTCATTTAAGAAGCTAAAACCAGGGAATGTTTGGCATCTTTGCTAGAAAAATAGCCAAGACGTTAATCATTAATAGTTTTTATGTCATTCAGTTTTTCAGTTTCATATTTTTCAGGCATGAATTAGTTCACACATAGCAAGTTGGTAAACATTAATAAGTTGTAATACTGTTGGGGGAAAATGACAAGGATTAAACCAGGATTGTGTAAGATTCCTTTATGAAGAGTGTAGGACCCCATTAAGCATTTCATGCTTACTGCTAAACATATTAAAAACACACATTGCATATTAGATGCAATATGCTAAGCCCTCTGATGCTGACACTAATTTGACACGAACTTACTTTTACCTTGGGGGTTTGCTGTACTACATACTGATGTAATTCAGATGCTGTTTTGATATCTTGTAACTTTTCAGCTACTGTGGTATACACGATCCAGCGTGTGTGGTGTACTGCAATACCAGCAAGAAGTGGTTTTGTAATGGACGTGGCAACACATCTGGCAGGTGTGTAATGACCGCATCTTCATAGGGCTTTCACATATAAGTGTCAAAAAAGTACACTGCAAGAACTGTGGATTAAATTTTCATAATTATTTTTTAACATTTTCTGTTATTTCCCACATCAAATCTTTGGGCACATAGATTATGTTAAATTTGTTTAAAGAGAGATTTGCATGATGTAGTGTAAACAAGCCTTTTTATTGTATTTGTATTGGTAATAAACTGTTTATCTTAACAAGTTTAATTTCCTGTCATCTGCTGACATTTGCAGTACATTAACCCATTTACAATGTTTAAGTGTGGTCTACAGTATCTGTACTGTACTGTATACTATGGGGGCTGTGGCTCAGGACGTAAAGCAGACTCTCCACTAATCAGACTTCATTGACTGAATCCTGGCTCATTCATGTGTCAGTGTCCTTGCGCAAGATACGGAACCCCAAGTTGCTTCTGATGGTTGTTTGATTGTGTGCACATGTGTGCACAGTAGTATAGTATAGGCTTTATAGATAGTAGAATGAATGAATGTGAATGGATGGTCAATAAGACTAGAAAAGCTATGCAAGTGCAGCCCATTTACTATATAAACATCAATTGAAGTGTGTCTGATTTTATTTTTTGTTTTTCGTAATCATCTGACTCCTGTTTTCTTATCCCCAGCCACATTGTGAACCACTTAGTGAGAGCCAAATGCAAAGAGGTGACACTACATAAAGACGGGCCACTGGGTGAGACAGTGCTGGAGTGTTACAACTGCGGCTGTCGTAACGTCTTCCTCCTGGGTTTCATCCCAGCCAAGGCCGATTCTGTGGTGGTATTACTCTGCAGGTAAATGCTGGCATGCCAAATAGCTTTGAACATACTATCCAGTAGCAAATGCCCACAGTTTGTTTGGTCAAGAGTGTCCTTGAGTACAGCTATAAACCTCTCAGTATAAGCCTCTCTGGAATATGAACTGAAAGTAAAACAATCTTTCTTGCTTTCCAACAGAAAGTTTGTCTTGACAATCGATTGTTCAGGTTTCAGACCTTACTTTGAACGAGTTGTATATCCTGAGGCTCCGGAAACTGACAGATCAGCAAAGAAGCTAGCTGATGAATGTTTATGGCATTAAAACATGCCCTAACCACTGTGGGAAAAGTATCAAAATTAAAATAACTAACTATATGACCAAATACAATTAAATATTATAATGTATAATATTTATATTTTAATATTGTTCAGGTGATGTTGTCCTGCTCTCTTTGGATGACATGCTGGATCCATCTCCATCGCCTTATGATGATTATGCCATGTTGTCTTGTCTGCATCATGTAAATTGATGTTGCTGGGGATGGCATTGTGCCAGAAGATTGGCAGTATGCTCTAGGCTTTTTGTGTGGAAGATTGATAGTTGTGTACTTCTAGACATAAACATTTTGGAAGATGTTTCTTACCTTGCTGAGTCAGCTCTTTATTTGTTGGCTCCTCCATTATGTCTGACAATGTTGTCTGTGTAGGTAGGTACTCTTAAGTTGTGGCAGGTTTATTCTGTTTACTTAGATTAGTGTGTGGTTTGGGACAAGATAAATTGTAACTTTTTATTGTTCCCTCGGAGAGGAAATTTGAATTTGACACAGCAGCACAAGGAGACAGTGTACAGATAGAAAATAAATCTAAAATAAATAAGTTAAAAAAAATAATAATAAAAATTTTTCTTGGGATTTTTGGATTTAGTCTTAGACTGTCTGCTGTGGTGTTTTCGGGCTGATGGTTCATAGAACAAAGGAACTTAGTTTAGGGGTTGTCCATAATGGCTTGAGCTTTCCCCTCATCCTCTTCTCACTGCCTCCACACTGTCCATTTCCATCTTTCCATATTGCGACCTGCCAGTGAGGTGGTCAGGGATCCATGTCATAAAGTCCTGGCTCACTTATCAATTCTCAACCAGCTGGAGTGACTGAATGGTGTAAAATGCATTGGAGAAGTAGAAGAACATGGTCGTTAGGGTACTTTGTGGCTTCTTTAGATTTGTGTATGTAAGCAGGTAGATGATGGCATGCTTAACACCAGTGTCAGCCACCAACCATGTGATCACATACAAGGGCCTGAGGTGCTGTTGGAGGTGTTGGAAGGGTTGTCCTCTACTGGTGAGTCAAAGTTGTTGAAAAACTAGTTTTGGGGGGGTTATAGTTTTGTATGCCTCCTTCACATTGGCATTGGCAATAATCCATGGTTTTTATTATGAAGAGTGTGTTGGGATGCTGTCCCTGTAGGTCTGTGATGGTGGAATGAATGATGTCACAAGTCATTGAGTGTAAACGGTGACAGCTATGGCGGCTGAAAACTCTCATGGTAGATGGTATGGCCTCAATCCCACAGCTAACAGTTCAACAGCGGTTGCATGTTCTGGTTTACACCATTTGGAATTAACAAGAAGTTCTCCACCTGACTTCTTCTCAGACTATTTGTGTCATTCTGTGTTCATTCTGACTAGCAAGAAGTTAGCTAGTTCCACCATTTTTTCCCCTACTCAGCTATGTCTGTGTCAGGAATAACACTGCACTTTCTGGTATTCGTGCTGTCCACTGACCAGGGCAAGTGGTTTGCCCATCTTGTTGTAAAGTTAGTGTACATTCCACACGACAACCAAATGGAGCCAGGGCTTGTATCTCCATCTCCTCTCCATCTTCTGGTTTCTTACCATTGCCCCTGCTTGTGTTCCTCGTCTCCTTATTCTCAACTCCCTGGCGATCTTTTAGGCATGCAACCAGTCAATCTCTGCATTCGAGAAGCTCCTCGTGTGAGTAGAATGCAGCGCAATGTTGTTTGGTGGTGGTTGCAGTCTCTGTTTGACAAAGTTTAGAAAAGAAGAGCAAAAGTTTTAAAAAGTTGAAGCTAGATATTGAGCTGCCACAATAGATGCTCATTGTCATCAGCTCTGTGTTAGGCATTGACCAATTATCTGAGTCTTTTTTCTAATAATAACTCATAAAATAGATTAATTAAAAATGCACTAAAGCAGGCTATGCGAAGATAATGGCTATAATGTAATTGACAGACTGTACCAAAAACAGCGACCTGCCCTACAAGAGAGTACAGAGCAGACCAGATCCACCCCTCACTCTTCCTCAGCTCTACCTTCTCCAACAAATATGACTTCTACAGATACATACATAGACTAGAGCAGCTCTGGATAGCAAACAGTGCTTTGTGTTGAAGGTAAGACAGCAGACATAGCTAAAGTTCTAAACACCACAAACCTTGACACTGAGCAAGAGAGAGCAGGAGCGGAAGAACTTTTCTTCAGCATTCCTATTTTCAATGGATTGCAAGTCTATTCCTTCCTTTCCTTATGTGTTGTTCTTAGGCAGGCTTTGCTACTTTTGGCATATGCTGCTCTGATCTGCTCCCACTTGTTGGTGATTTCATCTCAGTCTAGCATCTAGAGTGTGGTCTTCAATAATCTGACAGAGCTTGGAACCTGCAGGACAAAAACACTTGTCTCTCTGACGTCATGTAGTCTCCTCACTTCAAACTGTTGGTATCCTGTTGCTGTTTGAGTTTCAGTGTCGCATTTACCAGGTAGTGACCGGCTCCCCACCTCACTCGAACAACCAGATCTTGTGCAAGTGCTGTTGATCAGATCTGATTCCTGTCTCTTCCATTTGGGAAACAGCTTGTGAATGTCACGGTGTAGAAAGAGAATTCATCCAATAATGAGTTAATAGGTAGTACAAAACTCCAGCTAGTTTATTCATTGCTGTTGTGTGTTTGGGTGTAGCACTGTATGATAGGTGTGCTAACGAAAAGTTTCCACTCCATCAGGATGATAGCTACTCCTTCATAATACCACTTAAGTATTGCTCTCCTGTGGTGGTCTTGTGTCTTGTACCTGATCCTGTCCATCTGGTCTCATTGATGCCTAGTACATGTAGGTTGTAATACTTCTTTTCTTTTTGTACATGGTTCAGACATTCCAGAATCTAATCTTGCATTTGTCATTAGGGCTTAAATCAGTAGTTTACTTCCAGCTTTCACCACTGCCTTTCATGAGAGTATATTTTGATGACTCTAGGAACTCATAACACACACAATAGGTTGTGCTTAACCCCAAGCTGTGGACCAGTAGATCAAACTTTTTCTGGCCTCTACTCTTTGACCTGTCCAGTTTGGGTAGCTGTCATACCTCTAGTGGTCCCTTAGGCACCCAAACTCTCAACCACGACAAAATGGCAATGCTTTTGGGGGCCTGACTGAACTCTTAAATTTATTATTAAAATAGACTGCGATATGTATTGAGAGAAACATTTTCAACTTGTCTGTGCACTGATTATCATTATTGTCAGATTTATTGGACTACAGCTGTTACATCTCCACCCATTGAGATATGTCACTCAGAGAAGTGCAAGTAGTCAGACCTTTTGTCTGCATATGTTGCTTAGGAAAGTCCATGCTGATGCTCACAAACCTATAACTAGTTCTTGCTGCTCTGTGGTGATTGATTTATGTGTTTACATCTATAGATGAAACCACACTAAGAAATCTGTTCAGTGACACACTCATGACAGCATCTGCAAAAATCTGATTGCTGCAAACCTCCTATCTTCATACAGACAGCCATGTGCCAGTCAGAGTAGCTTAAAAGACATCAACTGGGACAGCTCACAGTGGCAACCACTGATCCAAGATCGCTGTTTTTTGTCGTGGCTGGTGAAGATCCCATCAGAGCAGGAGCAGCTTCGAGCCCGTCAGATCACTGCCCAGCAGATCAACAAGCTGGAGGAGCTATGGAAGGTAAGGCCCTGAATTGCTTGGAGATTTTTTTTCTCCAGAATTAAGTGCTGAGATGTGACTGGCGCAGGTTAAAGGACTGTTACTGTTAGTTACAGAATTATTATCTACCTCTTGAATTCTTGTTGTTAAAGCCATTTGCCAGTGAGAAGTGGAACCTGTTAGTGTATTAAGAGTGTGTGATGTGTATTGGGTTAATAATTGCTGTGACTTTCTTTACAGGACAATCCCACTGCTACCTTGGAAGACCTGGAAAAACCTGGTGTTGATGAGGAACCCCAGCATGTGTTGCTACGCTACGAGGATGCCTACCAATACCAAAATATCTTTGGCCCTTTGGTCAAACTGGAGGCTGACTATGACAAGAAGCTTAAGGAGTCCCAGGTACCTGAGCACCATTTCCAAGTTGGAGACTGTAACTTTCCGAATTGTTTAACATTCATTGTCCATGTGGATCCAGTTTCAGGTGACATGCATCCCATCCCAACTATCCCATTAATCCAACACAGTTTTATAGATACATTGAGGATAATTCTATTCTTGTGCAGTGATAACACTGGATGGCTAAAATTGAGTTGTGATGCCTTTCCCCACTGCAGCTGTGACCTAGACATATTATTGTGGTCTTTGCTCAGGATGTGTTTTGTTTTTTACCTGCACCCAGGATTTGTGGAATAATATCATAGTGGGGTGATATTATAACTTTGATCTATAAATTATTAGTCAATGATTATATTTTCTTTTCCTTTGCAGACTCAGGACAATATAACAGTCAGGTGGGACCTGGGGCTGAATAAAAAGAGGATTGCCTATTTCACACTGCCCAAGACGGATTCAGGTGGTAATTCTCTGAGCTTGATTTCCTCTCCATCTGTGGTTCAGATAGAGCCCCTTCCCACCCTACTCCAGTCCTCAGAGTTGCACGCAACCTCCCCCAACCCTGTATCTTTTGGTGGCATGTGTGTTTGGTTTTGATCTTGCCTCTGTTTTTGTAGTTGGGATTTGTGCTGTTTTGTAGGTGCACGCTACTGTATAATTTGGTTCATGAACATAGTTCATCCTCCATATTTTATTTGTGGGTCACTTTTAGAAGAAGGGGTTTTTAACTTGTGTCTTTGAATCAATTCTAGACATGCGGCTGATGCAAGGTGACGAAATATGCCTGCGATACAAGGGAGACCTGGCTCCACTGTGGAAAGGCATTGGTCATGTCATCAAAGTCCCCGACAGTATCCTTTTACACAGTTACCAGTTGATGATGTGTTTCATTAGTGTCTTCAAGTCTGACTCACTATACTGGCATTATTCCCATATGGCAGTGCACAATCTACCTATAAAAGACTAACAGCAACAGCATCACCCCAGCCACCCACAGTTATTAGACATATTCTACAGGTAATACTGGACTTCCTTAACAGTCTGTGTTAAAAGACTATGGGGATGAAATTGCCATTGAGTTGCGGAGCAGTGTTGGAGCACCTGTGGAAATCCCCCACAACTTCCAGGTGGACTTTGTGTGGAAGTCCACTTCCTTTGACCGGTAGGCTGAGATATTATGCCTCTTAAATTCCAGATGTGATAGAAATATTAAAATTTACTGCTCTTAATCACCATATATTCAATGATAAACATCGAATAATATGTTTTTATTGCACTAAATGTCCAATATTTACAGGAGATCATATTGTGTAAATCTAATGGCTGACATTTGTGTCTGTGTCACTGCAGGATGCAAAGCGCCTTGAAGACGTTTGCGGTTGACGAGACCTCTGTGTCTGGTTATATTTATCACAAACTGCTGGGCCACGAGGTGGAGGATGTCGCCATCAAGTGCCAGCTGCCAAAGCGCTTCACTGCTCAGGGCCTTCCTGACCTTAATCACTCACAGGTCAGACCTTACAAAGCCCCTGTGATTCTTGTAGTTGTCTTTTACCACAATTTCATACATTAGTGCATCAATTTACTGACAATTTACTTTGAGGAGGCTTGTGATTTCCATCAAGTAGGGCAAGCCTTTAAGTGGGCAAAGCATTTCTGTTACAGCTTTAAGGTAGGATTTGGATCTCACATTATCATCATTGCAAGAAGATTGAATGCAGCACAGGTTAGGGGGATACTTTTTTAGACTAGACATTTTTGGGGGTTTGGTGGTATTTTTGCAACAGTTCACCTCGGATGTTTTTTTTTTTTTTCTTTTCATACTCATATGTTCAGGTGTACGCTGTGAAGACAGTGCTGCAGAGGCCCCTCAGTCTGATTCAAGGTCCTCCTGGCACTGGGAAGACTGTCACTTCTGCCACTATCGTTTACCACCTTTCTCGACAGGGCAATGGGCAAGTCAAAGAGTTTTACTGTTATATTTATACTGTTATATACTCGAAGACAATGGTAACTATAGTAATTATAGTTTTTGTTATTCCAACATCTGTTTTACAGTTTCGCTTCTATCTCTTTCTCTGTACAGCCCAGTTCTGGTGTGTGCTCCCAGTAACATTGCTGTGGACCAGTTGACTGAGAAGATTGACAAGACTGGGCTGAAGGTTGTCAGGCTGTGTGCCAAAAGTCGGGAAGCCATTGAGTCACCAGTGTCTTTTCTGGCGCTGCACAATCAGATCAGCAACATGGACAGGTCAGTGGCATGAAAGGAAATTAAGTGCTTCGGACACTTGACACGGTTAATATTGCTTGATTGTTGCTATGTAGACATACCACTTACTGGGGGACCAAATGTGGATGGTACAAAGGCTTTTTATTCTTTTATATACATTTTTGACTTAAAATTTCACCAAGTTTCTCATACTCAAACTTTGCAAACAGGATCAATGCAAGTTAAGGTTGAGACTTGACAGCTGTGAATATGGAGCCATGATTTCTGTTTGTAATGCTTCAAATGTTGCTGACACAATCCAATTGCTCCACCACAGGATGGATGTATTTCAAATAGAGTAATCAGATCAGCATTGTTGTGTGTTGATCTTATCTGGGTTCTCTGTAGTTACCCTGATATTTCTTTGTCTCCATAGTATGCCAGAGCTTCAGAAACTACAGCAGCTGAAGGATGAGACTGGTGAGCTGTCCTCTGCTGATGAGAAACGCTACAGGGCTTTAAAACGCACTGCTGAAAGGGAGCTGCTCATGGTGAGGAACCTCTTCAAAGTGTTAGACCTAAACAGTTACTGTGAATTGTTGCATCTGGGTGTAGTCAATTCACAAAGCGTTTTGCTACAGATGTTCAAGCATTGGTAGTGGAACAAATAGTTTTTGCCAAGTAGATGAAACTCCTGACCATGTTGATATTGCTATGATCTATCTATATACTGAATGTTTTGATAACGAGGAAGCTTTTTTGCTGGTTATGTTATTTTCTTCTGTTCTCATCTGTGTTCTCTGCTTTTTTGCAAACACTACACACCACAGTCCTTAATCTTAACATAGAAACAATAACACTGGACACTGATTTGTCATCATAGTCACAAAAGAAAACCATCTTGTTTACAATTACATCCTGGCTCCTTTTCCAGCTTCAGAATCATAAATTATTTTCCTCATTGTTTTCCAGAACGCTGATGTGATCTGCTGCACTTGTGTTGGGGCTGGAGACCCCCGTTTGGCCAAGATGCAGTTCCGCTCCATCCTGATTGATGAGAGCACCCAGGCCACTGAGCCGGAGTGTATGGTGCCTGTAGTTTTGGGAGCCAAGCAGGTACACACAATATTTGGCCAAGACAGCTGACAATACTGGACTGGTCAACAGCATAATTACAGAGATATTCAGCTATCATTTATGTTCAGTAGCTCAACTGTCAAATAGCTTTCAATAATTTGACAGAACCTCTACAGACATACGTCTACATTTCTGAAGACATTAGCTCACTACCATAGAGCTCTAACATAACACCTCACTTGATCATGTTTTATTTTGTATCGTTATTTTCAGCAGTAATAAATAAACTAAAAACACCATTAGAACTTGAATGCTCTTTGCTGAAATCAGCAGCCACCGTATCATAGGGACATGAACAACTGCTACTATCATCAACATCGACCATTTTTTTAAAACTAAGTAAATTGTATGGCTACTAATATAAATTACATTGCATCAGATATGCAAAATGGTTTGTCCTGAATATTTAAAAACTTACATTAAGCAATATTGCATCAGTATTACACTTACCCACTTGTGACATTTTTGTGACTCATCTTCCCATATCCCAGCTCATTCTGGTGGGTGACCATTGCCAGTTGGGTCCTGTTGTGATGTGTAAGAAGGCAGCTAAGGCAGGTCTGTCCCAGTCCCTGTTTGAACGCTTGGTGGTTTTGGGGATCCGGCCAATCCGCCTCCAGGTGCAGTATCGCATGCATCCAGCCCTTAGTGCCTTCCCCTCCAACATCTTCTACGAGGGCTCCCTGCAGAATGGTGTCACTGCAGGTTTGTCAAGATTCAGCAGTTCATCATCTCGTTTGATGAAAAGGCAAAATCATTTTCACTTTGGTGGGTACGTTACCATGCAAAAAGATCAACAAATCCCTCCAAAGACAAATGAAATTTCCTTGTTCTCCCCAGCTGACCGCATCAAGAAAGGCTTTGATTTCCAGTGGCCTCAGCCAGACAAGCCCATGTTCTTCTATGTGACACAGGGCCAGGAGGAGATTGCCAGCTCCGGAACTTCCTACCTCAACAGGTAATTGTCTTGTGTAATCTAACTAAAAGCTCAAATGAATTCATACTAAACAAAAAACATTGGATACAGTCACTTGGAACAGGCTAATTAAAGCCACACTCGGGGCTTCTTGCTCATAACCCTTACATAAAAACAAGTATGACAGGCTTTTAATAGTAGCAAGGTATAGTTTAATGATGGAGTAATCATGACTGACAAAAGTCATGATAAACAGGAATTTCAGGGTCACCTCCACAGTACAGTCAAAGGGGATTCCATTTCAATCAGTATCACTATTTTTTTAAAGATCTTATTTTCTTAAATGAACCTAGGCAAGAAAGGCATTATGGGTTTTTGTTTTTAATTTACACAAGTTTTTTTTTAATTTGCAGTGAAATTACATCATTATTAGGAGAATATTAAGGGTTCTATTTTAGTTGCAGCTTTATCAAATAAAATAAACCTGACCTTGTGCAAAGTTGAGTCACAATTGACATGATTTACAGTTTTAAACCAGCATTAGTCTACTAACATTAACTTGAGAGGTAAATTTCCCTGCTGATGTTTTTAAGGACGGAGGCTGCCAATGTGGAGAAGATCACCACGAGGCTGTTAAAGGCTGGAGCCAAACCGGACCAAATCGGCATCATCACCCCATATGAGGGTCAGCGTTCTTACCTTGTCCAGTACATGCAGTTCAGTGGCTCCCTGCACACCAAACTCTACCAGGTATCACACACCGCTGAGACAATATTGAAGTTGTTTTTAGATTAAACATGATGTCACCTGACTAGTTGGGCAAATTAGGAGTGATTTGTTGGAAGGCATCTCAGAAATTTGAACTAAATAATTTTCAATTTCACATGTAATTCTCATTAGATTAGTAAGGTTTTCATTGCCATCTCTGTGGCACTGGACAATTTTTTTTCATCTTGTTCTTACAAAGAAAACTTATCCACTTCCCTTTGTGTCTTCCATTGTAGCAAGTGGAAATTGCCAGTGTGGATGCCTTCCAGGGCAGAGAGAAGGACTTCATCATCCTGTCTTGTGTTCGTGCCAATGAGCATCAGGGCATTGGCTTCCTGAATGACCCTCGTCGTCTCAACGTGGCACTGACCAGAGCCAAGTAAAAACAACTAAAAAAACTGTTAAAGGAATCACTCTAGTTAACAGCCAGCTCATTTGTTTATGATTAGCTCTTTAATGTCCTTGTAGAAGGAATCATGCAAATTATATCACAAAATCCCTGATGTCTTGTGTGTGTTGTAAATTAAGGTATGGTGTGATCATTGTGGGGAATCCCAAAGCCCTCTCTAAGCAACCACTATGGAACAACCTGCTGAACAACTACAAGGAGCAGAAAGTCCTGGTGGAGGGGCCCCTTAACAACCTGAGGGAGAGCCTCATGCAGTTCAGCAAGCCCCGCAAGTTGGTCAACACCATCAATCCTGTGAGTAGAACAAACTAAGCACACTCATTGTGCTATGGAGAATTACATCAGAAGACATGATAAACTGATAGGTCAGGCTTTAAGGAAATTTAATTGTTTTGCTGCTCTTTTCTACCCTTAGAGCTCAAAAATGTATTTCATTTTTTTACGCAAAAATATGTGAATATGTGTAAATATGTGGATTTTTTAAATTTTTTTCTATCCTCATTTTCTGGCAATAAATTCAATATTTTTAGCTTTTGGAGTACTGGACAGACAAAACAAGACATTTGAAGACATTAACTTTCAGGGACATTTTAATATTTTTTTTTTTTATGTTAGACCAACACCAAGTGGTTAAATCAAGAAAATAATGTGCAGATGATTAGTCAACAGTGAAAATAACCGTTAAATGCAGCCCTACATTTGTGAAGCATGCGGCTGTACTAAATGGTGACTTTGTGGTGTTTTCCAGGGAGGACGTTTTATGAGCACTGCAATGTATGATGCTCGTGAGGCCCTCATCCCTGGCTCTGCCTATGACCGCAATAATGGTGGTATCCCCATATTTCTATAATATCTTATGGTATTACTCAGTGGTCAACTCAGGTTGTATTCATAGCCTTAACTGACACTAGGCTTGTTCTGCATGCTGTTTTTTAGCCGGACGTCCATCCAACATGTACTTTCAAACTCATGACCAGATTGGGATGATTGGGGCAGGCCCTGGTCATATGGCAGCTATGAATATTCCCATACCCTTCAACCTTGTGATGCCACCAATGCCTCCACCCAGCTACTTGGGTCAGACCAATGGCCCTGCTGCAGGTAGCAGTAGCATAGCACTGAAATAACTGATGACTAGCAGTTTCAAATGGTATAAGGGATAGTACGCAGAAATCCATCCATTATCTATGCCACTTATTCATGCAGGGGTGGGGAGGGTCAAGTGGGGGCATGCAGCTTGAGCTAGAGCTGGAGCTGGAGCCTTGTTACTTGTTCAGTCCGAATGAATAAACAGGGATATCATTTGGTGGGATAATTCCTGTGTGTGTCTGTGTCTGTCTCTATCCCCATAAAGGTCGTGGAGCTATGAAAGGTAAGCCTGGGCGTGGCGGGCGGCAGAGGACCCGTGGCTCTGGAAACCCAGGTACCAGTCAGGGTAACGGACCGAATAGCCAGGCCAGTCAGGATGGAGCCTCTCAGTCCTTCTCTCAGGGGCCACTCACACAGGGCTATATCTCAATGAGCCAGCCTTCTCAAATGAGCCAGCCTGGCCTTTCCCAGCCAGAGCTTTCCCAGGTAACTTAAGTAGATAAATTGAATATTTAAGATCTGTTCACAATAATTGTTTAATTTAAAAGTTTAAAAGTTGTTATCTATAGTTTTTAATCAAAATGATTTTTTTATATCTTAATTTTATGTTTTGAAAATACACAAATACTAGTTAATTGACCTGTGTCAATTAATGTCCAGTCCATTATTTTCTTTGAAGCATACCTTGTTGTGAATCATTACTTGCTTATTATATACTTAGCTTTGTTATAGATAAAGACATCTCATCTTACAATACCATTAGGTTATTTTACAACTTGAACTTGATCTACTCCATTATGTTGTTCAGGGGGCCACATTTTCTGAAAGTGAAGGGCCTGTGGACATTTTCCTAGCTATTCTCATTATACACACACTTGACACAACAAGTGTACTACAAGTGGTTAATTAGATATTCTTGTAAAATAAACACAGTTTTATACAACACATCATGTTAGCTGTCTGGTATATAATTTTGCTTAAATATGACATCTCTTAAATCGCAACATTTTGAAGTGAGTGACAAAAAGAGGTGAGCAAAGTTCAGGATTTAACTATACTCTTATCTGTACTATTTATTTTTCTCTCTTTAACATTATTTTATACAGATACTACTATAGACTGATTTTGAAAATATGGAAATGTAAAACAACACTGAAGATGGCCCCAAGTTATAAACAATTTGAATATTTTAAAAACTATGGGTAGATAAATGTTTGGGCTCAAAAATGTGAATGGGTCCTGAGCTTCAGAGATAAGGGTAGAAAAAATCTTCTGTGTCTTAACATGTCTACTGTAATGTTGTGTCTGGCCTCTGCAGGACAGCTACCTGGGCGATGAGTTCAAGTCCCAAATTGATGTGGCTTTGTCCCAGGACTCGACTTACCAGGGTGAACGTGCATACCAGCATGGTGGGGTGACTGGTCTGTCACAGTACTAAAGTGTAAGCACATAAAGCTGCCGCATAGTGAATTGGTTTAGAGACTGTCACATTTGTAACATTTTGGTTTTGGGGCATGTGGAAGTGTTTGATCTTTTATTTTATTGGTGACTAAAAACACTACTTATAAAAAGTGTAGATGTTTTGACTTTTTACTTCTCTAAAATGAATAAACTGTACTTTGTGTCTTGCAGGATGCTTGAAGAAGGGAGCTAGGCTTGAGGAGAGCTTAGTTCATCAGCTTTTTAATCTGGGAAATAATAAAAACATAAAATGGATACCTGTTTTCCTCTGCTACAACCGAAGCACCACCGAGTGAAAGCGACGGGATGGCATAACCAAACCAATGACCAGCAAGAGAAATGAAAGGGTACAAAAAGAAGAGGGCACAAACAGATGGGCAGGGAGATGGCAAGAGAGGCCAGGTGAACAAGCAAGAGGCAGGGACAGATGCCCGTGCAAAGTGAAGGAGGGGAGTCAAGAAGATGGCGACGTGTGGTCGACCTACTAAGGGAAACGGGAGAGATCTCAATGATTTCTCATGGGAATCCAAATGAGGCTCAGCTTCCAATAAAATAATTAGCCCAACCCCCTCCACCTCTCAGCCACCAAGAAAGACTGGAAAGTTCTTAAAGTTTTTACACTCGTCTTCAGAGGAGGAAGAACTAGTTCTCCAAACCTGGACGGATGTGGTTGCTGGAAGCCTTCAAATAGGCAACACAAAATCTCCATGCTAAAAGTTGTGTGCTTGCTCAACCTGTATGATGTCCTGGACTACTTACTAAATTAGGTTTGTCATGAGAGGAGAGAGACACCAATAATCATTTATTGGGCGCAAACACCTCAACAGCCTCTGGAAGAAGCAGCGGTCGACACATCTTCTGGGAGAGGAAATAAAAACATGGCTTCTGTGCTTGAGTCTGACATTAAAGAGCCTTGAATCGAAATACCTTTCACTTGCCTTGAGAACCACTAGCTTATTCAAGAGGTCTTTAATGGGGTGGTTTGACCACACATCAGTGGTGGCGTGGCAGGGGAATTTCAGACTGTTCAAGGCATGAGGTGTGATATCCTACAGATATCATGGTCATTATGGGACAGTGTTTCTTCTCACAAGTATCTTTATCACAGAGCACAAAATTGCAAAAAAAGTCATTGAAACTATCAAACATAACCAGCACTGTATATTCAACTCAGTGTCATTTGATGTTTCAGCAAAGGCTTTTCTTTATTTTCATCTTTTGATGGCAAGATGTGCTGGACAGTGCTTCATGACCAGATCTCTGTGTATTGGCAAATGCTTGAATGCTTTGCATTGAGTGATTCCTTGGGATTGTGGACTGTCCACATTCATATAAATCCCCGCTTGAGGTGAAAGAAACTAAATTAGAAGGGGGGAAGGAGGATGACAGAAGCAGGTGCAATCAATCCACAGCAAAAGAGTAGACAAGGAAGGTGGCTGAAGAAGATAAGGGTATGCGTTTTCATATCTGGAAAACAAGTTCAAGTAGTTAAAATCTTAGGATGCATGTGGCTTGAAGACTTGTCAGTCCTACTAGATAGCCACGGATTTGACCCACTGTCATTTCACACGCAGCATGCTGATTTTGTGAATGTTCATGGGCTATACAGCCATGCTAATTACCATATTACCCCACCGTTCAGTAGTATATTGCACATCTGAGCGTTTGCCAGATTCAAACTTATAGATAACTAGGGGTTGAAAATATGTTGAAACCCCATAATTTAAACATTATTTTTGTGTGGATTAAAGTGACACTTTATCCCAGTGGAAATGCCATCAGTGCTGATAAACTGATGGCAAGGGGCTTAATGAAAAGTGAATCAGTGCCTAGACCCAATCACCTTCAGATAGACAGCTGCAGCACAAGCATGAATGTAGTTAAGTCGAACTACCAGCATTTGAAAACCTTCCAGACACCAGAGGGCCCAAGAAACTGACTTGTTACATTTTATTTTTTTTTAATAAAATCAGGTAGAGGTTTGTAGCTGGACAACACAAAAGGCTGAATTGAAATAAGCCACCTTCCTTCTCTGAGTAAAAAAGGCTGGTAGAATTTCTTATGCAGACTCTAGATTTGTGCAAAGATGTTTTGCCCTCATTATGTATTCCTGCTAGAGTTCAAGATTTGTGGATCCTAAACCCCCTTCCTGTAGAACTGTGAACAAGAACTCTGAGTTGATCCAAACCTTGTATTTGTCAGATGACGCTTGACAGCTGCAATCATGTTCAGTTTAGTTGAATATTAAGCCATTTTGTGTAGTTTTACCAAAATCTGATTTTTATGGAGCAACTTGTTAACAGGAATGAGGCATCTGCTGTTTCCTTTCATTATAGTTTTGCATCTTCTCCTTAAACTCTGAGGGATTGTAGTTTTGTAACTCTTTCAAGACAGATGCTTTCTGAACACACAATAAGAATTTACTCCACTATTGTTTCTCAACTGCCCCATTTCAGTAGACATTTGACAATCATGTTGTGTAGATGTTGCCATGTTTAATTGACTTAGAAATAGTTTTGTGGACATTGGTGAATCTTTCATTTCATGCAATTAAGTTGTTTCTTATAACCTGTTTTACTGAACTCCTAACATGATACAGCTTTAAAACCTGCTGGCATAATATTGTTTTGGTACTTTTCCATCCACTGGGCAACAATTAATTGAAATGTGCAGTGATCATTGAAGAAGTGTTTCTGTTGTAGGTGAGTTCCCCTTTATTCTTTACATCAACAGGTAGATTTAATTAATTGAGTAGCAATCTCAATGTGATGTAAATACCCAAGTCTTATTTGCAGCAGAGTTTCATCACAACATGATTCCCTTGTTAACCTGAATCAATAAAGGCTGTGAACTTGAGCATTTTTTTTCTTTTTAATGGTATATTTATTTGCAGATAGTACCATATTGCACTGTAATAAAACTAGTATACACATGAATATGAGCAGTTTTCACTCTGTTGCCTGTGCTTTTTTCTTTTTTTTAGGTTTTCTCTTCATCAGTTTCTTTTTCAGCTGAGCACATTTCTGTCTCTGAATGCTCTCCTGGATTTTCTGTTTGAACTTCTTCTTCTGATTTCTGATTTTCTTCAGCTCAGCCCTCCTTTTGGCCTTCAGGTCTGGATTCTGGAACAGCAGAATGGTTATCAAAACCCAAAAATCATAAGTTTCTCACAACATAGTTGAAGAGATTTCTTTTTCTACATTGAGCACTTCAAGTCATGTCATTGAGTCATTGTAATTATCAGTTATAAAAATGTTTCCAGGAACCCTTCACACATTGGTTTCACAAATAGAATCAATGTTACTAAGTTTGGCAATAGAAACTTTGTTTTCCATTATTCTTGAATTTTGTATCCGTGCTTCTAGACAAATTTCACATTGGAAATAGTCTTATCAGTGCATGACAAGGTAGCTAAACAGTTTTAAAATGTGGTTACATACTAGTTCCTTGTGGAGGGAGACAGTGACCTATGCGACCTGCAAAATAAATTGAACCTTTGTGTTCACACATTAAACAAGCTTGCCTTCCCCTCCAAGATCAGCTGTTTCCTCTTGTTGATCTCTTTCTTCTCGTCAAAGTCTGTTGATTCAAGTTTCTATGAGACAAATGAAAATACCATCAAAACGTTACAACCATTTCAATTCAACACGATTGGACTAGAGTCACGGCCATATGCATATATGTATATATCATGAAAAAACAAGCCATGTTTTTGAAGTGGTAGTTTAAATTTTGGAACAAGTCCATTTATATAGTCCAAGTGGAATCACACCAAGAGGCTATTGACTATGAGAAGATAAGTCACCCGTACTATTTCACACTCTCGTCTGGCCACATTGACCTGTGTGAGGATCTTCAGGACTGCTTTCTCCTCCACAGGATATTCCTTTAGCTTTGTCTCTAAAAAAAAAAACAAAACTTTGTTTTAACACAAACACGCGCACACACGGACCTGGGCAGAAACTGGTTTTAATAAAGCCTATCTACATCTCTGCTGTGACCTTATCACAAAGTAATCCCAAATATTTCTTTTAACTTGTGATAAAAATCGTGCAGAAAATTAACATAAAAGAAGTGATGTACATCATTAGACCTTTTTGTAATAAAGCAAGCAGCTAATACAAACTTTAAGTTCGGCCATATTGTGCTTTAGAAGTCAAGATTATAACATTGTTGAGAAAAATAAATCACATCCTTTTTAAAGCAAGATTTAGTCAAAACCTGGCACATGGCTGAACAGTCAAATCCTGATTTTATAACAACAAAGTTCCCTGACAAAATCACCAAACATAAATAAGACTGATCAATAATAAAAAGCACCAGGTGAGCTAAGAGGGCACCATGTGATTTTCTTATTGTGTCTCACACAGTTTACAGCATCTGTCTGGGATCCACAACAGTTAAGCATTTACATCCAAATCCAGAATGTCAGACTTTTATTAGAGGAGGGTCTTTAGATCTGCTATTCGCTCTGAGCAGCCAGGAAACCAGATCAGCTCGGTAGACTGCCTATAATGAAAGGTGTAGCCCTAAGGCATCTATACACTGTCCAGTCGTACCAGGTTTATACCCAGTCTAAGTCAGCAACAATGCAGGCTTTAATTATCCTGCTAATAGAACCAGAAACTCAAAGTCATTGAAGAGGCACTCAGCTGACTAGAAACTTTCAGTCAGTAACATTCCAGATTATGGAGATGATGATGTGATGCAGCCAAAAACTTTTTTCAGGAGATGATCACATCACTGTGTGTGATGTGCTCTGACTATAACTATTAACATCTGTGCAGCATTTAGTTGCATAGATGTCAAAAAGATCTCCCCATTTGAAGTGAGCCAGATGCTCACTCTGCAGCCACCGAACCCTATAGTAGTTGAGATTATGTTTGATCAGAGTCTTTTAGAGCAAAAACAAAAAAGTCTTTATAACCAAGTGACTTACGAATCTGTTGTTCGATGGAGTGGACCAGGTGGATGTCGTACTGCGTCACCAGTGTAATGGACACTCCATTCCTCCCTGCAGAGTAAGAAAACTCAAACTCAAGTTATGAGCTACATTCATTTCAGAGTACATAGCAAAGCACGGACTCTGAAGAATCACAATTTGTGTTTATTTGGAAAAAAAAAAAAAAAAGTAACTCACAGGACATTTTTACTAAAAAGATGACTGTACCTGCTCTTGCTGTTCGTCCAACTCTGTGGATGTAGATCTTGGGAAGGCCGGGGGTGTTGTGGTTAATGACGACCTGGACGGTTGGAATATCCAAACCCCTGTCGATAAAGAATAACACGAAAGGAAATCAAAACAACGTGTCAGTCTACAGCTGCCAGTATGAACGCTCTTAGGATACTTTGATACAAATGGTAAATTTTAAAATGGCAAGAAATGCAGCAGCTCAGCAAAGCTTCTTACCTGGCAGCCACATCTGTTGCAATCAGGATTTTGTACACGCTGGCTTTAAATTTGGCAAGGTTTGCAAATCGTTGTTTCTGGAGAGAATAAAGAGCTAGCATTTATTCTGCAGGCACATTCACCTGGCATAATCTGATTTAATCCCAAACACTAACTGTTTCTCTATTATTGCCAGGGCTTTGTGCTTTACATTTCTGTCTTTGTCCCTTTAATTGGACAAATTGATGTGACAAGTGATTTTCGTATCCAGCTTGAGCTTGCTGAGCAGCTCTGATGACTGGAGATAAAGGACACGTTGCCACATCTTAATATTTCTCTCAAACAAAGAAATATAAATTATTAAAATTTTGCAAACTCTACCTGTTTAAAAAAAAAAAAAAAAAAAAGATTCAGGTACAGTTTCTCAGCTTTCATTCATAGCCCTAAAAATGTCCTTCAGCAGGCCCTTTTTTTTTTTTTTTTTTAACTAAAATTTAAGATGCTTTCCTCAATGATCAGGCAGCAGCCTGATCCTGTGTCACAGCCACTGACTCAGTTTTGAAAGTTCTCACCTGTTTCATCATGGAGTGCAGGGAGATTGCTGGAAAATTTAATTTCCGCAGCATCATGGTAAGGATTTGGCAATTCCTGGGAACAAAAATTATTTTGTGAGGCTTGGCTGGTGATCACATTTAGGTTTTGATTTCAAAACCATAAAAATATATTTACATACAACTGTATGAAAATATATTTCTAAATAGATTCTTTTCACCTATTTTGCAATAAAGCCACAATGATTCATTATTTTTCATACAGTATTTTGTTCACTTCTTCACAATCCCAATCCAGTGGCATAGTATAACAACACTGGCTGCAAGGCTGCCAATTAGAAGCTCACATGCCTCACATTAGGGTCACAAGATTGCACAGATGCACAATGTACACAGCCTTTGAATCACTTCTGTGCTTCTTACTTGCAAGTGTTGGTGAAGATGATGATAGACCAGCTGTCATGCTCATCAGCGAACATCTGGATTAGGTGGACCACGTAAGCATCTTTCACCTTTTCTGGAGTGAGGATGTATCTCTGGTCGAGCTCATCCACTGTTCGTGTCCTTCAACAACATATATGAATATGATAAATTCACTTTTCAATGTACAGTCTGGATTTGGGCCCAGGTTGGGGATATTTAAACAATTTGTCAATATAACTTAATATTCAAATGTGCACTCCAAGTGGAAACAGGTTAAAAAAAAAAACAACAACAATGTGTGTACTGTGGTCATGTTCAGTCAGAGGAAAATTGATTGCTGAATCATGAATCACACATTCACAAGACAAACCGAGTTTATGTCAGCCATGTCAGACCTTTAAATGGGAAAAGCAAACAAATAAAGCTACAAAGCAGCATTGAGCGGGCCTTACACCCTGTGCACAACAAACTGTGTTGCAATCACCATAACGTGACAATGGCAACATGGTGAGATGTAGGTTCTTGTTCTACAGTAGAAAAAAAGGTGACCATTTTCAAAATTAACGTTTTGTCCCTGAAATTTGAGAAAAATCTTGAGTGTGGGGTTGTTTTATTTATTTTGACTTGCATGGGGACATACAGCTTGTGGTGCCATGATGCAGTTTCAAGAAAACTGAAAAGCTTAAGTATTTAGTGATCATGGTGGTAAAATATGATTTGACCTTTGCCTTTGTAAGGATAGAAATTTAACTATGTGATCACGCAACAAGCACACCATGTGTTCGTATGCAGAGGTGAGACAATGTCACACATATGACATTGTAAGCATAAGGATTTTGTGCACTTTTTCAAAAACATACTTTGGCAATAAAGCAATGTAAAATTAGCAGAAGAGGCAGAATCAGCCCCTGGGATTTTCTGTCATTTACAGATAAGTGTCATCTCTAAAGTTACATGTTTTTGTGACGTTGTTGTTTGCATGACATTAGAGCACATTGGTGGTTTACTGCAGGAGATAACCATGTCATTAACATCACAGCTATAAGGGCTGCCTGACTTTGACAGTAATTTAATTATTTATTCAATTCTAGTGTGGTCTTAAAGTTAACAAATGTGTATGTTATAGCATCATGTGTGAGGATGCAGACTGTACAGACCAAAGAAATATTTGGATTCATTAAATTAACGTCCTGTGTGTCTGTTTGGTAGGTGTGCGTCCTGCAGAACTGTTGTATAAACTCAAACACGTTAAAGGTCTACTACATGGACTCTTAAGGCTACCTACTGTTTGAGTGCACATGGATAACATGGAGAGAGACAACATGTTCTCCTCCTGCTAATGTTGGAGACAAAGTATCAGCTGTTTGTGTCAGGAAATAAAATGTCAGCAGGTCTTCATTCAAGCTGTTTGGCCTTGTTTCTCCTACAATAAACTAAATATTGCAAACCTTGGCTTCAGGACATCGGTATTTGCTAGTTACATCATAACATATTGATATTAGACATAAAACATCTTTCACCTGAATGAGTGATCATGTAGTAAGTACTAGCATTCAGCGATGCTGCATGCATTGATGACAGCATGACCATATTGACCATCATGCTGTGACCAATATGGATAATGCAAAACCAGCTTCAGAAACAACATTGAGCTTGTAAAAAGAGACAGTGTGGTGAATGTCTGCTCTTTTCGTTTTCTGCTGGAAAACATTGTTATTGTTTACTATTGCTATTATTATTATTACTATATACTCTGCTGAAACTGGCACTGCTGTAGAAAACAGATGCATTGTACTTTCTATTCCATATCACAACTCTATGAAATATCTGAGCACATTTGAACCTACCATTTATGAATATCTGAACTCTGCAAATCATCTGAAAAGTAGTAAATCCAGCAGAATACTTAGTCATCAACAGTTACCATTCTCTTTCCCATTAATTGCACAACTTTCCTCACATCAAAATATCTGTTGTGCAAGGACAACTTCAGTCATTAGCTGCTCTTGTTTTGGTAAGTAACAGTTAAGGTAAATAATTAATCTGAAATATGACACAAATGGTTCCCCGACGGTTCTGATGAAATTTACTAATAAAAAGGTTTACTCATCTGCATACAAAGTCAGTTATGTAAGCCAAATAAATCTAAACCGTACCTATAGGGTCTTTCTATATTCTCCATAACACTGTGAATTATGTTGATGGCCTGAGAGTAGCAGGTAACTCACTCTGACATGCTCTCCCAGAAGAAAGGTTTATTCAATGCAATCTTCTTCAGCTCCTGCAGTGTGTCATTGAGTGTGGCGCTGAAGAGCAATGTCTGCCGCTTGGCTGGTAAAATCCCCATGATCACCTCTAGGTCTTTGGTGAAGTCAGTACAGCATTGCTCCAACAGCCGGTCCGCCTCATCTAAAATCTGACAAACACACAAACAAGACATTGTGGATTTTCAAGTATTCTCAAACATCCAAATATGACATCCACAGGTTCAGGCAGGAAATTCCTGAACTGACCAGGAACTGTATCTTGTTCATGGAGAAGGTGTTGGAACTGCGGAGGTGATCGGCCAGGCGGCCAGGCGTTGCTACGACCACATGTGGCTGGTTGGACAGCTCTAGAGCCTGGCTCACCATGTCTGTCAGTAACACAACAGAGACAAAATTAGCACATAGGAGAGGCTTTTCTGCATTATTTGGGTTTAGTCTTTATGTGTCTCCAGCAGCGGTGCCACTGAACAGTTCTAAAAGCAGTTTAAATGATGGCTTTTCTAAAACAACGTAGGAGAGGTGTGTGGCTAGTCATATGATCATAGTCAGTCATATGGATACATCTACTTTAATTACTTCAAATTGATTGATATCCACTGTAGTTTCTGTACCATTTTAAAATCAAAACAAAAATAACTTTGAATGTGGGCATTGCGAATTTATATATCCACAGACCAAGAACTTTATAAAGCACACTCACGAAAAAGAAACAGACAGAAGTTTCAAGACATAATACTGCTCTGTTCAGCCTGTTGGTTGTGTTGTAGCTGCTGAACGAAAAGAAAGGAAAGCTGCAGTGATGTACATTCTTACCCATTCCACCAACGATAATGCAGTCCCGCAGACCCAAAGGTTTCCCTAAGACTCGAAACTGTTCAGCAATCTGATAGGCCAGCTCCCTGAATGACATCACATTTACAACATTATCAGCTGGAAATATGGAATAGAATGCATTAAAACATATTTCGCACAATACTATATAGCCTAGCAAAGTATAACACAAGCATTATAGACTAAACTTCCTCCATGACACTACACAGTACTGACCTGGTGGGAGTGAGCACCAGGCAGAAAATACCATATGGGTCCTCGGACAGTTTCTGCAGCACTGGCAGCACAAAAGCTGCCGTCTTTCCACTTCCTGTCTTGGCACAGCCCATACAGTCCCGACCTGTGTGTAAAAACAAATAAACTCACAAAGACAAAATCTATTCACTGTGCTTCTTTATAACGGAGACTCTGTGGTCATTTCGGGTTGTCAATTTATTGTACATTCATCACTGTAGATATACGTGAAAATCTACTTGAAGCTTTTCTGAATCTGAATCTTTTTCTCATGTTATGATTGGTTGAAGTGTAGATGTAGATGATGTGAACGTTACAATCAGTTTTAACCTTGAAAATGCTTTTTCAATTTCAAATCACCTAAATCTGTGAGCGATATTCCTTGTGCACGTGGTTAACTAATATTGAATAAACTCAGAGTTGATTGAGCTAACTCAGATCAGCTGTTCTGGAACACAAAACTCAGTTTCCATCAACTCTCAGATTTAGACTAAGAGTTTGTTAAACGTGCTTTCTGGAACAGAACCGTGGTGACATATTTTCGACCTGAATATTAAACTTATGTTATATTTATATAGGATTTCTTACCTTCTAGGATAGCTGGCATGCAGTTTTCCTGAACAGGAGTGGGTTTGTTGATTCCCAGCTGTTTACACTGTTTAACCAGCCAGTCTGAAAGCCCCAGCGACGAAAAGTCACCCATGCCCGATTTTTGTGGTTCCTTGAGGCTTGGGGACTATTTCTGCATTGTGTATATACCAAAGCGATTACTCAAATATACCCTCGTGTGTTTCATCAACGGTCGCTGTCTTACCACGTAATTAACGCGACGTCTCTGTCTTCTTCTGTAGGTTGGTTGTTGAGTGAAGTTGCCTTTTGCCGCCCTCTGCTGGTCAAACATTTCTGTGGTGTACATAGACGCTCACTGTTAACAGAAATGATGCTCCCGCTTTAATTCTATTCACCTGCCTTCTTTACAAATTCAGCAGATTATTATGTGGGCACAAAACAAACTTAAATGTTAAGTATTAAAACTAGTTTCGCGGCCCACCGTCTCACTACAAGAAAAGGCCTAAATGATTGAAACCATTTTGAGGTTTTTTTCTGTAAAACCAGGACATGCAAACAAACTGCCTGAATGTACTCTTGTCATTTCATTCTGTTAATATTGTAATTGGCTACTGAATAGGAACAGAGGAACAGAAATTCACACACTGGCATCCAGGGCTGTGCACAGACATTTTGGGAGGCAGTCGCTCAAGTGAAAATAAAAGTGCATACTTTCCATAATTACTTACACATAGTAAAAAAATGTTTTAAATAAATACAACAATAAACCAACCAATCTACCCCCCAAACTACAATGTAAGCCTATGATTTCCTTATTGATTTGATGTTCTTCCTTGATGTGACTCATGTCACTACAGACTTAGCTGTTTTTTTCTTCCTTCCAGCATTCCTGCTGTTATTACTCTTACAATTGAGCACTAGTTCAGTAGTAAATCTGTTGAATACACAAATTTGTCTGCAAAATTCACATGCTCATTGTGTTTTCTGACATTCAACTTAAAGACATAAAGAGGCTGAATATCTGAGATAGTGTTCCATTCATGTTTTCAGTTTTCTGACATGGTTCATGAATGCAATGCTTTTCAGATGTTCTAAGAAGCCAATCTAATTAATCTAATCAACACTAAAACTAATCATTCTAGTGCTATTAAACTACATTATCTCACTGTTAATATTCCATTTGGAAAATTAAATCCAGACATGTACAAATAAATATTCTAATTGATTTTCATACTGTCTCAAAATGCATTAAGTATATTAAAGTATGGCAAGCCTCACTAAGTGGCTTAATAATTAAGAATATAAAATGATAGTGGTGTCACAGTGGTGTCATTGCATTGGTTTTCTTTCCCAAACATGCAGACACTGAGACTAAATGCAAACGACCATCTTTGAAAAATCCAACCATTTAAACTTGGAATTATCTGTCTAGACTTTATCTGCAGTGCAGACGATGCCTAGTTGGTTCATTGTCTTTGCATCCTAGCAGCCATGATGAGTGTGTCGAAAATAATGTGAACATGATTCAGCTGCAACTTGAAATGAAAGGAAGAAAAAAAATTCACTATGGATATCTATCTGCATCTGCACACTGGGCTGCCAGAGGTGATAAATGTACAGAGGAGCAGTCAGCTGCATTGCTGTAACGGGCCATTGAGCAGCAGGGGCCTGCACAGCTTTTCCACTACATTTGTGGTTCACTCTTCCATGTTCAGCTCATTTTCATTTAAATTAGTGGTTTATTTTAAATCGGTGGTAAATCCAAACCAAGTCCTCTATAAATTAATGAGGTGAAGAGCATCTCTTTCTAAGCATCTTGGCAGTGATTTTCTCCGGGAGGTCTGTGAAGCTTTAATCAGGAGAAGTCTCTGTCTTTTCTTTTCTTTTTTTTAACCAATTCGCAAATCCAAGAAAGTTTTACACTTTCCAAAAACACTTTTTAAACTGCCTTAACATCATTTAGACTCAGAATCCAATCCTAATTGTGGTATTTTATACAAATGTATTATTTTATGTGTATGCGTGGGAATTCATATATGTTCTTAACGTGATACAGACAGCACAAACAACAACTGATTGTTTCCTGAACTTTTGTCGTAAACAGCCATTTGGCTGTTTGCTCTTTATTTCAGACGCTTCAAGCTTTTATTGAGCTGTAGCTGATGAACACGCACTGGGGCTTTTAAGACATTTCCACATTATGACTTTTAAGTGGAAATTAGAGGAAGAAGGGGTGGGGTTGGTTTGTAGTTTACGTTGTTAACATCAGGTGGCGCTGAAGAGGCTCCACGGTCCCACTAAGAGTTGAATGGGATCCTACCGTCATCTCGCAGGAAGGCGGGAGGGGGGCATAGCACGAGTACCAGAGGAGCTTTGAACCAGAAGTGCATTGCCGCCCAAATTTAATCTACATTCCTCAGCCTGTCAAGCTCGCAGAGCAGAGCCAAACAGTCCACGGTGCGTAATTACGCACGAAGAAGATAGATCTGCGGGGTTGATCTCTGTGGACACACGGGACAAAGGTAGGCGAGCAGGAGCGGCAGTACAACAGCTGACTTGAGAGGAGAGGAGAACTGTTAAAAGGGGAACGAGGAATTCGAGTCGGAAGTGACCCCCCCAGAAATGCAACTTAGATCCAGGATTTCAAGGAAGAAAAATATCGGTTTGGACGGAGAAGAAAAAGATAAAAAAAAATAGTTGAGTGAAATCTTTCCTCAAAATAGCATCAAGATCCACCGAGCATGGGGTAAGTTACAGATTTGTGTCTGAAATGTGGCTATAATTTGTTCACTCTTGCTTTCTGGAAGCGATTTATTCAGGCGAAATGCCTAAAATGAACTCTGTGTTAGTTAGATTTATTTGTACTAAACTAATTTGGAGGAATCAGACAGAATAAATTCACAGGTGACACTGCGCCGTTTTTTCTGTTTTCATTCTGATGGGTAATACCAGGACAAAATCTTTTGTTTGTTAACCTTAGAGCCTGACCCAGTTTCATCAGAAGTGTGATATCCACTCACAGCTGAATGACAGCTGAGACCGCAAGAAGGTCGTATTTACACGTTGAGAGATAGACGTAGTAGGTTTGTTTAAAATTGATTGTGACATTTTGTTGGTCATGTGATAAAACGCACAGACCCCTCATTCATCCTTTAGTTATTGTGATTTCCTGTTGTAAACACTTCTGCCGTTCGCATCAGCTCCACAAACACACACGAACTCAAACAAAGGGATACGCAGCTTGGACCACTTCCAGACTGCCAGGGCAGAGGGCAGTCTGGGTGATTTTTGCTTTGAAAAACTCCTGTTGTCTAGCTGTGTTCAGTGTGTGTGTGTGTGTGTGTGTGTGTGTTAAGGTTTGGCTGATACAGTTTTCAAGACCATCATTAATATACCTTTTTTTTCCTCATACTGGCATACAAAGAATAACCATTTGAAATAGTGCACGACTGATAATAACTTAATAAAAAACTCTTTGTCTGTGAACTGAGCAATGTGAGTGTTAATGAGAGCCTCAAAAGCTGTCACTGTGACCACTATGTTTGACATGGGGTTGCATGAGGTAGTCATGCATAATCAGTGTATAACCTGCCACTATTACCACTCTTGACTGGAAAAATCAGGTCACATGAGATGAAAGATCAGGTCTCTCTCTTGCTCCCTCTGTCTCTCTCTTTCTCTCTCTCTCTCACTGTCTCTCCTTGACCTTCATATGCTGAATATAGAAAACATTAGTTTAACAGCAAGCTGTATCACTCTGACTTCTGCAAGAGGAGCTAACTGTCAAATAAGTGAAGAGCTATGCTGTGGTTAAACACGACAAGAGCTCATGTTTCAAGCATTTTTCCAGATGTTTTGGCAGTTTGTTGTTTGTGGCTGTGAGGCATACTTATAAATCTGAGAATCAAATAGAGATACTTTTGAGTTGGATGGACATTGAGTTAAATGTCTGCTGTTCAATGAAACCACAAAACTGACAACCATAATCCTTGTTTTACTCCAAAGCTTTTTCTCATTTTGTGCAAGCATAGGAAGCTTGTGTGTTTACACAAGTGTGTTTCTTGGGTTGTGGTTTGTGCTGCTGATGTGGTGACTTGTTGAGCAGCTACAACACAAATTAGCATCTCCCCTTGCTGTGTTATTTTGGAATATAGTTGTAGCGTGTCATGTTGCCAGACTGGGTCAGACACTTTCACAGGCTCAGGAATGTGCACACAAGGCTTCCCGCTCTCAGAGCAGACCCTCAAAAGAGAAATATTTTCAGAGGAACAAAGAGAAACTGGCAAAAAGAAAAACAGAAAGCTAGCTGGTGTCGCTAGCTGGAAAACCATAGTGCCTTTCCATTTGAGTGTTATCACAATGCACAGAGGTTGATGACAGTTGAGGTAAAGGATACTCAGTTCTTTTAATTTTTGTCTTTCTCACTTGTCAATCTGTACTTTGGAACATTTGGGGTAATGTTATACTGGCTGCATAGAAGTCATTCCTTCCTAAAGCCGTTCTAGAGAACACATCCTTAACAGCCTTTTAGCCTTCTGTCTCTACTGAAGGCCACTGTCTGTGGAAAAGAAAAGAGGAATTTCTATACAAAGCTGCATTTTATATAACATCTGATGAAGCTTTATCTTGTCTTAAACTTTCAAATCCATTTTTGCATTTAAAGTGGACTATTCTCAGTCAGTATGGACAGTGTGAATGATGATGAACTTATCCTTTAACTGAGATTTCTTTCATTTTTCATTGTTGAAGTTTTTGGGGTCTAAAATCAGAGGGTGTTGTATTCTATACAGATTGTAAAGCAAATTAGTTATTTGAGATTAAAAATTAAAAGTAATGTTTTAAGTCTTTCATCATATTTATATTCATTAATTTTAGTTAAACAGCAAAATAGGGTTCCTCAGGGGGTCACCTGGTGGAGTGCATGCCATTATGACTGTTCTGATGACAGTGGCCTCTTTCTCTCTCACTGTGACTGTTAGAATAAAGGACAAAATGCCCCACCCCAACCCACATCCTTATTTGGAATGTTTCAAGCCCTTACTTAACCTCTGCACAGCACAATGAGGTGTGTCAAAGCAGCTAGATAATGAAAAAAATGTTTTAAAAATACTACACCAAAGGGTTTACTTAATTTGCTGATTGTCAAAAATGGACATATCAGCATCAAATAATGGCAATATATAAACTTAAACATAAGTGTATTCTTTATTATTTTGATATGATATCTTGTTCAATTTGTAATGGTTAAAAAAATGCTAGTGGTACTCATTATATAGCCATTCTTGATTTTGTTTATGTTACGACCTCCCCAGAGCCATGATCTCAACTTAATGGAGTTAGTCTGTGAGAGACAGCTTTAATACATAGAACTGTGGAAAGTTCTCAGAAGCTGCTTGTAACATCATTCCTTACAATTACAGTGAAAACTGTTACTTAGTTACTGCACTTCAGCTCTGTATTTGGGTGTTTAAAGTGACAGTTGCTGATTTCATCCTTCAAAAAGCTGTCCTGTAGCGGGGCATTTGAGCCTCTTATATGCACTTGAAATGTGAAATGTATGCAGACTTTTTGAGAAAAAGAAACAGAGTTCCCAGTAACTCAGTAACTATAGAGCAGGAGAGAAGAAGTCAGGAAATTTCCATCAAAATATTATTTACCAATATCTACTTTTATGTGTTATGGTGGTAACTTTAGAATATGTTGATTTGCATCACTAGAACAGTTTTACTTCTAAATAGAGAGCAAACAACACACTTGAAAATATATATATAAATAAATAAATATATAAATATCTGCACAAAAGCTGTTTTACTTGGTTCACATGCATTCCACAGACATCTAAATAAAAGCATAGATAAAGCCTTTTCATTTTTATTACATATGGAGCTTACATTAAGGATCTGCACAGGTCCATCTGATTTAATTTGGGGTAGGGTTCTGTACTATACTGGTTTCAGGTCTGGGTGACAGGATCTGTTATACTTAAGTGAATTGAAGTGAGCTTTCTATGAGCTATGATCACATATTGTGATGTAATCATCGAGGAGGAAATGTGAATTTGAGACTGTGTGAGAACTGTGAACTGCACGGGGGACATGTATAATTCCGGTTAAAAACAACAAATAAATCTTTCCATTGATACAACAGTAGTGAGAATAATATTTAACACTGGCATCCTTTCCACGATGAATGGTTAATTTGAAAATGATTTCCTTAGTCTAGTTAAATTCAACATGTTACATTCCTACATTACTATGAGTTTGTTTCTATTTGATATGTGATTTCTCTACAGGAAATCGCATATCGCACAACACATATTATCAAATACATCCATGCACTATTTGAAACGGCATGGAAGCCTGCAGTGAATGTAGCCACATAGTTCAGAGGAAGTGTAGTAAAGCCTTTTTGTTCTCTGATGGCTCCATGTAGAAAGCTCAGACATCCTATTATCTTGTCCAGATGGGGCTATCATAGAAGTGCCTCCTTTATGGCGTTTGCTGAAGGCAGCAGTCAAAATACTGTTGTAATATTTTCCTGCCTTGGAGTGGAATTATTTCATCTGAATGAATGTGAAACAAAATCATCATGTGACCGAGCGGCGACAGATCTCTGGGACAGATACAAATAAAAGATGTGCAGAAAAGGAGATAAAATGTCCCAGAGAGGCATGAAAAGTGGATGAGGATAAAACCACACTTGAGTATTCAGCCTCAGATGGCCTGTCTGCCTGGGCTCAGATCCCAGCAAAGCTTTCTCTCTGGTTCTCTCAGGGTTTGCCTGTCTCTATACTCCTGACTGTGAATACAAATAAAAAATCCCAAGGAGATGTGCCTTATGCCTGTTTTCATAAACTTTCAAAAAGCTCAACTTTTGAGCTTTTAAAAGTAAACTGGTATCCCAGTTAAAAGTAACTGGGTTAAAAGTAAATTGGTATCCCAGTTTACTTTTAACCCATCTCTTGTTTTCTCTTGTTTGAGGCTCTAAAAAAATAAAAAGGCTCTGGGTTAAAATCTGGGTTCTGTGTGGAGTTATTTGTGGGTTCCCTCTGAGTGGCAAAGACATGCACATTAATATAACTGGTTACTCTTGCCCAATGTCAACTTGGATAAGTGGTATAGATAATGGATGGAAGTGCATTTGGACTGTGTCCATATGACTTTTGGCTGGACTAATGACTGAAAAAAATCATTGCATCAGATTAATAGTTCAAAAGGGTTGTTCTTAGTCTCTTAATTATTAATGGGAGTGTATGGGAGCAATGTGCAATAAAGTGTCATCTCCCATTCTCTTTATAAGTCAGGCATGCTTGCAACTTGGGGGATTGCAGTATTTCTCGAAGAATGAGAATTAATGTTGAGTTGATTACATATTATTACTGACCAGTGAGCTCAGTCTACAATCACGCATGCAGCAGCTCTGACCTGAGTTGCAAGGAAGAGCTGAGAGAATCGGTGCATTGGCACAGCTCTACAAAAGAGTGAGTGCAAATCACAAAGTTAGGCATTTTTTATGTGATATGATGAAAAGTGTGAAATGAGTGTAAATCTTTGTTCGTGGTGGTTTTACAAGGTAGTAAGAAGGACAGCTTCTCTCTAGAGACATGCATGGCAATGTGCAACACACAACATGGCACAAATAATGCTCTGACCTTCTGTGGCTGTATTCTAATTTTCCACTTCTAAAACTAATTTTCAGCGCACCCTGCTTGTGTGTAACAGGTGGGTTGTGCACCCACCTATAGTATGTAGAAGTATACTATTCATTCTTTAAAATAACAATAATGCATGTAATACATGTACAAAAACATTGCTGTTTGGACTCTTGCTCCAAAAAAGAGATAGCAGCTAAACAGATATCAAGTTGTCATGTTTCTGACCCCTTTAATTACTGAGCTACACTGATCTGAATACAGCTCTCTCTCCACCTGTGCATGGATGACACAGTAAGTAACAAAAACTGATTCACAGCAGGAGGTGGGTCTCCCTCAGCACACTGCTACATGATCATAAAGTAGCAGTGGTGAAAATTGACTATACACTTTTACTCAATCGGTTTTTGTGTTGTACTATATTTCCATTTTATGCCACTTTCTACTAGTGAGTGTATGTAGTTTGTCTTCACAGAAAACAGAACAATGGCCTGCTAGTAGTTAGAAAATCTTCAGCTTCATTTGCACCAATAGCCTCATTACAACATGATAGCATCAGTGACTCTGAGTTCAACCACATTTAGAAATTAGATGTGTGTTTTGTCCTATTTACACCTTAATCCACCTTCATTGTACATGCAAAGGAGAAACAGGGGTCTCTAAGTGCCAAAAATGTCAAAAGGTTTTCATTCAAAGAGACTAACAAAATGAAACAATAACAATAACCAGGAGAGAGGAGAACTGTGAAGGCATGTTAATCATGATTACTCAATTTTTTTTATAAAGAAAGGTTTTGCAAGGTTGCAGGTTTTTTGTTGGAGACACCACCAAAGTTGAGATAAATGAAAGTTGTGGTGACAACATTGACAAATGAATTTCAATAATGTCCCAGGATATCATCATTTAATTAATTTTATGGAGAATATATAAGGCTATTAAAATTATTGATTATAATTTTAATTATTGACTGAAACGTTGGCTCTGGTTAAATATGGTGTTATGTTTTATTTTAATCATGATTATGAGTTTTTCTTACTTGAGATCCACAGCCCATTTCCATTTCATCTGTGTGTGGTGTGGATGATTAGTTTCATCAACAAATATTTGCAAAATAAATCATAACTAGAATAGCTAAATAGCACAGAGTAAAAGGTAAAATATGTTTGTTTAAACAACCCTTTACATAATCGGTTTTTGTTTGCTCCAGTAGTAAAAATCTTTGATGTGTTAAATCAATCTGGTTTGTTTTCCTAAAGTGGAGAGAAAATACACCAACAGCTGATGATGATCTTTTTAAGTCTATTTGTATAACAGAAACACATTTTACATATCTATAGAAAATGAGTTGGGTTATGCCTATAAAATTAATAAACTATAAAATTAAGGTAGAAATTGGCTTTTTAGTTGAAAAAACATATTCAGGCTGCCTTGTAACGCAAGTGCTATTCTCTTATTTACAGATATTCCTGTGTAAAGGTAATCTTCTTACCACTTGGAAAGCCCTTTAACAGTGCACTATTTCTGTAAATTTGGCTGGTTGTTGCAAGTTTCTGGCAGCAGAGGAATGTGATCTCACCTTCTCTGAAACCAATCATTTTTTGCTACTAATTCAGAGGGTGTACTCAGGCACATGCAATCAAGTCCTGACTGAACAGCCATGTTCAATTAAACCCATGCTATTTAAGGAGCAGACTGTTGCTGAATTGTCAACAGAGCTGACAACCCTCATGTGCAGCCCTTCTCATGTAAAAACCTAATGAAGGTAGACTGATTGTGTGAAGATCTGATGAGTGCACCAAGCAAGTACTGCAGACAAGGTGAACTGCCTAACTCACCCTGAGTACTCAAACCCCTTAGCACTACTTAGCATTGTAGAAATATGCCTCAATCCCATCCCTGTTGTTTCTGGTATACGCAAAAATTATCATTATGTAAAAATGCACAGAAATCTGGCAACAAACCTCACATTCATGTGTCTCCTCATGAGCCTTTCTGTTGGTCTATGTAACTGCCAGCTGCTGTAACTGCCAGTTACCAAAGTTAATTTTATTTTCAGCTATGCTAATCACCTTGCTAAGACCTGGATAAAACCTGTAAATACTGCTATCCCAGGTGCACTTTCCAATAACCGCATATTCTCACATACCTCCTATCTGACCGGCCCAGGAGGTTGGTCTGGTGTCCTGATTTCCAACACCTCTCCCCAACTATTTCATTTGCTTCACTGTTTACCTTCTTGATCTGCTCCCCATTTTAACAACTCTGGTCTCCTTCCACCACAACCTCCACAATCTGTCTCTTGCCCTCTTCTCCTTAGAGCTCACCACAGATCTCTCTCCTACCAGCACTTTCTCCTCACTGGGAGTCAATGATGCCATAAAGTATCTCTACTCTGATCTGCTTTACCTCATGTCTGGATAGTCTGTGTTTCTATCCATAAAACCTGACCGCTCTAACCTGCCTCATCCATGACTGACTGATACCATTTGAAAACTGCATACCAATCTCAGACTGACCATGCTGACTTCATGGCCTATTAGTCACTTCTAGCCTTTTTTTACATCCAGCATTTTGCAAAACAGCTTTTTACACTGAAAAGATCAGCAGTACCACAGACTCTTGGAAACTATTTTCAACCTTTAAAATCTTACTAAGGCCACCACCACCCCCACCTGACACAAACCTCTAAACAGAAATATTTGCCTCCTCCTTCATCAATAAGGTGGTGGCCATCAGCTCCCAATTTTCTGAACTTCAGTTCAGTTCCAGTCTCTGCTGGTCATGGCCACACCACTCTCCATGCCACTCCACTGTCCCTCTCAAGTCAGTACATATCCACCTTCCTCACTCATCTCAGGCTAAAGACACACTCATCTCATTCCAACCTCTTGCTGAGAAAGAGGTGTCAGTTTTCAATAGTCATCCTACTACATGTACACTGGACCACATTGCTACAAACCTCCTCCAAGCTATATCTTCCACCATTGTGCCAGCAGTCATAAATGTGATAAATACCTCACTGGCTTTGGGAACATTTCCAACCGCTTTCAAACTGCCTCAGGTAAGGCCACTGCTCAAAAAGTCATCACTTCACCCTGCTCAAGTAGAGAAATATTGACCTGTATTACTGCTTCCATTCCTATCCAAGTGTACATAAATAACAATCTTTAAGCAGTTTTTATTTAGACTTGCAGAATTGGCCTGAAAAGTGAAATAATACATATAGTAACACAGTCATAACTTTGACTTAATTAGGTTTTGTTAAACAAGATTATGTGGTTTAACATTTTATCTTATAGTATTTCTTTTAATGAAGTGGTAAGTGTAAAGTATAGTGCACAGTGTCTGTGCAATGCTGAAACATTGTTAGTTGCTCATTAACTCCCTTTAAAATATGTTGCTCAGAATCAATAGTCAGCTTGTTCAAAAGTAAACACACAGTGACAGCTTTAGCCAAACAACTGAAAGCCCCTCTTCTTTTGCATACTAAGTCACCATTAACATCAAGATAATATGGTCTATTTCTTTGTTATATGTTTTAAAGGGAGCAGCCCATCTTCAGTGCCAGAGCTCACGTTTTCCAGATTGACCCAGCCACCAAACGTAATTGGCTGCCGTCCAGCAAACACGCTGTCACTGTATCGTTCTTCTATGATGTAAGCCGCAGTGTCTACCGCGTCATCAGTGTGGGTGGGACTAAGGTAAGTGCTATGCTAAGATGTATGAATACACAGATACACATGCAAAAATGTCTCTTCATATGTTCATATCACACACCCACATTTACATATCAGAGATTTAGATTTCTTTGAATGGACAAATTTCTAGAATCATTCGTTAGACCACATTTTCACAATGTTGTATTTAGCAAACTTGCTCAATCACAGATTTCATTACTTCTACAGTATAATACTTTATCTTGTTGCATTCAGTGGTATTTTTTTCATCTGATATTAGTATTAAATGAAATAAATCACATTATCAGCAAAACATTGGTAACATCAAGAAAGCCACAGCAACATTAAAGCACCCAGCAGTCGCAATAGTAATGGGATATCTTTGTATGAAACTGAAACTCTGGTCTTTGTTATCAGTCAAGTCTGCTTGCCAGTGCATTGTACCAAGATTAGAGGCTTTCAGAGACAAAGAAGATCTATATTATAAATAGCCTTGTATGCTGTGAATTATTTATCCTTAAAAATGACCTTCTTTTGAAAACTGTCTTTTTTTTAGTGCTTGAAGTAGAAGTAGTTGCACAAGTCTAAATACTAGACATAAGTACATGTACGACACAGCTGCTTGTTATGCCCATTCAGTAACCCTTCATCACAACTACTGTAGCTGTGGATTTACTTGAAATACAAAATTGTAAACGATAATAATAACAATAAAAATATTGGTATAACAAATTAATTTAAAAAATCATGTTAATATTAAACTGTAATATAAATTATTAATAATAAATGTTTGAAAGGGGAAATATGAGTCTCTCTGTATAGCAAGAATTAGCATTGTTGTTTTGCTCCATTTATATTCATACATTTATATTATAACAATGTCCCACCACTTTTGCTTCGTAAAGGATAATTGATCATGACTATTTTTATTCATGCTATTTATTACTTGTGTAATTCTCAATGGTGCCAGGCTATCATCAACAGCACCATAACCCCCAACATGACCTTCACCAAAACCTCCCAGAAGTTTGGGCAATGGGCAGACAGCCGGGCCAACACTGTCTATGGCCTGGGCTTCTCCACTGAGCAGCATCTGCAGCAGGTAAGCATCATAAAAACACACATTACAATGAAATACTATTAGATAAATATTAAACAGGGAGAGAAGTTAAGGGCAGGTAGATAGATAGATTTCAGTTTTCTCAGCATTTTGATTTTGCTATGAGAGAACATATGATGATGAGTTTCAACAATGCAATACATTTCATGATCTTACTTTCAGGAGTTATTGTATTGTATTATATTATTATGTGAATACCATTGCAACAGCATAATTGGTTTAACTAGATTTATGATATACAAACAAAAATATAAACCTCAGAGGGCAAAGCACCCAGACAATAAATTGATCAATTATACCTCAGACGTCCTGTTATTCCTCTGTAGTGAGGCAGCATGATGGAGAAGTGACCACATGTTATTTGTCAAAGTCAAATTAGATAAACCAACATTATCATAAATGTACAATTACTGAAGACAGAAGATGCAAACGGAAGACAGAAGACACTGAAGGGTGTGACTTCTGTATCTTCTCTCTCTGCACCTGCAGTTTGCTGAGCAGTTTAAAGAGGTGAAGGAGGCGGCTCGTCTGACCAGAGAGAAATCCCAGGAGAAGTTTGAACTGGCCAACCCTGTGCTCAACATTGGATCTCCACAGGTAAAACACTGCTGTACTTTAATTAAACTAGTGTGTCTATCCATATACATTGGTTTGGCTGAATTTCATAGGTAGAAAATGGTAACTCCATATATTCAAATATGTATTCAAAAGTTGTCCCATTTACACATGCTGCTATGCTATATTTCTATACTCACTGTATTTTAAATCAAAATACATTTTGTACTTTGGTTTATTGTGCCTTTAAACTGTAAATTTGGTTTGAATTTGTCATGTTTTAATATTCACACCAGGGTTCAGTTTCCTAATGCCTTAGTGTATTTGACATTTACTATCATTTACTCTCTTTTGATCACTCTATTTGAAGAGACAAATGTAGCACTAGTAGACAAAAGAAAACTTTGTGATCAGTAAAAAATACAGTGACATTTCAGACATGAAACAATCAGACAGCAAACTTATTATACACAGTAAGGTCCTTGAATCTGCTACATTGCTGTCACATACCATGCATCTTAGCCACCAGGAATTTTTATTTGCATAATACTACATTGTTGTGCTTTATAATGAAGCAATTAAAATAAAATATGCAAAAAACACAAAGAAATACAAAGCAGACAATCAGGAAAAGACATGCAGAATAAAAACAGAAAAAGCAGAACAAAAAAATAAATAAATAGAAACAAATTGATTTAAAAGACTATCTGGTTTGTACATATTCTATGCTGATATTGATATTCTATTACATGTGTGAAATTAATTTCTTTCCCTTGTATGTCAGACACCAGTGGAAGATCTTTTTGCCTTTTTTTTTAGTCTACTAAGCAATAGAGCACTGTAAATGCTTCCAAATTTTACTTCCATACTAACAGCAAATTATTCATACTTACAAATTGTACTTATACTTAAGTATCAAATGTAAAAGTACTTATACTCAGTCTATATTTATGAGAAACAGCCTTGACCAAAACTCAATATTTCACTAGCACATGCATAAACACACACACACACACACACACACACACACACACACACACACACACACACACACACACACACACACACACACACACACACAATTGGGGGTCTATGTATGTATGCATGTGTATGCACAAGTGTGTGTGTGTGTGTGTTTGAGTATGTATGTATGTATCAGCAATGCACTGTGCTTAAACTGGACGTCGTTACCATAGCAAGATACCTAATAGTGTCTTGTTCAGCGCTCGGTTTTTACTAAAAGAGACTTTAAGGAGTCGGCTCCTTAATTTTCCAGTAAGTACATTTTGTTTTAAACTTTTTTCACTAGATTAAATTAGCATCCCTGTTTGCATAAGTAATAAGTACAGTTAAGGTAAATTACAGATGCATTGTACTTATCAAGCAAGCTAGGAGGCTGATAACTTAGTGTTTGTGAATTTATCAGTACTTGACTGAGCTGGTTACCCGTGTACATTGGGGGTGTTCAGTCAAATCCCAAGAAAGAGCTAAATTTAACCAATGTTAATCTAAGGATGTTTAGTTTGTGTGACCGAAGTTATGTGAACTGCGTTAGTGTAATGCGCTGCACCATCTTGACGTATGCTAATTAAGTTAATATAATGTTTAGGTAACTTGAAGTTTAGACACTAAACGTTAACCTTACCTGTTGTATCTTATAAGTCAAACAGGTGATAAAAGAGTAAACACCCAGAATGTGTGATTAACATTACAGTAGCATTACAGTATCATAACATTTAATTTGCCTCATCAAAATGTGATGTAACTACAGCCATTTAAAATATATGGAAAACCCAAACCAGAAAATCTTTCCAATATATTACATTACTATGCAATGCAATGAACCATTGGTATTTATGCTATCACAGTGATGTCTGTTTTGTTTGGTGTCTGCTGTTCAGTTTTAGGAGTGTTTGAAGATAACACACAATTTCAGTTTCAATTTAGAATTATATATATTTTATATCCTATTCAAAATGATAATATCACAAAAAACGTTATGCATGTTATGTACAATAGTGTATTGTAGAGAGAAACATTTGTCATGCTTTAGATTAATATACTCACAACAGTACTCAACTAAAGCAGACATTAATGCACCTCTCCTGACAGCTACTATATGTATGTGATTAACAATGATCCAACATGTCTGAACTAGAGTGTTTGACTTTTACTGTAATTTGAAAGGTTAAAACTGAGTGACCAATGCCAACAGGAGGCTGTGGAGAAGGGAATCTGCTCTGTGATGTTGTTTCTACTTCAGAAATATGCATTAACCTGACAAACTGTGTTGAAGATTTGACACTTGTCAGATTGGAAGATTTGATAATTTTTCATTGAAATGTGTTAAATAAATAAACCCACTTAGATTAGATTACACTAAGAACATGTTTTATTGTAATTAAATAATGTTAAAAACTACATTTTTAACAATTTACAACACTGGGAGTATTTATAAATTAGATCATATATTGATGTTGTAGTGAGCAATCTATAATCAACTGTTTTATTACTATTAAAAAATACTTGGGGATGAAGGTGTGGAAAGACTTTAAAACAGGTAATTGAATCTTCAGTAAAACATAATTTTTGGTAAGTACAAAACATTATTCATCATGAATCTTTGTGTATGAGACGATTTATTTTTATTTGCTCCAGTAACAACCTCTCTCTAAATCTGTAATGCTTTTGGAACAGCACTTGGCTATAATGACTGAGAGCTATGAGCTCTAATGTTTTAAACTATTTACAATTTGTTACAGATACAGTGGTGTCCGAAAGTCAGACTGTACATCTAACATGGGGCCATAAAGTCAAAGACAGTGGGGGAGTGAATGAAAAGGACAGTATTAATAGGTAAGGGTGCATGTGTAGAAACAAGGAAGAGCAGAAGTGATAAGACTGAACAATGTAGAAACGTACGAAACTCAAGCTCGCACATATAGGGAAGCATATATGGGACAATTTAAATGATAATGTAATTCCACAATAATAATGATTTTCCAAGTATGTATATGTTATTTGGGACAAAATGAAAATGAAAAGGCAATGATTCAATTTGCCCTTTCATTTTCACATACTTGTATGGCCAACCTATGACAACATTAAAATTGAACTGGAAAAGACTTTGACTTTATTTTAATTTTCAAGTCTTATCCTGGTCTACAATGGACAATATCCAAATGCAATAGGCCAAAACATCAATTACATTTTCCTTTACATGTTACTATGCTCTTTTGAGAACAAAATGAAAATGCATTTTGAAGATTAAAAATTAAAAATTAAAATTAAAACACCAATTGACTTTTCATTTTCAAGTCTTGCTCCACCATGGACAATATATAAATGCAAATGGAAAACAGCACCCCCAGTCAAATAAATTTTCATTAACATGTCGCCACGTTCCACTGAGGACAGTAAAAATGAAAACGCAATCTGTCAAAACCTCTCATCAAGGCGGGTCTTCAGGCACGACGTCACGGTATGTCCATGTAATGACGCGTCGCGCAGAAACAGTAAATTCTCTTTGCCGCATCTTTTGCAATTTTCTACCAAGCTTTTTTTTTTTTTTTTTTTACAAACTTTGGAGATACACCTGTGTAAAAGGAGCAGAGGAGGCAGAACCAGCCCCGAGACTTAAGTAATTTACAGGTAAGTGACTCCATTCTTAGGTGACTTGTGTTTGTGCTTTTGTGAGGTATTACTGCACCTGGATAACGTGGAGAGCGACAGGGTCATACTGAAGACAGGTTGGCAGACATACAGTTCAGAGTGTTGGTGGTGTAACTTCTTTGTTTTGAAATGAAACAATTATTGAAATGAAATCACTCACTGGCCATTAAGAAGTTCAAATCCACACTGGGTCATTTTCTCACATATTTGATCAATTTTAGGATAATTTTTTTTTTTTTTTTTTTTTTTTTTTTTTTACAGTGGGTTGATCATCATAGACCAAACAGTCAATGAATGAAAAGATTTGACACCAAATATCAGATTACATAATTTATGTTTATTTGAATTGATCAAATTATATTTGGCTCACTAAAATTGAGGAATTGTAATTACAACTAAAGCAAAACCTACTGTTACAAGCACGGGGCAGGGAGCCTAAAGTGTTACCTGTGTTGCGAAAAATTACAGCGTGTGTGGAAAAAAGAATCTCCATGTGTGAGAGTAGGGGCGACATGTTGCATGCTAGATGTAATGTTAGTCAGTGTGAAGTGTCCAAGTAAGCTCAGGGCTACAATTAGATGTTAGTGAGGCCGCACGTTTATATTAGTGAGGCTGCAGAGGTTTTCAGACTGAGACACTTGTTACCAGCTAAAGGAACGAGCCAAAACAAAGTTAACACATAGCGGCCAGTGTTTTCCCAACTATGGTTTGAAAGCGATGAAACGGGGAAGGTAACATTACAATTATTAAACTGTTCCTCTTCAAATAATACAGGAAGAGTGAATCCCAAGTCAGGGTGTCATTTCAAAGCCAGTGTACTGAAGCACAGATCAGTTTCCACAAGTCAAAGTTTTAATTGTAAAAATATTTTTAGTTTTTGCAGCATCTATTACACTTACCTTACAAAAGTTAGCTCATGAAAATTTACTGACAGCCAGTCAGTGACAGCTGGTGGCGAGATTGGGTGGCTGGCCTAACAAATGCATTATATTCACTAATGGTTAACGCCTGACCAGCAACAGCATCATATCAGAGATGCCATGTTACAGCAACTGTACTGTTTCTACAACAAAAGCAAAACAAAAACTTTGTCCAAGCCTTACTCACTTCCAGTGTGACTTGTACTACACCCATGGTTCCTAATTTTGTTGGATAAATATTTCAAGTCAACAATTACTTCTGGGGTCCAAGCTGTGTCTCCTCCAAAATGAAAGCATGGGAAAGTAAATACTCTCTTACTCTGCTGTGTTGCTTTGCGTTAACCACACTTGCTGTTAGATACTCCTTTCGCTGAAACCAAGTTACTGGAAACTTGGAAGAGTTTGTCATTTGTAATTTTGTGTTATTTGAACTTTGTTTGCATGATATGTCCCTTGTCTCCTCACTTCCAATTACTCCTCTGAAGACAGAAAAATATGGACGAGAAAGTAAATAATCCACTTCCATCATGCTAACACCCTCCATCACCATGGTCACTCACCTCTCCCTCTCCCTTTAGCAAGTTGATGCCACTGTCTTTGAGCTGTAAAAAATAAGACAATTCAAATATATCCTGTGTTTTTCTTGACTAAATAGTGACTATTTCATGCTGTCGGTGATGGTCTAATTTCCACCAAAATAACAAAACAATATGTTTATTTTTATTTTCTAATCTTTTTTGAAAAAGAGAAAGTAGATCTTAGCCCTGTTCCCTGTAATCTGTCAATAATTTTTCAGTGAGTTTTGTTTTTGTTTTCTGGGTCTTCTTAGTAGCACCACCACACACCACACCACACCCAGGCAGGCAATCTGTATCAGCATTCAGCCTTAATCAGTCATAGAGATGTGTGTGTACAAAAAGTTAATTAAATTAATTCACACTGAAGTTACCATCTTACCTGGACCTTTGTTTTAAACCTTAAATATTTCCTTTCACAGATCCGAGGGCTTGAGAGGCACCAGAGATGGCTGCTGTGGAGGGAGTTGCTCACCTTGGATGCCTGTGCTAGGGTCCAACACACAGCTGCTATCTCAGTCCCTGACAATACCTGCCAAGAGACAGCAGGCACCTGATTCTTGTTTTCACAGAGAAACCTAGATTGCTCTCTGCAAAGGACTGCATAACTGGGGATGGGATTTCTGAAAAAAAAAGCCTTTAATATTGTATCATTTAAACACAAGCAGATTATGATTTATTACATTTTGATTTAGATTTAGATTTAAACTGTCTTTTAATTAACTGGAGGAGAGTAGTCTATCTGTGTATAGTGAATGTACAAATGTACTGGGTTAATTCCTCGTCTGACTCATTCAAAAATAAATGCAAGCAATATTCTGTAATTGTTGTTTAAGTTAGTGAGCACAAATTTCGCCAGCATTAATTCAACAATCATTCAATGGGATTACTTTGTTTTGTATTTTGTTATCTCACCATGCCATATGATCTTAGTTTTAAACAGTAAACATGATGTGCAGCCTTGGATCAATTTAAAGCTTAATGTTGTTTCTGAAAGTGGTTTTATATTGGTCACACTGTCATGAATGCAGCATCACTGAATGCTAGTACTCGCTGCATATACATGATTACTCATTCCGGTGAATGAGTTTTATGTCCAATGTCAATATGTTATAATGTAACTAGCAAATACTGATGTCCTTATAGAAGCTATCTATTTTATTTTATTGTAGGAGAAACATCAGCTCTGCAGGACCCACACTTACGAAAGAGAAACACAGGGCATTCATTAAAAGAATCCAAACATTTCTTTGGTCTGTACAGTGTGCATCCTCATATGATGAGTTGAATAAATAAATATTGATTTTGCTCAGTCTTACACTGGTGAATACCCGTAGAGATGAAGAGGAGCTGACAGTGATAATAAATGAGTAATGTTAGCATACAGCTGTCAGCTACACTTACCTTACTCATTTGTCTGTCTACTGAATTAATTAACTAGCACCAGCTCTCTGCTGTAGCTAGTTAAGTATGCTTTTGGGCAGGGAAACTACACTGCTCAAAAAAAAAAAAAAAAAAAGGTAAACATTTAATCATCACAGTATACACCAAGTCAGTTAAATTACAGGTATACCAATCTGTCCATTTAGGAAGCACAAGTGATTTTGAATCATTTCACCTGCTTTGGTGCAATTGAAAGTGACAACGGATGCAATGGAGAGGCAAAAGCAAAAAGGGAATGGTTTGCATGTAGTGGCATGTGGTTATCCATCCTGACTGATTCTTCTCTAGCTTGTGTTTGTCTTGTGTTTTGTCCCCGTCACCACTGGTAGCATTAGGTAGTCCAGCTCCTTCAGGCACATCCATACTTGATACATGAAATACTATTGAAGGGCATCAACCCAGTCTCAGGACCAGTAACTGCTCCTTTGTGCGAGGAGGAGGAGGAGGACTGGAAGGAGCACTACCAGAGCCCCACAAAATGACCTCCAGCAGGCTACTGGTGTGCATGTTTCTGATCAAACTGTCAGAAACTATATGAGAGTGGCATGAGGGCCCAACATCCTCTAGTGGGACCTGTACTCACAGCCCTGCTACGTGCAGCTCAATTGGAATTCATTAGAGAACACCAGAATGGCAGGTCCGCCCTTGGTGCCCAGTTCTCTTCACATATGAGAGCAGGTTCACACTGACCAGGACAGATGTGAAAGAGTCTACCAAGATCCCATGGTGAAAGTTATGCTGCTTGTAACATTACCCAGCATGACTGGTTTGGCAGTGGGTTAGTGATGGTCTATGGAGGCATATCCTTGGAGCGTTGCACAGACCTCCATGTCATGGCCAATGATGCTCTAACTGCTGTAAAGTATCGAGATGAAATCATCCGAGCCACTGTCATACCTGGGCCCTGGGTTCCTTCTGGTGCAGGACAATGCCAGACCAGATGTGGCCAGAGAAATTTGAGAAGTGTATTTAACCACAATTGCGCTAATATCAAGCACACAACACCACAAACAAATTGACCAGGGGGCACAATTTTTCCATTTGCATTTAAATTTTGTCCATATTTGAGCAAGTTAAGTCAAATGGTATTTTCAAATAATATATAGAAAATAGTAAATAGAAAAATGCATTTTTGTTTTCATTATGTCCTCAAAGGAGCGTAATGACATACATTCTGCTGTATTAATTGGTTGTATTCTAATAAAGAGACTGAGAAATAAGTATATATGGTCATTATAGCATTGCTAAAACAACAAATCTAAGGGTGGCCTAGACTTTTGCACAGTACTGTACATATATATATAGTAACTATAGTAAGTTAGTACAAGTGGCTCAAAATTGCACTTAAGTACAGGTTGTGTCAATGTATTTAGTTACACACAGTCACACATACACACACACACTAAACACTATATATGTCCTAAAATAGGAGATCAGCTCTGCACAACCTTAAGTCAACATTACTTTTGTGTCAGACAATATTCATAGAGGCGTTTTAGAAGTGTTATGTCTTCTCACTTCTGACTTAGGTGTTGTAAAACACCTTACTGTTCAATGTTTGAACCTGTATAATGTAGAAATACTACCCAATCAAAACTTTTGTGGTGATAGTACTTTGTGTATTGAATATTGATTGAATCCAAAGTGCCCGTTATGCAAGTTAAGAGCTCCATTAAGGCTGATATAGGTTTTATGTACCGAACTCTGTGTGTGTTTGTGTACGCATGAGTTTTAAATATGTCACTGTTTATCTGAATAATGTTGTTTAATGATGTAAGGAACCTTCCCATTCATGATAAACAGAAAAAATTATGATTTATAATGCTGTAGAGAAGCTGCAGCATCATGTACTGCTTTTATTCTCTCTTTCAGTCATTGTATCAGTAGGGTTTGCACCATCTACAGCTGGTCATTAATTGCCCAGCAGGGGATCTGTATGCAGTAAAGCCTCATCTTGCACGCTTCTTATGGTCAAAGATGAGATGGAGGTAGAAATGGTGGAGTCAGTGAGAAAAAAATGAAGGATGAACTGACTAATACAAACAGAAACAAGAAATTTGTGCAAGAAAAAAGAATTGTGCTCTCCTCAGTGAGCCCACGATCAACAAACACAAAGCCGTCTAACACAGTTTAAATAATTCTTCTCAAGATTAAAAGTGATATATAGTCATGAATATATATTGGAATATTAGGAAAGATAAAAGGGATACACCTACATTATAGTTGTGTTTCCACTGACTCATTTGGCTCTGCTTAAATAATTTATTTAGATGTACAAGCAAAGATGGTAGACAGTTACATGAGCACTAAAGCCCTTTTATGTTCTCTATGTTATTGATATTTTCATTTCTGAAAATTGGTAAGTAATATTTAATCAAATATCCTGTATTTGTGGGCATCCAATGAAATTTCATTTACTATAGAGTCAAACTATTCTTTTTTATTTTTTGTTGTTGTTTTTTCATTAGAATGAAAAAAAAAACAAATCATGCAAAAATATTATCTTTTAAATAGCATCTTATCCAGTTTAAAAAATGTTTTTAGTAGATTTATGGTGTTAATGAAGGGATACTTGAGTTCGTCTGACTGTCTGGTGGCATTTGTTATAGAGTAACAACTGAGCGTCACAGTGTAAGAGAATAAATTCAATCAGTATAAAAGAAATAATCTCTATCCATAAATGGACCGCATAACAATGTGAATGCTTTTTCCAACCTCTTACATGTAACATCTATCAGTAGTTTATATCTGCTCATTGTAGCTTTTTTCTCTACATTTCCTCCTACTCACAGTATCAATGTAGAGGCAGAGAGGAATGCCAGTCATCAATATTTTAAACCACAGACTTGGATTTAAAACCAGTTTCTTAGTGTGTGTGTTTAGTGGAAAATACAGATGGAAGCCTGTGCATGTACCTCTAATACATAGGCACATGAATAATATAGCAGATTTGTGGTCTCAATGAAACACAGTGTATAGAAACAGAAGCTCTATAAAGCAAGTAGAATGATGCACAGATAAATAAGTAAGCAGTATAGAGTGGTGTAACAATTTAGGTGTCACAAATACAATGCACACATCCACATATACATACATACATACACTTGAAGTTTGTACTGTGGTAGTTGTTTTATATTGCATTTTATATTCTTTTAATTGTACTTTGAGTTGTGTATAATGACACAAAAAACAAATTTCTTCCAACAAATACAAAGTAATAGCTCAATAATTAATTTGGAGTCTAATCAAAGTTGACTTCAGAGCACACTTAGCCTCAGAACGAGGCTGGTGTTTACTGCAGAAGAGAAAAGGGGTACTTAATGAACTACAACACAAAATGGAGTTATGACAACATGCAATTAAATTCATTTGCTGAGTTTCATCCACACCACTGATATTATTGAGAATTTCTTGCAGGTTTTTTGAACTTGGGCTAATTAATAGCTGGTCATTGGCAGGTTTGTCCTTTGATGTCTCCTGGTTTCCATTCATCCTGGAATCCTCCATCAAAACAACAGAAAAACTGCTGTAAATTTGTAATCCCATTTATGTTTTAAACATGATCCACAATATAAATTATTCAGGGATACACACAGCCAATCCAGTGGCTTTTTGGCCAGCCTGGAGTTGCCTTAGCTTAGATTTTTCCAGCTCTTGGATTCCTTTCTCTGGACATGGTGCTCATCTACATTGTGGATTCCACTCTTTATTTCATTTAAATACCTACCTTTGTGGACAGCCAGAGAGCTGCTGAGCTGCACATAATAAACCACTGTCCTGAGGGGAATGCAGCCAGAGTAACTTGAATTAATAATACAAGCTTTTTCTACAGTAAGTCCACAGTTGCAAAGCTTTACTGAAGCACTCAGTTGTTGACAAGTTCAGAAGACAGAAGACAATAAGGAGTGGGGGTGGGTGCAGGAGGCTTTTAAAAAAGGGAAACTTTAGCACACACCAAGCCTCAAAGTAAAGAAAATGGTTCATGTGCATGTGCATAAGGAAGCTTTAACCCATTTCTGTGCAGCAGGGAAGAAAAATATCAAAACAGATTGGTTAGACTCGACTGTTCCAGGCTGGTATCAAGCTATCTCATATTAAAACTCTCTTTTTGTCATGACATCAAGATGAATGATTTTACTTGTTTTGTACTGTATCACCATTCTGTTTATTTCATCCTGTGAAAACTGCTGACATTTATGATGCAAAATATAGCAGTTTTTACACAAAAAATATGATTGAAGGTGAAGCATTGACTTACAAATCTCTGAGCAGCCACATCTGTTCAAAATATGAGGATGTACTGGAGGAATGTGAACATTGTGTTGTGTGCGGATCTGTTCAGTTTTCTAACTAAAGCTCAGTAGTGTTGGTTATATAAAAAAAAGTTTTCTTAAGCAATGGTAGCTTGAATCTGACTATATCTTCAGGCTAACTTAATGAGTTAATATTGATGAGTAAACACTAGTCAATACTTAAAAGTATTAGTATCGATAATATAAATGCTCTTTACAAGTTCTGCCACCCATCAATTATTTAGTTCTCAACAAAACAGATACAGTTTTGTATAGTACTTTGTACAGTCTTTGTATAGTACTGTATTTGTAAATGAGTTGTCAAGTTAGTTTGTGGTTAGAATTTATTCATTTGTTAGGTGCTTTGGTTCAAAGCTGTAAAAAATGTGAAGAGTACAAGAAAAACAGCATCAAAAAAAGCTTTCTTTCTTTCTTTCTTTCTTTCTTTCTTTATATAACTAAAACAAATGTAGGCAAGGCAAGGCAATTTTATTTGTATAGCCCATTTTTACAAACAGTTTGTCTCAAAGGGCTTTACATAGCATCATAACAACATCCTCTGCCCTTAGACCCTCCCATTGACTAAGGAAAAACTCAAAACAAAAAAACCCTTTTAACAGGAAAAAAAGAGAAACCTCATGGTGAGTAACAGAGGAGGGATCCCTCACCCAGGACGGGCAGATGTGCAATAGATATATATACGTAGTATATATAATAGTAAACAACAGTATATGTAATATCTCAACAGAGATATGCACATAAAATTCCACATAAACTCTTGGAGCGAAGAACTGTACTTCAGTCATTTCCTGTTGAATCAGTCCTATCAGTTCTCCGAGGCTATATGAGGAGAAGGCAGCTACGCTCCACATATGAAGCCCAGCTTGGTCATATCAAGCACTGACAGGTGGAGTTCTTTTCTGTCTTGCTGTTGTGCCTTGTCTTTTTTGTTCTGTTGACAAGTCTGGATATAGAGACTCTAATGGGCCCATGAACATGCTCAAGCCTGGAACTCTTAACAAAAATATAATTACTGATGCTTAATACTTTATGAACACAGCCAGTAGCCTTTGAATATTGTTCCATTTGTTCCATTCTGAATAAAATGATGTACAGACAAAATATAGTTGTAGCCTCTATGTGCTATTGTTCTTTAAGCAGGCACTATGTGTTAAAGAAGAAGTACATTGTTGTTCATAGAGATTTAGAGTGTGAGTCCAAACAACTCTCATTTACCACAGTTTCACTTACTATACAAAGGGTGCTTGTGTATCAAACCTTTTCTTTCATGGTTGTGACTACTGATTATTAACTTGACTTTTTTCTTGATTAGGTGGAATTTTGAGACCTAATGAGCAATAAGAAACATTGAAAAATGCCTTGAGGAAAAACATCAGATACTCACTTCTGAAAAGTTTGTGCCAGAGAATATTGGCATTGTCTTCTTAAAATAATGACTCAAGACAATTGATCAATTATCAAAATAGTTGTGATATTTTTTAGTCAATAATTGAATGATTAATTGACTAATCTTTGCAGCTCGCTGCTTTTTTCATTGGTTTCCAAGAAGTCCTCATGCTGAATAACACTGATGCCATGTCACAGAGCTACAGCTGATTTCCTTTTCATCTCTATAACAGAGTTCATGTCTTGTTGATGTTGTTATCCCTGTTTGGTTCATTGGTAGTTGGTCCAGGAATTGTCAGAGGAGCACTATTCTCCGCCATTGCTGACAGTCAATGGACCAGTCGAGGAAAAGCTGTTCCGGAGTAAGAGCGCTGAAGTGGAGCTGACTGCAGAGAAGGAGAGAGTGAAGAAGATGTTGTCTGAAGGGTAATGATGATCATTTACAAGACATTTACACATTTTACTTCTGTGTGCACAAGAATTATTTTGTGCAGCATTATTTTACAGCAAGTCATGAAGTAAACTAAGTACTTTTTACATTTTAATCAAATTTTTTGCTTTTTGTTGTTTTAAGCAGTTTATTGTTATTATTACTAACCTTGTGCTCTTTTTAGTTTGCATCAATAACCAGTAACAGTGATGCAATGATCAGAACATCTGGTCAGGCTCTGAAAGACTGGGGTGACCTGTTAGCTGAGAGGTTAGCTGCAAATGCCTTGAGCAGCAATTACCCTACTGTGTCCCCACATTTCCTGTCTCGCTTCACTCTCACAATCAAATGAAGGCATAAAATATCCAATAATTATGATAAAGGACTCTGAAAGAATCACATTATGAACAAAACTTTAATTAACTTTAATTTTTATTAGACTCACAGTACTGCACATGCAAAAAGAGATAGAGAGACAGCATGCAGTGAAACTGTACACCATTTGAATAACAACACCAATCCACCACAATAATATCCAAAACACACATTAGAATGAAACAACAGGGACAGCAGCAGATGTGTATGTGGGATTACTGGAATGGAAATTTTATTCATTAGGGTTTGGAAGGTTTACCACTAAGGTTGGAATCCATCTCATCTTGAGCAGCTATAAATGCAGATTCCTGTTCTCTGTTAGAGGAGCAATGCAAATGATGACAACAAGCCATTAAATGAAACTATATAAAGAGTGCTTTTCTTCATTCAAAGCTGTTTACAGGTTTTTAAGGTATCCCTCCTAAAAACAAACCTGATGTGGTGACTTCCTTGGCACATGAAACAATACACACTGCTATCCATCCAAACAGCCTACTGTTACTCACACTGCAGGTGGGGGGGTTCTTTTTGAAATGAAACTAAATGGGAAATGTCTGTGTCATGTAACTTCCTATCAGTAAGATGTTATTTACAGAAGAATATCACATCCCTACTACCTGAAGATTAAATTCTGGTGCTCTTATGGTCGCTTTTCCATGCAGCTAAATATTAGCATAGCTAATGGCATGGAGATATCAGATTTTTAATTAACAACGTGCTTTAAATTCTGGGAAATGTAGGATCAGGGCAGTTAGTTCCCATTACTGCGATTGCACTAGAACTGCATATTTTCCATCAATCCCTGGTTTACCTTAACTTTGCCATCAGGAGCTCATGAGGACAAATCAAAGCCAGTTTTATATACACACACACACAAAACTTAAAATCACAAATGTAACACAAAGGGCTTTACAATATGTGCAGCATATTTAACGCTTAGGCTCTGGGTTAGAATAATAAAAATATAATAATAATAATAAAATTAATGAATAAATTATATAACATAAAAATAATTAAAATAAATAGCCTTAGAGAAGGGATCCTCCTTCAAGGATGGACAGACACACAAACAGGACCAAAAGTAAGACAATACACGTACTGTATGGCCAAAAACAAGGTTGTTAGGGCTAAAACCAGTGCTTTCCTGCACCACCTCGCGAGCAGCTAACAGAAGCCACAGCAGCCCTTCCTCCCAGTCCTGATTCAGTTCAACAAAGTAACTGCACAACAGAGACAACAGAGCTCTCAAGCACTCCCTGACTATGCGCGTGATAGTTGGAAGACTGATAATGCTTGACCTTTAACTGTTTCAATACCTGTGCAAACAGTTTGGATGAAAAATTGGAGCCCTGATCACTTTGTATCACCCTTGCAATCCCAAAAATTGACATAAATTGAGTCAGTGCTTTAACTACTGCCTTGTGGTGATGGAACACAATCATACGCAGCGGTATATAGTTTGACACATCACAGTAAGTAAATAGTTACTACCAGCTTTGGAACGAGGTAAAGGACTGACACAATCAATGATCAGATGCTCAAACGGTTGTGCAATTGCAGGGATAGGGGACAGTGGAACAGGTTTAATGCTCTGACTGGGTTTACCTGACATTTGACACGTGTAACATGATTTAATAGACTGAAACAAGTCTCTCTTTAAACAAGGCCAAAAGAAGTATTGCAAAATCTAATTATACATTTTATGAACACCCAAATGTCCCGATTGGTCATGTGACGTAGCACCTCATCATAAAATTTTGTAGGAACCACAATCTGAGACATTGTCTTACCAATAAGGTCATTCCCATGTGACAACCATTTCCTCACCAGATCACCTTGCAACAGATAACTACTAACAGCACTCTTCCCCTCTTCAGTGGAGAGAACAGTGGACTCAGGGAGGGATCAGCTCTTTGCTCCAACGCTAAGTCACTGCGAGATACAGACAACAGTGAGTCAGGAATGACAACAGCATCCACCCCACTCATCTCCCCTTCATCCTGCTCAGGCTCCCCCAGTGCACAGTGTGTGACCTGATTCATAGCCCGGGAAGCACTGAACATCCTCCCCTGGGTCACCAGGAAGTAACAGGTACACTGTTACTTCTCACCAGTGACACATAGCCGTCAGAGACAAAGGCAGAGAAGGCAGGCTCCTCCACCCTACGCGCTTCTCCAGAGTTAACCTGTTGAGGGAGAGAGACAACAGGGACAGGAACCAAAGACACAGCACAAGCACCAGAGTTCACCTGACCCCTAGCAGTTTACCTTTAAGCAATAGCTTTGGGACAGTCAGCTTTCCAATCCCCTCTACACTTACAGAAGTTACAAATTTTTGAAGAGTCAGACTGTGTCCGACCCCATGTTCGGTTACCCAGGCGTGGATGTGCTCTGTACTCCCATCTACCAGAGGCACGATACATACCACCACCATCAAGGACCCCAAAGCCACGGTCGCCCCAATGCGTCAACACATAATCATCAGCCAGTGCAGTCTTCACCTTATGCTCACTAATGTAAACAGCAATGCTTTCTTCCACGGACAAAGCAGAGTAGGCTTCCCAAGCCTTACCTCTTAGCTCACACTGCAAAAGAAGAGTACAATCAGAGTCAGACCACTCTCTCCCTCAGCTACTTGCGCAAACAGAGAAAAAAAAAAGTGTCTGGGTCACGCTCAATAAACTGAGGAACTAACTGCAAATTACTGGCAACATCAAATGATGTACTTGATATACCAGAGGAGTCTGAAATATGGCTGGCACCCTCAACCTATAATATCAACCTCCACTTCTCCAACAATTTCTACTTCTATCTTTATTTTCATCTCTGCTTTTAGAACCAACAACTCCTTCCTCTGCTCAAAAGTCAAACATTTATCCTTGAAGTCAGACACACCCACCACAGAACCAACAGTGTCTCAGCTTTGAAAACCCCTAAATCAGTCAAATTAGCTTTAACTATTTCTTAATGTTTTCCTTCATTCTTTTATCACCAACCTCCAATGAAAAATACTCTAAAATACGAAGCAGCTGTTCCTGTGAGCAGCCCTCCAGCAGCTCCCCCGGTGCATTCAAAAACTCTTCTACACTCACCATTACTCACTAGCCCTCAACACACATAAGCCTAACACAGAAAAAAAAATGGCACACTGAGCCACAGCCCCTCAAGCAGCCTGGGCGTCCCAGTGGCCCCATCTCTCTAACTGCCTAACAGGAGACTAACTAAGCTCTCCCCCCCTAGCCTTCGGGTAGTAATTGTGCTGAGTACTTATGCATGTACAGTGGCTTGCAAAAGTATTCATACCCCTTGAACTTTTCCACATTTTGTCATGTTACGACCACAAACATAAACATATTTTATTGGAATTTTATCTGAAAGACCAACACAAAGTGGCACACAATTGTGAAGTACAAAGAAAATTGTACATGTTTTTAAAATATTTTTACATATAAAAAACTGAAAAGTGCAGTGTGCAAAAGTTTTCAGCCCTCTTTTCTCTGAGTGCAACCAGTTCCCTTTAGAAGTTGCCTGATGACTGGCGAATGATCGAATGTTGACCTAATGACTAAATAGAGTCAACCTGTGTGTAATCTAATCTCGGTACAAAGCCAAGAGGCCCATGGTGACCCTGGACGAACTGCAGAGATCCACCGCTCAGGTGGGGGAATCTGTCCACAGGACAACTATTGGTCGTGCACTGCGCAAATTGGGCCTTTATGGAAGAGTGGCAAGAAGAAAGCCATTGTTAAATAAAAACCATAAGAATACTGTTTGCAGTTTGCCAGAAGCAATGTGGGGGACACAGCTAACATGTGGAAGAAGGTGCTCTGGTCAGATGTGACCAAAATTGAACTTTTTGGCTTAAATGCAAAATGCTATGTGTGGCGGAAAACTAACACTGCACATCACTCTGAATACACCATCCCCACTGTCAAACATGGTGGTGGCAGCATCATGCTCTGGGGGCGTTTCTCTTAAGGGACAGGGAAGATGGTCAAAGTTGATGGGAAGATGGATGGAGCCAAATACTTGGAAGAAAACCTGTTGGAGTCTGCAAAAGACTTGAGACTGGGGTGGAGGTTCACCTTCCAGCAGGACAATGCCCCTAAACATAAAGCCAGGGCTACAATGGAATGGTAAAAAAAACAAAACAAAAACATATTCATGTGTTAGAATGGCCCAGTCAAAGTCCAGACCTAAATCCAATCAAGAATCTGTGGCAAGATCTGAAAACTGCCATTCAAAAATGCTCTCCATCTAATCTGACTGAACTTGAGCTGTTTTGCAAAGAAGAATGGGCAAAAATTTCAGTCTCTAGATGTGCAAAGCTGGTAAAGACATACCCCAAAAGAATTGAAGCTATAATTGCAGCAAAAGGTAGTTCCACAAGGTATTGACTACTTTTGCACACCGCACTTTTAAGTTTTTTATTTGTAAAAAATTTCAAAATCATGTATCATTTCCTTTGTACTTCACAATTGTTTGCCACTTTGTGTTGGTCTTTCACATAAAATTCCAATAAAATATATTTATGTTTGTGGTCGTAACGTGACAAAATGTGTAAAAGTTCAAGGGGTATGAATCCTTTTGCAAGCCACTGTAAATACCGCAGACCTAGCGAAGCAACCAGGATCTGGCGACCCCTCTCCCGAGCTTACAGCTCCAACCACGTTCACACCACAACCCTCCTACGAGCTCCCAAAGGAGTCCGCATTAAAACCTAACAGGGACGGAAACAGCGGTAACGTACAGCGGCTATGTCGGACTGAACTCATTGCCACACGCACTTGGCGACTACAAATAAGCGACTTCACCAGGGGATCAGAAAATTAACTAGATCAAACAAAAACATCTCAATACCTATACGAGCGGACGAGACCCCGTTTGTTACAGCCCGGCTCTTAACAGTTATAGCATTCTTAAACTGCAACAAAGACGGGAGAGGAGACAGAATAAGTGTCCAAATAACAATTTCATTTTCAAAGTAGCCGCGCCGCGAGGCCCACACGGGTGGCGTGTGTGTGAGCTGGTGGAGAGAAGGAGAGAGGGCAAATCTAAGGAAGGGTAGTTATTTCACTACATGGATCGCCAATTACCCAGAGACTACCCCAGCAAGCGAACAGCACCTCAATTTTGACCTTTACTGGTACACTGGACCTGAACTCTCTTTCCACTTCTTAATAATGGATTTATTTATTTATTTTTTTACATAGTACCCAATGGTGTAATTTCCCACTGCTTAATATGTATACTATTGTTTTCTTTAGAAAGCTACGTGTTTTTTCCACATATAAGAACCCGCAACAACCATCTATACTGACTAATGTGATATATGATATTGAGATAACTTGTAATCTAACACAGCTTTACCTATTGCTGAAAATGATCAGTGGGTGGGAGACAGACCCGTGTGTGTGTGTGTGTGTGTGTGTGTGTGTGTTATAGCAAAACAAGCCAGATCCATGGAGACCAAATCTTGCAATTTAGAGGATTACAGGAGAAAGGACCCTCTGCTAACGTCTTTGTGCCAGATACCACAAGACCTTCAGAGATCTAATGGAATCTCAAAGAGTTAGGGGTGTTTTGGTGGCAAAAGGGGGTGCCTACACAATATTCAGCAAGGGGTCATAATGTTATGGCTGATCTATGTATTATTACAGCTATAAATTAAAGTTTTTGTGACTACTCCTCAGGTCCATGTGTGAAATAAACCTGGAGGCTGAGCTTTTCACCCTGCAGGATAGTAACACCAAGCTGGTGACAGCGCTTCAGGAAGCCAACAGCAGTGTGGAGCTGTGGAAGAAACAGTTGGCTGAATACCAGGAGGAGACTGATTGCCTCCGAGACCAGGTGACCATGTAAACAGAAAAATGAAAAATTACACTGTAATACAATATGCTGGAAGTAAGAAACAATTTAGTGCAATTTATGGCAGAGACTGACACTGGTGCTGATTCAACTCAGCTGTTGTTTTTGAGGTTGTGCTTTTAAGTGAAGGTACATGTTCTTCTGTGTTTGGTTTTGAGATGTCTTCCTGTAAAAAACAAGTACAAGTAGAAATACTTATTCTAACCCAGACTTCCATCTTTTCCTAAACCTAACCAAACAGTTTTAGTGCCTAAACCTTACCAAGCTATGACTGTTATTGTCGTAGCCATGGCGACAAAGGTAGGTACGTTGGTATAGTCTGTGTGTATTCCTATGGGTCATAACCCGTTGGTATAGTCTGTGTGTATTCCTATGGGTTATGACCCATAGGAATACACACAGACTATACCAACGAGTGCATCAATCTGAACAATCAAGACAGATTGTTCAGATTGATGAACTCGTTTAGTGTTATCCTGATTTCTGAGAGTTTTCTCAAGCAGCATCACGTGATTTTTCTTATGTTTGCAACTGAAGCAGCAGAAGTTCGGGTTGGAGCTATTGTAAGTACTGTACACAATAATAATGTTCAAATAGCTTTCTTAATATGACACATAATTATCTTATATTACCTAAAATCACATTTGGTCCATGGTCAACTAACACTATTTAAACAATTTCATTTGTAGTTGATTAAACACGTGGTATAATTTCATTAGCATCCATTTTTTCTTGCCATTTGTTGAACAGACTGCAGACTGTAAGTTTTTACAGAAAATATTTTGATTTCTGGCTATATAAAATACACTCAATATTGACATGGTTACAATATCAACTTAAAATCATAGTTACATTACTGACTGGGAGTAAATTTTCAGTTGTTCGGAGCACCTAAAAATGAATCAAAAATAAGCATTTTATGTTGCCTCAATATCGATTTCCCTCAGTAGCATGAGGTCCAAGAGTTACCACTTTAGTGTTCAAGCATCATGAAGTGGTGAGAAAATCACTTAGTCAAAAATTACTAATAATAAATAATAGAACATAAGTTTAAGGGTTTAGGGTTAGGTGAGTTGAGTGTTTATCTCACTGCTGCATTATGTGATGTTCAGCTTCCTGCCAGTCATTTCACACCCACAGATGGAAATTTGTGCTCTGACAAAATATGTTACTTGACATACTATTTTGTCACATTCCTTTGTTTGTTTAGGGCTGCACAGTTCCTTTACAGTAGTGTTAATACATTTAAGCTAACATATAAAAATGACATTATATATTATTTTAAATCAAACCATCAAACCCTCATGTTTAAGAATTTCTGAATGTTACAAAGTACAAAGTTTAAAAAAGCAAGGCTCAATCAACACTTTTCTACAAGCAAAGCAAATATTGTGTATTCTTTCTTTACAATGGTTTCCTGTCATTTCTGCTCTATGTGAGCACTCATAGATAGCAAATGGACATGGTGATTTTTTTAATTCATACACCTATAAGTATCACACTAAAATGTCTTTTTTTTTTTTTTTTCAAACTAGAGATGCATATTTCATCCTCATTGGTATGTTTCTGTAGACAGGCTCCAATGATAATCACAGCCATACTGCAGACCATAATGCAGACATTTAATCTTCAATTCAGGGAGACAAAATTATGCCCATTCCATGAAGCTTAACAAGGCTTCATGGAATCAACTCCTGCTGCACCCAACATGCAACGAAACTATTATCATCAGTGACAGAAAATTGGCTTTTATTTTTAGCCCTTGTTGGGTTTCATCTCTCTTTACAAGACCAGGTGAAGGTTGCCCCGATAAATACATGCAAATGCACAGATTGCAAAGTCAACCAGGTGGCTAGAAGTAGAGCAGGCCCCAAGGGATTGACAACACGGTGTTTGAGGGGGGCAGGGATGGTTTATATTGTTCACCCCCTCCCACTTCCCTGCCCCAGGAAGAGGATAAATCACCATAGGGGTAGGAGGAGAGAGGTTGGCATCAGCTGATTTGTTCTCCCACATCACACTCTTGGCTTGGTTGCTGTTCATCTGCCGTAGAAAGGCTCTGTGTTTATTTTCTGGGTTTCTGGGTTGACACTAACCCCTGCTCAATAGTTTTTGACTGTTACTTACTGTTAGGAAACACAATCTATATATTCTATTTTTTAAGTACCTTCCTCATCCAGGCTATTCAAAGTGCTTAAAATACAGACACAAAAGGTGTTCAGACAAGATTAAAAGGAACATTTACAACAAGTGACACATTGCATTGCAAGATTTTTTTGTTAACTTGTTCATGTTTGGTATTTCATCCAGTCATTACTTTTACTTGGGTGACATATTTTGCTGCCTTTGAAATTGTGTTTGTTTAAAGGGCAATATTGAATTATGTGTGAATTAAGTGTGATTAAAATTAACTACATATACACATTCATTATATAATTGGAGTCAGATGTAAAAGCAGTGAATATATATATATATATATATATAGAACTGGGCAAAAGTCATTATAGCAATGCTATAATGACCATATATAATTATTTCTCACTCTCTTTATAAGAATACAACCCCAAAATACAGGAAATGTGTATGCAGCATTGAAAAACAAAACCCCGGAAAATATAGGCTGAAGTGGCAAGTGTTTAGCGTGACCTCCCTTACACGTGAGCAACAACATGGCTCTCTTAAACCTAAATGGAATGGTATCCTTATTAATGTCATTGCCAACACCAGGTTTGTGCAAGACATGCTTGAGCATTACATACACATGTTGTAGGCCTATAGCAGCATAACTAAGGGATGGTTCAGGGTCACCTGATACAGCCCTAACTATAAGCTTTGTTATAGAGGAAAGTTTTAAGCCTAATCTTAAATATAGAGATTTTGCCTCCTGGACCAACACTGGGAGCTGATTCCACAGACTCTTGGAGACTCTAGGAACCACATGTAAACCTCTATTTAGAGAGCAAAGTGATCTACTGAGACGATAGGGAACTATGAGCCCTTAAAATACAATGGAGCTTGGTCATTAAGGGTTTTGTATGCGAGGAGACATATTTAAAATTCTACTTAGAATTTTACCGGGAGCCAATGCAGAGAGGCTAACACAGGAGAAATGTGGTCTCTTTTTCTAGTTCCTGTCAGTACTCAAACAGCAGTATTCTGAATCAACTGAAGGCTTTCACTGAGTTATTGGGACCTCCTGATAATAGTGAATTACAGTAGTCCAGTCTAGAGGTAACAAATGCATGGACTAGTTTTTCTGCATTGTTTTGAAACAGGATGTTTCTAATTTTCACAATATTGTGCAGGTGGAAGAAGGCTGTCCTAGAGACTTGTTAAATGTGAGAGACAAAGGACATGTCCTGGACTTCAAGGTTTCTTTCAGTGGAACAGGAGGCCAAGGCAATGCCATCAAGAGATCAGATAACATTTTAGGGCACTTAGGGCCAAGTACAATAACTTCAGTTTTCTCTGAATTGAGTAAAAAGTTACAGGTCATCCAGGCCTTTATGTCTTTAAGACATACCTGAAGTCCAATTATCTGATTAGCTTCATTTGGCTTCATAGATAAATACAGCTAGGTTTCATCTGTGTAGCAATACAAATTTACATGATGCTTCCTGGTAATATTATATAGGAAGCATATAAAGGGTGAAAAGTATTGGTCCTAACCCCACGGAACTCCATGGTTAACTTTAATGTGCAAGGAAGAGTCATTCTTTACATGAACTGGTATCTATCTGATAAATATGACTTAAACTAGCCTAGTGCCGTTCCTTTAATCCCATGTTCCAGTCTCTGTAATAAAATGTTACGATCGATGGTGTCAAATGCCCATTGTCTGCCATTAGAAAATCATTGGCAAGTCTACAGTACATAGCCTATTGATAAAGACAAATTAATCAGATCTAAAGCAATCTATAGGATTGTTAATTAATGGTAGAACATCTTGAAACAGCCTCGTTGGTATAGGGTCTGAAAGACAAGTTTAGATGATGAAACTACAGAAGCTAGCACTGAGAGATTTAAAGGTGAGGAGTCCTACAGTATCTGGCTTTTACAAGCATGCATGCAGGGAAAGATCACAATTTTTAAACTGCCATGTAAGCCATGTTTTTAATTACCATTACTGTTATAAATAGGTTATACCTAACTTATTTAATACATTAAAAAAAAAATAAAATCAACATTTAACAGGCCATAATTTGTCAAAGCTGTGCATACATTCAGTAGGTTGTCAGATTCACAAACCTGTGCATTTTTGTGCCTTGCATTAAGTTTTACTCAAACCCTGAAGAGCTTGTCCTTGTCTAGTCAAACTGCCACACACTCTCTTTAGATTTTTTTCAATTGATATGTTAAACAGGGGATTGGGTCAGAGCGGGGAAAAAACATTTTTCATGATTTTTTGTGAAAGGTCACATCCCTCCAGCAATTAAAAAAAGAGGTTTCAGTACTGTTACTATTGGCAGTAAAACTTTTTTTCCACAGAAGCCACATAGTTGTGTGATTCATTTATAGATTGCAAAGCCGGGTGATGCATGATGGATATTTCAAAAGACATTCTTTATTCTGTGTGTGTGTATGTGTGAGAGAGTGGGTAGACGATGACACTCTGTTTGTTTCCGTCACATCCATAATGATCCAATCATCAAACATACCATGTGTGTATTTGTGTATGACTGTATGTGTTTATTTGTAACAGCACATGTATGCACGTTGTACATTGCTGCTGTTGATTGAAATCTCCTGAATGCTGCCTGATCTTTTGGACTGCCCTTTTCTGTACCAAAACCAGACTAATAAACCATTGAACCTTCTGCCTTTGTGTTGAGTCATGCTTTTGAGTCCACGGTTTGTGCTAGCCCTGATAGGAGGTGGAGGGTCATGTGTTATTCTCTGGATTACACAATTACACCACACATTTTTGCAACCTATTAAATGCTGATTCATGTGATAACCTCTGATTCTCAGTAATCATGTTGTTTAGAAAGGAGACTTCTCCCTAATATTTCAGTGGATTTTAATCGTTTTAATATGGTACCTGTGATCTTCTCATTTCTGCTATTGTATTTTCTTTCACAGCAGTTTTGAGTAAAATATCTCAGCAACTGTTGGACAGATTGTGATGAAGGTTTGTACAGATATCAGTGATCCCACTCAAGATTGATTGTTATTTGATGACTGTATGAGGTCAAAATTTTAATTTGTACTTTGGTTTATGATCAAAAACCTGAACACGAATGACGTCTCAACTGCAGGCCTACTTTGTGTGTAGTGCTAATTTGCATACATTAACATGGTTAACTGGTAAACATTTTACCTACTATTGCAATGTCACTGTCACTGTAAACATGTTAGCATGCTATTGTTAGCATTTAGCTCATATTATCTTTAGTACTTTGGAAATCTTATTAATTGTGTGTGTCTCTGTATTTCAGGTGGCAAATCTAGAGGCCCAACTGGGGCATTCTGCTACTGGTCAGACTGGTAGAGAAAAACTGAGTCGGTCACTGGAGGAGCTGGAAGCCCTGCTGAGTGCCAAAGACCAGGCAAGACGCACATTCCATTCCATGCACTGCACACTGTGCAGATCTATATTTACCACCTCAAAGGGAAATTCAGTGTGAAAGCAGCACACATCACATCAAATCAATGGGCTTGTTTGAGCCTCAATCTTCATGTTTGAAAAAATCCTGGAAAGTTTGTAGATTTGTTCTCTTAATCATCTTAAGGCTATTATTTAAATATTTCTGATTCAATATTTTTTTTTTTGTCTTGTCTAGATAATTACATGACAGAATTTTTAAGAATTCAAGTGGACATGGACAAAAGAGAAGAATATATTTTTTGGCTTTTATTTATGTCCTTTCATTTTCTAAAACTAATGAGAGCCACTATCACTTTTTGTGTTCTTGATTCATCACTTTGATTAGCCTGAGAGGAAATTGTGTCAGTTCACAGCCTCACAAAACACATGATTGTTCTTCATACTTCAGACAAGAAGGTCTCTGCCTACACCTACCTACTAACAAACCAAGAAATTGGTGTATAATAAATTAGCTACAGGTAGGTGAGTGTGAGTGTGTGTGTGTGTGTGTGTGTGTGTGTGTGTGTGTGTGTGTGTGTGTGTGTGTGTGTGTGTAATAATATATTATATTTCTTATTTTATCATCATCAGTTTTTATTTATATTTTTATTATATAGTCCATTTTATTAAATGTCAGATATGTTGCACAATTGCATGTACTTGTTTAGTGGGACTTGTTTAAGTAGCCCAAAAACTACATGAAACATGGAATTAGCGTATGTGCAAAAGTAAGTGAACCCCCAGCTGCATTGATTAAGTCAAGAAGGTGACTCAGGTGAAACACATTTGGGTGCTTAATTAATCATTTAAGCAGACCAATGAAATAAGACATCCTTGGGAAAGGGTTTGGCCTGCACTAATTAAAAGAGAGAGGAAACCAACTAAACCACTGTGGTCCCATACAAATCAACACTTCTGAGAGCAAAGGAGATATGTGAGGACATGAAGAAGGTAGTGACAGCCCATCAGTCCGGGGAGGGCTATAAGACCATCTCCGAAAGATTCCAGCTCCATCCATCCACTGTAAGACAAATAATTTACAAATGGAGGGCCTTCAACATGACAGCATCTCTACCTAAAAATGGACGCCCATCAAAACTATCACACAGAAGCACCAGAAAAATAATAAATCAGGTAAAGGCCAAGCCACACATCACCTCTAGAGAGTTGCACACCTCTCTGGTAGCATCTGGGACAAATGTGCATACATCTACAATCAGACGATTGAATTGATAGCCGTGACATTCATGGGAGGGTTGCTAGAAGGAAGCCTCTGGTCTCAAAAAAGAACAAAGCTGCCCATTTCAACTTTGCCAGAGAGTACTTGGAGAAACCAGAAGCCTTCTGGAAGTCCATTCTTTGGACAGACAAGTCCAAAAAAAAATTATTTGGTCAACTTCCAACCTCTCTCAACTGAGTTCTGCAAGAAGGAGTGGGCAAAAATACCCATAAGCAGATGCAAGAGACTGGCTAGTGGTTACAGAAGCTGTTTGGTTGAAGTAATGGCTGCAAAAGGAGGAGCCACAAGCTACTAATACAAGGGTTCACATACTTTTGCACATTCAATTTTCAGTCGTAAACCACCTTTGTTGAATTAAATAATGAAAATATCTTTTTGTTTGTGTCAATTATTTGGAAGGTGTGCTTTACAAATTGGAATTTGGATGTATGTGTAATAAGGTTATTTTAATTTTTTTTTTTTACAAAAACAGTGACCATGTGGAGGGTTCACAAACTTTCAAGCAGCACTGTATATACATAAATATACACAACTCAAACAAAAAATTAAGAGACCATTGCAAAATTATCAGTTTCTATGGTTTTACTATTTATAGGTATGTGTTAAATGTGTAAAATGAATATTTGTTTTATTCTATAAACTACTGACATTTCAAATTTAAAATAAAAATATTGTCATTTAGAGCATTTATTTGCAGAAACTGGTCAAAATAACAAGATGCAGTGTTTTCAGACCTCAAATAATGCAAAGAAAACAAGTTCATAATCATTTTAAAAACAAAGTAATGTTTCAAGAGGAAGAGTTCAAAAATCAATATTTGGTGGAGCAGTTTTCATGTGTCTTGGCATGCTCTCCACCAGTCATTCACATTGCTTTTTGGTGACTTTATTTGTGACCATTCATCTTCCTCTTGATCATATTCCAGAGGTTTTCAATGGGGTATAGGTCTGGAGATTGGGCTGGCCATGACAGGGTCTTGATCGGGTGGTCCTCACCTCGATTGACCTGGTTGTGCGGCATGGAGCATTGTCCTGCTGGGAAAACCAATCCTCAGAGTTGGGGAACATTGTCAGAGCAGAAGGAAGCAGGATAACCTTGTATGAGGCTTGACGTCCAGCACCCCCAGATCTTCACCGATTCTCCCCCAAATTTCACAGTGGGTGCGCGACACTGGCTTCTAGGCCTTTCCGGGTCTCCGTCTAACCATTAGACCACCAAGTGTTGGGCAAAGCTGAAAATTTGACTCATCAGAGAAAATGACTTTATTCCAGTCCTCTACGGTCCAATCCTTATGGTCTTTTGCAAACCTCTGCCGGGCTCTTCTTTGCTTCTCATTGATGAAGGGCTTTTTTCTAGCTTTGCACAACTTTAGCTCTGCCCTTAAGAGCCTGTTTCAAGCTGTTCTCACCGTGTACTTCACCCCAGCTGCCATTTGCCATTGTTTTTGTAGGTCACTCAATGTCATCCTATGGTTGTTGAGTGACATTTGAATGAGTTGGCGGTCATCCCATAAGTGGCTGTCCAAAATGCCGTGTTTGACATTTTAGGGATGGAAGCAATCTGACACTCACTGTATCACTGCCAGTAAAGCCAGAAGTGAACCCTTCATTTTCTCACTCAAAACTTTTCTTTTAGTATGGTCAATAGTTCCTTTTTGATTCCAATTACTTTTGAGGTACTACTACCACACTACTACTGTTTTTGCCATCCAGCTGGTCCTATTGCAAGAGGATAGTGATGACCACAGCAGTGGTTTTTATACTTTTCCTCATTAAATAAGATTTGGTTCAGGTGATCACCTAATCAGTACCTCATTAAGTAGAATGAGGTGTGTTTGTGTTAGCTTTCAAGAGACAGTGGAATGGAATGGCTACCAGACATGTAGAGATGCTGGGGTTGTGGTAATTTGAAATGATTGTTTTTTCAGGAAATTCACAATCTACAAAGCAAGAAAATAGATGTGGGTGAGCTAGAGAAAGAGAGAGAGGACGTCATGCAGAGACTCCAGGTAAACTGATGCAGTTTAGTTTGTGTTAGTTTGTTTTAACCATGTATCTCATAGCCTTCATGATTAAAGAACAGATTTTAGGTTAAATTATATCTGAATTTACTGTACAGTTTCAAATATTTTACTTTAACAGTTTAAAGTAAGTGGAATAATAATTTATAACAAAGAAACAAGAATAGGCTAAATTTAATAATGCCATGTAATCAAGCCATTTTGGATCTTATGTAAATTCAACCTGGGTTTACATTACTGTTAAATTATAGTCTGCCAATCATACTGGGATTGCTATGCCATAAAATCATCATCTCTACATCTCCTTTGGCCAGAGCAAATATATGCTGTTATCAACATTTTAAAGACAGGTTACTATCAGGTCTGCTATATAGGATCTAGGCTGAAAGTATACATTTCTGTAAGGGAATTGATTAGTGGTACAGATGGACTAGTGGAATCCTGCACAACAAATGGCATTTTGCTTCTTCAGTTGCATATTACAGCTAGTTATACTGAATTTGTAATGCACAAATTGGTTTGCCTCCCTGTGTTTTTAACCTAGTAGAGCTTGTATCACAGAGGATTAGGAAAACCTTTACAGGAAGGAAGAGAGAAATGCAATTCATTGTCTGTGTGAACAGACAATTAATGTAAAGCCCATGCATATTGGTCCATGCTTATGCATATAAATGAGACATTTACATCTTTTTTTTACCATTGTTGCTTGTGGTTCCATTGCTAAGAGGTTACTAGTTCACTCTTTCTAAGACTTTCAAGTTTCACACTATTACAATATGATGTGACCTGTGACAAGAAGCTTTTTTTGTGGTAAGAAGCTCCAGTTTTGTTCAGCATTGAAACAGGTACATGCTGATTATTTCTGTTCTCCAAACCAGACCGGTCACACAATCAACAAATGGAAAATCAAAGCACCAATACTATATTTATAAGAGACTGTGCAGCTCGGACCATTAGCAAAACTGATGAGATTTCAAGAAGAAAACCAACTGTACTGAATTTCCATGTTAAGGAGATTTCACCTGATGCACATTACATAGCCTTGATTAGGCCCTCTTTTATTAGCACTTTTATTGGTATTGTCAGTTGCATTATGTATATTTATATTCTGTCCTTCACCTGATGATAAAATTCAGGAGACTTTATTGCACTCAGTTTTTCTTGTCTGTATCTCCTCTGTATCTGCCAGATATTGTAAACATGATGCTTTACCTCTACTGAAGCTGTTGTACTCCCAATTTGGGAGTAGTAGGAAGTATTTTTTTTACAACATGCATGGGCTTTACATTCATGTTGAACTGCAGAAAGATAGAGGCATGTAGAAATACAAAGATTGACTGTACTTGTTGCCACTAACCTAATGTAAACATTTGTGCAATATCCTAATTTTAAAAAACAATGCTTCCCTTGTTCTCTATAACATTAATTATCAGTGCACATTTATGCTAAACATAGCAGGAATTACATTTACTTTAACTTTTCTCAGGAATTACTTTTTTTTTTTTTTAATCACACTAGACCACTCTACTCTAGTAATTGTCAATACTACACTGTCAAAGAAATACATACATACATACAAATAAAGATGGTTTTGACAAAATTCCAAAAGCGTGTAATGTCGTTAGACCGAGTTAGGCACCAACAATTGCAGAAAATATTGGAAAAAAAACATTGTGACTAGAACTGCACTAAAATTGCATTGACAACAGTTAATGTATTTGCAGGATCTGGAGAGACAAAATGCTGAGCTGGAGGATCGAGTTCAGAGTGCTGAAAAGACACTGGTGTCCAGACAGGATGAGCGAGAACAGGCAGAGGTTGAAGTCCAACGTGTCATAGAAGTTTTGGACATCAAAATCTGTGAATTGAAGGACCTGAGACAGAGCCTAGCCAAACTTGTTGATAAATAGAAACAGCAAGGAGCTGGGCTGCATCTCCACAATCACGTGGCCTTGATTTGTCCTCCACTGAACATCAGAAGAGAAATCAAAGCAATATGGAGGAAAACATACAGTTGTTTACCTTTGTGCATCTTTGCTTTTACGCTCTAAGCAGAAAAACACACAATATCACAAACCTCTTGCAGGGATCATGTACAGAGTAAATCACTTATACTGTGCATTTGTGTCTCATTAACATGGGAGTAGTTATCGTAAAAAAAATTCACAGTATCACTGTACTGTGAATTGGCTGCTGCTTGTTTTTCAATGTCACAGGACAACTGTTATCAAACTTTTAAATCACTATTTTCCTCAATCCTGAAAAGGATCAAATTAATTTCACACTAGATCTTTACTTTTTTCACCAAAAAAGACAAAGCAATAATAGATTTTAAGTCTTAAAAGTCTTTAGGCCCATTTTCTCTGGAAGAACAGCGACCTCCTCCTTTCATGGTTCATTCATAGCCATAGTAACTACGCATATTTTGTCAAAATCTGACATGGTGGTTTACAAGGTAAAACTACAGAGCAGAGGCTGAAAGAAGCTGAAAATATTTTCAGTGGTGGTATCCTTGTTTATGGTAATGACAGGGCCGTGCACTGTACATTTATGGGGCAGGTGCTCAAGTGATCCTTTTTATAATTATTAGATTATTAGGTAATTATTAGGTGTTTAATACTCAACAGATTTCAACATTGTGAATTTACACAAAGACAATGGTCTTCCGCATTGACCAATTTTACATTAATCACAAGCACAGGCAACAACAAAGAAAACAATGTCACACTGTGCTTAACAACTGAAATATAAAATTAGAAGAAAAAGAAATGGAATGGAAATGGCTTGCACTTGTATTAGCCAGAGGCTAAAAGAGCAGGTACTTGAGCACCACTTCTATCCATCTGTGCATTAGCCTGGATAATGATATTGATGCCTCAAATTTAATGAAATCATGGTTTATTCATAGCAATGCACAGTACTACACAAAACACACATATGGTTTTCTACTTATTTGTTAGTTTATAGTGGGGACTCGTATTAATATTTTATTTTACTGACCTCAGAGGCAAGAGTGGGAGTAAGACTTGGAGCCAGTGGAACTCTAATTTTCCACAGAGCTGGAGGTCTCTAGTAGGCTGTAGTAGTGACAGTAACTGTAACAGCAGGAACTGCATCATCCTTCAGATAGTTAGTAGTAGATAGTAGTAGATAAAGAACAACTAGGTGTTCATTTTAATGTCATGCTTACTTTAATACTGTTGAGATGCACCCGTTAAAAGATTGGTCAAGGTAAGGAAACATTGAGGCAAAGATCCTAAACAAGTCAGTTCCATTTAACCATCAGTAGCTTGGATGGGCCTCAACACCAGCATGAACATCAATAAACCCAGAGATGTAACAACCATTTATTTTGTTTACATTTGTCTGTGTTCACAAAATTATTCAGTCAGTGCTACTCAATGTACTTTTTGTAATTTGCAACACCACCATTTATATTTGATCACTATGAAAGTACTACGTGTGTGTGTATGTGGACATTACTTAGCAGTGTGTTAGTCACCGTGTTTGAGTTGAAAAGCACAACTGCAGTAGTTTTAGCAAATGAGTACTTCATTGACCTGTCAAGTCTTATGTATGTGAACATCCAATGATTACCTCTTGGTTTTTGCTTGTCACCTTTTGAGAAGTCATTGATAGGTACAGGTATAGTGTAGTTCTTTGCAGCTGAAGCTAGAATCATAATAAGGTGTCAAAGTGGGATTTAAACAGGTAATTATTAATCTGTTGATGTAATAAACTGCCAGTAAACTGTAGTATTATTATATTAATCTGCCATTATTCCATAATCATTTTCAGTTGATGGTGCATTTTATAGATCTGTGTGTGTGTGTTGATGTTTCGTCACTTTCTTGTGTGTGCCAGATACTTTGCCTGTGCATCTGGCATTTCTGGTATCAGCCACTACATGCAAGTATCATGATGCCATTAGATTCCTGTTCATTGTTAATATGAGTAATCTATAGGTAATGATGCCTCTCATTCATTTTCTCAACAGGTGTGGTTTTTCTTATTACTTCATAAGATTCAAACAGACTGTTATGGGCTATTTTTATCAAGCATGAAGAAAATACAGGAGCCAGCAGCTTCTGTATTTTGTTCGGAAACACTTGTATGTCAGAAACACTTATAGCAGCCTTGCTCCTGTGTATAATTACCACAAAATAACACTATGTGAGTACATTAGTAATTGTTTCTGTATACATAAAATGGGAGCAGAATGGCAACACTCTAACTGTGGGATCCGACCAACCTCTTCACTGAAATGTGATCAGCTGTTATAATTCAACAAAATGTGAATTAGACCTTCAGTAGTATTGCATGTCTGCATGTGTATGGAGAAATTCACCTTAAATTTCATACTGTTTGGTCACCTTGCATACATTACACTTTATTCTCCATTATGATTCTTTCTGGCTGAAGTTACAAACATGACACTTCAGTACAGCTCCTTATAACTACTATCTCTGTTTCACTATGAACATTTTGGAAAGCAAAAAGCCCCTTTTGAGAGGATAAAAGCATACATTACAAAAAAAATCAGTTAATGGCAATAAAAAGAATTAACAGACATGTTTAAATATTTGAGTTGAATTCCTCCTTAAATATACTGGAATAAGGTCTTCATACACCTGTGACCAGCTAAGAGATTGTGGCATTCAAGATGCTCCACTGTCATTTTGAGGCCACATTAACTGGAAGAAACATCTGTATGATGAACTTTCATCACCATTAGATTGTATTGTCAGTGAATTTTAATTAGTTCAGGGTAGCTTCATTTAGCTAGTGAATAGCAAAAGAGGGAAACTTAAGAGTTTTGTTTCACAAGAACTGAAATTGAAGAAACCAGGTCTTTGTATGAAGTTCATCAATACAAGCAGTGTTCCTTATATTTGTATAGGATATTTAACAATAAAACATTCAAGTCAGTGGTGTGTTCATTGTATGATGGGAAGGCAAGAAATTATGGGGTTATTACACTTTTCTACAGTTTGAATCTTTCATTTCCATGCGACTGGATTTTTTGCTTTATATGGTATCTAAGTTATTTTCAGTATCATCTGACTTGAATGCCAGAATCAGTCGTGTTACAGCAAACCATTACTAAAAGGCTGCGAAAACTTTGCATCTGACTGCTGTCACAATTCTGATTCACTCCTTCATAACCTACTTGCAGTCCATTTTAACAGCTTTCCCCAGCTTTGCTATGTAGCAAGCAGGATTAACAAGTCAGTGACAGCCACTGTTGAGAAACGTCCAAGCACTATTATCCAAGTTAGTCCTAGCTGACCAAGATATTAGTGTAGCATTTGGATTAAGCCATTATCAGCCATATTAAGTGTTTGAATAAATATGTGCATTAAGTGGACAAGGGTGGGTGTGCATCTCCAGACTATCAAACTAAACCAAAAACTTTGTTCTGCTCTGTTCAATAAAACAAGTCAGACAAGCAGCATAATTTTCTTAGATTTATTTTAACACAAAATGGCAAGCAGAGCCAATTCAGTGAAAATGTCTACTTCAGCTTCTTCTTGGGGCGAAGGTTGTTGGTGTGTCCACACTTCTTCTTGCGGCAGTTGACAGCACGTGGGTGCAGACGAGCATAGCACCTGGAAAGGTCAGAAGTCAACCACAAGGATAATCTTCATGAACCAAATATTGCAAACTACAAGGCATATCAGGTTAAGGCTCCATTGTAAGCTTAGTACAATGGAACTTTAACCTTCTACTGTCTTTTGCAACCAAAGCACACTGGCCTCAGTGCCAATTAAAAGTTCTTTTCTAAACTCTAACCAACCACCTCACTGTATATAACAGCACTGCAAACAAATTCATTAAAACAGACTGGATGATATTCAGTTCTGGACTTACTTGCGGCAGATCATCTTGTCGCAGTTGTATTTCTGGGCCAGCTGTCTGAGTGAAGGCTCAATGATGCCACCACGCAGACGTAGAACCAGATGCAGAGTGGATTCTAGTGGGACATTTAGACAGCTTTATGTCAATCTAAAGTTCAGTCACATGCACACAAGCCTTAGCTACAAGCCTTCTCTACTTGGGCATCCTACAGACAGATACATTTTAGAATTCTGGGAAACTCCCTCCTTTAAGAGTTATACAAGAGATGCTGTGTGATAGCTACATATCCATAACACTTAAATCAGTTTTGAAAATGTTACTCAAACAAATATAGCAATGATACACTTTACACTATCATCCTTGAGATTAACTTCTTAGAATCCTTCCTTGCTACTAGTGTATTAAATAATTTTTTTAAGGTTTACTGTGACAAACACAGGATCTGGCCTTCCTTGATATATGATGTTACCTTTCTGGATGTTGTAATCAGAAAGTGTGCGTCCATCCTCCAGCTGTTTGCCAGCAAAGATCAGTCGCTGCTGATCAGGGGGGATCCCTGCAAACACAGTAACACTGTCCACTTACAAATAAAATGTTAACACTTCTGCCAAATGGCTGAGAAGACTGACCATTTAACATGTCAAACTTGGTTTTTACAACCCCCTACTTGCAAAGTTGTGGCTACTCAGTCAGTGCGACAGTAGTCTGTATCTGCAACATTAATAAATGTGAAATATGTAGATATTTATCCAAGGCAACCAAGATAAAGCCTTTTACACAACACAGTTATTAATGACTGAGGCGTATTCTAACTAACATTCAACTATCAAGAACCCCCATCATTTTCTAAATTAACTGGGACCCTCACCTTCCTTGTCCTGGATCTTAGCTTTGACATTTTCGATGGTGTCGCTGGGCTCAACCTCGAGGGTGATGGTCTTCCCGGTCAACGTCTTCACGAAGATCTGCATGTTTGCAGGCTAAGAGAGAATGCTAACGTTAGCTTCAGATGCAGCTAACTAGGCCCCAAATCAATCTCAGCAATAAAATAAAAGCTGGTCATATTAGATAAAAAATAAACCGTAACAGAGCCACTGCGTATATCTAAAGCACTGTACTGACTCTCGTTACATGTGCAAAATGTCTATCAGTAGCGCTGCTAACTAACGTTAGCCGCAGACCGAACACGGTGCGAGGCCACGCCACATGCGTGGAACGCTTGTCACAATTTATTTATTGTTTGACTCTTAACTAAATCAGAGTTACTTGATACCCAGAGTCACTTGTGGCTGATATTAGACTAATTATATTATGTACTTAACCGCATTCAAACATTCACACAACACTAAAAACTCAACAAATATGTGCTGGACAAAAAGTGTGCTCACCCGCTCGCTAGCTAAGCTTCAACGAAAAGAGGGGGGAAGAGGCTGACGCTAAAATACGTCACTTCCTTATGCTCGGTTTCCTTGGTAATAAAATGTCGTGTTTTTAAAAAAAAAAAACATATTTCATACGATCATGTTTAAGTTGATTTTTTTCTAAATGTTATCTTTTGAATGATTGATTTTACACCAAACTCGTAAAGCGTAAACAGAATATATATATATATATATGTCTATCTATTTATATGAACAGCCTCGTGTGAATTGCAACAAATGAAATGCTTTATTTAAATTGCGTTTAATTTAATTATATAGATCTTAATAAATAGATACATATTTTTACAAATCAATTAGTCTGTAAAACATGAGACAACTGTAAAAACAATAACCCCATAATTTTCTACATCCCAAACTGTCCAATGTTAAAGGCGTTTTGTTTGTTTGTTCAAGTTAAAATATTTTTCAATTCAGCTGAAATCAGCAATGTTTTGTTATTTTTGCTTTCAAATTTGATTAAAATTGTTAACAGATTTTAATAACTTGATTCATCAAATAAAATTGACTAAAAGTTTCAACTTTATTTGATAGATTTTTATGGGAAACTTTTGTCAATGCTGCCTTTTTATAACATTTATGCAAAACAAGATAGAACCACAAACTTTTTTCTTGTAAGCCTTTTTACTTAAGAATGAGCAGCAATTTGTGTGCTTCCTTGTTGTCTAATGAAATGTTAAAACTGAATAGTTCTGTGTGTCCACATTTGGCCTTGTCAGAGGACAGGATGGCATGCATTTGTTTTTCTGCAGAAGGAGCAACAGTATTGTCAACTGTTATGTTGTCAACCCATCCCAGCTGAAGTAGTCCATATCAAAGACCTGACAAAGGTAATGGTTTCCTACCACTGTCACAGATGACCTGCACATCACGATGGACCATGCTTTGCACTAACTTCAAAATGCAAACAGACACTTGGGAAGCTGCTTTCTTCATCACCCAGTCCCAGAAATTACAATCCTAGTCTTTCAAGGTCTCTACTACCCCCACCTGACAAACAGACTATCAGAAAGAGCCAGCAGTGAAAAAGCTTCCAGAAAGAACCAACAAAGCAACCTTTCCTCCACATTGAGGTTCTCCTTTTGTGAAGCCCACAATTAAACATCTTGGTTGGTTACATTACTACTACAATATAACAATGAAAAGATTCTTTCATTGTTATATTGTAGTGTGAGGGTGTATCTCAGATTCCTGGAGAAAGTAATGTGTAAGAAAACTTAACAATTCAAATATAATGTATCTCTCTGTAGAAGAGGGCTTTCCCACAATAAGAGGGGATGGGCAGCATCGCAGCATTGCGCTGCTTGGTTTTTAACGACAGTTATGTTTGTGTCTCTTGTGTACCCTGCCTCTTACCTGTGTTCTCCTGCGTTCCATGTACTGTCTGCTGCCTGTTGCTGCTAACCTGGCCACCCTACCACCACCACCTCCTCGCTCACCTGATTGCCTCCAGGTGTCCTCCTAGTCATGAGCCACTCCACTCACCCAAACCCTGCCATCATCCTCACCGCCTGCATCCTCCAGTCACCATCCATCACCCCTCATTCAGTTCCCATCACTGCCAAATTAAAATATCTTTGTACCTAATGCTGCTGGCCTCTGTGTCAGTGTCTACTCTGGGGTCAAAAAGAAAAGCTCTGAACGTTACAACATCACCTTCCAAAGAGCCTGTGGGAAAGCTGCTGAATTTGTGGACAAGGTAACATGAGCTGTCATGATTATTCTATCTGAACACTGCATGTACTCTCTAGGGATGTACTTAAAGACAATTTGAGGTTCATTGCTCTTTATTTGAGAGTGACACCACCAGGGCACAAATTTTCAGAACAAAATGGCTTCTAGAGGCAAAACTCAGTGTTTAGTGTGACCTCCCTTGGCACTAAGACATCTTGAACTCTTCTGGGGAGACAGTCCTGAAGTTTTCTGAAGTAATTTTCTGGTATATTGCACCAGGCTTCTTTCAGCACTTCCCAGAGTTCTTTCTCTGTCATCTATGTGATGGCCGTACAATATTCAATATTCAGGTCTGCGGAGGAGTCCATGACTGTCAGTGTTTTATTAGCTTTTTTTCTCTCCAAATATGATTTCACCACATTATCAGTGTGCTTGGGATCATGCTGAAAAATAAAACCACTCCCACTCAGGTGCTTTCTAGAAAGAATTGCATGAGGAATTAAAACCTGTCTGTACTTTTCAGCATTCACGATCAGCAACGCCACTGGCAGAAATGCAGACCCAAACCAGGACAGACCTTCCTCCATGTTTCACTGAAGGCCACAAGCATTTATTCTTCCATCTCTCTCCAACTCTTCTTTTCACATATTGTCAATGATTAGACCCAAAATTTTAAACTTGGATTTGTCAGTCTATATTATTATCCACTGATCTTCATTGCAATCTTTGTGAACTTTAGCATATCTTAGCCTTTTCACCCCTTTCCCCTTCTTAAAAAATGGTTTCTTGGCTGCTATCCTTCCACAAACACCATTCCTGATCAAGCTTCTTCAGGGCTGTAGGAGGGTCAACTTGACATCCCAATGAAGCTGCCAGATGCTGAGCCAGGTCCTTGCTGGACTTCTTCTGGTCTCTCAAAGAAGAAACTCTTTGAAAGTTTTCTTTGCCTTCCAATCGTTTTTTTGTCCTTGACCTCTCCTGATTCTTCAAATTTCTTTATAACAGCTCGAATACCTCATCTTGAGTATCCAGTTTGTTTGCTGATTTCCCTTTTTTAGAGTGGCCTTGCTGATGCAAAAATTTTGATTTTATGTCTGACAAATTCTGTGATTTTGGCATTTTGAATGGAATGATGTGATTGAAAGTTGGTCTTATACATATTATACATATAAGCAAGCAGGTTGTATGTGCATGTGCGTGTGTGTGTTTATACACACAGTGAATAAGACACACACACACTCAACTGTTTGAACACAGTTTCATTTTGAAAGGTATTTCCGTTTTATCCTCCTCCTCCGTGGTAAGTGGGCGGACGTAACTCGCATGTCCTCTTTGTTATTGGTGCAAAACAAAGAGCCGCAGTTTTTATGGGCGTTCAAACCTGCAACCTTTTATAAAAGGTTGCCAGTCGGTGTGAATTCAGAGTCTGGTTGTTTTGCCCTCATCTTCGCTTACGTTCAGTCTTCTGAACTGCTTCAATACCGTAGGTGAGTGTGGTACCTTTAAAGATCAGTGTGATGTTATTCTAAAACCTGGTCCCGGTTCCCAATCCTGATCGGCAAATGTTGAAAAATGTTAAGAATATTAGCACCACACAGAAAAGTTACCAAAGCTGGCAACTTTTTGTGGTGGCAGAAACTGTCGGTCAGTAACAGTTGGTATTTGCTGTTATTTGTCTTTTTATGTCCGTGTCTGTTAATCGGTGAATGAACACAAACACGGTCATGTCAAATACAAAATGTTAGTTTACTCAGTATTCTCAGTAACCTTTTTGGTTAGTAGTATTTAAGAGTCAGTGTAAGAAAAACCATGTCATTATTATCATTGTTATTTCTGAGACGAAAAACACAAACATACTTCACAGTATCAGTATCAAGGACCTTAAGCAGAACCAATCAACCTCACCCCGAAGACCGCTCGAAGAAAAATAACAGAAATTAACAATATGTTGAGTTTGTGTTTGATGGCAAGTGCACCTTTAAAAGTAGCTCAGAACATTATGTAAAAGGTGAATAAGGGGTCAACAGAAGACATACTATATGCCTCCTAGCTCTGGCTATTTGAAAACCAATTCTACATATATCTGGAAATGTGTGACCCTTGTGTGTCTTCCTGTTATCAACCCTAGCACTCCTAGCAATGACCTTGAGTTCCATAAAGTCTTTCATTCTGGATCTGGATGGTCCAGCTGATGCAGCATTCACTGGAGGGGAGATGGTGTCAGGGCAGGTGATCCTGGAGCTCTGCAGGGATACTAGAGTGCACTCCATGAAGGTGCAGGGAAGAGGCATGGCTACAGCACATTGGCTAGAGAACCGTGGCATGAACTCCGTCTACAATGACTACACCTCCAAGATCACCTATTTCAGGAAGAGACAGCATCTTATCCGAGGTTAGTAATGAAAGCTGCAAATTTTATTAGTCCCCTGAACAGTTAATATGCAGTTAATGTTGTTTATTCATCAGACAGGCTGGTCAATGAATAAAACCTAGATGAATTATAACTGCACCTTATGAGATTCTTGCAAGCAGCCTTGTAAGCAGTTCCTTTTTAAATGTATAATTTGTTTTCAAAATTGTTGTTGAAACATCCTGTGGTGTAGCATTGAAATAATACAGATCTTTGTTCTTTGCCCATAATATGAAGTTAATTTTAAGTGTAGGCCTAGTTATATTTTTGTCAAATAAATGCATTTTATTATTCAGGAGAGCCAAATAGGGTCAGGCTACATGTTCACCTGGAGTGTGCTGGTCGACTGAGTTCTTCATGACGAGGGGCATTTGTGCTGACCTTAATGTAGTTATTGTGCTGTATTTTGTTCCTTACTGTATCTGTATGATATTATTTTGAGGTATAGTATCTATTGTGAGTGGTGGACTTACTTCTCTTTGTGAATTATGTGGTATAAAATTACTGAAGGCTCTATCATTATGCCATTATGAAATGAAGCCACCTGGGCCAAATGTGTTACATGGAAACATGGGAGAGATGCCAACACTGGCTTGTCCAGATACATCTGCCAAATAACGTTATCCTAAAATCAAATACAAATCTTTTAGTGCTGGGAGCGATAAACACAATTTGAAGCTGAGTCTGTGTTGTAAGGGATGTAAGTGTGAAATTTCCCAGGTATGGAAGGCACCAGGTAGCTTAAAAGCAGAGGCAGAGAATATAGGCCATATTAGCAAAGTAAGGTTAATGTTTGATTAGATGCTCTGTAAACAGTTGCCTACATTTTGGTTTGAACAGACACGAGAAGCAGAGTAGAAACAGAGGTATTGATATTGTTTTACTTGATAAATGATCGGTTCATTCATATGATCATTTTAGTGATTATGATAACAACTGTTGCTTCCACCCATTCTGCTAAATTAAAATCTGGTACTAGTATTTTTATAGATGAGAAAACAGCTTCACACAAGGAGTAACTCAAAAGCAAAAGAAAAAATGTGAAACTAGGAAACTGTATGGGTACCCATATAGGTGCATTCAAATGCAGCTGATAATATAAATTTGTCTACTGCCAGAAATTTTGTTCTGCAATTTGTATATATATTTTTTTGTATATCTATCCTTATCCTCCTTATTCCATCAATGAGCTACATTAGTTATGGCACATATATATTTTTTTACTATAATCAGTGTAATGACACATATTATTTTCTAAACTAAAAATGCTAATATTCTTGACTAGTTTTTTTATCTACTGACAATGTCTCAATTGATTTTTCAGCAAATATATAATATTACAATGTAATTCATATATATTATATATAATGTATTATTTCACAATATCTCAGAATCAAATCACATACAACATACTGTAATAATTTATCCATATCCATATCCCCCACCCTAATAAAAAGTCTTAGGATGATATGATTATTTCATAGTTTGCCACTGCTTCCCCTCTCAGCAATTTGGAGACACCATAATTCTGGTTGGCTGAATGCAGCTTTAACCACAGATGGCTACCAAATATTAATATAAATAGATCATACAGAGAGACATTCTAAGATTGTTAACAGAAATATAAAACATAACAAAACATAAGAGAAATTTATAACAAATGGGTGCAATGTGACTGCAGGATCTTTACAGGAAATAAAAGCACTATTTTATTTATTAATTTTTTTTACAAACTTCATCGTTCACCTTCTCGTTCACGTCCCACGTTCTTTCAGGCAAAATTTGTTTAATTCACCCAAAGTTTGCTGTTACTAAATGATAGTAAATATAAATATTAAAGTGAAAATAAATATGTTGTGTTTGGTTCTGTTTAGTTGGGTTTGCAGTGGCAAGAAATGAGGAGAAGGTGAAAGACAGGAGAGGAAGAATGGAAGGAAAGAGGAAGAGGTGGGGATTGTTTAAAAAAAATGCAGCCTGTGTTTCCGCAGCAACCAGGAAAACAACACGTGGCTCCCCTCAGCCCACCCTCCTCCACCCTGCAGCTATCTGCTGTCCATTCATTTTACAATGCTATCTCATTTTCAGCTCATGCTTAGAGTGAGCTTGTTAGACTTGTTTGTCTTGCAAAGCATTACAAAAGTTATACTTTCACAATCCCCTCTCTGCTCTAAGCTATGAAGGGCTTCAATGTTAATATTTGTTTTGTTCTGGTAAACAAAGAGGAACTCCCATGTATTAATATGTTTACATTAGTCTGCAGCAGTTACAAATATGTTTTGATCGATGATTAAGTTGATCATACTAAGTCAAGTGTTGGTGTGTTTATCAGGCCAATAATTCTGTGCTGGGAACCACATTTTCATCTTATCAGACCACAGGGCCCTGGCAGAACTAGGCACTTACTCCTGGTCACCAGTAGGTGGCTTCATTTTTAGTCCAGTTTTACTCATTGGTGTTTATATATATATCCTGGTGTTAGTTATGACTATACACAGATTTTTAAAACAAATTAATATTCTATACTGCATTCAACATGCAAAACAAAATTAGTTTTTCATATCCTGTGAACATCATCTACTTAAAGTTAACCGTTGTCTGGTTTATGAATACATTTCTCTAGAAACATCCTTGTAGTCCAGCAGCTGTGCACACTGGTTTCATATTGCCAGTTGGTGGCAGTAGAGAGCCAACTCATCTCTGGGAACAAAGGTGTAAACAAGTTTGTTTTTCTCAAACAAGACTTGATTTTTGTATGAAGGCTTTTGAACTGAATGAAGACATTAACCCTAATTAGAAGAGTTTATCTACTGATTACAGGGGAATTTGTAAGGAAACAAATTCTGCTCAGAGCTATATTTGTTTGAAAATGCTGAAAATTGGGGGTGTTAAAAGGCTGCATGAATGCTATGTTTGGTCATACAAGAGAACTAGTTGTCACACAGGTTCTTATAGTGGTAACTCCAATGTTATCTCTACAGCATCCCTTCATTAAAGAAGGTACAATGACTGTAGTTGTTTTTCATATGGGGATTTGATGGCATATGTTGCACGCTCTGTCCACAGCTGAGTGTTTTCCATGTGTGTGGCAGGCCTCGCAGTGTAACATTGTGTTCAAAGGGACATAAAAGAAGTGGAGTAAACAACTTTGGTTGAGAGTTAAACTATTTTCCTCTGAGCTGGGCAAGGAGGATCTCTGTCAGCCAGAGGCATGCTCAGTAGGCCTGTTTTTTTCTAAGAACCTGTAACCATCAATCATCAGGCCCTGTTTCCCTCTCTGCTCCCTCCACACCCAGTCCTGCATGTTTGTTATGCTGCCTTCAAACTCTGTCTGGAAATATGGGTTGTTGTGAGAAGTGTTGGACTCAAGTAGCCCAACTAAGTGGTAAATGGAATTAAGGAAATGGGAATTTAATATGACAAACTACCTTAATGTGACTATTGAGTGAGTGGCTGTCATGGCAGTTGTGGCAGGTTTGTGGCAATTTTGTCAAGACTATCTAATGTTTTTGTAAGTGCTGTCTGCTCCAGGGCAACCTGTAAATGTGCTGGATAAAGTAATTGAAGGTTAATTAGTAAATTAAGTAAAGCATAATTTGTGGCCTGATTATAAACTAATAATGTAAAATATCAACTATAAATAACAGCTAAAAACAGCAATGGCTTTAAACTTTGAGATGTGAGTCTCACGTGATGTTATGGTTTTTAGCAATTAGCCTCACACATCACTCCTTCCTTCCCTAGTATTTGAAACGGCTGCTGCAGTGTTTGTTACAAACCTTTACCCTCCATGTCCTCTGCTTTCCTGATAAGTTTTCGTGTTACATTTGGCATAATAAAGCAGTCAAATGCAGCCACATCTTATTTACGACTGTAGACTTAAAACGTCCGTGCCAAAGAAGAGCACATGAATGCAGCATCGCCCAGCCTTGAAAGCTCTCCTGAGGTCTTACATAATAAATTCAGAAAATCCCACCCACTTCTTCTGGCTGCAAATAGGGCTCCACTTCGAAGAGCTCAGCAGATTTAGCCTTAAATAAGTGTCAGAGAAGTGTAAGCAACGTGAAAACTCACTACAACACACATACTGTGGGACAAGAAGAAAGGAATCGCTCACTTTAGCGTTTGAGAGGACTCTCACAACCTACAAAAATGATTTTCGACAAGTTGAAAAAGTTTGACATCGTCTTTGACTCTGCGGAGGTGGACTGCCCCCCGGTGTATAGCAGCGGGGACGTAGTGTCCGGTCGAGTGGTACTGGAGTTATCCGGGCAGAGCAGGGTGGACTCCTTGAAGCTTCACGCCGAAGGTTTCGCCAAAGTGCACTGGACCGAGTCTCGGTCTGCAGGCTCCAGTACAGCATACACCCAGAACTACAGTGACGAAGTGGAGTATTTGAATCGGAGAGAAGTGCTGCTGCAGGCAGGTCAGTACGCAGTGCATACTTATTGGTTGGAGAGGGTGCATCCTTACAGACTTAAGTGTGTGAAATGATCAGCATGAATCAAAACAGCAAAACCTGTATCGTCTCACCAACCAAATGTAAAGCGAATGAAACGACAGCCAACATGGCCTTTAAATCTGGGGACACTCGTCTTTGTTTGTCTGTTAGTGTTATATAAAAAGGCTCAAACAATGACTTCTGTTTGGTCCTGGTCTTTAGATACAAAGTTGACCTGTCCTACTATTGCTGAATAAAAAAAATTCAAACAGGATGGTTTTATTGGGAACTTTGCAAAAGATGTTTACGTTCTTGTCGAAAAAGAAAGTGAAAGAAAATAAATAGACCATCCAGATACAGAAAATGTACAAAACAAGTACCCAGTTATTCATTGACAAAATTGTTGATGGGCCTTTCTTCTGTCACATGATAAGTTTTGTTATTGTTTAAGAAGAGAGAAAAACATGCAGCAGCAGCTGTTTGTACATTGCTTTGTTATTGTAAAAACATGTAAGGAGAAACACTGCTGATATCAGATTTTCCCTCATTCAAAGAAAAACCTGGATGAATAGAGGAGCCTTGGGTTTCTGTCTTCATTCATCGGGCACAGAGTTGTTTTGGTTTAAAGCATAGACAGGAAATTCACAGCCAGAGCTTTGTCGATTTTTACATTGTTTTCCTGCTTCAGTTTGGCTGCCTCAGTAGGGCTTATTTGAAACCCTGTATGCTACCAACAATTTAACACATAATGACACAATGTGTATCATTTTAGCCTGAGGTGTGTAAATAAGTTTTTTCAGAGGTATGCGGGGGGAAATTGTGTTCATAAGCCTATTGAGATGATTTGACATTGACAATTTTGCTGTTCAATACAAATTGGAGCTGCCTACTTAATTACACAAAACACATTAAGTTTGTCAAACGCAAACACATGTTCCTTGACCTGTGCAGCAAGAGTGTGAAAAACAAAGCAGTTGAGTCAAGCTCTATAATACAGCTTGAGAAAAAAATGTTGTCAGTCAGCACAATGGAGCAAGAACCGCCCCTCTGAGCAGCACGGAAGCCATGTGATTATAAAGAAAGACAGAAAGATTTCTATTTCAAAGTCAAGCATTCATATTTTCTTGCCAAGTCTGTTTAATTTATACAGATTTATAGAGAATGCTGTTGTTGTTGTTGTTTTTTTTTTTTTCTTTAAGAGTTTGCACCAATTTTGAAGCAAATACTAGAGTTTATATATTTTATTACTTTCTGCCCTGCTTCCTGATGATAACCTGTTGAGGGACTGCCTAAGCTGCTTTCAATGTTCTAAAGTCCTAGAAATAAAATGAATATAATAGAAACAAAATAACAAGTGAATCAACTGTAACTTAAACATGTTTTCTTTTTTTTCTTCTCCTCAGATAATGGTGAAGTTACTGTCCTTCCTGCTGGCAGACATGAATTTCCATTTAGCTTCCAGCTGCCAGAGGAGACACTGGTCACCTCCTTCGAGGGGAAACATGGAAGCATCCGTTACTGGGTCAAAGTTAAACTACACAGGCCATGGGCCACTGTCAAGAAGCTCAAGAAGGAGTTTACAGTTATTGAGCCCATAGACATCAACACACCAACCTTACTGGTGAGCATCCCGACTTTTTTATGTGTTTCATCACATGCTTCATGGTTTCCAGAGTGTTCTGAGGTTCTTGCTCATTGGGTTTTGTCATTCCCAGGCACCACAGGCTGGAACGAAGGATAAGATGGCACGAGCCTGGTATCGCAATTTTGGACAGGTGTCTGTAACAGCAAAGATTGACCGTAAAGGCTACACACCAGGTCAGAGTCTAGCATCTGAAACAACATCCTCTAAAAATGCATCCTCTGTTAGTCAAATTAGAAGTGTTGGCAAATTCTAATATGTTTTTCACCTCTGCAGGTGAGGTGATACCTGTCTTTGCAGAATTTGACAACTCTACCTGCAGGTCAATTGTCCCCAAAGCCTTCATCACTCAGACACAGACATTCATTGCCCGCGGCACCATGAAACAGAAGTGTTCTGTGGTGGCCACATTGTGTGGTGACATTGTGGGTGCCAGATGCCGGGCGACTTGGCACGGTCGCGCCATCAAAATCCCACCTGTTGGGCCATCCGTCTTGCAGTGCCGGATCATCAAAGTGGAGTATATGCTCAAGGTGATCTTAGTCAAAGTTGGCTTCATTTCTTTTGAACTTCCATCTTTCGCTGGATCCAACAGTTTACCACTTATTTATTTATTTATAACAGGTTTGTATTGATGTTCCTGGAACATCAAAGCTGTGTCTGGAGCTGCCACTGGTTATAGGCACCATACCCCTCCATCCCTTTGGAAGCCGGACCTCAAGCGTCAGCAGCCAGTACAGTGTCAACCTGGAGTGGCTGCGTATGGCCATCCCAGAGCAGCCTGAGCGTAAGTGTCCTTTTAATATTCTGCGTATAGGTTAAAATTTGCACAGACTCGAAAACAGTCACATTTTTTATTTTAGTTTTTCACCGTCTTACCTGAACATTTCAGTCTGGGCAGATAAACACTCTTTTAGTAAGAGCTCTCCTTTTGCTTTTACCTGTGTCAGTTTGTGGGCCGGTTCTCTTTTTATGATCACTTGACTGCCAAAATACCACTTAGTCAGATGCCAATATGCATGGACAAACAAATGTTTTGATTCATTGATTGGATCAAATCAGTGTTTGTTAGTGCTAAAGACAGTAAATGTGATATGGGTTTTTTTTAATTTGTTTTATTTATTTGTATTAACAGCAGTGATGACTCAGCAGCTTAGTGTTTTGACCTGTGTTGTTCTGTTGAGTCAGACTAATCCTCCCCCTTTCCCTCCCTGCAGCTCCTCCAGATTACAGCTCTGTGGTGACAGAGGAGGAGGCCGGGCAGTGTTTCAACATATTGGTCCCACAGCCAGCCGAGGACCTGAGTGGGATCCAGGAGCGCCCCCTCATGGCTTTTGTCCAAGAGTTTCGCTTCCGGCCTCCACCGGTGTACAGTGAGGTGAGTCACCATATACTGGAGACAACATGTACCTTCAACCATGGTATTGCAGTGTTTGATTGGAGAGATTTTTTTTAAAAGTACGCCTTCCCTGATCACAGCCGAATTTTATAAAAGTATATATACATGTAAATGTATTTGTGGGTGTGGGAAGAATGTAGGCAGAATGTATCATAGGGTTGAATGTTTTTGCTTGAAGAAAGATTTATTTTTATTCTCACTGAACCTTCATCTTTTGTGTCTTTATTTCCATTTCCTGTCTACAGATTGACCCAAACCCTCAGCCCTTCAACATGAGACCTCGCTGCATGACATGTTGAGCCATGAGCCCCGCCTGAGAGTCAAGCGACTAAAATTAGCAAAGAATCAAGAGATTTCTCCTGAATTACTTCTCTCTGAAATATGGTCCTTGGTCCCACCAAGCATTGTGGAGAGGGCCTGGAGCACCACAGAGAGGTCATGAGAGGAGTTAGAGCTCACAGGAACTAGGACAGTGGAGGACCACTTTCTTTCCAGTTCATAAAGTAAAGTGGACGCTCTCCTGCTTTTCCTGCCTCTGCTTTCAAGAGGGAAGCAACTTCTCTACATCAGTTCCTGTCTTCCCCAAGTGATCTTTGGCTCATGACGAAATGAGCTGCAAATCAACAAATCTCCCAATTTTTGACTTTTAAAGAGTTTGGAACATATTTGGGCATATTTGGGGAAATATATCACTTGATATATGTCTGGTGGAGAGTCTAAAAAAATCATTGTTGATAAGTTGCATAATTGAGTGGTGTTTAAAAAAAAAAGAAAAAGTGCAATTATTGTCTTCAATATCCACTCTGTGCCTGGTAACACAGTAGATTATATCAAACTGCACTGCAATGCATTGTGTGACTCAACCAGCATGCCTGTAATAGTTCCTGTTGTTACTTAAGCACATACTGTATCTGAAAGTGTGAAAGTGGAGCAGACAAGTCAAATAAGCAGATGTAGATGTAATTTATGCATGCAGGTAACAATATGTTAAAGGGAAAAACATGCCTTATTTATCTGCAGAGGAAGATTACATGGGAGTTTCAGGGAGTTGTTCTCTTATATTTAAATAGAAATGAATGTATTCTGAAAGAACAAAAATGGTTGAATTCTATTTGGATGAATTCCAAGACTCAAAGCACTGAAGTGTCAGATAGCTGTGGTTGTTGATTTTTAACACACATAAAATGGAATGAGTAGTTTGTGTATAAAGCTCCACAAGGCTCATTGATTAGATCTCCCAGCTGCTAAACAAAGGAGGAGGAGGAGATGGAAACCTCTGAGCCATGTGGTCCGAAAGCTTTTGATCAGAGCCAGATGCCTGGGTACTGTGGGAGCTTTGTGAGAGCTGTTCAGAGAACAGCGTTAAAGTCAAGCCCCAAGCTGGCAACACCACTAAAATGTATGGATGAAGAAACATTCCAAAAATTGACTTGAGGATAAAGTTTTCTCCTCAACTTCCAAAAAACCTGGTCTTCAGGGTCAGCTGTGCAGCTTCACGCACTGAAAAACAGAATGTATTTTTATACAGATGTTGATTCTTAATTTTTCCAAAGTTTTGTAATTGTTTTTTCTAATAAATAAAAAAAGCATAAATGGATGTTTGTCTCCAGCGTATCCTTTGAACCATGACTGGCATGTAAGCTGTACAGTTTGTTAGGAAAATAAGGACTTCTAGCATGTTGCAGGCCAGTGGATTGGTACATCATGTTCAGCAGTGTGAGTCAAAGCTATATTACTGCCAAGGGCAGGGTTCACTGGAGAAGCAAGCTATACTCACTGGAGTTGACACTCAACTTGCTGCTCTGGCTGTTCGGCTGAAGCCACTCCCAAACCTGCCTCCTAAGTGAAGCCAACCTCTCTTCTTGTGTGACTCCAGACACTACTTCTATCTGTTACTGTGCCTGAAACTTGATATGACTTTATACATTTAATACCAGTTCTTCTGCAAGACCTGCCTCTGTAGCTAGACTCCATACATCTAGTGGGCAGACATGGGCATTGTTTTAACTACTGGAACAGATGTAACTGACTGCACTATATAGCACACAATTCCAACACAGGCTGGGATTCCCTTTGATTTACAACTCCATACAGCCTACTCTTCCTTCCCTGGATTAAATCCAAGAGAACCAGAAAATTGCCACCCAACAATACTGGATAGGGAAACTCTATTATTCCCAATGTCATGAGTTAAGTTGGTTGTGTAGACCTTCGCTGTGGGGACGTCTAAACTAAGGCCGTGAACACACAGTGTCTTTTACATACTCTGTACAAACTTGGCCTGAATGAGAGAGTGAGTGCAACCTGTATCTAATGCATAGAGATAGGTGCTAGTTCCTTGTGAGCACTCAAATAGGCATCCAACAGTTTAGCAGCTCTTGCAGTGGTGTCCGGATCTCGTTCTTTGACCCAGGCTTTCACTTCTGGGAATAGCACCCTCAGATACTCCTTCTCCATCATGTATTCTTTGGTATGTATGCATGTATAGTATTGAACTCTTTTGCCTGCCAGCCTCTCAAAAGTAGTAATAAAATGTTCAGAGTTGTCAAGTCTTCAGCTTGGGTTCTCCTTTCTGCACTCCAGCAGTTTGTGTTGTTGGCTGAACAGTCCTGGCAGTCTCCAGGTCCAGTTGAAGTTGTGTCACTTAGTGATTCAGCAGATTGTACTTCTGCTCCTGCTTTGCTACTTCCTTTTTCTGTCTTTTGTCTCTCTCTATCTGCAGATGCATGAAACTCTTAAACATCTTAGCCAAAGAGAAGAGACTGGACATGACAGATATACCAGAGTTGATTCCTGACTGGAAGCTATTCTCCACCACAACTCTAGTGGCACCCTCTTCCTCACCAGTTTCTAGCTGCTCCTGTTGGGCCTTCTGGGCCTTCTTGGGAGGCATTGTCTGGCTTGTTTTAACGTCTGACACCACATGCAAGATTTGGCCCATTTCACCTTTCTAACAAAAATGGAAATTAAAAAAAAAAACTGAACACAAAAGTCTTCATCATCATAAGACTAAATAAAACAGACAACTAAAACAGTTGCACTCTGCCACATCTTGTTTGCTATTTGGACCAGGAACTCTACCTGAAGAAGATCATGGACAACACATCATTTGTTAACACATACTTGTAACTTCAGAATATGTCTCCTGTTTGTACCTCCTCAGTAAACCTTCTTGCCTACAGCCCAGCAAGCTGACTAATCATGCTAACCCATGTTAAAGCTAATGCTAATAAAGTGCAACAACCATGTCAATCCAACACAAGTAGCAACAACCCCATCAGCCAGCCAAATGAAATAAAAATAGAATTGCCTGTCCACTTGGCTGTGTGCAAGGACTGTATGTAACCTACTTCTTAAAAGGCATGCTAGGTCCCCATGACACTCCTCCTGAACCATGGTAAAAAGACTCAAACACACCTGTGTCAGCTGTTATTATCAGTCATCACATTCAAATATTTGGACAAAATTAACTAGATTTCCTCCCCTTGATATTAGTTTTATTATCAGTTCCTCATTCTGAGGAAAATCCAGGCACTGATTGTAGCTTTCAAAGTGGTCTCCAAAAGGACAATAGGTTTCAAGAAACTTTTTTTTTTTTACAGTCCTGGGCCTTCATTTTATTTATTAGGACATTGTATGCCGTTATTGAATAGAGACTGCGGAAACAGACAGGAAAATAGGAAGCGAGAGTGGGATACTGCAGTAAATGGTCCATCTGGTCAGAATTTAACCTGGCGACCTCCTGCTCAAGGCTCAGTATGTCCATATAGTATGTGCTCTAACCACTCAGTCACCAGAAAGCCCCAGTCCTTGTCTTTAATGTTCATGGGAACATTTAACACATTTAATGATGCAAGATGTGTAGTGAAATGTAGGATGACAAAAAACAAGTGTACAAAGAAGAATGAGAATAAGAGTTATAATGGGAAAAAAAGATATAGAAAAGATAAAAACCTAAACATAAAAACAGAATGCATGTACTATTTCCACATTTTTTTATATGCAGTTTTCTATCTTATGTATAGTACGGCTCTTATGCTCCCCCTGTTAGCATTACAACTCTAACCAGAGTTGTCAGTAGTTTATAGCAATAATAGTATTTTTTTTTTTTTTTTTAAGTGTACCCTTGCTGGCTGTTTCTACTGTTTTATTACTGTTTTGTAATGCAAAGTGACAAAGTGATAATAATTTGAGACATTGTAGTTGGTATGGACCAAAGACATCATACCAAACTTCCTCTTCCTCTTTTTATAACTGAGCTGTGGTAATCTGTTTAGTCTCAGAGTAACATCAGTTGCTTTTATAAGGGTACATTTAGCATCACTGTTACCTGTTTCATGGGGGTATTCGTCAGGATACATCTTAGTTTAGATGACCTTTAAGGTTACTGAGAGGTCAGTAGTCCAGGAAACAAGCAATTTAAAGGGATAGCCAACCAGCAATGGCCAAATGCTCTCCTGAACTACAGGATGATGATGGCCAACAAAAACAAAAAATCATCAAGTATTTATAAATGAATTGTGGTTTTTAAAAGTGTCAGCCATATTTTGGTATTCTGAAAAGCACTGCATTTCAGTTTGATGCTGTGAATGATGTTTAGATACCATTGTCACAAATAAATATGGGATGGACCTCATGGCACTGGAGTTAATACAACCGATCAATTAATCAATCTTCAATCATCTTTCTAATACTGGAAACATGATTGATTAATTGATTGGTTAAAATGTTTATACCTACGTTAAAATGTATAGACATTGTTATACATGTGTTATACATACGTATAGACATTTAAAAAAATAGTTAAACTTTAGAGCTGCTCCCCTGAATTGTTCTGGGATGGTGAAAAATACTAAATAGGCACAGCTTTGTTTATGTCTATTCCTCCCTGGTTGTAATTCAGGGTTCCAAAAATTCTATTTGTTACTCTGTGTTGCCATTGATCTGGCTCTTTGCTTCAGGGCTCTGTGACGCTCATTGTTTGTGAATTCTCCTCAGTACAATGGAGGCTCTACACAAAGTCCAAAGTGCATGACATGATGAATTTGAACAAATATCAATTATCAATATCTTCAGATGTCGCAACTTATCATATATTATATATGTCATATGATATATCATATCAGATATAAAACAAAAAAAAAAGAAAAGAACTCTGTGCCTAAAATCTCTGAAATAAACCTAATGAGAACCAAAGAGTAGCATTTTCAATAGGTATGATTTAGTTTACCAACTTTTGGAAAGTGAGCCAGACAGTTTTGAGAGTGGGGTATTACAGCGCTGTTGTTCCAACTCTGAAAGGACACATTAAGTAGATTTCTTTTTAGTTCTTTTGTGCAGTTGAGGTGTGAATTAATTTATTATGTTTGAAATGAAATTCAGGTCTTTGTCTCTTCAGGTTTAATTTAAACACATAATTCTTTAAATTAGATTAGAATGATAATGAAGATATGTGAGAAAAGCAAATATAAATAAATATAAATCTAAATGTATCTGTTAGGCCTATATTAGACACAAGATACAGTCCTAATACATTAATACAGTGTTATGCTAATTTTGACCACCATGTAATGCATTATGGATTGTGTAATAAAATAACATGTCTCTGAGTAAAACATTGCAACCTTTAATGAGCTAGGAAATTATTTTTTGCTTTGAAATTATGTATTATTCTGATAATCCTGAGTAGTTCATTTATCCTAGAAGTTGGGAGGTTTTCTCAGAAAGTCAAAATCAATCAATAATCAGTGACATTAATTGGAATTTGGAAAATTAATGAAGATTTATTATAAATTTACACTGCGGCAGGTGGTGCTGTGGTTTGCACTTTTGCTTCACAGCAAGAATGTTCTGGGTTTGAGTCTGGATACTTTCTCTGTATAGTTGTATATATTCTCCCTGTGTCTGCAATGGGTTCCTTCTGTGTGAGCCCCATGGCCCTATAAGGGTAAGCAAAAGATAATGGATAAAGTCTAAATTTTTACTGTCTGGCATCAATGAGCCATGTATAGTTTCACTCAGCTGAGACTAAGCCTGTGTGTTCAAATATGCAATGAACCTGTCATACGTAAATTGTACATACTGTTCATTCTATTCTCGAAGGTATATGCTATTTCCCCTCCCATGCAATGGAGCACGTGGCCAGATTGTTTGGGTTGGAGAGCTGGCTGCTTGCCAACAGGGAGAAACTTTCTCCTCCACAATGTGACAAATGTGAAAGCAGCACTCAGGAATGTATTTTTCTTGGAAAGAGCACAAGATTATCTCAATACTGTAGCTGCAGGGCAGAAAAACAATGGCAGCAATAGAAGTACCCCTTCCTAACAGGAAGGTTTTGACTTGCCCAATCATCTTTATAGGCCTTTAAAAAAAGGCCTATAAGGATACTATGTCCCTCAAATGCAAAACAAATCAGATGCATCAATACTCAGTAATACTCAGTAAAAGGGGCTGTGTCAGATATCCTAGAAAGGCTGAAATGTATAGAAGAAGGAGGAGTCTTGAGACCTCCAACAGAAGAAACTCAAGGCTTCCTAATGTCCATGGCACCTCTGAGCAATTAGTCTGCAAGTTTCTGCACAGCTGTGTTGTATACAGTCCACAAATTGCCAAATGATAATAATAAGAATTATGATGTTAGAATTCCTATTTTTGTTTGTTTGTTTGTTCATTATCATATGAACACTAGTCTGTTGTATCTCATGTCACTGCCTCATCTACAAGTATAAGCATTGTTAATCAGTTTGTTTTTACAGGACAAGGGCATACTGTATATTTAAATGTACACTTTGTTGCTAATTCTTATGAGTTTTTACGTCATAAAAGTTCTACTTTAATTGTAATATACATTGTCTGTTTATGGCACGATACTGCATCTTTTACTTAAGTAAACTGCCACACAGTTCCTATGCAATTTTATTTGGTTGACCTTTCCTCTGTCATTTTATTTACTTGTTGTATATGTCTTATCTAAAGCTCTCTGGATTATATGCAAAGTGCAGTACAAAGTAAGTTATTCTTTCTTGTAGGAAACATGTCACCTATGTTACCATACCATATAGTGCCAAATTAGCCAGGTAACTGTCTCTTTGACCTTGAGCTCCCTACTTACCCGTTGTACAGATTTATTGAGGGAACTAAAACTCACTGTATTCCTGCACAACTCCAGTGGCTCAGGATATGGTTGTCGGACAAACACATAGAATGTAAATGTTTTTGTGAGTGTGAGTTTTCCTGCCAAGAAAGGCTCCTTGTTTGGAGTGATCTGATCTGCTGAGGGGAGTGGTAACTGCCTGCAGGATAAGACAATGGGCTGTGGTTGGTTAAGACATAAGGGGTCAATGTTAAGTTGCCCCACCTGCAGTCAACAAGAGAAGATGGGAAGCAGAGGAACAGAGAAAAACATCAGAATTTAAAGTAAGTGGAAAGAAACAGAATTACTACTGTTTATATTTTACTTTCGCAAGTGTTTGCATTAAGGAGACACAGGGGTTATTATGCCATTATTCTCATATGATTATGAGCCAGTAAGAATGATTTCAAAGAGAGCCAAAGGCGTCAGTGTCATGCCTTCCCCTTTCACTGAAGGTTACATAAGCAAACCACAAAAAGAAATTTAATCGCCAGCCCGAATTCCTGCTAATTTGACTTAAGTGTGCATGGTATTGCACTCTTCACCTAGACATTGATTGACAAAGACCCCGTCTGTGTTGATGACACAATCAATGAAACCTGTGTTTTTACAGTTTGATCGACTCCTGACTTCCTGACCTTTACACCTCAATCTTTGTGATCATGATATTAAATTAAGATAATCCATTCTGACCTGGAACTAACTGGCTTTCACATTATGTATGCAGTCATCAGCAGTAGCATCCATATGATGTGTATAAAGATGCAATAAGGTGTTTATACCACACTATTTTCATTAATGTACTTGTCAACAGCTGTGACTCCTCCTGTGGACAACCAGAAGTGCAGGCTGGTGTATAAAGAGAAAATAATTGATGTAGTACTGTACATCAATCATTACATCAATCTGGGGGCAACTCAATAGCCAGATGGTTAAGGCACATACCATGTGTGTGCATAAGCTTTCCTACGTGTCACTCCCCCTTTCTGACTCACCATTTCCTGTCACTCTGTACTGCACCATCAAATAAAGGCACAAAAATTCCCATATACATTATATATATACAACAGTACAAAACTGCTGTAATAATAAAAAAAATGTGGGTTTTTTTGTTGATGAAATACTGATAATTATATTCATAAAAATGTATTAATTAAAAAAATAACTGTTATGATGATTAAATAATAAAAAAAAAATGTATAATTTAATATCCCCACAGTTCCATGCCGTTATATTATGGTACGTTATAAACCATTTCTCAATTTCTCTATTTTTATGCTGCTCACAAAAAAAAGAAACACTTTCAAGTCCCATGCATTTGCATGGGACTTGAAAGTGTTTCTTTTTTTTGAGTTTTGCTGGTTCATTATGGTATCCCATGATCAATTTGGGGTCTACTTGTCATCTTGCCACTCATGTAAGTTATATAACACATTCAACAAAGAAAACACAAAAACTATGTGGGTTTTTTAATTGTGTTCACTTCTCACAGCTCATCCTCTTATGGTTGTCCCTCGAGAGGAAGGCATATCCTGGGTCCTGACATCAGGATTTATGGGTAAGTAAACAGTAAATAAAAGAGCCAGGATTCTAAACAGAGCTGTTGTCCCTGAAACAAACATAAGATGATGTCATATTTAGAGATTTGAGGAGGAAAAAAAGAATAGGAAAAAAATTGGTGTTGAATTTCTTTTCCCCATTTTACACCCTGAAGCAAAAAAAAAAAAACAAACAAAAAAAAAACAAACTTTAACATTGTCCTTAATCTTTGTGTGACAAGAGTCTGGGCAGATTGCCTTGCTCAAAACACTAATGCTGCAGTTGCTGATGAAGAATGACACTTGATAGCTTAGTAAGGTGAAGGAAAAAGCTGGAAAAAGCTGAGGGCCGTGCTTCCTGAGTCAATCCTGCAGAATATATAAGAAGACCTACAGTTAAGAAACTTTTTTTTTTTTTTTTTTTGATTGAATCATTTCCACCAACTCATAACACATAACATTAACCTAAACAACAAGCAAGTTCAAATTTTGTTTTCATTGAATATGAAGGCAGTTTATAAACATCTATGCCATTATGACCTATTCTCTACATAGTCTTTAAATGACTATGTCTACTGTTATGTCACTTCTTCCAGTCATATCTTCTCTACATGATCCAAATGCACAGATCACTTTGTATGCATTTTAATGCCTTGTGCTAATTTTAGAAGCCTTTAGGAGCTTGTAATATTCTTAAAGTGATAATGTTGTTTGATGTCAAAAACAAAACAACTAAAACTAAACTAAAAAAATGTTTTGTTTGAATACTTGAATAGTAGTAGACACAGTGACTGCTTTCCTGTTTACATGCTTCCTCTGAATTAAGCTCTCAACTCAGCTTTTTCGTGGATAAGTGAAACTGCTTCTGTTTTTATATACGTGCCTGAACACCTGGAGAAATAAACAAGACAAGTGTAAATAACTGTATTGATGTTGTGTGTGGTTTCCAAAGTCAATCTCAAATGTTGCTACTGTTCCTCCCATGTGTCTCCTTACTGTGTCCTTTCCCACAGAAAGTTTATTTTCAGCAGCAATGACCTAAAGTTCAGAAAGGCAGGTTCATAACAGGAAAGTTGTTGATTCACATTTAAACTTTCTGGAAAATGAGCACCAAGTTCCATCCATAGGGGCAAAGACATCCAGAGCTGTGAGAGTTAATGTTTTAAGTAAAAGTGTTTATATTTCTTGTGTCTGCCTTACTGCAGCAGGACACATGGATCATTTGTGTCATAACAGAAGAATCATCAAAAAATGTCTTTCTTTCTGACACAGCATCAATATGTTGCCGTTTATTAATACAGTAGTAAAATGTTACGGATTGTTCTTAAGTCCAGCTTGGACCCCAGAGTGGATTCAGACACAAATGAAGCAGGTTGTTAATAAAAGGGTTTATTGATTAAACCAGGGCAGTTTAGATAAAACACAGTCTTCCTGGGAGAATCTGCAGGTGAGCAGGGGAACCCACCATGGAAAATAGTGAGGAGGTGGTCAGCAAGTAGAGTGGCAGGCGGTGGCTGAGAGGCATGAAGCCCGCAGGAGAGCAGTGTTGCAGATAGTGGAGCAGATTCTGAACAGGATTAGGGGGCAGCACTGGAGCAGGTTTTTTTCTTGAGGAGCAATCACTGAGAGTTTTCCTAAGTAAGGTTTCAACGGCCTGAAGCGTATCACGGTATGAAGCGGAACAATCTGGAGGAGAGTGGGTGAAATACCAAAGTTTTTCATCACAGATTGATCAGTGATAAATTGTAGGTGTGTCAAGCTGCCAGTGCTGTGGCCACACCTCTGTTGGGACAGGGAGCCACCCATACACACACACACAGAAGGAGAGAAGAAAAAATGGAAAAAAGGGAGACAAGCACTGGCAGCAGGGCTGTGACAGAGTATGTCGTTAATCTTAAATGTTAGTTTAAAGTAATTGTTAGTTACCCTCATTGTATTACTGTATATAACCTCGACACAATCTAATTCTTTTCACTGACCTTTGTTTCTATCTGTAATATCTCAGGTGGTTTCCATTGAGTGGGTTGCAGGTTATAAACTCAGTTGTGAGACCTGTAAAATTGACTGGTGTGTTTAAACAAATTTAAACAACCATTTGAGGGAGGAAAAACAGAGAGTGAGAAGGAAGAAAAAAAGCAGGTCCATTACAGCACCATTAAGACAGGGTTATATGCAGTCACGAGTTATAGGCATGTCTTACCAAATAATAGAACTTTAGAAATTTACAAGAATAGTGCATATGTCAGGACAGATGTATGATGCTGGAGACATAGTGGATGCCCGGCGTGTGCATTGCTGTTGTCATTGCCAAACTGTTGCCGACAATCTTTTCAAGACTGCAGTCACCCCTATTGCTCGTGCACCTTTTCTTACCACATTTTTTCCTTCCAGTCAATTTTGCATGAATATCCTGCACTCTATGAACAACTAGCCTGTTCAGCAATGACTTTCTGTGGCTTACCCTCCTTAATCCACATGGAGCTTAGTGTTGAGAGGGTAATAGCAATAGGCTGTATTGTTGCGATTGAAGCAGTGTAATGTTTGTTCAACTCATCTCCTGGATGTTTTTGAAGAGAACTTTACAATGAGGCATAGAGATCATGTTTTAAGAGAAAAAAAGAAAAATTTCAAATGCCCGATTGGCTCGTGTGCATAAATGCACCATCTATGTTCTATGTTTATCTTTTGGCATTTGCTGAGGTGTTGATTTCCTTGAGTAACACACTCCCAGACTTTTGGCAAGGAGATGTGATTTTGTGGAATTAATGCCTATTTTCCTGTTTGGGGTTAAACAGAGGACGACCTCCCTCCTCCCTCATGATCACAGCCCACAGGACCTCCACCAACCTCCAACCCACCCCACCCACTCGCTCACAGCAAACTGCTATTTCAGAAGAAGTCATGCTAGGCCTGGCTCCTTTACTGTGGAACCAACTTTCTCCATGGGTCAAAGAGGCAGACACTCTCACTACATTTAAGTCTAGGCTTAAAACTTTCCTTTACGACAGAGCTTTTAGCTAGGGCCGGTTCAGGTAGCTCTGAACCATTTTTTATGCTGCTATAGGCTTAGACTGCTGGGGGACACATCAGGTTACATGGAGCTCTCTCTCTCCTTTCCCACACTTTAAATTATCATTTTCATTATCTGCTGCACCTTGTAGTTTGGCCTTGGTGTCTCACTCTCTCTCTATTTGTCTTTCCATAGATCCACTGAAGCTCCATCTCTCTCCACCAACCGCCCCCTGCATCACCCCCTTCCCTGCTGTTAAACCGACCTGCCCTTCCCTCCCAGGAACCAGTCTACCACCCATTACTCCCATTAAGCGGTCTAACTCCCTGCCTTCCCTCCCACCAAAAACTGCCTTTGGTAGCTCCTGCACACCATTTCCATGCTGTGCATATTCTGTATTGTTACCTGTTTTCTTGTCTGTATACAACATCTATTGCACGTCTGCCTGTCCTGGGTGAGGGATCCCTCCTCTGTTGCTCACCATGAGGTTTCTCTTTTTTTCCCTGTTAAAAGGGTTTTTTGTTTTGAGTTTTTCCTAAGTCGATGTGAGGGTCGATGTGTTATGATGCTATGTAAAGCCCTTTGAGACAAACTGTTTGTAAAAATGGGCTATACAAATATAATTGCCTTGCCTTGCCTTGCCTGTATCGAAGGTCAACAAAACAGGCTGTTCTGGGGCCAAACACCCAATCTTTTTTACATCTCTTTCTCTGTGCTTCTGTCTCTCAATCTATTCCTTTGCTTTCCTTCTCCACTCATTCCCTGTTTGTTTTTCATTAAAAGGAAAGCTGAAACCAGTCAGGTTTGTTTTTCTCCTTCTTTGGCCAAGTGCCTGCTTTTAAAGCCCAGGTGTTGTCAAACAAAGAGTCATCTTTCAGAAAAACATGAGTTGGATTGCTCAGTCACAGGGGAGGAGCAGAGATGAGGGAAGCTGAGACATAAACGATTTTTATGTATCAGTCATCTTTGGATGTGTTCATCTTTCAAACCTGTGCACAGTCTGGCAGCTGCCAGTCTCACTGTCACAAACACATTCCTATTTGCTGACTTACTTTGAACAGTAAATCAGGGCACGTTGTTTTTCACACTCTACACTCCACAGCAAACTTTTTTAAAAGAAAATTTGTCCTACTTAATCATCCAAGATGAACTTTTACCTCTATGTGAACATCACAAACAACTTCTTGTCTACATAATATTTCTTGATTAACTGAATCAAGTTACAGTTAAAAATGTCTCTTATAATTTTCTGAAGCTAGCATTGTCCTCAAATGCCTTGTTTTTTCTAGTCAGCGTCCATAACCCCAAAAATATCTTCAATTCAAGCTAGAGTATGTAAAAACATTTTTGTTTTGTATTTCTTTACATTTTCTCAATAACCTGATAGCAATTAACATATTAAAATCTGTCCTCTGTCACAGTAGCAGCCCATTAAAAAGTCTCTCCAATCATTGCATTCAGACGAAGTGCAATGATTGTCTGGTCTACTTGTCCAACCAACCACTACTATGTGTGCTGTGCACTTACTATTGTGCAGGCTCTCAGACTGGAAATTGATGTAATTACTATTATTACTGAGGATAAATGGTTTTTGGATGCTTTCTCATGCTCAAAAACTCATAAAACTCAATAGGGCCCCCTTGAAAATGTTTAAAGTGGCACAGTGAATTTCACCATGAAACTGGAAGTTAGTGTATCCAAAATATATATTGTTCTGCTTAATTTTTCATGTTTGATGGCAGTCTCACACTCAAGATATCTTCATACTACTATCAAGTCACAGTCAGAGCACCACTGACGAAAACAGAAAATAGTTTTTAAAATTGATTTACATGACACCTTAATTATGTGGACCACACCTGACATATAGACACCTAATGTCACATCAGTCCTTGAATTCTGGCAACTATTTATTGCTATAAAGCAAAAACAAAAAGCATGATTAGATATTATTATAAAACAACTTTACTGAATTTTGAATTGGTGTTGCTCAGAAAAAAACAAAGGTAATGTGCTACTATTCATACCTGCTAATCTGCAATCCTTAGACCTTGGAGATTTTCAATTTCACATAGGTCTTCTTCGCTAAGGCTCCCTGTCCTCTTCCTCGGACATGACAAGTTGTTTTCTGTTATAATATATGACACTGGATAAAAAGAGCAATTGTGAAACCAATTGTGTAGTCTGATCCCAGCATTAGGGCTCAGTATCTTTTGTGGTTAGGTGTGTGGTGTGAGTTATTATTCATATTACTGTACTAACTAGTCTGTAAAATTAACCTATAAAAGACAATAAAGAATCATTTAAAAAAAAGAATTAAAAAAATAAAGCAAATCTTTACAGTTTACGGTTGTATAGGTATATCTTAAAGTGAGATTTCTGCACACAGCTGAGCATTAAAACAAGCTGTCAGGACTTCAGTCTCTTAATGTGATGTCACAGAGAAGCACCATTTTTATCACTTTTAGCCATGCCCTAAGCCCAGCTCATCCAGACTCTCCATTCAACCTTGCAGGATTTGGTTTGGAGTGTTTACCTGTTCTGCTCCTGTTACCTGTTACCCCTCAGGAGGCTCTTCTGATAGGCTGTTCAAATAAAACAAATGAATAAAATATGGGATGTTTGAAGTATTTCAAATTAATTTTGAAACCTGTTATAAACTCTAAACTATCACAGTAGGTCTGTGTCCTTGACAGTCTGGATCCTCCTCTCTGGAGTGGGGAATGTTTTGGGAAACAGAATAAGAAAAACAGTTTCAACCCCTGACTCCATCCATTACCTCCGCCATCTCCACGTCCCTCCGTGGTCACTGTTTTGTGCAGGTCACAAAAACACAGAAATACCTGAGGATTCTTATGATGCTGACTAATTATTTTTGGACTGAAAAATATGTTTCTTTATCCCAATTTAGACACCACAGAGACAAAGGCTCAAGTACATGAGAATTTGATCTAATTTGTGTTTCTGATCACATGATATCTGATGAATAATGATTATTTGAGACTGTTGCTATGTCTGTGGTCAGTATAAATCCACACAATGCAATTTTAATTTAAAGCAAATTATTTGTAGTTGTTTTGGATGTATGTTGTTGGCTATTGATATTGTTGCATGTTCAATGACTAAAAGTTTTCTTTTCAAAACTCATTCATTTTAAGGCTGCAGTTAGTCTGCAGGGTGAACATAGCTCATAATACCCTTGTCCTACCTTGCATCTGTCCTGCATTACATTGCAACCACAACATGTCTATGGTCACACAATGATATAACACAAGAAAGATTAGTATTGTAGTGGTGGAATATAAAAAATAGGTGTGGGAAAAAAAGGATGGATATGGAAAAATAATAAAAAATACAAAATTAATACTATATTAATAATCTAATTAATGGAAATACACACCTAATAGGGTAAAATTACTACAAAACTGATCTTTACTTGGAGAATCAGGAGTGAAAGAGGGATAATAGATTAAATATTATCCAGGGAACAGAAGCAAATATGTTTTACACATCTTTTCCTTATCACACGTTTGTCAGTATGTGTCACAATGAAAGTGAGATTGGGTAGATGATGCACAGACAGAGGTGTGTAAAAGACTCTTTGTGCTTGTGACCAGTGAAGCACAGGAATGCTTGAACTAATGCTGAATCCAAAAAAGTCTAAAAGGTGTCTTTTCAAGGTGTGTGTACATGTTGTGTGTGTAGAGCTCGGCTAACCTTCCCAAAAGCAGCATGTTCCCAGCAGCAACATAGAGACCAGCTCTGACTTTTGACCTCTTTGACTGCTAGTTGCTGGCTATAAATGTGATCAAGACATAAAAACTAATCCTGCTAAACCAAAAAATAAAATGAGACTGATATGAGAAAAGAAAGTGTAGTATCTAATATTGGAAACCAATAAAGCAAGTCTTCATGTATTGCCTCTCTGTAGTTCATCCATCCATTGTCTATACCACCTACCCGTCAGGGTTGTATTGGGGCTGGAGCCAATAACACTCATGCCTACGGGCAATTTAGAGTCATTAATAAAACTAAACATGTATGTCTTTGGACTGAGCACCTGGAGGGAACCCATGCAAGCACAAGCATAACACACAAGCAAAACTCCACAGAGAAAGAAACCAGAACCTTCTTGCTGTGAGGCTATCATGACTCTCTGTAGTGTCATCTGAAAATATTTAATATATTTTCAATAGATTGCCTGTGCAAAAGCTGTACAGATACTTAATGTGAATCGGATGCCTAATTTGCGTCATTTAAATGGCAGCAATTTCATTTCAAACATTTCAAGTGTCACCTCAGCTCGTATGAGTTGCGAATGTTCACAGTATGCAATTTAAATTTGCCTTTTGAAACTATTGTTGCAGACTAATCTTTTTTTGCACAAATAAGGAATAAAATTGTCTTTACAATATTTTGTGTCAAATATGTTATTGTATCATATATTGACATGACTGACATGGTCAAACTAATAATATAGCTGCAAAGGTTACTGGAACATACTGGAAAAACATGCTTTCGGCATCAGCCTCAACAACAAAGGGGAAATGAAACTGTTTATGTCTGTGTGTGTGCATGTGTGTCTGAGGACAGGCAGCTGTGAACATTGGGCCCCGCCCATTGCTCTGCTCTCATTGGCTGAGCTGTTGCCAAGCGAATTAATAATAAAAAAAAAAAACAAGTTGCTGCTTAACCAATGAGGACAGAACTAAAATTCCCCAATGTGTCAAAACATCTTACCTATGGTGACATCACATGGCCCTTTAAACGATAAACCACAAACCAAGTTTAAATTGTCTGATGTGACAGAACACAACTACGAAAACAAAAGAAGACTCAGACGTGTGTGTGCAGGCACATAGCAGTCTGACTGACAGTTGGCCTGCTTACAGGTTACTGAAAATTTTCAAGATAATGACACCTTCTGGGACATTTGCCTGCTATTCAGCATATCTTTTTAACTTTACATATTTCTCAAAGGGGCTTGGTGTGTGATAGATATACTAAGGAATCACAACTGCTAGAATCAACAGTATATACACCAAATAGCCATAAGATTATCACCACTGACTGGTGAAGAATAACATTGATGATCTCGTTACAATGACACCTGTCCGTGGATGGTAACATTTGGTCCTTGAAGTTGATGTGTTGGAAGCAAGACAAATGGGCAAGGATGTAAGCAACTTTGAAAAGGGTCAAATTATGATGGCCAGATGGGTCAGAGCATCTCCAAAACTGCAGCTCTTGTGGCAAGCTGGTGGAGACAGTGTGATGCTGGGAAAATCTTGGGTTCTGCCATGAATGTGGATGTTACTTTGACACATACCACCTACCTAAATACTGTTGTAGACCAAGTACACCCCTTCATGGAAATGGTAGGCCCCAATGGCAGTGGCCTCTTTCAGCAGGATAATACACCCTGCTACAATGGAAAAATTCAGTTCAAGGTGTTGACTTCAAGTTCTCCAAGGTCTCCAAGTTCCCCAAACTCTGGACACAGAAGTTCAACCCATAGAGGACCCACCTGGCAACTTAAAGGATCTGCTACTAACATCTTGGCGCCAGATACCACAGCACTCTTTCAGAGGTCAAGGAGAGTCCATTAAACAGGTCAGGGATGTTTTGGGGGTAAAAGGGTGACCTAAACAATATTAGTCAGGTAGTCATAATGTTATGGCTGATTGGTGTATAATTATAGAAAAAAAAGAAAAAAAAAAAATTAAGAGACCACTGCAAAATTATCAGTTTCTCTGGTTTTACTATTTATAGGTACTGTGTGTTTGCGTAAAATTAAAATGCTTCGTTTTATTCTATAAACTACTGACAGCATTTCTCCCAAATAAAAATATTGTCATTTAGAGCATTTATTTGCAGAAAACTCAAAAACTGGTCAAAATAAGAATGTTTTCAGACCTCAAATAATGCAAAGAAAACAAGTTCATAATCATTTTTAAATAAGACAATAGTAATGTTTTAACTTAGGAAGAGTTCAGAATTCAATATTTGGTGGAATAACCCTGATTTTCAAACACAGCTTTCATGTGTCTTGCCATGCTCTCCACCAGTCAGTCATTCACATTGCTGTTTGGTGACTTTGTGCCAATCCTGGCACAAAAATTTAAGCAGCTCAGCTTTGTTTGATGGCTTGTGACCATCCATCTTCCTCTTGATCACATATCACACACAGAGGTTTTCAATGGGTTTCAGGTTGGGAGATTGGGCTGGCCATGACAGGGTCTTGCTCTAGGGGTCCTTCATCCACACCTTCATTGACTTGGCAGTGTGGCAAGGAGCATTGTCCTGCTGGAAAAACCAATCCTTGGAGCTGGAGAACATTGTCAGAGCAGAAGGAAGCAGGTTTTCTTCCAAGATAACCTTGTATGTGCCACATTTGTCCCAGATGCTACCAGAGAGGTGATGTGTGGGTAAGCCTTTACCTAATTTATTATTTTTCTGGTGCTTCTGGGTGATAGTTTGATGGGCATCCACTTCTAGGCAGAGTTGCTGTCATGTTGAAGCCCTCCATTTGTAAATTATTTGTCTTACAGTGGATGGATAGAGCTGGAATCTTTTGGAGATGGTCTTATAGCCCTCCCCAGACTGACGGGCTGTCACTACCCTCTTCTTCATGTCCTCGGATATCTCCTTTGCTCTCAGCATTGATGATTTGTATGGGACCACAGCGGTTTGGTTGGTTTAATCTCTCTTTTAATTAGTGCAGGCCAAACCCTTTCCCAAGGATGTCTCATTTAATTGGTCTGCTCAAATGATTAATTAAGCACCCAAATATGTTTCACCTGAGTCTGTTACCTCCTTGACTTAACCAATGCAGCTGGGGGTTCACTTACTTGTGCACATACACTAATTCCATGTTTCATGTAGTTTTTGGGCTACTTAAACAACTAAACTAAACAGGCACATGCAATTGATAAACATATATCTGACATTTCATACATAAAAACTGGTGATGATGAAACAAGAAAATCATGGTAAAACGGAAACATCTGAACTGCTCAAGGGGTTCACATACTTTCAAGCAGCACTGTATATATATATATATACATATATATACACACACACACACACACACACACGTATATATATATATATATATATATATATATATATATATATATATATATATATATATATATATATATATATATATAGTATATATATATATAGTATATATACATACTTCCCTCTTCCTTTGTTCTTCCTTTTTAACCTCAGCCAGTGTACAATCTGTGAAACCTCATTTAATTTAACCTTTTAGTTGCACAATTCTAAGTTTGATTATGCTTATTTTGTTCTCTTTTGCAGCACTTAAACCACACACACACACAAACAGAAACAAATGGAACCAAATGCTGAAAAATCAACAGAGATTATGAAGAAAAAAGAAAAGTTCTGCCTGCCTGGATATTGGACTCCTGTCTCCTCCGTGGGTTTCCCTCAAACACACTCAGCCTACCCCACTAACAATTAGCTTTTTTAATGCAACACACTCTTTTTCTCGTTTATCATGACATCACTGCCCAAAATTTGATCACACCCTTAAAATAGCTTAGCAAAGCTTTGACACAATTCTGAACACATACATACCTGTTTAACCATTTTAAGGTTGTTTAATTGAAAATAATGCACAATAAAAGCACAATGAAGAAGTTGAGGCCAGTTGAGTGCTTTGTTGCTTTCACTTTGTTAATGTTAATGTTAATGTTTGGTTTTTGGACCAGTTAAGTGCAGATTTTCTATTATATTTTATGTAAAATTTATTTACTTTGTTAATACTTTTCACCACAAAACATTTTAATTGAAGTACAGGGACCTTCTGCAGTTTTAAGAGCAGTTTATTGTATATATTGTATATATCATCAGACATCACCAAGGCAACAGTGTAATTCATTGATTCCTATGGTAAAAATGTGTGTTTTTGTTTTTTTTTCTTGCTGGTGCTAAGCAAGAAAAATAAAACATAAATCAATCATTACCAAATTTTACAGATACACTGAGTAATAATGGTAGATCATGCACACCAATTTCTGTACAAATCCATGCAGCCAATTACTCAATAGAAACTTTTCACATTTGTGGCGCCCCTAGTGGCAAATTACCCACAAATACAGACCCTCTATGTAGGGAAACTAACTTTCATGTTAATTAAAGTAAACATAACATAGATAAGAATCATCCATAGACAAGTTTCATGCAGATTTAACTCGATGTATAGGAGTTTGGCATCATGATATTTCTCATCTAAATGCATGTTGAGTTGGCTGGCAACTGCTTTTGAGTTTTATTTCTGCAAGATGCACGAGCCCTCTTCGGCATCACGAACGCAGTTAACTGAGATAACTGAGAGCTCTGTGGAGCAGCATCCACTTCTCATTGACCTGCCTTTACTGGTGACAAGTAGGTAACAATAGTGTTTGCCCCACACCTCAGCATTGTTTTCACCATTGTGAAATTAAACTACTATTAAGACAGCTCAACAAGCTAGTCTTACTTAGACAACAGCCCTCTATTAAACTGAACAACAAGACTTACAATGTGCATGAACCTATGGTCAAATCATGATTTTATAACCGTGATGTCATCTGATCACCAAACACATAAATCAATCACAGAGACAAAGAATATTCAGCTGTGAGTTCAGCTGTATTCATGTATAAAATGATCAATCAGAAAGAATGTTTGTCTCTTTTGTGTATCTAAATCCCATACGTTTGTTCATCTGCAAGTATACAAGTATTGAAATGAATAAATATGTAAGTAACTTTATTTTATAATTATGAGAGGGATGTCCAGCCCACAATCCATTGTTTTAGATTAACCTTGATGTAAAAGTATAAAACCTTTCTCTAAATGTCCACTAAATTTGAACCAGAATGATTTTTTTTATTTTTCTACACTTTGCACAGCCTCAACCCTTTCCCCTTTGTGATGTAATCTAATCACCAAAGACTTTCACATGTATCACTTTTGCTCCTCTTTTTGCACATGAATATAAAAGTTTATTTGTTCATACAAATGAAGGCTCTCCTGGTTGAAATAAACAACTACTAGGACCAAATCTCTTTCCATTGCCATCACTATATGAAATCAAGATTCATTATTTTTTTATGCCTTGACTTAATACTACCTGCCTAAGACCTTCACACAAACCTACTGTGATGCACGACGCACATGGTGAGAGGAGAAAAGTGTTTCCTGTGTTTCCTGTGTTCCTCCGCTTTGAGCATGTGACACAGCTCGTGTGTATGACTGAACACATTCCTGTATCTATTGTGTTCATTTTGCCTTGGAAAAATAAAAAAGAAACAGTCCTGCAAAAAAATGGGTTAATGAATGTTTATGACCTTACAAAACTCTAGGGATTGCTGCATATACTCTTATGTGGAGTGCTAATATGAGGAAGTTTGTCACATTTTCCCTTGTAAACTCCAGAGTCATGCAGACCAAAAAAAAGATTGCTCTTGAATGAGTGGGAACTAACGAGAAGTTCAACAACATTCTTCACTGCTCACCAACAACAGGAAGAAGCCTTTTAAACTTGAAACACTCTGTGAAACATTTAACCTCAGCGAAAGGTTTAGCTAACCACACAATCATTTTAATCACAATGGTTCCAATCATTTTACTGTTATTTACAGATACCATTGTAGTCACCAGCTTTACATCCAAAAAAATTATTTTAATTTTTAAACCAGCCAATACAACACCAACCATCCTGACCCAACCAAAGCTGTTCAGTAACAAGAGATGATGTTTAATTGTTAGAGAAACCACATGAAATCATCTACCCAGTTTCAAAGACTTTGTGAAAGAGAGTTATACACCTCGTTTTTTTCCACCACATTATGTGTAGAGCTCAGAGTGTGTCTGGGGGACATGAGACAAAGTGCGTGTTTTGAGCTTTAGACCTCCAAAATATAGAAACTTGGGCTTTGCTTAAAATTTGAAAACTAATGTTAAGGATCTGACATTTACGACAAGAAAGAAATCAAATATGAATTAAATAAAACCAAATTTACGATCAAACTTTTAGCTAAAATACATTGCAGTCAGGTCAGAAAATCATTAGTTTAGTTGACGGTCAGAGTCAAAGCAGACAATAGTGAGCTCTCAAAAGTATACTAATCCTTGTGTGTGTATGCACATATGAGAGGAAGAAGTTGGAGGAAGGAGGAGCTGAGGGGTGATGTAGCTCCCAGCACTGGCTCACGCCGGTTTGCGCTGCTTCTCACTGGCGCAGTCCCACAGTTAGTAAGGTTAGTGGAGGGGGAGGGGCTCATCTGCCCTTTGCAGCTGAGGGCCTTGGCAGGGGCGGTTGTTGACATGCCAGAGAGATATCTGCATGTAGACAATGCATGCAGTGGCCACCACCCCTTTCTTTTTGAGGAATCAAGGCTAAGATACTCAGGCTTGTCATTTCAATACTGTTTCATGCATCACACATGCATGTACACAGACACACGCACGTTTGTCGTGGCAAAAACATGCAGCAATTATTTTTTGATTTTTGTGGGTAATTGTAAAGCTCCATTTAATAGAACTTTATTCAATATTCATATTCAACTTAAAATGTTGTCCACTGTCTGTTTTTTCTGTTTCTAAGATTTGAAAATTGCCACTTAAACTTAATGTTTTGCTAATACCTCTGTGAGGTAAAACTTGTTTGTCTTGCTAAGTCACCAGGCACTGTATTTACATATTCCTTAAGCCTTCTTCCTGTTGCTTGAATGCAACAGGAAAGTCTATCTAATGAAAAGTATATTCACCAACTATTACTAGAAGGTTTCTTTTAATGTTTGGGATGATTTTTTTTTTTTTATTCCCAAATGTGGAAAAAATTATATATTTTTTTTCAGTCAATAAGGTGTTGAAGATTTGGATTTGGAGTCATTGGAGTCATCTAATTGTTGGCAACTGATCTTCAGTGTAGTCTTTTTTTGATTGGCTTTTTTTTTTTTTAATTTCCTCATTTTTTGTTTGTCTTGTTTAAGGGAATGTTGAAACTGATGTTGTCATATCAGTTCACACAACTGTCCACAACCCTCATAGTTAATTTGGGGTTTTGAATCTGCAACTTTCCCAAACTTGCTTCTGTGTGCTTTGTGCTAGATTTCGAACTTCATTTTGTTTATTCTCAAACCCTAGTAGCATTGACATAAACAAATAAGACCATTGCTCAGTCTTAAATAACCACAACTAGGTGGAATTTGGAAGAAAAATGTGATGGATTCCTTCACAAACAAAAGTGGAAAGAGGCAAGTTCCCACAACATCACAAACTCTGAAACAATTCTTTATATTATTACAATCTGATCCATTAGATGCAACAAAAACAAAAAAATCTCATAGAGCCAAAGAGCCAGTAAATTGCTTTCATGCCTTTCATGTGATCAGAGTCAGCAGAAAATCATCAACCTTAGTTATAAAAAAAAGGGGTTTTATTGTCCATGTTCTGTGAGCCCATGACTGCAGAAACCAGAGAAATCCCAAAAACCTTTTTTTGTATATATGTTTGTATGTTTTCTTTTGTGCTTAGTATGATTTTAATTAATGGGGTGCCAGTTGAGAGCATGGGACAGAGTCCTCTTACAGGATATGTTACTCTCTGTAAGTTTACATTGTTTTATGTGTTTGGGAACTGTGGAAGGTTGATGATAAAATCACCACCAGTGAGTGACAATAGGGATAGAGAAACAATGTGGCTTATGGGAAATGTGGTTTTTATTTTGCACATTAGCAAAAGCAATACTGCTGACATTAACTGATGTTAATGATAACTACTTAACTACTCTGCATGCAATGAGGCTCTTCGCAAATGTTACGGGCTAAAGTCAAGAATCAGAAATCTGAGTTCATATTGTGCTGCCTCCCCTGCTTCAGGCATCCAATGGCAGCACTGACCCCGCTGGGCTGAAGATCTACAAACAAGACAGAAGTTATTGTACAGTGTGCATTTATTTGCCCATCACACCTACACCCTCATCTGCCCTCAGTCACAACTGGGACTTACAACAATTCATTTTCCCATGTAAAAGTATTTCCATATTGCTGCTGTCTATTTTCTATTGTTTTAACTAAAATCTAATTTGAAATCTAAGGTTTTAACTGATTTGGTGTACCAATGTACCAATTATGATGTCTTCACATTCTTTTAGGATACACATGTCTTTGAGGTATCAGAGGATTCAGCCACTTTCATTTTTTCAGCCTTTGAACGAGGACTTTGATTATATATCAGATTTTTACAAAGATTGGCAACAATGGCTAATATAATTATAGTTAGGTAATGAAATGTGTTTACAACATTAGTCTAAACTGAAGTCCTAAAATGGATACAGAGGCAAACTGACATGAGTTGGCTGCTGCATGCAGTGATTCCTCTGATGAGTGAAGATTACTGGTAGTGCAATGTATATTAATAGATTGTGTCTGTGAAGACAGCAGTCTGAGTTTGCCAGTCTGGGAAAGTGAGTTTAGGACTTGGCAGCTAGCTGAGTCCAGGAATAGTGTCACTTCTCATGAGCTGAGTGATAGCCAGCTGATAGACAGAATTTGTCAAAGAGACTGCCTCTGACCATGATGAGTCTCTGCTACAGTTATCACCTACAAAACAAGATCAAATGGCAGTTTAACTACAATATCCAAGCACTCCTCACATACACCTCATATTTCTTAATATAATATTTTTAAAACCAATCTTTTCTATATTCCTTCTATGATTAGTTGCTAACTAATTAGTACTTCCTTCTTTACTGATTTCCCTCTTTTGGCTTTTTCCCAAATCACTTAAATAACAGTTTGTGTCCTTTATTCCTGACCACTCCCATACCAATCAGTGTTACATTTATTCTCTCTGTGCCCATTATTCAGTACATTATCATCATAATGATCAGCTGCATCTTCTCCTCACCACCATTATCATCCAAACCTTCACCGACACATATTTTTTAAAACCATTATCTCAACTGAAGTGTAAATTAGTTGAAGCTGGGCTGCCAGTTTGTTCAATTTTATGAAATAAAAAAAAATTATTTTATGAATTAGAAGATCAAGTAATTTTATTAATACAGTTTTGTTTTTTGTTGTTAACCAGCCACCCTCTGGTTACTGTTACTGTTTGGTTACAATGTTATTGTCATGGCCTTACTTTACATTTATCGGCTAACAACTATACAACTATAATAAATCAATCTTTCCTAGAGGTATTATTGAATTAGCTGATTAGAGGCAGACTGAAGAAGCAAAATCATCACTAAAAAGAAATGGATTAGGCAGATAAGAAGAAAAAGAACAACAACAAAAGAAAAACATGAAAAAACATTGTACATGACTTGTGCTCCATAAGACAAGAGAGGGATGGTATTGGCTAAATATGACTCATTCACGCCATATTGATGTTAATGTGTTGCCCCAGCTAAGTAAATTAATTAAAGTAAAGTAGTCCAATTTATCTACAAACCCTGAATGTTCTGGGAAAAAATAAAAAATATTTGGCAGGTTTGTTTGGTTAGTTGTTTCCATCACTGTGATATTTTGGCCTGTTTTTATTTCAATGGTATTTTACCTTAGTTAATTTTGTTATTAATCAACATAATTTTTAGGATTATTAAATTTTAACATTCCTTTAGTAATTTCCCCTAATCCCATAATTTGCATAGTATATACAGTAAGTAGAAAATTGTATATAAATCACGTAATTTTAATCTATATACCCAGTTAAATTGTGAGCTAAAGTGTGTCATAATTACTGTATGAATTTATGAGTAATGGCTAAAAAAAGATTGTGAGGTCACAGTAACCCTTTTTTTTTTTTTTTTTTCCCTGTTAAAAGGGTTTTTGTTTTGAGTTTTTCCTCAGTTGATGTGAGGGTCTAAGGGCAGAGGATGTTGTTATGATGCTATGTAAAGCCCTTTGAGACGAACTGTTTGTAAAAATGGGCTATACAAATAAAATTGCCTTGCCTTGCCTTGCCTTACCCACCATCAGATGTATTGCAATTCCCTCTGTGCATCCCTGATAATAAAACATTCACAAAAGCGTGAGGTCACTGTGACCTTGAATTTTAACCACCAAAAACGAATCAGTTCATCTTCAAGTCTCCGAATGTGTGTGCCAAAGTTAAAGAAGTTCAATCATTGTGTTACTTACTCATTGTGTTTACGAGAATGAAGATTACAGGCACTGTGGCGCAGGAACATACTGTGTTGTTCCATTAGAGGTATGTGTGGATGTTCACCAATCCCGAGCATGTTTGCCTGATAATCATTACACCCAAATTGAGACTCTGAGGGCACATCCCGATTCCTTATGTAATGTGCCAGAGGAAGACCTGCCTGGCACTTTAAGTCCTGCATCATCCAAACATCACCACCCCTTGCTTCTGCTCTGGATCTTCTTACACTTCTGGGATACGTGTATCCAAACTGTTCCTTGTGACAACAAGCGCATGACAGAGAAAAAATGTTCAGCCAGTCTGAGTCAGACTCCTCCTCAGAAAGATGAGGAGTAGGAGGACAAGGAAGCAGGAAATAGGGGGAGGGAGGTAAGGAGGGGTATATATCTTAGAGTTAGGCTCCGCTGGTTCAGACCGGTTCCTGAACCCCCCCCCGTTTTACTATCTGTCACAGTGCGACTTATGTTTTTTCTTCCTTTCATTTTCTGATCTAATTTTATTCTTATCCCTCACCCCTTTCACTATTTTCTTTGCATCTATTCTCCTCTTGTTTTTACAGCTCCCCTTCCGTCTTTTTGTCTAATTTCGAGTTTACAGATGTTTGGCTTCAAACTTCAAACTCATAACTCTCACTTGAGAAAGAAGACGATTATGCACCACTAAAATTGATAAATTTATCATCTTGACAAAAAGGTCCTTCTCCTACTAAGAGTAAAGAGAGAAGCAAGTTTGCCACATGCACTTAAAATGTACAGTATAGATTAATGAATGAAATTTAAGTTTTTTGAGAAAAGCAAATTTCACTTGAGGCAAAATTGTGAGAAAAAAGTGGTACAGACTAACACTGGATGGTGAGATTGACTTTTACTGCCAGATGTCGATATTCTAAACAGAGATGGACAGTCCTTGGTAATTCACAGCAAAACTGCAGACTATCAATTCTCCACTGAGCTGGAGGGTTTGTTTACCCAGAGGAGGCTGGAGATATAAACATTGTAAAGCTGAACACTGTTTCCCTCTCCAGGTTGCAGGTCAGACAGATTAGAGACTGCCAGCCAGGAGATCTGAGATAAGGCAACAGTCAGTTCAGATGAAAGATTGACTTTTTTAGGTTATATTTTCAGAACAGCACATTTAACTATCATAGTGAAGTAAAGTTCTATGAAATTCCTAAAAAAAAAATTCCCATGAGTGTTCCCAATCAGAGGAGAATTTCATTCAGAGTTTTGTACCATGTTTTGCACAATACAAAGGTTGGGGAAGTGAATCTCCTACAAATGACAAATCTTTTCTTTGCCCTGTTTCTGGCTCTTCTCCTAAATATTCTTAATTATTCTTGGAAAACACATTCAATCTTAAAGTTGTTTATGAATGTTATTTGCAGGGTCTTGTGCAAAAGTCCCGTGCACAAACAAGCAGCTCTGGTGACAGGGAGACATTTGATAGCTGGACTTACTAATTAAGGCTTGTTTACTGTCTGTGTGACGCGCTGCAGGCAGATTCGCTGAGCGTATTCACCAGCAGCAGGCACAGCGGACATGACTGCAAAAGAATAGAAAGTACTGAAACATTTATAACATATACACTACACATATTCTGTGTATATGTATTATATATAACTAAGATGCTTTTATTAAAAAAAAAAATAAAATAAAAAAAAGATGTCAGGGCATTTTTTTCAAATCTGATGACTGCCAGAAAAATAAACTGTTATAAATAGTTCCCTCTAATCATGGTGCAACAAGTAGGCTGCACTGTTAGACATGCAGCAAAGCGAATAGTCATGTTGCTACCTGCACCTTTGTGGGACACTTTACCTCTCAGTATTTCATTCCTTAAAATTTGAAAAACTTTCACAGAATCTCAAACACCCCATTAAAGAGAAACAATAAAAACAGGAAAAAACAACAGATTTGCAATAGGCAACGTGTTGGGAAATCTGTGCTCAAGATAAACTCATAGTTCAGTTTATGCAGGTTATCAGAAATGGGTCTCTGTGGTCTGGTATTTGAATTTTGATTTTTTGTCAAAGATTAGTCTACATTTTCTCATTGTAAATGACCAATGTAGATGACCCACTTGACGCGTCACATCAAGGTGTGGTGATTGCTTTTACACTGTCCATGGCACAGAGACCATGATCACAGGCTGTCTGTATAGAATATCATGTCTTGTCCATCCTGTAGCCGTTGAAACCCAAACATCATGTTATTACCTACACAGAGTACAGTACAGCAGGAAAATAGTGGTGAGCTGATGCATTGCGTCTTTTTTTCACAGAATTCTGGGATTTAAGACCTTTCGCAATTTGGCCTGTTCTCAACATTCATCATGTTGTCTTTAGTACATTTACTTGAGCAGTGTACATAAGTAAATTTTTTTGGGTATCTGTACAAACTTGTGATTTTTGCTCCACTAAACTTAAAAGACAAGTGAGTGCTATAAGGGTACTGGCAGACTTGGCAGAAGAGAGAGAAAGAAGATGAGCGCATGTGTGCCATGTGTGGTGGGGGAAAGAAGCTGGGAGGAGTATTGCTTGTTGTATCACATGGCTACATAGTCAGCATAGCTCCCTGTTTAGATTGCTCATCTCTCTCCTCCCACCTGCAGCTCTCTGCTCCACTGACAACAACTGAAGCTACTGAGTCAGACCTGATTCTGTCTGATGTTCCTAGTCACAGCTTGAAACAATGAGGAGGAGGTCTTCAATTACTTATTCTCTACGTTACAAGATATATATTTTCATTGTAAACAAAAATAACAACCACAGCTGAGAGGACAGTAAGCCTCTAGCTGCCCCCTGGTTATGTGACTGTTGGCTGACAGTTGGATGTGGCAGAAAAACCTCTAGATTGTTTTACTTGGTTAAGGTTAGTTTACATCCTTTGAATGCACAATGGATGATATCAATAAATCCTGGACTCAAAAAAGTAATTCTAGTGTGCCTAGCGATCTGTCTTTTAGGTGCCCATCACACTTATTCATAGATACATTATACCTATATCCAAGAGGCTTCCTCTTGGATGAGAATGTTCCAAAATGTGGATGTTGTTGTATACTTTCAAACTACCTATCCTCCCAATCTAAAATGTGGCCATTGTTGTACACAACACCTACTCTAAAGATGATGGCAAACTAGCACCCTCCATTAAAGATTAAATCTTTCCAAGGAGTTTACGAAAGATGATTCCAATAGCAGGGAGGCTCCTCTTCCTTTTTGTACTCCAAGACCGTGGTTACTGAATAACAGAGCGCAAGCTCTCAGCTGATGTCACTACACCATACCCTGCATAGGAAAACACCAATTTCAGGACTCCATGGAGGACATCTTCCTAAGAGAACCCTGCACCCCCACCAGAGGCCTAGAAAGAGTATTGGTACTTACCAATCTTTGGACTGTACCTCCCCCGGAAACCCAGGAAAATAGGGGTCATGTTTGATTCAAGCACAGTTCAAAGGCATAGCATTGAATGATGTGCTCTTACAGGCACCAGCCTTACTTTGGAGTCCTCATTCGCTTTAGGGCAGATCCAGTAGCTGTAACAGATGTAAGAGAGGACCTTCTGGACTATCTCAGATTCTTGTCGTTTCACAACAACCAACTAGATGAAGAAGTTGTGGGGTACTGAATGAAAGTTCATGTGTTTGGTAACTGTCCCTCTGGTGGTGGCCATTTGTGGGCTAAATGAATCGATATTTCTATGTTGGCCTGGCCTGAAATTGTTCCCCAGTGCAGAGAAAGCTACCAAGGTGCTGAAAGGAGTCATGTTGGCTCAAGCTTGAAGAGTGACAGAGGTGGTGCAACTCTCAACATCTGAAGATACCAAATTTCAATCCCATTCTCTTTAGCTCATAGAAAAGACATCAATTAAAACCATTGCAGCTATCGCCTACCTAAAGGTCCTGAATATTACAGGACATAGCAAAATTGGATTCCTACTTGGCAAGACAAAGCTGGCTCAGAAGCGCAACATCACTTTCACACTTGAACTCTGTGCTGCCATTCTAGCAGTGGAAATGACAGAGGTTATATGTGCAGAATTGGATATAGAGTTTCATGACATATGGTTTTTCACAGATAGCAAGGGTGTTACTTGGTAATTTTCAGTAACAGCTCTAGACAATTCTATGTTTAGGTCTATAACAGGGCACAACAAATTAAACACTTAACCCACAAAGGCCAAACAGTGGTTCCCACTGATGTTAACCCAGACAACCATGCAACTAGAGCCATTCCAGCCAACCAGCTTGCTCTCTCTTTTCCTCCCCAATGACACACAATGATGTTTCTTTTTGTCACATCAAGTTACCAACCCCATATCTTTATCCAAACTGTGGCTAAACATTCTTTCTGTATGGGGCTCCAGAAATAAGATGAGGGTCCATTGTTTTTGCTGATAAAGCAAAAATGTTGGATGGTAACGGCTATAACTGTGCTTCGTTGTTGGTTATTATACCTGATTAGTTGCTGGCTGCAAGCCAAAACAACCCTGATGAAGCTGGGCTGAGTGACAGATGCCCTGGAAAAATTTGCAAAGACAAGTTTCTTTCGGTTGGGATATTGCTGAGTAAGTCCTGTATGATCCTCTAAGCTCCACCTGTACAACCTCTTCAATTATGAGAAACTAACTTAAAAGTAAGCAGTTACTATATTTAACTTTATTTTATTATTAGTGACAACTAAAATTAAGTGTTACCAAGTGCATAGCTGATAGATGTGATCTGCTGCAGAAGTAAAATTAGTTTTGAATGTTTTCATATCCAATAACAGTAATATTAGATTCAGGTCTGCTGTAATACAACTCCAACATACAAAACTAATCCTCTCAAACAAGCCAAATAAACAAAACCATATGAAGACAGCTGTAGATACATGTTTCTCATCCAAGTAATAGCAATTGCCACAATCAAATACAAGAATAATCAGTTCAAAACACTCCTGAATTATTAAGAGTTACTGAGTGATGACCATGACTGGACATATGTTCCTCAACTGTAGGAAGTTTTAGATATCTATGAGGTCCCAATCAATAGGGAGGCCAGAGGTTGACCTTTGCTGTCATGAGCAGGTGAGCAGCCACAGCCTCCAAAACAAGACTAGTGTTCCCTCTAGTGGATATGACAAGTAGACACAAATGGAAGCATGTTACTGAATGCTTACGAACAAGTCTTTATTTTGTTTCTACTTACACAGAAGCTGGAGAGAAAAGCAAGTAATTTCTCACAAAGTGGACAGGTGGAGTAAAAGTTTGGTTTTACAGAAGATGACAGTTACAAACCTTGAACTAGAAAAGGAGTGTACCAAGCAGAAACTGCCTGCGTGACCCAAAAGCGCTCTGGAGCAAACCAGACACCGACACCAGAGTAAAAGAAAAAAAAAAAAAATGTATACAAAAATGGGTTTAAAAGGCTATAGTCCAGAGGAGGGAAGGGGGTGGTTGAAGGGTCAAGGTGAGTCCGGGCTGTCCAGGCAAAAGGGAAAGGAGGAGCAGAGGCGCTGGGGTACAGGGTACGGACAAGGGTGGTCGGGTCTCCTTGTCTCTATTTCTCTCTCACGCTCTGTATGGCCAAGTCCGCTCCTCTTAGTTGCTGCTTTAGGGCTCTATATTAATCCGTCGTCCTGATCCTGCCCAAGTTCCTCCCGGCTCCAGCACACTTCCAGCGCTCAGTCCCCCCTCCACGACCAGCTCTCCTGTCTCCGCTCTCCTCTGGATCAGTACCTGTAGGTATATAAAGACGCACCCACACAGCTTGTGGCCCAATCGCCATGCAGTCCAGCCACTGCACACCTGCAGTGCATCCAGTTAATGGATAAGTCAGTGAGTGCCTAATTACTGGTATATTGATTGCAGCTGGGGTGGCCATCTTGGAGCACCAGGTAAAAGTCCTCCCCTAGGAACTTTTCCTCCCATACTTCCGTTGCCCCATAGTCACCCCGTGACAGGAGTATCTGGTTCATTTGATCATAACTTCAGCCTGTAAGATCACTGTCATGACTGTTAAGATTCATAACTAAACAGTGAGTCAAAGCATAAATGTGTATTTTTTTTCTGCTATGTCTTTGTCCGTCATGGGATTTTCACCTTAAATCATAAGCTTAAATAAGCATACCTGCATGGCTCCCCAGATAGCATATGATATATGATACTTTGGATGATGATGTAGCAGTACTGGCCTTCTGCTGGCTCAGAAAAATGAATGTGAGCCATGTGGCCCACATGTAAAATAGCAAATGTGGCCCAAATATCCCAAATCAAATATGGGCCTCTTTTGGCAAAGGTGTGGTGCTTTCAGCAATATGTTATCTGGATGTGACCCTAAAGTGGCCCATGTGGTAAATTATGAATATGGCCCAAATATCACAAAACAAATGTAAGTTACCTTTGGCAAAGTCCACATATGATGCAGCAAATGTGGCCCAGTTTTCTTAAAACATATCTGGGCCAGTTCTGGCAACGTTACGGCACAGTCAGCACTAAAGTGGCCCACATTTGAAATGGTAAATATGGCCCAAATATTGTTGACTATATATAGGTAAAATGTGGCGCATTTGGTACAGGCTTATCTGGATGTGAGCCTAGGTTCTAAATCAAGCATAAAATTTTAGAGGCAAAGCATACACACTGTTTACAAGTGAAAAGGTAATATTAACTCTGGCCCTCGGACCATGTGCTCTCAAGAGATTATTCTTATCCCACTTAGTGTACCCTTTGTTTTTGTTTGTTTGTTTTGGATCGTGCTTCTTAATGACAATCTTGTTTCTTTTTATATACAGCCAAATCTTTGAATGTGTATTTGACTGGGATAATTGTGAGTTGTTATATGTGCTAAACCTGAGCACAATCTAACTTCTAGATTGCTCCACAAGTGACCCTGAGGGTGACATCCTCCCAAAATATGTAAATTTGTCTTACATGTTAAATATTAAATATTTATTTATATTATATATTTACATTTAATAATAAATTATTTCTTAAAAATAAAAAAAAGGAAACATATTGAACAATGTTGTAATGGCTAGACTATGGCTGGACCCAAAAGCAGACTCAGACTCAAAATGGATTCAAACTGTTTAATGTGAACAGCAAGATGTAATGAGACAGCAGAGGCAGGAGCAGGCAGGTGGCAGATGATCCAGCTGGTTGTCGGTGGAGATGAGTGGACGGAGAGCAGGATAAGTACTGGGAGGTAGATATGGGTGTGCTGAGGAGCCAGGTGAGCAGGTGAAGCCTCTCCCCTAAATCAGACATAGAGATTACCATTAAGGTAACTTGCTTCCATGTGATACATTTGCTGATATTCTATATGATCAATGTAAAATATTGGTTCTCCTTTGTTTTTCAGCGGCTGTTGGCAACTTAAAGAGGTTAGGTAATTCTCAAAGAGTCATTATCAGTGTAAATTGCTGTATGTCACAGAGAGGGATCAGTGGAATATCACTCGCAGCAATTCAAGGAAAAGGGGTGTTAAAAGGGTCAACCAGTTGTTTAAATCTTTGAATGAGAGGTCTATAGTGTTGAACATAGACTACTGGAGGAATGAGCACCATTCTTGGAAAGATATTCCCTTATCTGGTGTTTTGATGATAATGGTGGAGAGCTCTGTCCAAAATCTCCCATAGGTGTTCAGTTAAGATCTGGTGACTGCAAATTATTTTTATACTCACCAAACCATTTAGTGACCCCTTGTGTCCTATGGATGGAGGCATTGTCATCCTGGAAAAGACCACTCCCATCAGGATTGAAATGTTTCATCATAGGATAAAGATGATCACTTAGAACAACTTTGTGTTGATTTGCAATGACCCTTCCCTCTAAAGGGACAAGAGGACCCAAAACATATCAGTACAATGTCCCCCACAATATACCAGAGCCACCAGATTCTCTCACTGTAGGGGTTAGGGTTTTTCCTTAATTTGTTACCTGTCTGTACCTTACCAGTGAAGTGGATTTTTTTCACAACTTTCATCTTTAATATTATATTTCCTAATCACATAATTTATGTTGTATTGTTTTTTCAGCATTACTGGTGCTAGTGACGCACACAGTCAATGACTGCAGTCATTCAGATGGAGGCAATGTCATGTTTTTGCATTCATGATTTCTGAAAAGGGCTCACTGCTGGATCACAGAGAAATATCTCCTAATAACGATTCCTGACTAATGGAATAACTTTAACAGATTAATGTGTGTTTACCCTGGGTGTTTATAGCAAGTTTTACTGATGTATTCAATTTTTCCCACAAGTTGAGAATTCACTTTTGTTGATAGGTGGCGTGTCGTGTGAACAATGTACATGCAGAGACTCAGACAGTTTAGAGGGAGCGAGTGTAACCCTGGTTATTTTCTGTTGCTACAATTTAGAGATGTCCCCTGATTGCCTCACATGCAGACTATCAGTAGACGATAGCTAGGCGGCTGTGCATATAGAAGCCCATAGTCCCCACTCAATTACTGCAGTGTTACTTTGAAACAACGTTCTAATGTAAGATGTAAGCAATTGTAGCAAGTATTTTACACATGCCTAGCCCAAAGTTATGGCATACCTACCAACCCCATCCCCTTCCCCATCATTGTTTTCATCTGCAGGTAATGTTAGCTGTCTAGCTCACCAGACAGTGTGAAACATGTTGCTTTCAAAATCTGAAAAATGCATTTATGTATGTCACTAATTCTAGGCTGTTAATTTACCTTTCAACACAATCATGCAGTTGGATAACTTGGTCTACTCTCACAGACACATCTCATGTGACTTATTACTTACCTTAATCAAAGTCTGAAACAACATACAATTTCAGAAAACAAGGTAACAAAAAAATCAACAAATCAACATTCCAGGAAACAACTACATAAAACCTGAAAAAAAAAAATCACTTCTTGTGACAAGCCTTGCACAAACTTTGAACATGAAAAGATCAAGATAAAAAGCGAATATTAAATATTATTAATATTAAATATTTTAAATAAGGGCAGATGTTATCATGACAAAAAGAGATTGAGATAAATAGGGAATATTTTGAACAAGGGCAGATGTTATCACTACAAAAAGATTGCAGTACTTAAGTGATTAATTTTTTCCCCAACCCTACATAGGAAAGTGGCTAACATTAGCTAAATTATCTTGCCTTGTCATTCCTGCTTCTTTTAAAGGTGTTGTCATGGCTCTACAACACATTTTAATGTTCCAGTAACAAAAATTTCCATTTTCCATCAAGCTCTGCCACACTATTTTTTATCTTAACTCCTGTTCAAAGTTTGTACAAAAGCACGGTCCCTACCTTTTTGGACTTTGTTTCCCAAGCCAGGTCCTTGCCGGACTTCTTCCGGTCTCTCAAAGAAGAAACTCTGCCTTCCAGTCCTTTTTTGTCCTTGATTTCTCCTAATTCTTTAAATTTCTTTATAACAGCTTGAATACCACATCTGAGTATCTGAGGTCCCTTTGAGAGTGGCCTTGCTGATGCAAAGTTATGATTTTATGTCAAAATGATTTTATGTTTTGTGATCTTTGGCATTTTAAATGGAATGATGTGATTGAAATACTGGCAGGCTTCCAATGAGTTAAACCCATATAACGTGTATGTAATGCTCAAGTATGTCTTGCACAAACCTGGTGTAATAGACCTTTTCAAATATAAAATACAATACAAATACAGGTGTTAGCAATTTCATTTTGGCCCGTTGTGCTATGAACCTATGAAGGCTCTGGGCCAGACCAGGGCCAAATGATTTTTGCTATCAAAGACATCCATATGTAGTTTAATTGGTGACTATAAACGTCAGCTGGGATCGGCTCCTCAGTCTCTCATGATGTGTCCTCAGTCTCTTTGCTACCATCTTTTTCTCCAAAGACACTGAAGAAAACAGACGAGTAAGTAATCCACTTTGTTCCTGACACCTGCCATCCCAGCAGGTGCTTGCCTCTCCTTCTCCAATCTGGCAGGTGTGAAAGAAGCACTTCACTGTACATGCTGTAGGCTGCCATTGGTCAAAAGTCAGTGTGGCCTAAATGACTTCAGCCAAAATTATCAGTAAATCAAGGGGGTGTGCCAAGATAATTGACACTCAGACACTATAATGATGTGTGGAAGTTGATGCCACTGTGTTTGAGCCTGGGTCAACTTACAAGGGGGTAGACATGATTCCCAGACTGAATCAGAAAAAAAGGTAAGGCTATTGTAAAACAGTGAGAAAATTAACAGAAAAGGGAAGGAGGTACTGCATGCAGACAGGTGCCCAAGTTCCTAATACACACATTATGTATATTCTTCCTCAATCCAGTTTAAAAAACCTTTACAGGACAGGTTACACTATTCCCAAAACCAGGGAAAACAAATGAAAGAAAAGGAAAGACATACACATGGCAAAGTAAAAGCATGCTCTGCTGAAATCCATTTCAACACAATTTCGACATTCTGTGCACCTCAGCCCACCACTGTAATGTGGCCTGGTACGTGACCACACAAACACACCTTCAGACACTGTCCAAAATCAGCTTATCAGCTTGTTGGGACAAAATATAAAATCCATTCATCCATTTTCTTCTGCTTATCAGGGTTCTGGTCATGGCTATTTGCATCTGCGATCTCATTTTTTCAGTCACTACACAAAGCTCATGGCCATAGGTGAGAGATTGGAACAAAGATCAGCTGGTAAATCAACAGTTTTGCTTCTCTCCCTCAACTCCCTCTTCATCATGATAGTCCATTACAAGGTCATTATTGCTGATGCTGCACTAATCCATCTGTCAATCTCTCGCTCCATCTCACTCTAACTTGTGAACAAGAACACAGACACTTGCACTCCCTCATTTGGGACTGTCGCTCACCCCTACCCAGAGGGTTAGGGTTAGCAGCACCCCACCATTTTCTGGCTGAGAGGCCTCAGAGTTGAAGGTGCTGACTCTCATTCCAGCACATAGCTGAAAACTGCTCCAATAAGTAAGCTCTTGTGATGCAAACAGAACTACATCATCCTCGAAGAGCAAAGATGCAATCCTGATGTTGCCAAAGTGAATGCTGCTGTCCATGAATATCACAAACAGGATTGGAGACAAAGGGCAGCCTTGGCAGAGTCCAACAGTCTTTGAAGTTTGACTTTGAGCCAGGAATGCAGACACAATTCTCAATTTGGTTATTAAAGGACTGAATAGCCTGTGGCAGTGGGTTTGGTACTCCATACTACCGCAAAGCCCCCATGGTCATAGGGCTTCTCCAAGTCCACAAAGCACATGTAGACTGTCTGGTCAAACTGCAATGACCTCCTTGGTACTGTTGCAAGGGTAAAGAGCTAGTCCACTGTTTCACAGCCAGGAGAATATGAATTAATTTCATGTTTCCTCTTATCTATCTGGTTCCATTCCAGAGATATGTATAGTGTTGTATAGTGTATATGTATATTCATACTATACTTACAAGTATAGTTGAATGAAGGTTGGTGATGTGTTTACTATTGGTTTTATTCATATTAAAGGTAACAAAGGTTCTCTATACACATCTGCAACTGTCCAGTATGAACTCAATGCTAACAAGGAGGCAGAGAACAATCTGCTCCTAGCTGGGTGAGAACTTCAGCTGCTGTACAGGGCAAAGGACTCAACTGCATTCAATTCAAAGGCCATGTCACCACCTTGTCCTTGACCATCTTTTTAACCACTTTAAATAAAAAAGGCAAATATTGTATTTTTGATAAAAGGTTCTATGAAGCAGAGCTCTTTGAAAATGTCATAGACCATGCGTTGTGTTCATAACAGGAGAAAAAACAATGACAACCAGTATTGTCAGTGTCAATGTCCTAGATAAAGATAGACAGGGAAGATTCTTCACAAGAAACCATAACCATGTTTAGTGGCTTTCTTTAGTTTTAATAATGCTTGAATTTACCTAAACTTACTTCTGTAATTATAACTGCATTGTATGAACGACATGTTCCATTAATGAAAATCGCACAGAAATATCAAAATAAAGCCCAAGAATGAAACAGTAACATACAATAAACAAACTGTTACTAATAGATGCCATGTTTGAAATTTTAGAAATAAAGAAAAAAATCCTTTCATTTTAAAGGTATTTACCACAACGAATAAAGAAATAAGAAAATTACAATAGCTATCCTTCTTTTGGACTTCCATTGGATTTTAATTTGTAAGGGGGGCTTTTTAGTCTAAAGTATTTTACAGTCAGTCAGTTATTCAGTAGGATGTATCAGTCATGAGGTTCTGTAAATGTACTTTGCAGCAATACAATACATTGGCAGAAAAAAATGTATTTTGAAATCTTGTGTAAATTTAAAAGCAAGTACTCCAGTACAGTACTCCAGGTGTCTCTCAAGTATTTGTTGTGTACTGTCCACTTCTAGTGTGATATAAAATTGGACTTCATTTACATGTAACTACCAGTCATGATGTCTTTGGAGTTGTGTTGCCACTGAAATGTCTGTAGTCATGTTTGCCAAGGAAAGTTTTCCCAAATCCAGGCACTGCTAGGAATGCTAGAAGATGTAGTCCATCTAGTATATATTGTGGCATCTCCAGTGCTCAAGAATTTAATTTTACTAAAACACCAAGTTAAATTAAATAAAAATAAATAAATAATTCATGTTCTTATTCAGCATTTCTTCTTCTTGACATGTATGGCAGAGAAGATGAGAGAAGCCAGTAATGGTGAACTGAAGTCTTGCACCTGAAGTGAAACTGCCTTTTAACTACATTTTCTTTAATCATCAATTTCTGCCTTCCACATTAATTCACGATTATAGAAACGTGTTACTGTATAAACTGAATCCAATTGAAACTATTATGTTGAATTATATTATGTACCTACATTTAGTTTATATCTGAATTTTTAAAATGATTAATTCCATTTAGTATTCTACTGTTTAATAAAATGTCAAAGTGTCTGAACAGGAAAATTTTAATTTATTAATGTAGGTCAGACAGTTACTGTATAGCAAACAGTGTTGGAGTCTTGCCAGCTGAAGAGTCCCTTCCTATGAAGGTTTTACAGAAAACTACACATACATCACACCTTTACTCCAATACCAACTGCCCATTATTGAAACGAACAGAATTTGAGAGAGAATATACAGTGGCTTGCAAAAGTATTCATACCCCTTGAACGTTTCCGCATTTTGTCACATTACGACCACAAACGTGTCACATATTTTCACGTCACATATTTTATTGGAATATTATGTGAAAGACCAATACAAAGTGGCACACAATTGTGAAGTACAAAAAATTATACATGATTTAAATTTTTTTTTACAAATAAAAAACTGAAAAGTGCAGGGTAAACTAGTATTCAGCCCCCTTTTCTCTGAGTGCAACCAATTGCTGATGATTGCTGAATGATCTAATGTTGACCTAATGACTAAATAGAGTCAACCTGTGTGTAATCTAATCTCAGTACAAATACAGGTGTTCTGTGACAGCCTCAGATATTTGTTAAGAGAGGAGTTTAAAGTAGGGTTATGCTATAAAAAGATTTTCCAAGCTTTGAACATCTCACATAGCACTGTTCAATCCATCATCCAGAAATGGAAACAGTATGGCACAACTGCAAACCTACCAAGACACGCTGTCAGGCTGTCCACCTAAACTTACTGGCCAAACAAGGAGAGCACTGATCAGAGATGCAGCCAAGAGGCCCATGGTGACTCTGGACGAACTGCAGAGATACACAGCTCAGGTGGGGGAATCTGTCCACAGGACAACTATTGGTCGTGCACTGCACAAATCTGGCCTTTATAGAAGAGTGGCAATAAGAAAGCCATTGTTAAAAGAAAAAAAGTCCCGTTTGCAGTTTGCCAGAAGCCATGTGGGGGACACAGCTAAGATGTGGAAGAAAGTGTCTGATGAGACCAAAATTTAACTTTTTGGCCTAAATGCAAAAAGCTATGTGTGGCAGAAAACTAACACTTCACATCACTCTGAACACACCATTCCCACTGTCAAACATGGTGGTGGCAGCATCATGCTCTGGGGGTGTTTCTCTTCAGCAGGGACAGGGAAGATGGTCAGAGTTGATGGGAAGATGGATGGAGCCAAATACAGGGCAATCTTGAAAGAAAACCTGTTGGAGTCTGCAAAAGACTTGACGACGACCCTAAACATCAAGCCAGGGCTACAATGGAATGGTTTAAGTCCAGACCTAAATCCAATCGAGAATCTGTGGCAAGATCTGAAAACTGCCGCTCACAAACACTCTCCATCTAATCTGACTGAGTTTCGGCTGTTTTGCAAAGAAGACTGGGCAAAAATTTCAGTCTCTTGATGTGCAAAGCTGGTAGAGACATAGGCGGTTCCACAAAGTATTGACTCAGGGTGGCTGAATACTTTTGCACACCGCACTTTTCAATTTTTTATTTGTAAAAATTTTTTTATATCATGTATAATTTTCTTTGTACTTCACTTTGTGTTGGTCTTTCATATAAAATTCCAATAAAATATATTTAGGTTTGTGGTCGTAATGTGACAAAATGTGGAAAAGTTCAAGGGGTATGAATACTTTTGCAAGCCATTGTAAATTGAATATATTCAATAAAAAATGGCAGCTGTCCTCTCAGAAACAATAATCATCAGTTAAAAAATAACAATACTCTGTGCTCAGAATAACTTTTCAACAAACAAACATGTCTTGAAATAGTGTTTAAAATATCAATGTTCTGTTAGTACACATAAAAGAGCTCCCTTCTACTTGGCCAAAGTTGACACATGACACTGACATTGTAACTGTCACAGGGAATAAGGGAATGTCCTGGAAATGCAAAACACACCTGTAATTCATTGATATTAGGCCAGTCAGCTTCTCTTTTTCCTCCCTTTCCTTGATATAGTTGCTTTTCCTCCAGCTACTCAGTGGCCACCAGCAAGAGGATGGTGGTAGTACTGAGAAACTCCAGGTGAAAATGTGTAAAACGCAGAACTGCTGAAAATGATATGCAGCAAGTTTTCCTGCAAGACCACATGACAAGGTTGGAAGAGTTATTGTGTTATGGCACAGCTGACTCTCTGCGACATTTCAAACAATCTCCTCTCATCAGCCCTCATCTCCTCCTCTCATCAGCCAACCAATTCAGTCATTAACAAAAAAAGGCAGCCATGTGAAGACAAAACCATTTCAACTTCAACCACTTCAGTTACAGTGAAGAGCACACATGTGCATACATGTATCCAAAAACACACACACATACTCGCACCCTCCCTCACAGACAAGTACACATGGGCCTAGTCAGAATCCAAATGCTGATTTCAGTGACAAGAAAATTGGAAAATAAAGATGGACTATTGGCACAGCTAAAACATTTCTTTCATGCATTCATGTTCCAGCAAAACAAAAACAAATTTTGTCCTATTCCTGTTTGCCAACATACTACAGACAACTAAATAATCATTGCCATTTAAAATGAGGCACCATCTGCTGTTTTAGTTACTTAGAACTTCTCTTGCTGCAGAGTTCCATGAACCTACAATGGGAGGTTTATTTGCTGTGCATGTGAATTATTATTACTTCCTACAGAACTGTCAGATTAAATTGCCTTTGGGATATTTGTCAGTGATGACTGCAACCTAATCTTGCATATTAATGTTATGATCTTTATTAAGGGATGAATTGAGCTATATATCAGATACTGCAGAACATTCCTTGTATTATTAAGGTAAAAATCAGTGATGACTCTTATCTGTAGTGAACTTTGATAACAGGTAAGAAGTGATCAAAACTTTTTGATTTTGAAAAAATAATAAAAAAATAAAAATAAATAAATATAAATATATATATATATATATATATATATATACACCACCAAGTTCCATCTGCATTTCTATAAGTTTTCATATTATTGAGACTTCACATAACCTCACTACTTCACTGACATAAAGTAAAGTAAAAGTAAAGTAGTCAAGTAAAATTAGAATGAACTAGAATAAAATAAAAATACTTACATGCATGAGCTGGAACTTGAATTGAAAAAAATAAAAAATAAAATAAAATCAGTGAAATTTCAAATAAAATTGCTGTACACTGTCATTTTGACTATTCAGCGTTTGGACTCGACCAGATCAATCACACACTGTACTTATTATGTCAACATCTATAGAGATGACATTAAAATTCAAAACAGTAGAAAAAAAATAACAAGGAACTTTTCCTTACATTTTTTCTTTTTCTTCTCTTAAAGAACTGTACAATATTATTTAAAAAAACTCAATAATTGGTTATACATATTTATATGACAACATTGTTTACGTTATATTACTGTGAAGAAATACAACTTTTTTGATCTTGTTTAAGACTGGATGCAGTATTCCTTTCTCAGTGCTGTGGCTTTCCTCCCTTGTAAGTTTAATTGTCACTCTCTAACGAAAAAACTAATAAAAATAATAATCACTCAGGTAAAATGACAAAATCTCTGCAGTAGCATTATAGTAGGGGCTAACTTATTGACCATTTTTTAGATTAATTCAACTTTCTTATAATGAGCTAAGAGAACAGTGAGAACAGAACAGTGTCAACAGTGAATTTTAATTGACTTTTTAACTCAGTGTCAAGCCTCCCTGGTGATACTCTGGTGACACATCATCTGTGAAGCAGGTCAAGAGACACTTTCTAGTTCACTCAAATGTAAACATTAAGAGAAAGCTGGTCCAGCCCCACAACTTTTTCTTTCCTCATCTTTCAGCTATTTGTAGTCAAAGAAGCTAGTGAGCGTCACTTTGCCACTAGTATGAAAAGGAATACTGCATTTTTCTGCTGCTTGTTTCTTCAACTTGTGTTCCCTAGCTCTAGTGTGCATTCTGTGGGGTAAAAAGGGATGGGATAGTGGGGGAGTTGGTCATCTAAGCAGGGCCTTCTTTTGGAGAGGACGGAGTCTGGGATGTGGAGCTGGAGGATGAAGAGGCAGAGCTCTTCAGGGAGCCCAGGGTCTTGCTGAACCAAGAGTTCTTGGCTGCCTGCATCTCATTCATCAGAACTCCCCGCTGATGCTCAAGCTCCTGCAGATCAACAATACTTAAAATATATCCAATCATACAGGAGCACCTTATGAGATCTGGCAATTTAAATCAAGTCTTTTCAGAAGACCTGTGAATTTGAATACATTTAAATTAACTTAAATTAACTCAGACATAGATGGGTCTGACAGTTTTAGCTAATAATCAGTTTTAGATAATAATAAAAAGTAAAATAAAAGTATCAATTCCATTCAATTCAATTCCACAGGGAGTAAATTAGTGTTACTGATGTTACTGATTTCATGTTGCTGACCTGAATACGGCACTTGGCCTCGACCAGCTGCAGTTTAGTTTGGGCCAACTCCAACTCCAGTTGCCTCAGCTGCTCTTTCAGCCCATCTTTTTCCTCATCCAGTGGCTCAGTGGATGTCTTATCCCTGCCAGGGGACGATGCTTGAAGGGATCCATGGGTGCTGAACAGGACCCTACAGTGTTCACAGCCCATTACTTTACTCTGCATGGACACAGAAACACACACATATCAGCATTAGTAAGTTTGTGGGTGAACATACTTCATACTGTAGTACTGGTAACTGTAGTAGTGAGTGTTTTAAATCTGAAATTCCTTCAACGTGGTTTTGAGATATCACATTCAACACATCAACTGAATGTGTTTCTTACAGGCAATAAAAGATCAACAACAAATTCTTAGTCCTAATTCAGAAAGTGGTTGATTTGTTCAGTGCTTCATCTCTAAAAGAGCACACAGCATGCCCTGATGAAGACATACTCTTCAATCTAATCTTGATGCAAAGCTCAATGTTTTGACTAGAACGTTAAACCTGATGTCAGTGTTTTGACTTTCTAGGCAAAACACTGAACACTGCATCAGGATTAAGAGTATTATCCATCCTTTTCTGTGATTTTCAGTTCTGCCTGGTGCCCTTGACTTCACATTTTTTCCCATATTATCCCTGCATTGCCCAAGGGGAAGTTTAATTTTTATAGTTCACCATTTTACTCATAATAAATGCACAGCTCCACCTCTAATCAGCAACCCAAGAAAAAAAGAGGAATACAGAGTTTAGCCATTTCTTGTCCTCTTAGACTCTATCTCTATTTTGGTTTATCATAGCAATATAATAATTGTAAATCTAAGATAACTGTTACAATTAGCAGGGTCCCGTGGTAATCCAGCCATCAGTGAAAGTAAGTGAAAGGGTTACATTAACACTGATACTACATTTCCTGAATCTAGTTTCCTGTGTTAAGACCCTCAATAACATCCTGTTTCAGTGTGATGTGCTGTTGCAACACATCATATCAAGGGGGAATGTCCTCATCTTTATCCAGGCCTGAGGTTCTGTTCCACCAAACACATACAGCAATGATAGAGCATGTGTTTTAAGAGGTTTAAGTTGTGGTACAGTTATTTGTGCAATTAAGTGTGATTATGTGCCAATCTGGGCTTCTGACTGTGAACCAAGCAGTGCTGATTTCTCATTCTGTGATGCAACATTGTTGTTTTGTTTTTCAAGAAAAGTCAAGCACCCATGTTGTTCAAGTAGCATACACTTGCTGGGATTGGGTTCATGGGTCAGTCACAATATGTAATCAACTCATCAAAAACAGAACCTAATTCTGTATGAAACACTGTGCCATTGTAATAATCTGCCAAGGTGCAAGGATGTCTTGCTTTTTAAGGGAATGGGAGACGGCACTGATTTATTGTATGCAATGCCCAAAACACAACAATAAGTAAGAAACTAAGCACAACCCACAAAGTGATATGGATATGCATTTACCACATGTTTACATTATGCTTTTTGGAACATTAAAATTGAGCCCTGTAATCTCACCCTGACAATGTCCTGCTCTTCCTTTGTTGCGGTCTGCTGTTTCTCTAGCCTGGTGCTCAGCTGGGAGCAGATCTGAAACACAGAGAGGAAGTCAGGTTGTATAAGAGGTTAAACTCAGCAGGGATGAGTAATGTGCTCTTTTCCATCAAAACTCATTACACACTAATGTAAATCCACTTATTACACACAACTGACAAACCTGTTTGTATTCAGCTATGATTGCTGTGGTTTTTTTGATCTCCAGCTCAGCTTTCTCCAGCTCCCTTCTGAACACCTCCTTCAGCTGGGAGAGAGACAACATAAGAAAAACAAGACAGACAAATTAATGAATGAGCTGACAGAACATTACACTATAGCACAATATCTATACATATAAGGTCAAAAGGTCAGGTTTATAAAATGGTGCTGGTATTGAGAGCATACAAACATTAACTGTGCAGGCTTTTTATCTTGTTATACTGCATTATCACTTATAATGCACTGACACTTATGACACTTATGTGTCATAAGTCATAACTCACAAGTCTTTCATAAGTCATAACTAAAATAATATTGACCATTTTGGTGACCAATAATAGCCTGTTGATGACCATACTATACCACTCACACCTAGAGTCAATGTGCAGCAATGGCCATATCCTTTTTTTTTTTAGCTTAAAGTTTGTAAAGGTAATAACAGGTTGTTATAGATAAATACATTTTCCCCTGCTCCACAATGGTAGGAAAAATTGTGGCCATAATTTGTCATTGAGGGTTTAATATTAATTACACAATGCTCAGTATCATTTAGAATAGTTATATATAGGATATTTTGTAGATATCACTGTTGAATCTCTGCTGTAATTACACTGCATACTTGTTCTGTTTAACTATTCAACATATAACGACAATAAGACAATAAGCTGATGATGCATTTTCTTTGATCATCAACAGAATCTGATTAATTACTACTTGTGCATTTAAATGGAACTTATTTGGGTTATTTGACATGGGGTAGTGTGATGTAGTCATGCATATTTAGTGTATTACCTGGAGGTCAGATTCAGATCTGCGTGCTGCCAGTTTAGAGCAGCAACCTGTTGACCAGCGATCAGTTGACCAGTGGCTGTGGCATAATACAATGCTCACGGTAGGCCTTGTGCATAGGATTACAGTAGTTCACCAGAGAGAGCACTTTCCTCTGGTGCTACATCACCAGAGGAACAGAACAGACGACAGGAAGATAAAAGCAGTATGCTAATCCGGATCTACTGCAGTGACTGTGTATGACTACCTCACACAACTCAAAGTCAAATAACCATAACTATCACTTTATAAACACTTAAGATAACTTAAGAGTGAAACCATTAAGCTGAGCCACAAACTATGGGTCCTCATAAAAATGTCATTATATATTAAGCTAAATAGAGTACCATTCCAAAGCTTATACTGCAAACATCATTAGACCAATTGATCAATGACGGCTGTAGCTTCAGGTAGATGTTACCTGAGCCGTCTCCTCCTCCTGTCGTCTCTTTTCCTCCTCAGTCTCCACCAGACGTTGCTTAGTGCTCAGCAGCTCTTTGTTCAAAACATCTGCTTTGTCTTCTGCCTGAATGCACATACATATACACACACAATGTATTTGTACATGTGGCACAGTAATCATTGTCATCCAATACAAAATTTTTTTAATGAAGACCAAGTTCTGGCAACTTGAGGTGATTTTTAATGCTTACTTGACACACTGCAACATCGCACATTTATAATCTTTACTATTTACTCACTGAGACAGAGATTCACACAACTGTCCAAAGACAGCTGCAGTTCTTGAATGGAGTGCCCAGTGAAATGTTTATGAGCACATCAACATTAGCTGCTGAGTGTTTAATATCAGGAAAGCCCTGGATACTCTTTCTCCTTACAGCTGCAGAGTAAAGGCTTTTAACTGTGCTCAGCATTAATGAGTACATCCCATTTGAAAATCCATCCATCCATCTATTATCTATACCGCTTAACCAACTAGGTTACTTGAGCCAATCCCAGCTGACATAGCGCAAGGTCAGGGTACATAGACACATAGAGACATACAGCGACAATAACCATTTACACTGACGCCAACAGTCAATTTAGAGTCACCAGTTAACCTAAATGTGCATGTCTTTGGACTGTAGGAAGAAGCCAGAATACCTTAAAAGGAAGTTTTTCCTTGCCACTGTTGCCAAGTGCTTGCTCATGGTGGGATTTGTTGGGTTCCTTTAAATAATTTTACAAAGAGTTTGGTCTAGACCTGTTCTATATGTAGAGTGCCTTGGGGTAACTTTGTTATGATTTGGCACTATATAAATAAAATTAATTTGAATTTGAAGAGAACCCACACAGGCACAGAGAGAACCTGCAAACTCCACACAGAAAGGCCCCAGACCTGGGAATCGAACCCAGAACCTTCTAAATCTAATATTTTGTTTGGCCTCCTTGACTTTAAAGAACAGCACCAACTCTTGTAGACATTGAATGAACAAGTTGACGACATTCAGCTGCATCTATCTTTTTTCATTCTTGGGGAATAAACTCTCTCAGATCCAGGATGCTGGATGGAGAATGACACTCAACTTTTCTTTTCAGAACTCCCCACAAATGTTTTATTGGGTTGAACATCAACCCAATTCAATTCACCCTGTTCTTCCTCATAAATGAACGAGTGGCCTTAGATCTACTTTTTGGGTCGTTATCATGTTGAAAGAGAGCCCAGTGACCTAGGACACAGAGTGATGGTAGCATCTTCTCTTTCAGTATTTCGCAGTACGTCTGTGAATTCATGATACCATCTATGAAATGCAACTCGCTGACACCTGCAGCACTCATACAACCCCACAAAAGAACACTGCCATCACCACGCTTTACTGTCGGTAACATACATTTTCAGTTGTACTCCTGTTAGTCCATCCTTTTTTAAGTTTTGGATCACTTTTGCTATTGTATCTTAACTTATTAGCAATTCTGGTAACCTTGACTATGGTTGACTCTTTGTGTAAAGAAATGATTGTCTTTCTCAAGTCTTGTGATATTTCTCTTCTATCTGGCACAATTTTTGTCAGCAGTGAATAGGAGTGGATTTTATCTCTTAAATCCCACCCTTAATTGTTGATTAGACTAATCTGTTGGCGAATTCCTTTTAATTAGAATTTCATCAGGTTGTATTCTTGTACTTTTGCACCATTATTTTAAATCATTTTGTTTGAAAAGCTCCAGTTTTGGTTTTAGACTGACTGTTGGGGTGTACTCGTTTATGCTGAGTACTGTAATTCCCCTAATTTCTGAAATGACAAAAAATTGGTTGTTGCAGTGCATCTCAAGGCATATGTGTATTTGGAGCATATTAAGCTTCTGATTGTGCTCTGTGCAACTAATGTTGGCAGTTGGGAACAAACACTACATGTAAAACACAATCTTACCTAACAAATACATAAATCCAACAAATTATTACATTTAAAAAAAGGTTGTCACAACCTCGTTTTAAAACAGAGAGGATGTAACCTATGTACCCCATAGCAATCTTGCTATAGGTTTGAAAATGTCCTATTGAGATGCTGTGTCACCTGGTCAAGGTCATTCCGAAGAGCGATCTTACTGGTAACCAGTTCATGGGCCAAGTCATCATTCTCCTGTTCTAGTCGCATACTGGCCTCCTGAAGACGGCGGTTCTCCCTCTGAACACAATATACAAAGATCAGCAGAATCTATTAGTATCTGCAATGACAATATGAAATATACGCACATATGGTATGTGTGATGCACTGTTCTGTGAAGAGTTTTCTTAGATAAATCTTTCCTGTCTTTTACTTCATTTATCACAATAAAGGCAAAAAATGTCATGCAATGTATGATTTATCTGACATAGGGCCCCCTGGCTTAGGGGTTAGAATGCTTAAGCAGCATTACCTGATAATAGAAGTAAGACCCATCCCCACACACACACACACATACAGTACTGTGCAAAAGTTTTAGGCAGGTGTGAAAAAATGCTGTAAAGTAAAAATGCTACCAAGTTGAGGTTGTGGAAGACTTCATGTCATACACCATGGTAAGACTGAGGACAGCAACAAGACTGCAACATACTGTATCAGCAAGGTCTCTCCCAGACAAAGATTTCAAAGCAGACTGGAGTTCCAAGATGTGCCGTTCAAGCGTTCAAATTCCAAATAAAAATATTTTCAGATAGATCGTAGTTAGATAGTTAGAGCATTTATTTGCAGAAAATGACAACTGGTCAAAATAACAAAAAAGACGAAGTGTTTTCAGACCTTGAATGCAAAGAAAACAAGTTCATAATCATTTTTAAACAAACAATACTAATGTTTTAACTTAGTAAGAGTTCAAAAATCAATATTTGGTGGAATAACCCTGATTTTCAATCGAAGCTTTCATGCGTCTTGGCATGCCCTCCACCAGTCTTTAACATTGCTGTTGGGTGACATTATGCCACTCCTGGCGCAAAAATTAATTTATAATTTAGCAGCAGGTTCATTTGCACTGCCAGGTGTTAATTGAGTGCAGTTAGCTTTTTTTAGCCAGTAGGCATATCAGGGCCTGACATGATCCATGAGCCATGCTGTCCATCTCTTCATACGTCAGTCTTTCTTGGATGTCTGACATTATGATGATTACTGGATCTTCTTTAGGGAGGTTGCTGAGGTGTGCTCTCAGGTCCACTAGCCACTGAACATTGATGTTATGTAATGCCTCCCATACGCTTTTCCAGTATTGTTCAGTCTCCAGCCTGGGTGGGTCTGTTCTCATGTTATAACCCTGCCACTGAGAGCCACTGACACTTTGAATGGCTCAGTGGAGAACCTCCTGCTTATTCTCCTAGCCTCTACATCTCTGGTGTACCTCTTCAGGTGGATAGCCAGCACTGTGAGTCTTTGCTTGGCAGTTTCCAGGGCTTCAGGTATAGACAGATTGTTGGATTTCGTCAGTGGCCCTTTCTTCATCACACCTCTGTGTAATTCTGACAGTTGGCTAACTTTTCCTTGTGCTGCCTTGAGGATACTGCGTCCTATGGCTAATTGTGCATCTTGTAGCCAAGGATCTCAAGGATCACTGTTGCTGTGTTGTATGTCATCAATAGTCTGTATTGCTGCACTCACTTAGTTATAGACTTCACTTAGTTTGGTAATTGGCCACAGAGGTTGTCCATCTTGTGTCCAACCTGGTTATGATCTTTAATCTCAGGTTAGCTCTTCTTGTGACGACTAAGTCAGTGTGTGCACTCATGGGATAGGTAGGTAGCCTACATACGTACATACATCACACCAACAGATGTCAGAGGGATCAAGGAAGAAAAATATATATTGCCATCAGCTTTCCCTGGAAAGAGCACTCGTGATGTTCGTCAGCTTCTATCACAGAGTTACTGTATGCAGTGAAGTGGTAAGTTTAATTTTGGCAAACAGAAGACACACCTACATTGTCTCAGTTAGTGGGGCAGTATGGGTCACATTTATCTGTTGCAGCTCTTGCATACTCTTGTTTTATAGTTTTCAGGATTTACATGAAAATCTTTTATCTTTAAACACCCTGCCAACAGAACTGCTTCAGCCAACATGGCTCACTCAGAAAAAATAAAAAAATAATCACATATCAGTTGTTAATGGCATAATTAAATATTAAAGAACTGTAAAAACCATTAGAATGTCTGCAAAATAATTGATGAACATCACAGGAGAAGAGGCACATTACCATGCTGCTATCCAAAGTCACAACAATGTCTTTATATGGTGCCTCTAGCAGCGCAGACTAAACTTTAACACATGATCCTGGCAGGAGTTTTCCCCTCTCTTTCTGACACATAAGCATTTAAACACTGAAAGCAAAAAAAAAGTACAATTGGCCACAAATGTAAAACATAGATTTTACACATATAAATCAAAAGAGACGCAAATACAAACACACACCCCAAACAATGCAAAACAAAAATCTAAATCAACCAGGGAAACAAGCTGATAAACATGGTCCTGGTATTCAGTCAGACTACCATGTACATGTAGAGTTTATTCATTTCGGACCAAAGGACTTCCATTAGTCTTGACTAAGACTAAGACTAGTCTTGTAAACCTCTGAGGCTAATTGTGGTGGGTTTTGCTTAAATATGGGTGGGAACAATGACACAGCAAGGCAAGCTTGAAATATTTACATTGATAATAACAGGCTGAAGGCTTAAATGACTGCAATGAAAACTGGAATGAACACCTCAGCATTGTCAGCAGTGAACTTCCTTGCTTCTTACAACTACTACATCTAGTCTCTATGTGATACAATTGTCATAAAGCACCACTGCAAGCTCTACATATCTTTATATATATAATATATGTTAACAAAGACTTTATTTTCAGTCATATTTACACTGGTTTCCAGCCGTGGTATAAAAATCCATCTATTAACTGCTTTAGAGTGCTCCCTCAATTCTCCTGGAATGGACTGTTTTTTAAATCACAGATGGATATGAAGATCCATTCAAGTTTTCACTTGACAACTTGAGTTACACGCGTCAGCCTCAGCAATTAAGTATGCTGCTTCCTGCTGGGAAAAAAAAGGTTGAGAGCTGTGAAGTTTGCAAGCTAGTAGCTGGCATCATGGATAGATATCTGCCACTATTCCTGTTTTTACCTTCTAAAAAATCAGACAAGCTAAACCTCTCTCACAACACCCTGGCAGCTTAGCCCAAAAATACAATTTTTAGATGTCTGGATCAATAATGATGAAAGTAGGTGCTGTGTGAGAAGCCACATTTCAAGCCAAAACAGAGTCACAAATATTAACAAAGGTACAATATGACAAACTGACTTATGCTCACAGGAGATTTCTTATTTTAGAAACATAGTTAAACAAAAGAAGCTTGAATTATATGTCCTCACTGCAACAAAAGGACCACATTTAAATCACAATCTGTTAAGCTGAAAGCTGTCTGAGAAATTATTCTATTAAAAACCTACAGGAGTCAAAGTTACTCTCACATGAATAAACTGTGTGTGCTTGTGTAAAAAAAGATGTGTATCAAATTCACTACCAGTCAAAGAAATGTGTGTAATGGGTGTATGTGAGGTTGCATGTCCCACCTGGTATCGGTCGATGGGGTCTTCTTGTTGCAGCTGGCTCTCTCTCAGTGTCTGATATTCCTTCTCAAACTTCTTCAGCTTTTTGGTTGGAACCTGAAAAATTACAGGAAAGGCACGAGCCACGTAGTACATATGATTTCGATTTGTGATGTATGATAAAATTTAAATTAATTTGGAGAAGTATAACAAATGACTTTGATCATGCTCAGTAGTCCTCATTAAGTTGAGTGGGAACCATCAACCTTCAGATGGTTGTCAGTAGATTTTCTCATTTTCCCTTTCCCTGGGACACATATACCAATTCACACTTGAGCAGAGGGGTAAGAGGCCAGCCACAGAGATTAGAAAGTAGGGGTAAGGTGTCATGTTCCTGTGCACTTCAAGAGGGCTCTAACAACAGCGTTCACCACCACTGTAGTTGATGTGAACTGCCAGCAATTCAAATATAAACACAAAGATAGCTTCTCTACTAAACGACTGACATAATGGCCACACTGATTGACAAGTTTTATAATAGTCTTATAAAAAACAAAATTATTCATTTATTCTGATGCTTTTAAAGCTTTGTTTAAATCAGGGGTGTTTGTAAACTAGATTAAAACAAGCCTAGTACATTTTCAATGATAAATTTATCAAAACAATTATGGTCATTACTTTCTTCAGTCAATTGTAATCTTCAATTACATATAAATTCAAATTTACATTTATATAGTGCCAAATCATAACAAAGTTACCTCAAGGCACTTGACATACAGAGCAGGTTTAGACCAAACTCTTTGTAAAATTATTGCAGCTTGGATAGAGCTACAAATATCTGAACTCTTAACTGAAGCCCATCTAAGATTTTTTAATCCAAGGAACAGTGAAACTGTGACACTGACAACTGACTGCTATTGAACTGCATCTGTGTTCTCTTTTAGGTGTGTGGAAACAGTGTTGCCATAGTGTCCACTGTTAGGGCTAGGGATTCCAGGCCAGTCACAGTCACATGACCCCTCCACTGAGACTGTGTGTGTATCACACACACGTACCTGATTCATCACTACACAGTTGTATGTGGCTTACCTCTTGATTTATGAGTCTGAAAACTAAATAAAAATTGTCATCAAGTGTTTAATACAAAGATTTTTTGTTGTTTTGCAACAACTTTACTTCTACTGTTTCCTGTTTCTACTGATACCAAACAAGTCAGAAACATGAAGAACATCCCCTCTTGTGGCAGAATTGTGCTACACGAGTCAGTGTTTGGAGCAATGCACTGCAAATTTATCTGCTAGGGAATGTCTGAGATTATTATTTTAATCTTAATTTTAGCAGAGTCGTTTTCTATCAAATGTTGCTGTAACGAATGGATTTTGGATCAATAAATAAATTCCTTGCTATCTGTTGAAGTTATAATTCTATAATTCTTAAAATCTGCTGCAGACTGGGTTTTACAGGTCTGACACAACAATGATAAATTGCACCTATTCACTGTAGATCTAACTCGATTAAAATACTGTATAATGCTACTAACACAATGTTTGATGATGTTTTTCCCCTCTTTGTGATTGTGTCTTTCTCTTCTTCTCCCAAAACAGGAAAGCAATTATTTTGCCTTTCTCTAGACATTTTGTTTATCATTTACTAGCCTTGTTAAATAAATGTCTAATAACAACATAACAACGACAAAACAGCCAGCTGGCTGGTATTAAGAAGGAGCATCCAGCATTTCACAATATTCTGACTAAACACAGGAATAGAAATGTGCACATCATGAATGAAGAGAATGTTTGAGAATGAAAATTCCCCATTGTTTGAGCACATTTCCCTGATAAATAAAAATCAGATAAAATCGTAATTGAACTGCAGGTTAAGCCTTGGCCTTTATGACCTGGCAGGACCACTGAGTTAAATCAATGTCACACTTTAATCTATCTGACACAGAATTCCACAGCAGATAACAGAACTCAGACCCATTCTGTTGTTATCTGCGTGAGAAGAAAGAGCAGCTTGGTCTCTGAACACTGGTTAATGATCATTGTATTGTAAAAAAACAATGGAGTAGAATTGTACATGGTGTTCTCCTGTAGGCATCATCACTGCCAGGGATGGGACCTTGATTTCCAATATATTAGACTATTACATACTCATAGTTCTATGATGTGTTCTGGATGCACCAATCTACATAGAGATTCTGTTTTAATCAATATAATTTATCTGTAAGCCATAGATTGAGAAGAAGTGACCCATAAATAGTCATTTTTCCTACTTCTTGATGGTCTATGTCATGAAGCTCCTGAAAGATGATATGTGGGAAATGAGTTCTCTTGGCAGCAACAGTTAGTATGTGTGAAATAACTGTCTTCCAACTGCAATGTTAAACCTAACCATTTTTAAGGGCAAAAGAAATTTTATTGTTTCCTCCAAAACATCTTTCTCACCTCTGAAAAATATTTTACCTCATTAAATTGCGCTTAATCTCCATTCTGAAGGGGTAGTGATGGTATTCTTTTACTTGCTGGATCAATCAGTCCAACTTTAAACTTAAACACACTACTGCACCCCTCTCACACACAAAAAACAGAATATTTATGCTCTCACATATACAACTGAAAATGTTTTAGAAAAAGTACTGGAACCTTTAACATACAATATTGAAAAGTTTTACAAGAAAAATATTCTCATATACACAGCTGAAAAAGTTCCTCTTATGAAACCAAAATGCATACATACATATATACTATATTGAAAACCTCACACACATACAAATGAAAAGCTTGCACACATACTAGTAAAATGTTCTCAAATAAACAGCTGAAATGCTCCCTTATAATATTGTGCTTTTGGATCAGTGCAAAATGGCATAATTGGGGGCCCTTGATGAAACATAAATGCAAAGATTAAATGGAGGAACTATTTTTTGTTCAGTTTCTTGATGGCTGATGTGTATGTAAACAAGTTATCAAATGCTTAGTCTAGTGCTCTCCTCTGACAGATATAAGACTCTACCTGTGTAGATTCATACCAGCATTGACATTCACACTAAAACCATATTGAGGTCTGGCCCCCATGTCAATCTTGTCTATGACTAATGCCACAATAATAGCAACTAGTTATTCATTGAAAATATTTATGAAGAACAATAAATAAGATGCTAGGATGCTGGTTGGCTGGCTGTACATTTCTGAAATTGATTAGTCACACTGGCTATGGTGGCCAACAAAAGCTATATAGACCAGAAACAGTATCAAAATGAAAAAATATTTTACTGTCATTTCAAAAGTAAAGTTGCTCAAAGCCATTTCAGTACACACATGGTTGCTGATACACACACTTTCAGTTTCAGGGCTCAATCCAGCTCAACCAGCTGCACTAAACCCCAAGATCAGTTCTCATAAATATTACTACTACAACTACTACTATCTCAATGTAAATGTTAGAGGCATTTTTAGGACAGAGGGGCCTCTCTGATTCTGGTAATAAAAGTAAAGATGCCAGGTGCTGCAAGAAGTGCTACCACTACCACTTTTAGATTCCTGACCTGAATCCCTACAGCATAAAAAACTGAATTGGTCCTAAACCTCTAAGCTGGCGGTAGTACCAGTGTGCTTGGAGAAGGTGATCTGCTCCTGCATATAGTGGTGGTCCAGGAATTTGAATATTTCAATATGGACAAAGCCAACTGGATATCTGAGAAAATAAACTAGGCCATGAAACTCAATTACACATGTGAGGGAAACACACATCCCCAGGAATAAGGTCTCAATTGATTCCAAATTTATCAGTAATTGAAACAAACTGACTCACAATCAAGCTCAGTGTCTAGACTGAGTGTGAACTTAAACATCAGAGAATTTCAGTCAGAACACAACCCACACATACCAGCTGTGCAATAGTCTACGCCATCGACCGCATGGAAGGAAACATGTCACTTCTGTTAATTCTCTCTTCCACCAGTGATATAAACAAATTCGTAAATGTTAAGATACCAAAAAAAGGGGAAAAAAAAGAAAAGAAGCAGTTGAATGTCTACCATAAGACATAAATAGGCATATACCGAGAAGAAATCTAATAAATAATTAAATAAATAAATAAACAAACCTACCACAGATTTGGGTGCTCTGTGTGGTCTGGAGTGGGCGACCAACCGAGCCAGGGTGTCTTCCTCACCCGGTCGGTCCATTACATGAGCGTCGTATGCCGCCATGATGGACACCTCCTGCATCATCTTGACTCCTGCTTGCTCCCAGCAGCAAGGAGGAGAAGAAGGTAAAGTGGTCGAGAGGGAAACAGGCAGAAGGGCACCTAACAGGTTTTGCTTTTCTCTGGACGAGGAGGTGACTGGCTGCTTTCAATAGTCTCTCTAGAGCTCAGCCTAGCCCACTGAGACAGAAAGGTGGGTGGGGTGGCAGTACAACACACCTGTTTATCTCTCTCTCTCTCTCTCTCCCTCTCTGTAATGCTAGATGTGCAACAACCGAGGGTGAGTTTGCTCCACTGAGAGTACTTCCTTCTCTCTTACAACTCTCTCAACTGAGCCTCTCTCGTTCTCTGTTTAAGTTCCCTCTTTAGGTTGCTGTCTGGAGGCTTTGTTTTTTTTTACTTTCGTGCTGCTGATAAAAATAGAAAAAAAAAAAGGTTGTTTACACATCTCCTTTGTATGCCTTTGAAGTTACGACAGATAGGGAGGAAACTGTCAGATCAACCACAGCGACTTGTCGTTGACAGTTGCACATCGTTCCAACAGTAAAACGCCAGAAGTGACATGTAAGCAGCCCAGGAGCTATCCTGGATGATGCCTGAACACTGTAGTCTAACTGATAAAAACTAGCTGTCGACCTCTTAAGAAACGTTCCTTCTTAGGGAAGATGCATGAACAACCATGGGTTAATCTCCTTCCTGTGTGTCTTTTATGCTACTCAATTTTGGATTTTCAAGATGGAGATCCATTTGGAAAACTGTCTCCAAAAGAATAGAATAACAGTCATATTGGTAGATCTGTCTGTGACAGAATAAGGTGCCTTGTCTTTCTTTACAGAACCCTGTTTTGTCTAGTTTCTTATAACTTCTGCAGCTCCAGTTATGTGTTATGTGCAGCTTGTCTGTTATTTCCTTTGTGCATGTAGGTCAGTGACACGATGGCTAAATTTTCTGAGTGCAGTTTTTATTTTCAGTTAAAAAAGGTCATTCAAAAAAAGGCACAATACATATGTAGAAACTACCCCATACCAACTTTAACTTTATTTATAATCCTTATTTGTAATCACTCTGTTATTTAAAGTGTCAAAATGTCATGTGGTGTGACCATATGGATTTGAGTGCTGTTTCCAAAACATCCTTAAAATATTTCAAAATTTATTTTCTGCTTTGTAGTCCCATTAAAATTTAAAAGCATTTTTATCTTTTTATGAAATTATGTGGTGCAACCATCCAGAAATTACTATTGTGGGACTGTTATAATCCATGCACCAGCTTGCAAATAGAAGCAACAAGCAAGTTTGTAACTCACTCAAATTTTGAAAAAAAATGACAATTTGAACAGCTGGTTGCCATATTTGGATATAACGTGATATGACCTTTAAAACAAGCCAACAAATGTTATTCTGCCAACACATTAGTAGAAAACCATGCATCATGTTTTTCAGAATATTTTTCCATAGGTTTTTGTGTACAACAGTTTGTGTACAACATCACGAGAAAAATGCAAACAAATAATTTCAAACATGTAAATGCCTTGTGGAAGCCCATCCAACCCTGAAAGTATAAGCAGTGTAACTAATGGATGGATGACTGAATTTCTTTTCTTTATTATCTATTTGTTTTATGCAACTTGTTAATAATAATTAATGAATAAATGAACAAATAATTACTTCCCTCAGCACTATGTCAGGTGGTGTGCTGTCTTTGTCTCCTATTTTTTAGTTATTTTATGAATATATAGGACACACATCTACATTTTGTGGCAAACAGAACAAAACAATTTTATGTCCAGATGACATGAAAAATGCTTACTTGAATATGAATTTATTTACTCAGCAATTTTAATATTTGAACAATTGCAATAAATATTCATAATGAATGCATCTTAAAATTGGCCTATTGAAAATCCTTGCCCTGCATTCCTATTCATTTCCATGTGCATTTCTAGGTAGAACTGTGCAAATAACGGGAGATACTCTGAGAAAATTGATACTCTGATACTCATCTGAAACGTCTTCAAGAATCTACAACCGTTCAGTTGCCCTAGATACAACCTTCTCAGAGAACTATGACCTGGAGGACTGAGAACTTTCACAAATAGGAGATATATTTGATTAATTACCAAAGATTTCCACAATTTTGTGTGGCCAAGATTAGTGGGGACAATTCTTTGTAGTAGGAAGGTAGTGGCAGGAAATGGAGTTAATAAATAATGTTTGTTCCACAGAAATCTGTGAGTGCATTACAAAATCAGAAACAGAAATTGTTTTTGTTTCCATTACATTTTTGTCTAACTCTCAATGCTCCTAATATGTCTATGGCACTTTTTTTTCATATACATCTGTTTAATGCATCTGAGTCTTCATCCATCCATGTAAGTCTTCCTACATTATCAGTCACTCTACATACACCTTTCTCACCTTTCTCCATTTGCCTATTAGATGTGTAGCATTTCTGTTAGAGGGATTTGGTAAAAACTGGAATAATCAGTCACACCCTGAGCAGGAAATTAATGTACATTTTTCTCCTTCTTTTTATAGTGTCCTAAAAAGTCATCACTCCAGCCATCCAGTGGATGTTTAGAAGGCAGAGAAAGCAGCAGAAAAAAGGCAGAGAAATTCAAATTCTTCCCATAATCCTCAGAAAGACTAAGCCACCTGTTGTGTTCATCAAACCAAGGTGCCAGTGAATTCTTTTGCTGTTTTAAGCAGCTTACAGAGTTGATCCTATTTAGATGGCGACAGAGAAAAATGTAAAAGGGGATTGAAGAGAGAGCAAAGTGGCTCTAACAGGCTGGTTTTCCCCTTTTCTCAGATGACAATACTGCATGGCAGATTTTGTAACACTCCAAAAAGTACTGCAGCTACTGTCTCTCTTAATCTAGAAGCCACATCATGTATAAATTAATACAGTTTAATTTATTAAGGTTGGAAAGAAGAGACTGTGCTCCTGTAAAGAATGAGCTCATAGTTCATTTGTACAGCAGGTTATTATGACCCATTTTGTTATTAGGCAACATCTAGTGGCTAAAGTAATTATGACATGATTGAAAGCGAAAAGGCCACATCAGGAGAAGGTTAGGGCGGCTGGATAGGTCAACAAAACACAAGAATAGGACACAGGAGGGCAGTGTTCAAATCCCATGTGTAAGTAGCATGACCATTAACTGTTAATATTGACAAAGTTAACCATGTTTTTATTATTGTAACCATGACAATAAAGGTCAGCTAATGTTAAGGAAAAACTTGTTTTTATTTTTTTACACAAATCACCATCTCTTTCTAAACCTGACCAAGGTCCCATGGTCACGGTAGTTACTATAATGGTAGGTATGCTGCTTTCAATACGCGTTTATTATTACCATGACAACCAAAAACCTGACAATCCTGCCATCCCCCGAAGATCCACTGTTTATCTTTTGATTGAGAAATTGATTAGAATCACTGAAGACATTACTTCAGAATGTAAGAAATTATGATATGGAATTTGCATTATGGCATTTCTCTCAATTTTATGTTATGCAAGGTTGGGGTGACCTTTAGTTACCCCAATTACACACCAAAGAAGAAAGAAACCAAACATAAAAACAAGGAATTTCTTCTTTCATGTTACACATGCCTTCAGTAATGTTCTAGAGACTTGCGTAGTCTATGGAGAGGCATCCTGAAGCAATTCTGATGCTTAAAACTGAGGACTTAATGTGCTGCAAGATTGTGCAAGAATACCAAAAAGCTACTAAAATACCAGAGATAACCATCAAGTCACAGTGCAGGATATCCTGTGTGTAGAAAAGCATAGAAAAATACATTCCAACATGGTAGCATAAGCACATTAGACCTATGTTGACCATGAGACTACATCGCAACCTTCTCGCTCACTGTAAGCTTTCTGGATCAGAAGGCCACAAAATGCCTGAAAAGTAAATTATTAACTGTGTGTGGACAAAGAGAGACAGGAACAGAGAGAGTGCAGGGGAGAGAAAGAGATGCGGAGGGAAAAAGATTATCTCTTTCCTTCATCTATCACTACACACTATGCTGACACACAGACATGTGTGCGTGTGTGTAAGTAAGAGAAATGACTACCATTCATGCAATCAGTTTTTTCTCTCATATTGTCAGATTTAAGTTTTGACCAATGAACAAAAATGTTCAAGAAAGACTGAGTAAATAAGCAGCAACAAGAAAATATAGCACATTGAAAAGCCGACAACATAACTGAAGTTTATTGTAAAAGAATGCAGTAATTATCTATTCCTCCTGCCTCTCTCTCAGGCTTCCTCAACACAGCAGAGAACAAAACCACATTATATCCAGCTCATAAAAGCTTTTACATTTAGTTTAGGATCCTTGCTTATTTGGAATAAATAGGATAAGAGAGCAATGGCAATCTCCATGCTTGATGAAACAAAGAAAATGCTAATTATTATGCTGAAGGAAAGTGCAACCTTGAGCAATAGAAAGTCACAGAAAATTAAAATGTCACAATTTCCCCTTGTCTTTTTGACGGGCAGTGCAAATAAAACAGGAACTGGTAGGTAACTTTGGGCACCAAATTCACAGACATGACACCTGGTATGCTGCATCCAGAGGGTCAGAGATTTGATTCCCACAACAACCAGAGCTACACTTGATGTTTCTGAACCTCTGACATTTCTATATAAATGTATTTGCTTGGAGTAATCTCAGTGGGAGATGCCAAGAAAGGAATTATTTGTTATGACTCATACAATAATCCCATTGTTACACACTTTTATGACAGTTTTTGTGTTTTTGCAAAGCAAAACTGAGGACATTCCTCAGAAGGAGGAAATTTTGGATATCTTTTAAATTGCCTGTTTGAGGGCTCGGTTTTGGTTTTAAAGTAAGGGATATTGTGCACACATGCATGTGTTTGTAGAGCTGCTTACCTTGATGTTGCAAGCCTGCTCCATAAGCCTTCGGGCGTTCTCTGCAGCTCTGTAGCGTTTAGGGAGCTGGACTCTGAAGAACTTGAGAGCCCCTTCAAAATCTGCTTGCAAAAGGTCCTCTTTAGATGTCTGGAGCAAGACATGAGAAGGTAGGAGGAGGAGTGGAGGTGGTAGAGACAGACAAACAAAGGATGTCATTAAGACTTGTGGAAAGCACAAGATTTTGAGATTCAAGTGGAAGAGACTCACAACTCTTGTCATGTACATTGGTTTGTCATTTTACATATTTGGTTTTATTTAGTTAAATTACATATATCCGTTCAAATGCAGTGGGGAAAAAAAAAACAGTCATGTAATTTCCCAGATGACAAAGAAGAAAGATGAACACATTTATAGAAGATATTTAGGAGAACTCTATGGATGACATGATTTTGAGTGTGGTGCTTAATCAGTAGTAGAAACACACCAATACCACCATCTGGTGGTGTATAGGGCATAGACACTATCGCTCTTCTGATCTGAAGAAACATTCTTCAGATCAGATCTTCAGATCAAGTCTTTTCTGTCAGCTTGGTAGACCATGATTTGGCTGTTTTATTGCTAAATCTAAAGGAGAATTTGGGAGGTGCTCTGAAATTCTCTGCGACATGAACAGGATGGAGTTAATCAATGGCCTCCTTTGCATCCCAACAGGAATTTTTTATAGGGATATATTTAGTCAAGATTCAGGGATTATGTCAGAAAACAGAAAAGACTAACCCTCTTTAATGAAATATTAGGCATTTTAGGGAAAAGAAAAATTTTGCTTCAATTTCAGAAAACATCACAGATCAGAGATCGATCAGAGTATCATCACAGCAGATATAATAAAGATTGCTTTGGCCCATCCCAGAGGTGGAAGAACAGAGGTTGCTTTGTGACATGGTTGTCTTTTTCCATCCTCTGTCTTCAGCAGTAGCTTGTTCTATTATAAAGTCAAACTAACAACCAACTGCTTTAAAACTCTAAACCATCCATCTGCATGTGTCATTTTATGCAGTATCTGTTTACCAGTCCCACCCCTGCCTCTCACCGCCAGCAGCCTAGGAACGAAGAGCCGGTGTCCCATCCCAAGAAGACCCATCACCCTGCAGAATGAGTCAGCTGAGGCCTGACTGCTGTGGGCCCTCTCTTCTGCCTTTCCCTCTCCATTCTCCACTGCTCTGCGCACTGCTGGAAGGGGCAGATGGGGAGTTAGGGTAGGTATGGAAGGAAGAGAGGCAGGAGGGGAGGGTGGAGGAGAAGGTGGTGGGGTGGGACAGGGCGAGGGGTGGTCCCACTCTGGGCCTTGGGTGGCAGATGACTCCAGCGTGTCGTTGAAATATTCCAGTGAGTTTCCCGGTTGTTGGCAGTGCGGTGAGCTGGAAGGTGTCAAGTTGGTATCTGTGGTCAACTTAAGTGAGCCAAGATTTGTTTTGAGGCCAATGTCTGTCCTGAAGACCAAGAGAAGCAGATAATGCCAAAACAACAACTCAGCAGGTTAAGTCCAGGTGTACAAGGATTCAGTTCATCTGGGCAGGAATTTGAACAAGTGGACAAGATGTCGATGGCAGGTACTCAGATTGTACCACTGTCAGAGCCCGGAATAAGCCATAAAATAACAGCCAGAAAATTATGTATTGAAGCTGCTTTTGCCATTAAGCTGAGTCTTCGAGTTACCTACCAGCCTAACTATGAAGGCCAGTCACTCTACCCACTATCATCTTCCTCTGCCAAACGCCACCAACCAATTCCAATCCAGGATGCTGTTGCCTAGCAACAAAGATGCTGAACACGTGGGCTCTGGCAAACAGTAGCAATGGATAAGTAATTCACTTTTTTTTATTTTTCCATCGTTGATAGACTTCAAAGACAGACAGACAAATCCCCTTAGTCTACACAACTGTGAGGTTTTAATGCTCAGCTTGGTGTGTGTGAGATGACACATCAAAGCAGTGTTTCCAAATAGAAAGCCGCCTGCACCTGGTATGAAGCTCACAGGGTTTTAGCTTCTTTTGAAATATAAAATGGATTTAAATTAATCCTTTCATCTGAACAGCCTAAGACTGAGAAGGCAGTCCTGACAACAATGCAGAAACTGAGGAGACATGGTCCTTTAGCACAGTGTGGCACTTTTCTGCCTTCAGGGGAAAATGATGCACTACATGTATAGGTTGGTTTATGGCTAGGTGGATGTTATAGTCAATCAGTCAGATTTTTGTTTTTGTTTGGCGAGTTTCGGCAAGTTTGGCGAGAGGTAATAAAAAAAGACGTTTGCCATAAACAAGTAGGTCGCTGTTTCTCTGATCTTCCTTTTCACTGATATAACCCTCTGATTTGAACTCTGTCCAGTTCCAATCCGGTCAATAGCTCCAGCATGGAAACCAGCATATGTCCCTCCAGCAGATTTCCATTAGCAGCAGCTGAGCATCCAGTCTTTATCGTTTAGAAGATCCTTCAGATGGTAAGACAGTTCCTTCAGATAGAGTCTCTTCTGTGTCTCAACAGCTCAGGCTAATGGTGTTTGCAAGAGAGTGTGCTATCAGTAGTCATGGTCCAGGCCAGCTTGGGTGAGACGAGGAAAAAAACAACAGTGTTTCCCGTTCACCATCTCTCTCTTTTTCACTGACTCTGCCTTCCTCACTTTCTCTACTCCTCTCTCAACCTTTGTGATGCTAACAGCTAACAGTTAGCAGGGGCGGCTCCATTGCAGAGGTCTGGGTGTAGAAGTAGCGTATTGGAGAAATACATAGCCAGCCAACAGAGAAGAGGACAAGGTGGAGGCGAAGGAGTAAGAGGTAAAGAAAGAGAATGAGAAACTGAGGGAGAGGAGAAGCTCCAAGCAGCAATCCATAAGAGGTAAAGATGAAGAGGACAGACAAGAAAAAAAAGCAAAAAAAAAAAATGCAAAAAAAAAAAAGCGTTTCTGCTCCAAATCCAGATTGCTAATGCTATAGCTAATGCTCCTGTTGTGATATGGATGCCGACTGCTAAGCAGGAGGGGGAGGGAGGTGAACACAAGTAGAAGGAGGGGTAATGAGAGAACAGAGGAAAGCAGGGTGGATGGAGGAGGGCGTAGGGAGCCTCGAGGGAGAATGCCGTCATGCTTGGCCAATAGGAGACACTAGAAGTCCCTTCTACCCTCCTCACAGCCTCATTTGTTCTCCAATCCCAACGATTGCATCCATCACATCTTTCTTTCTCTGGAAAATACATTATTGCTAAAACATAGAGTGGGAGGGCTTTTTAAAATTAGTCATGTATTCATTTAGAGAGAAAGCCTGGGTGTACTTGCATTACTGTGTCATATATTTACAATATTATATTATAATTAATAATTATATTATATATATAATTATATTTACAATATTATTACAAATTACATTTATTATCCATGTTATTGATATCCTGATACAATCTGCAAAATTGGATTGGCTTTACAGTTTAAATTCATTTTTATTCTTGTATTGGTGTGGTAATGTATACTGTGCAGTTGTTGTACCAGATCCAATTCCAGTATAATAATAATGATGTCAAGTTTATTATTTAAGCTTTCATCACTGCGCGTTTCAGGTTTCAGCATGACTCCCACAAAGACTGTCAGCAAATTAATGTCCACACTGAGCAACAAGACACTGCCTTGAAATACGACACTGCCATTGCCAAAACTCATTGATCGATTTCACCACAAACAGATCTGAGAACCCAACTAGTTAATCTACATGCGGTTTGGTAATATATTTAAAAACTCAAGGAGATATGTTAGTTGAACAAACAAAATATTTTCATGTAGAGACTTCTTTTTAAAATGTTACTGAAATCCTGATTGATTTTAAAGAAAATAATATTTTACCTTGTGTTTGTTATGCTATACCTGTATATTTATTGTTTAGTTTATGTGCCTGTTTGTATTTATCAAAGCACATCAAAAAAAAGTTTATGGAAAATTATATATTCTGATTCTAAACGATACCATATTATATCAGCCTATGAGAGGAACACTATACAGATTCTGTATGCAGTGTGTGTAAATGTATATTATGCTAAAATTGGTTGAATAAAATAAAAATAGGTTAATTCCACCTGTTGGTAGTGATGGTGCAATTAGAAAACACAATTTAAATTCATCCAGATCATATACTGTTAAAAACATTTACAAGAGCATAATAATAAAATTATAAATTGAAAGGTATCACTTCAATTGAAGTTGTGTATTATTCTGCTCAGAAACTGATCGCTGACATAGACTGTTGTGACACATACTGTATCACATTCAACATTGATGTTTTAGCATAATTAGTCCTTAAAACCTCCCACAGCTTCTTCACTTCCAGATGTTTCTGAGATGATCACTAGGGGGCGAGGAATGCCAGCAAACTAGCTGCCAACCTCTACTGATCACATCAGACTTAGGACAGAGTGTTCCTTCTGACACACAATGCCTCTTCTGCAATCTTGCATCCCTAATCATTGCTGTGTACTTAGTAAAAACTACTCAGAAAAAAAAAGGCGCAATCATGTACAAAAATACAAACAAGTTCGATCTTTGGTTTAATGAGTAATTGTTTCTCCTTTATTGAATCAAAGTGGACATAAAGCTAGATATTGTCCTGGTAGATTTAAAGGAAATGGGATATCTGACATAAGAACTTAATAGTTGTTCTTATTTAAACAATGGGTTATAAATAAATGAGTGACTGAAGCAAGGACTAACCTTGAGCAAGGCCAGGGCTACGTTGAAGATGATGTTCAGACCCTGGAAGTGAGAGGAGAATTAGATGTGAATACAGTAACAAGTAGATACAACAATTTCATTTTTATGTTTGCCAGCAAGATTTAAAATGCTGACAATTGTTTAAGTGCATGAGTGTGTGTCAGTGTGCTGATCGTGATGACACTGACACTGACCCGATAATGATCTTTCTGATCTATGGTAAAGAGAATGGACTTAAATCAATGATTATTGTTAAGAAAAAGAGAGTCAAGTCCTTAGAAAAACATAACTTCAAAGAGATTTGCATATTTCTTTAACAAACCAGAAGATATCTGACTTGAAACATACTGACTATTCAAATTCTAACAGCTAATCACAATGACCTTACTAACATTAATCTACTGATGTCAAATATACCCACAAAGCATATTTATTTTATAGTGATTTTATTATGCAATATTTCTTAGTTGTTTAAATTGTTTATTGCATAAGCCATAAATGTCAATTATTTCTGAAAACTGCTGCACATATGAAAGTAACATACAATACAAAGCACAGACAGAGGCACAGTAAAAAAAAAATAACATAAAAAAAATTAAAAAAAAGGTTTTTTTTTTTAAATTTAATTTATTATGATTCATTTATAATGTTTCTATATCATTGACAGGTTATTGTGTTCACTGATTTCACTGATCTTTGTATATAAATACCCCTAGCCCTTTGCTCCCTCTTTTCTGTTTATACAATGATTGTGATTTTGATACAGAGAGAAAGAAAATGTAAACCTGACCTTAACACTGCATGGGAACACCAATCTCCTTGGTTTCGTGACAACCAGTTCACATGGCAACACCGAGCTAAAAATATCTGGGCAGCTCTAAAAATAACAAGCCTCAAGATGGTGCTAAAGTGTTGAGGCAGGATGAAAGGTGTGCATGTGTATCCAAACAAGATAGATGCATGGTGAGAAAGCAATAAAAGTACAGAGAGAGGAGATATGATGACATAGGCTGAGAAGGTATGAAAGAATAGGCAGAGGGATGTGTGAAGGTTAGAGACCAAATGATGACTGCAAAAAGGTTTCACAAATGACCTAAAAAGCCCTAACACATAATCAAGATGTGAGCCTGGGACTCAGTCAATAGAACATACGTCTCAGTGGCAATCAGTACCAAAACATGAGACAACATAAGCGTTTCAAGATATGAAATAGTACAAAGAGGTAGAGAGGTTGGATTTGAAAAAAAATGGCAAGATGTGGTTGAGAGGAAAAATGAGAGAATAAGTGAATAAGGAGAACAGAACATGTTTTTCTTTAGAAAAACATAGAAAATAAGAGGATAACGAGAGTATGAACAATATGCAAATATGTAAAGATGATGGTGAAGAGAATAGAGAGAAAATAAAGAAGAGGAGAGCATAAGATGGGAATTATGGTTTAACAACTAGATTCTCATAATGCGGATCAATGTCTGAGAAAGACCTGGGAAACTTTTAACTGTTCTGCCTGCGGACAATAGGTGAACAAAAGGGAGAGTGCGACTGAGGGAGGGGAAGTGGAAAAAGTGGTGGAGCAAGGTAGAATGAGAAAGAGGGGTGGGGAAAGTGAGAGCTTCATGAATTGAATGTGATATTTTATCTAATTAAACTTTTCAAAAGATAAATTGTGACTTCGTTCTAACAAATGATGCTGGTGTCTGTCAGTTTGTTACTTTTATATTTACTGCTGGAAAATGGGTGGTACAGCTCAGAATAGATTGTGATAACTGTTGTTATCAGTAATGTGCCTTCTCTTGGTTTCCTAAAAAGCTCACTTGGAGTTATATGCTCCAAACAGTTCCACTTGCTCCACTTGAGTTTGCATGTTCTCCCTGTGTCTGCACAGGTTCCCAGTGGGTACATCAGTTTTCTTCTACAGTTCAAACACATGCAGTTTAGGTTAACTGGTGACTCCAAATTACCCATAAGGTGAGTTTATAAGCATGAGTGGTTGTCTTATGTCTGCCTTGTGACATGTACACATGGTGTACCCTGCCCTCACCCAATGTCAGATGGAATTGGCTCCAGCCCCCCAGTGACCCTATAAGGATAAGCTGTATTGATAATGGATGAATGGATGCTCCAATCACAACATTTATTTTCCATAAGGACACAACTGCATGTTCTACGTCCAGAAATCCAACAACAAAACACAGTGTTGATGCTGGTGTAGATCTGTCTTAAAATGCCCTGTATTTCTGTACACTGATATGCAGCAGAGGTAAGGTTCAACCAAGTGGTAGCTCTTCATCATTCTCTTTCATGCCTCCTTCCTCCCGCCTTGATGGTACCTATCCTCCTACAACCCAATAATCTCTGCCACTGCTTTTCTTCCTTGCTCATGACCCAATTTACTACCTCCTTACTCCTACTTTTATTTTACTATATAGATGGGCATCTAGAAACACTTCCAATTCAGTAATTGTTCTAAACTTCACATTCCAAAGGAATAATTAAGACATTTTCATTTAATTTTGCATAGTGGTTTCTTTCATTTTAGAACCCGAATCAGGCAGAATCAGAATCAGAATTAGTAAAATCCAAATCCAGGCCCATCTTTCTCTAAAAGGTTGACTCTTTCCTCGCTCCCTCCACTTTCTCACTGCCTCTGGACAGTGTGGCGCAAACAACCCAGAAAAATGTAGTGCTGTGAGTCAAATTGTACCTCGCAAAGCAGCAGGTCAGTGATGTGGAACACCATGCATAGTGGGAACTTGGCAGTGAAGAGGGACAGAAACCACTGGGAGGCATACATATGTGCCTCAAGGTTGAGATCCTGGAAGTGCGACCACAGGTCTGGAAGCTGTTCCTGTAGAAGCCAATAGAGGAGGATTAGGAGGAAGAACAGACATGTGACACAACACACACACACTTAAAAAATATAAAAATGTGGCACTGTCATTTAAATTTTACATTATTTCATTTTTACTCATACTTATTTAAATCATGCTGGCTCACTGAGATGATAATCTATCCGTAGAGCAATCCAAGGAGAAAGGATTCAAAAGTTTCAAATGACACATAACACACTTCAGTGCTATGTCACAGGCATTCTTCATAAAATTAAACTGTATAATTAAAAGACAACTATTATACAATCTCCCCTGATATAATGCACACTTTGTGAATGCACCAGAATTCAGTTAAAATTATAGAATTATATGTAGTTTCATATTGCATGAGGGGCAAAGAAAGTGCTTTTCCACTCATCGCTTATTCACTAAGTTATTATTTTTTTTGTTTTAGTTTTATATACTTCTCTTTTGAGATGGGAAGGAAAAGGTAATGTCTTAGAAGGCATAGAGGATTCAGTTAGCCAGATAGCAATCCACATTGGCAGCTAACGCATATCGTGCCACATGACATCTCACTGGATCAGATAGAGAACCCCCACCCATATGCTAATGAACAGTTATTGCTAAAAATCATCACATTGAGTGCATTAAGCCGCTGCCAAGCAAGTTTATCCTGCTAGTGAAGCCAGAAAGGATTTCAGGTTCAAATTAAACTCAGTGACTGGATCTAGGCTATAATATCTGATAGTGATGGGATTAGCCTCAATCGGCAGACTGAATGCTGTTTAGCATACAGACTAATAATTCAGTATTATATGCTGTTGTATTTATTGACCAGCAACACAAAGGAAACAAGGCAATGACAAACATGGTGAAATCCATGAATGATGCAATCAATGGTAACAAACTTTAAAAATTCAATATGATCAAACTCTTTAATGGAAAATACAAAAGCAGTTTGCCCTGTTCTTATATACTAATCAGTATTGTTTCATTGTACAAACTGTGCATTCAATTCATAATTAAATAAAACAGCCCAGAGAGCCTTTACTCTAATTACTACTCTAATCTGTTGAAAAAAAATCTGATCTTGTGTAAATGACTAGTCTGTACAACAAAGACACATAAAGTGAATTTCATTGCATTTATGCTTTGTGATTTAGCTAAAATAACTGATTAACATTTAATTTTGAGCTGTAATTGTGGAGGGCTGAATCATTTCAATTTTATTAAAATTAAGTAGTGAGAAAAATATGACCATAGCCAAAAGTGTCCGAAAAAACATCACATTGTCACAAATGAGCAGAGAACAGAAGTAAAGATCAATGTATAACCTGGGACTGACTCGTATTGTACCCAAAGCCTATAAGGCTTTTAAAGTGGAAGGATCTATCACATGCCAGATAGTTTGTTACACAGAACCATCTGCGCAGGCTTTACTCAAAACTGTTTGAAAAAGGGAAGACACTCAAAAACTCCAGCCAGATGATTTGATAAACTGTGGGTCATTGTCCATCATGGGCTAACAACCAATCAGTGTACATTCTATTTCACTACTTGCAGAGCCAGTTGGTAAATCAAGCTCTTACTGAAGATAAATTGTGAAGAGAGCAAAAAGCCCTTCTTTGCTCTTTTTTTTTTTAATGAAGACATGTTTTTCTAGTTTTGATATGACTGATGCTACAGCAGCATCTACGCAAACCTCTTTAGCAGCTGCTGTTGTGTGCAAACTGTAACTTGTGACACCTAAGAAATGCCTGTACCTGCCAGTAGTTATTCCCTCACATTTTTGTGTCTTGAATGGGCATGGTACTCTCCCTGGTTAAATCATCTAACTGTGTTAGAAAATATCTGTTTTTGATTAAAAAAAAAAAAAAAAAAAAAAAAATTCAATCAATCATTAACTAATGTCTGTGGACATAAAAACTTAGAGGTAGAATTTAACCACGTCTTCCAAGGTGCATTTTGTCAAGAAACAACTAATGACAGAGATTCAAAATTCAATCACATTTGTTTTGATCTTTTTTTCCCCTGACTCCCAATCATGAGCCTTATAATATTATAGGATTATAATGATAATCAGTGGAGAGCTTTTTATGTAACTTTACAGCTATTTTTCAAAGATAAAACTGAAATGGGATTACAGAGTGGGGTGAAACCTGTGTCCATTCATTCAATTCAAGTTTTCTTCTCAGAATTATCCTACTACATCATATTAAAACATTGCAATGATTAGAACACACTGCATCACAAACCTGCATCAGCCTCTCCAGCTGGTAGAACTTGCAGTGGAGATCTTCAAAGTTATTCTTGTAGAGAGTTCTAAGGCCGTATTTATACATGATTTTCACCAACACACAGAAGGCCTGTTCCTCTGGCATCTGAAAGGACATGGCACTTTTAAATTAGTCACTAGATGAACTTCAATTTAATACAAATTAGTATCCAAAGTATAAGTAATGCCACAAAGGAAAATAGGATACTTTGTTTTAAGTTCTCCAGGACATTTGTTGGAGACACAGTCTTCAAGACAGGAAACAGTTTCATTCTTTATCTGTAACTTACAGTCAGGCATGTTGATGCAACCAGAGCAGGGGCAAATTTATTTACAAAGATTGTAGTAAATCCCACCTAGCTGACCTTAAACCACACACACACACACACACACACACACACACACACACACACACACACATCAGAGTGAAAGTATGTGTTTGTATATGTGAATGGGCTCCTTGCAGGTAAACCCGAAGCCCTATTAATATTCCTGACATGTCCTCTGTAACCTCTCTAAAATCATCCTCCTTCCATCTCTCCTCACTCCACCTCCTCCAGACTCCTTTCCACTCCACACTATCTCCATCCTCCTCCTCTAAAACCTTTGCTGACCTTGTTTGGACATCAACCTAACCTCCACAGCACTCCCCAATTTGAAACACATACACAACAAACTAGAAACACTGAACAAAGGATAGAGAAAAAAAGAAGAAAAAATGTACTGAAATATGTATATAAAAGGGAATATAAAGCTGTGAGACTACCAATGACAGTGAGAGATTGAATAAATGCCTTTTTCACCACTTTTGCTATGACAATTTTTGCTTTCAGGATTACCTTTTTTTCACACTCTCACTCCCTCTATTCATGCAAATCATTCTGCTATAAAATGTTTTTATTTCAGCAGTCAGCATCTCCCTGTCTGTCAGATTCCATTTAATCTGTTACATTGTCTTTTCTTTTTTCTACATTCTTCTGTTTATTTACACCTTGTACAAGCAGACACAACAGACTTGGTTTCTGTATAATCATTGAGGTGTAGGTACTGCACAATGCTTACAGTATTTCTTTATTAAAGTTTTAGCCTTGATAACTGCTGTGCTCAAACATAGTCCTTTTAGCATCAAGTTAATATTCCAACAGCTCCAGAATGTTTCTCTTTTGAAAGCATGGGGCAAGAAAAAGCAAAAGCAAAAGTGAAAATATTGGGCGCAAATGTGTGTATTGTACCTGTCAAGACATCTACATGTGCCAAGAAAGACAGCGCTTCAAAATTCAGTCACATTTGTTTAAATCTTTTTTTTCCCTGACTGTCCACAAGCCTGATAATATTATAGGATTCTAAAGATTATCAGTTGAGTGTTTTTTTATGTAACTTTGCGGCTATTGTTTAAAGAAAAAACTGAAATGAGAATACAGAGTGGGATGAAACAAGGTTCCCATGGTTCAGGAAATGTATTATGTATTATATGTATTGTACCTGTCAGGACATCTACATATGCCAAGAAAAAGTATGTGAATGCTTTGTAGTTCATTTTTCTTTGTGAATTGGTCATAAAATGTGATCTGTTCTTTATCTTAGTCAAGAGTATAGTCAAGCACAGTGTGCTTAAGATAATACCACAGAAACAATGATAACCTTGTCTTAAATAATCACACCCATTAGGCACTCACAGAGGTGGTGGAAAACATGAACCCTCAGTCAGCAATAAACTAGACCAAGTGGTTCTGGTAGCCAAGGATCAAAGATGCTCAGTGTTCAGGGGGAGGTTTGACCATTCTTCTTTACAAAAATGCTTCAACTCAGTCATGCTTTAGATGTCTGCTGTGTACAGCTCTCTTGAGGCCATTCCTCAGCATCTCAATTGGGTTAAGGTCTAGGCTCTAAGTGGGCCACTCGAAAAGGTGGATTTTCTTTTTTTGAAGCCATTTTGTGGTGAATTTACTTTCTTTTACTTTAGGCTCATTGTCCTGCTGTGTCACCCAGCTTCTACTGAGCTTAAGATGGTAGACAGATATCCTGACATTATCCTATAGGATTCCTTGAAGATTCTGCATTGTGCCTTTGGAGTCATCTTGGCAGGACACTCTCTTCTAGGGAGAGTAACCTGAGTACTAAATAGTCCCCATTTATTTATAAGTGTATGTATAACTGACTGGTATCTAAACTTTTTGTGATGATGATTTTTAACCCTTTCCAGCTTTATCAAAACAACAATTCTTGTTCGTAAGTCTCTGAGAACACAATTCACATCAGCAGATACCTCTTGTGAAAAGCACACTTGAAATGAGTTGTGCGTTTCAAATTAGTTTCAATGATTGGACGCCATTTGTACTAACTCCTGACTCAAATTTGCTTTTGTTGAAGTTATTAGTCAAGGGGCTCACATACTTTTTCCAAACTACACTATGAATGTTTGACATATTCAACATGAATAACAACAAAAAAAGGTACTGTATGTTATTAGTTAAAATTGATTATGTTTGTTTATTAATATAGGAATATGAGGAAGATCAAATAAATAAATACAGGTAATTCAGGGGGCTCACTTACTTTTTCTTGCCACTGTATCTGGTGCATTGTGCTGACCATAAAAAGGCAAGGGGGAGGGATGACCAGTTTACTCACGTGCAACAGGAGAACAGCAGCAAGGAACGACTGACCCTGACAATAACCAATCTCTTCATCATAGACAGAGTACGCCTGTGAGAAAAAAAAGGAAAGAAAAGAGGAAAATTTATTGTAGTTATTCTGTCGACCAGACACCGTGAATCACTGATTTTTTAAAATCCATAAAAGGTACAATACCAAGAAAAACTTAATTTTACAGTTTGATAAATTATAATTAATATTTTTTGGTACTGAATAGAATAGTAGACAGTATAGTGACCAATAATCTTTGGATATGTAGCGGAAATGCCTGGTCTGGCATCAGTCACAAACCATAAAAGTTCATAGTAAGGACATGCAGAATTATGGATCCAAAATTAACGCTTTCTTACTCTCCCTACCTTCAATTTATCAAATTGATGCGAAACAGAGACAAAGGACCCCTAATTACACAAACAGACTGGCTTTTAGCAGATCACATATACCACCAGACCATGGGTCAAATGATTATCTTCAGAGAATCAAGGAAAGCATAAAAGACTAAATAGACTAAACAACCAAAATCTCCATTTGTAACAGTATGATTCTTATATTTGATCATTACTTAGGAAAAGTAATAATATAATTATATACAAATACATTATTGTGCCAAAGTCTTAGGCCACCATTAGATTTGTTGTTGTATCAATGCTATAATGACCATATATAATTATTTCTGAGTCTCTTTATTAGAATACAACCAGAATATACAGAAATTTGGTTAAAGTTGACAAATTCATACTCCAAACAATTAAGGGGCAGCATATTACCAAAAGGTTGTCACACACTCTTGTAATGCACTCTCACTACATTTAAGACTAGGCTTAAAACCTTCCTCTACGACAGAGCGTTTAGTTAGGGCCGGTTCAGGTAGCTCTGAACCATTTTTATAGCTATGCTGTTATAGGCTTAGACTGCTGGGGGACACATCAGGTTACATGGAGCTCTCTCCTCTCCTCTCCCACACTTTAAATTATCATTTTCATTATCTGTTGCACCTTGGTGTCTCGCTCTCTCTCTTGGTGTCTCGCTCTCTCTCTATTTGTGTTTCCACAGATCCACTGAAGCTCCAGCTCTCTCCACCAACCGACCCCTGCATCACCCCCTTCCCCTTTTCCCCTGCTGTTAAACCGACCTGCCCTCCCTTCCCAGGAACCAGTCTACCACCCATTACTCCCATTAAGCTGCCCCGCTCTCCCTGCCTTCCCTCTCACCAAAAACTGCCTTCGTCAGCTCCTGCACACCATTTCCATGCTGTGCATATTCTATATTGTTACCTGTTTTCTTGTCTGTATACAACATCTATTGCACGTCTGCCCGTCCTGGGTGAGGGATCCCTCCTCTGTTGCTCACCATAAGGTTTCTCTTTTTTTCCCCTGTTAAAAGCGTTTTTTGTTTTCTAAAACATCCAGGTCTAAACTACTCAAACTAGGTCTTAACAGTTTTACAATATAAGAATGGAGTATTCTGCAACTGAAGATTTGATATACAAAAAACTTTTTCGGTGGGTAATCTGCCACTTACACTTAACAGCCATAATGTTTTTCCACTTAAATAATTGGATAACAAGATCAATGACTATCCGCTGTGCAGTTCATATGTCCAGTATGTTTTGTTGGAAGGATTCCTGTTGAGGTCTCAGTAAAGACCAGACTGTCAATCCTATATTGTAGAGCCAACTTAAAATCCCTAGCAAATTTCTATTAAGCCTTGCCAGAGAGAGAAACACTAACTTCACTGAAAGAGAGAAAGAAAAAAACTAATGACTGATATTTTAGGGACAGGCACAAAATTCAGAAGGTATAGCAGACATTTATGAATCAGCTTCTCATCTCTCAACAAAGAAACTGATAAAAGAGTATTTTATAATCCAGTGCTGACTTGATCAAATTCAGAATATCTGGAAGTTACTGACAGTGTTGGTAGATGGTTGCACCTTGATAACCTGACTCATAGCTCAGGCTCACCTTGCAGATCTTGTACAGTGAATCCTGCCCATCTCCATCAGCGTCCTTGAAGTAGTCGTGTGCAGGGAAGGTGCGGTGGATGTCCCGGGTGATGACACCTTCCTGAGCTGAGTCCTGCAACACACAAGGATTAAAACTATAGACATGTAACCAAGATAAAGTCAAATTTAGATACATGTTGTTGAGTTTTGATGTTCTGTTCCTGGGTAAAGGAAGTGCATGCTAAACACAGTTTATTCTGATGTAAGAATAAACTATTTCCAAATGGATCCATTGGAAGAGAAGCAAAGAATTTGTTCAACTTTAGTTCAACATTTTCACTGATGACACTCTTATGTATCTTTTCTGTTTGTAAATGTTTATTTAAGGTAAAACAAGAAGGCAACAAATTGTGCTCAACTCATAACCAACCATATCAATTCACAGCTGCCATACAAAGCTGCAACACACTGTCATATTAGTGTTTTTTGTGCGTCTACAAATGCTTGAACTGTTACTCCTGAAACAGTAACAGTATCCCCTCAGTCAATCAGTCTACACCATCTAAAACCAGGCAACGCAGTGTACATGCATGCACACACACAAACATACCAAGCATGACTGTTTGTTTTCCTGTGTGCTTCTCAATCACAAACACACACATACATTCAGTACATTCAATCTGATATTTCCACCTCACTTTCTATTCTCACATAAACACTGTTGTGACATGGTTGCACACACAGCACAAACTGTACTGGAGAGAAGAATGGCAATACAGCATTCTCCAGCAACTCACTGTAAGCTGCAGATAAACCAACTCTGAGCCTGACTGACCTTGAGTGTGTGTGATTGGGACAGAATGGAAGTCTGTATGTTGTGAGCGAGAAACTTTCTCTTTCTTGCTCCTTTTGTCCTGACAATAGAGAAAAAAGAAGGAGGTGTTTGGGTCTCAAAGGGTAAAGGCACTTGAAGACCGTGGAATATTTTCTCTGGATCTCTTCTATTGGTGAGGATGAAAAGGAGGGATGATTACAGTAAGCTACGACCGTTTAAATGCACACACACGAGAACTCCTAATTATCCCAATATCGACTATCCTTAAAGACAAAGTTAAAGCTCAGCTAAAGACAGCTATGAAACAGTTTAAGTTTCATATCTTTGACTGACTTTTGATTAAAAACTATGCAGCTTCTTAGTTTGTTAAGGCTCAGAAAAACTAGGCTGCACATTTTTCAGTTTTCAAAGATTTTATGATTAATCAGCAATTAATGAGTGAATCTAAAAGACAACTGGCAGATTAATCAAGATTAATTAGATCAATAGTGAAAATTGCCATTACAGTCCAGTTGTTTTTGTACATGATTTAATTTTTAATTTAATCATTTATAATGATTATTTCAATGTCGGATTGTAACTTTGTGCCCTGCATTGTTTTGGTGTAGTTTGTAGTTTAGATACAACTTTGTTTGTTTGTTGATATGACTTTGTCTGTTTGCAAATTAAATTTGGGGAGAAAAAAGTGTCATAAAGAAACCCAGCCACAGAAAAGTGTATGAGAATATTGGTGGTTAATATTAACATTGGTTTTCAGCATGTTCTTGCTAAAAAATATTATTGTTCTCAATGTATGTGTAAGCAAGCACTCACAAAGGCATATTTATACCAAATTTGTTTCAAAACTGTAGTTTGATATTGCAGTCAACTATTAGCTAAATATAATTTTTAGTTTAACATGTTGCCAGAATCCTGCAATATGCTTGTATGTTATGAGTGCTTTACATGTACACACACAGCAAAGGATTTGATAGACACTGCTGTTAGAACTGTGTGTAATGCTTTAATAGGATTTGTAGTGTGGAGGTGTTTTTGTGTATTATGTCTTGGATATGGAACAGTTTTACATTGTGTTCCTTCTGCTGCAGGAATGAAGGTGGTCTTAAGAGTGTTTTTCTTCACTCGTGGGGATAGTAGTCTGAAGCAAACATCTGACCGCAAAATTAATTCCAAACTGTGCCCTAAACAATTAATAAAGTGCATTTCAAAGTTTGTCAAAATACGGTTTACATTTGATAGTAGATCATAGGGTATACACAGATAACTTTTATGATGTATAGGTATTATAAGGCAAATTTTTGAAAAATGCACATAACAATTTACTAGCCCACAGTGTTCAAATTGTAGTATAGCATAGTTTAGTTTAGTAGTATAGGAGTTTCTTATGACAAAAAAAGCCCCTTATCAGTTGCTGCCATACTTACATTAAACCAATACTAACTACTAAATCAGTACTTGAATGAAGCTTGAAACACCATATCGACCCCCTGTATTGATTTGTTTTGATCCTCACAAAGTGAGGACAATGACAATTGAGAAATAATAGAAACGTTTCGTACAGTTAGTGAATATTTATTATTATTCCACTTTTACTTTGTTCAGCTTAGTTAAATATTCAGCAAGAAAACATGTATTTTGACATAATGTTAGACTAATAATTAATGTACAAGTCTTTTTGAGTTGGTCCAATAACAAATTTATTAATGATACTATAATTAGTCTGACAACATTAGTAAGGACCACTAAAAATCTGTTTGACAGTTGTAAACACTTTGATATAATAAACAACATCTGCCTCCACTAATTAACAGCCTCATTACTAACAAAACAGCAAAATAATGAGGAGAGGACATACTCTACTCTGCTTAATCTCCTCCTTTCTCCTAATCCTTTCCATCTCTTCAATTTCTCTCTGCATATTTCCTAACACTCTTGAATTCCTTACTCCAATCTGCTCTATTCCTGTTCACATTTATCTTTTTCTCTTGTATGGTTCCATTACTCTCCCCTGCTTTCTCTGTTTCCCTTTCTTTCCAGTTATACATTTTCTTAATTTCATTTACTTCTCTCTCCTTCACTTTCCTTAAACCTCCACGTCTTAAGTAGGAGGGATGGCGTCCACCCTACTTTGGGTGGTGCATCCCTCTTATCTAGAAACATAGCACATTCTGTTAGCCATCCTAATCCCTGACAAGCACCCGGAGTTCAGACCAGCAGGCAGAGCCGCAGTCTTACACCCCTCTGCAGGTGCCTTCGTGCTGTCACCCACCCAGTCACCCACCCAGCCCCCTTTCTGTCCCATAGAAACTGTGTCTGCCTCGAGGCTGTATAAGCCTAAACCCAAATCTGGAGGAGTCATTCATAGCAACTTAGTGAAAATCCAAAACCACTGCTCCAGCAAACCAACCCAGTAAAACTATTAAATGTGGTTTGCTAAATATTCGATCTCTCCCTTCCAAGTCTCTCCTAGTGAATGATTTAATTACAAATCACCAAATTGATCTATTAACCCTCACTGAAACCTGGTTGCAGCAGGATGAATATGTTAGTTTAAATGAATCTACCCCTCCTGGTTACATTAACTACCATGTGCCATGTGTCACTGGTAGAGCAGGAGTGGCTGCAGTTTATCAGTCAAATCTGCCTATTAACCCTTGGCCTAATGTTTCGTATGATTCATTTGAAAGCCTTACTGTCAGCTTCTCTCACCCTGACTGGAAAGCAGAGAAACCACTTATACTTACTGTTGTGTACTGTCCCTCCGCACCTTATTCTAAGTTCTTAGAAGAATTCCCAGACTTTCTGTCAAACTTAGCAATTGACAAAGTCATTATAGTTATTTCAACATTCATGTGGACGTTGATGATGATTGTCTGGCTATTGCATTCAAGTCTCTCTTAGATTCAATTGGCTTCTCTCAGAAGGTAAATAAACCAACTCACTCCTTTAATCATGTCCTTGACTTAGTACTAACCTATGGGATAGAAGCTGAGCACATTACAGTTTTCCCTCAAAACCCTGTCCTGTCAGACCATTCTTTAATAACATTTTAATTTACCTTAACAAATTATGCTTTACTTGGGAAAAAGTCCCACTACAGTAGATGTTTATCTGATATTGCTGTCTCTAGATTTAAAGAGCTCATTCCAGCAGAGCTTGCCGCCACACCTAGTAGCATTACAATGGGCAACTATGCTGATTTTACTCCCTTGCAGGTAGATTATCTTGTAGATAGCACTGCAGCAGCACTCCTTGGGACGCTCGATGCCTTGGCCCCTCTGAAAAAGAAGGTTATCAACCACAAGAGAGTAGCTCCTGGTACAGCCTGAACCTGCGCACCTTGAAGCAGAAGACCAGACAGCTGGAAAGGAAAACACATTCCAGCCAACGTGCGGAAGACTGTCGAGCCTAGAAGGATAGTTTATTAATATATAAAAAAGAACTTCGTAAAACCAGAAGCACATACTATTCATCTTTAATAGAAAAGAATAAAAACAACCCCAGGTTCCTTTTCAGCACTGTAGCCAGGCTGACCAAGAACCATAGTGCTGTTGAGCCATGCATCCCTCCGACTCTCAACAGCAATGAATTCCTAAATTTCTTTACTGAAAAGATTGTGAATATTAGAGCAAGGATTGCCAATGATAGACCACAGATTGTAGTGCCTATAGAATCATCTCCCAGACTTGATGCATACCTTGAAAGCTTCTCCCCCATTGACCTGTCAGACCTAACTTCTGCAATTACCTCTTCTAAATCAGCCACGTGTCTACTTGATCCAGTCCCAACAAGACTGCTCAAGGATGCCTTCCCCTTAGTTAACACCTCATTACTGAACCAGATCAATCTTTCCTTAGTCACAGGTAATGTGCCACAGGCCTTGAAGGTGGCAGTTATTAATCCCTTACTTAAAAAGCCTTCTCTAGATCAAGGTGTGTTAGCAAATTATAGGCCCATATCCAACCTTCCCTATATCTCCAAGATCCTTGAGAAGGTGGTTCTAAAGCAGCTACATGAGCACCTGCACAGTAATGAACTGTTTGAAGCTTTCCAATCTGGATTCAGAGAACACCACAGCACTGAAACAGCACTGGTAAAAGTCTCTAACGATCTTCTTATAGCTTCTGATAGAGAGCTTGTCTCTATACTTGTACTTCTGGACCTCAGTGCTGCATTTGACACCATTGGCCACAGCATTCTGCTGCAGAGACTAGACCATGAAATCGGGATTAAAGGCTCTGCCCTAAAATGGTTTAAATCATACTTATCCGATAGGTTTCAGTTTGTTAATGTTAACAATGACCATTCAGAGTGCAGCAGAGTTACGTATGGCGTACCACAGGGCTCAGTTTAAGGGCCAATTCTTTTCATTCATTACATACTTCCATTAGGCGGTATAATCTTGAAACACTCGATCGACTTCCATTGCTACGCAGATGATACCCAGCTCTACTTATCGATAGAACCAGATGATAAAAGCCGCCTCATCAATCTGCAAGACTGCCTAAAAGACATCAAATCCTGGATGTCCTCTAACTTCCTTCTACTAAACTCAGACAAAACAGAGGTGATTGTGTTTCGACCTAAACATCTCAGGGACACCTTTTCTTTGCAGATTGCTAATCTAGATGGCATCACCCTGAACTCAAGTATGACCACAAAGAACCTTGCAGTAATATTTGACCAGGACCTTTCATTCAGCTCACACATAAAACACGTGACTAGGACTTCACCTGCGCAGCATAGCCAAAATTAGGAATATCCTCTCTCAGAGTGATGCTGAGAAACTAGTCCATGCATTTATCACCTCTAGGCTGGACTACTGTAACTCTCTGTTGTCAGGATGTCCGAAAAACTCTCTAAAGAGTCTGCAGTTAGTCCAGAACGCTGCAGCAAGGATATTGACAGGAGTTAGTAAAAGAGAACACATCTCTCCCACTTTAGCTTCTCTCCATTGGCTTCCTGTAGGATATCAAGTAGACTTCAAAATCCTTCTGCTGACTTATAAAGCTCTTAATGAAAAAGCCCCATCCCATTTGAAAGACCTCATAGTCTCTTATTATCCTTCCAGAGCACTTCACTCCCAGCATGCAGGTCTGTTAGTGACTCCAGGTATCTTTAAAAACAGACTGGGAGGTAGAGCCTTCAGTTATCGGGCTCCTTTACTGTGGAACCAACTCTCTCCATGGGTCAGATAGGCAGACACTCTCACTACATTTAAGACTAGGCTTTAAAACCTTCCTCTACGACAGAGCGTTTAGTTAGGGCCGGTTCAGGTAGCTCTGAACCATCTTTATGCTGTTATAGGCTTAGACTGCTGGGGGACACATCAGGTTACATGGAGCTCTCTCCTCTCCTCTCCTCTCCCACACTTTAAATGATCATTTTCATTATCTGCTGCACCTTGTAGTTTGGCCTTGGTGTCTCGCTCTCTCTCTATTTGTGTTTCCACAGATCCACCGCAGCTCCATCTCTCTCCACCAACCGCCCCTGGATCACCTTTTCCCTGTTAAAAGGGTTTTTTGTTTTGAGTTTTTCCGCAGTCGATGTGAGGGTCTAAGGGCAGAGGATGTTGTTATGATGCTATGTAAAGCCCTTTGAGACAAACTGTTTGTAAAAATGGGCTATACAAATAAATTTGCCTTACCTGCTCCCATTATCAGTGAAGAAAGCTGTGATGGTTCATGTATGGTATACATATTGTAGTTAAGTTTACAGTGTTTACAAGGTGTATTATAATGTACCTGTCTCAACTGTGATTATATATTTTTGACAATGACAATATCATTAAGAAACAGTAAATTAATTATACTTATTTTTTAATTATCATTACTGAGGAAATATTTTAAATGTTGGTGAAAGAATGGAATGATCCGTATCACCACATGAATGCTGAACATGGCAGCTCTTTGATATCTGCAGGGAGACAGATGCTAAGGAGAAACTACAGCATCATCAGCATAAGCTCTCAGTCACAGTGCCCTAGTTCCACTTCCTTGTTGTACAATGTTAGTAGAAACAGAAAATGAAGAGAATGTAGCTTACTTTAATGCGTTACAGTATGACCCTAGTTCTTTCAGCACAGGTGAAGCTCCACAACAGCCTGTTCAGGTTTGCCTACTTGGTCCTGCACTGAAAATTTGCATGTACAGTCCTGGTACCAGCTGTGTTTATGGGTGGAAAACCCTAACCATGTCTGCACAGTCTGCATGTATGCACAGAAATCTACACTGCATGAAAACACAGAGGTGAGTAAAACCAAGTACATGCAAAGACATATCAACTCTCACTCAGACACAAACAATATTAATTGTCAAACTGATAAAAGTTAACTGAAAACACAGAATGATACGTATACAAATCCTGGCCCACAAAAATGCACTCATCTTTCATCTGTACACAATTGAACAGAAACTCTCTACAACAGTACAGAATACATTATAAATAACGCATACAGCTAAAAATAAAAACTGCTGTGCCCAAACTTACACTCCACTGGCAATAAATCAAATTTTATTTTCAATCACAATTTTGGCTTCTAACAACTATGAAAACAAGATAAACGAGATAAAACACTATTTTGCCCCTTGTGTGAGGGGTGGGGGTAGCTCAATCTCACACGCTAGAGCACACAAACAGAGACCTTGCACACAGTGATAATGGCAGGGAGAACTAAATGTGCAAAAGTGGGTTTAAGTCTTTGGCATGTAATAGCAGGAACACAAGTAATTTTTCAAAACATCCAATAACAGTCCGGCACATACAGATGAATTTTTTGACCAGGAGCACCTTCATCTGTCATTGTGCCAGGCACGTTTTGTGTTCTACCAACCTGGAACTCACACAAATAATACAAACTTGTGTTAATGATGAAAAGTTACCATTACCCAGCTGATCGTTTTGGGTGTGTTAAATTCAATCTGAACTGGACAGGACATGTTCAGAAATTCAGTTTCAGTTTAAGGTCGCTGTGAGCAGGTGGGTGAGTAAAGTTGGGGCTAGTGGGGAACTACTGCACAGTAAAAATACTGTCAAAGAAAAGGTCCTGTAGTAAATTATTGTATATTACCTGTTTTTCCGTCATTAAAATCAGTCTATAAAAATGTTTTTTTCTTAATCTGAAGAATATTATCATTAGTACATGTGATAAATAGAGCAATATTAACTGTATTCATAATTAGTTTTTTTCTTAAAAGAAATAACAGAGTACTGTTAAAGTATGATAAGCAGTAGCGATAAAAATAGTAGTCCCATTACAATCTTAATGGTGCCCATCTCTAAAGTTCAACATAGTCCACTGTTAAAAAGACAATGTTTTTAACTCTTTATGAAGACAGCAAACTGAGTAAAATCATTTTTAGTTCTAGCTGTTTGCAATTCTAGCCACAAAATTTGAAAAAGAAGACAGAAACTAAGCAGCTGTTGCAATACTAGCAGTAAAATGGCAGACGCTTAAAATGTCAATCACTGCCTTGGGAAATAATTTATATTAAGTTTGAAGGCAATACAAGTTGAACACGTCATTTTATGATAAAAACTATTCATTTAGAAGCAGGTAAAGCTGAGTGGAACCTGGAGTTGTTCCATGTCAAGAGTGCACCTGCAACAAACATTCCTATGTCCATTTATTGTCTGGCTTGCTGACTGTTCTGGCTCTGTTAGCTTTCCCCTGTCTCCATGGGGGTGAAAGCTAAAACCAAGTAACTTTAGGACCACTGACCATCCCAGGATGCAGACATTGATGACCTTGGTGAAATCTATTCACCAAGCACTAGTCATGCTGTCCTGTGGCAAATCAGGTGGACTGTTTTTTCTATTGAATGAATACCGTGATGTACCTACACTAGACCTATTGAAGTTACAGTATACTGTGATACAGTGTCAGGGTATGTCAGTATGTTTGTCCCAGGGGAAAAGAGACCAGACATTTGCACTTGGAAGTGCAAGAACTTCAAGTGCAATACCAACCTCTTTTCACTTCTCATTATTAAGGCATAAATTAGCACTGAAAAGAAACTATTGTAGAAGAGCGCCCATCCCATAACTCGAGAGTTCTCTTGTTTTTGAGAACAAATAGTGGAGTGAGGAATCTTAATTTGAGAAATGAAAAAAATTCTAACTATTTAGAGTGTAAAAATGTAAATGCAGAATCTCAAAAGCAGCTACATCTTATTATACCATTTTGGAGAAAACACTGAGCTCTTCAGTTACTCTTCTCTTCTGACTTATGTAAATACAGGGTGTTGAAGGGGCCCACAGGTTTAATCTGTTGAGCCCCTCAACAGGCAGCCAGGGTTTGTTAAATGAGATCAAAGCATGCCAGGTTCGGATAGCTGAACAATCAGAGGCCACTGAGTACTGGAGTGACAACCAAAGAGATGATGCTGCCATAGAATTAATCCTCCGGAGCCAACCAGGAAGGCAGATTGCTGGATACAAAATTAAACCATGTGCAGAAAATTAAGAGGGAGCACAGCTAGGCAGAAAAAACCTAAATGGATCAAATAGTCCAGCCAGTAGTTGAAAAAAATGCTCTATCAGAAACAAAAGGTCCATTTAACTTTGCTACCATATTTTTTCTACCATGTATTTAAAATATATACAAAAAAACTAACATCATTGGAGGTATCAGATTGTCATGAGCAAAACAAAAAAGGCTGAACACAACCTGCTCTAGTTTTGTAACTCAGCTGTAGTAAATACTGGTTTGTCCATTTGATTTTGCTTTGTTGACCAGTGGAACAATGTGGATATCAATATTAGTTCAGTTAGGATGAAAATGTTTGCTCAGCAAACCTCTCCTTGCAAAGATAAATATAAGATACTTTCTAGGCAATTTAAAGCCATTCATTTCCTTCCTTCCATTTCCTTGCTTAACTTCCTTATGGAAAAATAGAGATTTGAGAAATACATACATCAATAAAATATAAATTATATCCTACTTGTCAGTAGATTAACCAATCAGCCATTGATAACACAGTTTAAAATGGTTTTTTAAATATTATCAAATTTGTTACATGGTCAAATGAAATATCCAAATTGCAGAAGCCACAATTTTTTAGATAAAGGTAAAATGTGTCACAACAATGAAGCATTGTGGTGTTACAGAGGTACCGTGGCATATAAATCATATCCTTTTGTATTTTTTTCAGTGAAAGCGAAATACAAAAATTACACATTCCAGAAAAATTAATTAAAGCATTGTTCATATCCCAATTGCAATATTTGCCAAAAATTTTTTGTATGTTGTTCAGCTTGAGCATGGCATGGTGTTACAGTGGTTAGCATTGGCAAGAAGCAAGAAGGTTCTGGGTTCAAACCCTGGGCCTTGGGCCTTTCTGTGTGGAGTGAGCATGTTCTCCCTGTGCCTGCGAGGGTTCCCTCAGGAAACTCCAACTTCCTTCCACAGTCCGAAGACATGCATGTTTAGGTTAATTGGTGACTCTAAATTGCCCATAGGTGTGAGTAAAAGCATGAATGGTTGTATGTCTCTATATGTCAGCCCTGCTATAGCTTGATGACCTGTCCATAGTGTACCTGGTCCTTGCCCAATGTCAGCTGAGACTGGCTAGTCATAATACTGTCAGATAGCCAGGTGCAATAAGGACATCACCCCCTATGCTGACACACCTGGCTCCCCTAAACACTCCTCATCTCTCTTCATTTGAGTAGGACACTGAGATAATCTATTAGTGTGATATTCAGAGGATGGCAGCCAAGTAATTAAAAACCAACTCCCCCTGAAGCCTTTGTCCTTGGTTGCTGGAAATTTCTGTAGGCTTCCCTGGAGGTTTGTGGGGAAGGGGGATAGCAACATCTGGCCCGCCTGGCAGATTGCAAATTTATCTGCCTGTATTGCTGCTGTGGCATTTTAATGGTCTGGCTGGTTCTGTATTTCAGTTAGCCCAGTTGAAAGTGCAGATACAGTGTTCAGGCAGAAAGGAAAAAAGGTGGAATTTGTAAATTTGTTTACACCAAAATTGATGACAGCATAGTATACCTATAAAAGTAGCTAAAAAGATGAAATCAAATTATTATTGTGTTTATCAAAGAAACACCTTTTAATTTCGAGAAAGCTGGGTAGACCAAAAAAGTAATTTGAAGATTTGATTTTTCACAATTTGTGTAGCATTTTATAGACAAAAAATTATTTAAATTAGACAATTACAAAAATAAATAGATTACTCAAAAATAATTCAATGATGAGCCATTACTTGCAGCTTTAAAATTGTATTGGGCCACCTACACATTACACCTACCTTAGTTGGAGGAGGTATAATGGTATGGGATTGTTTTTATGGGGTTGGCCTAAGGCCCCTTTGTTCCACTGAAGAGAAATCTTAATGCTTCAGCTTACCAAGCCATTTCGGACAATTCTATGCTTCCAACTTTGTGGGAACAGTTTGGGGAAGGTCCTTTTCTGCTCCAGCATGACTGTGCCCCATTGCGCAAAGTGAGGTCCATCAAAGTGTAGTTAGGTGAGTTTGGTGTGGAAGAACCTGACCTGACCTGAACCCCATCAAATATCCTTGGGATGTTTGGCCCTCTCCTTCCCAGAAGAGTAGCAAAGCAGTGTATGTGTTTGTGTGTGTATGTACACACATATATATACAGTTAGGTCCATATATATTTTGACACTGACGTTTTGTTATTTTAACTGTTATACATAACATATTCAAGATACAGTTATATAATCAATATGCGTTTAAAGTACAGACTCTCATCTTTAATTTGATGGTATTCACATCCAAATTAGAGGAAGGGTTTAGGAATTACAGCTATTTAATATGTATCTGCCTCTTTTTCAAGGGACCATTGATTGGACAATCGACTCAATTGGACAATTGACTCAAAAGCTATTTCATGGGCTGCATGGGCTATTCCCTCATAATCCATCATCAATTAAGCAGGTAAAATGTCTGTAATTGATTCCAGGTGTGGCATATGTATTTGGAAGCTGTTGCTGTGAACCTACAACATGCAGTCAAAGCTCTCAATTGACGTGAAACAGACCATCCTTAGGCTGCAAAAAAAGAATAACTCCATCAGAGAGATAGCAGAAATGTTAGGAGTGGTCGAATCAACAGTTTGGTACATTTGAAGAAAAAAAGAGTGCACTGGTGAGCTCGGTAACTCAAAAAGGCCTGGACGTCCATGGAAGACAACAGCGGTGGATGATCTAAGGATCCTTTCCATGGTGGCAGAAACCCCGTCACAACATCCACCCAAGTGAAGAACACTCTCGAGGAAGTAGGGCTATCAGTATCTAAGTCTACCATGAAGAGAAGACTTCCTGAGAGCAAATACAGAGGGTTCACCACAAGGTGCAAACCATTAATCAGCCTCAAAAATAGAAAGGCCAGATTAGACATCTAAAGAAGCTAGCCAAGTTCTGGAACAGCATTCTTTGGACAGATGAAACTAAGATCAACCTGTACCATTATGATGGGAAGAAGAAAGTATGGAGAAGGCTTGGAACAGCTCATGATACAAAGCACACCACATTTTCTATAAAACATGGTGGAGGCATTGTGATGGCATGGGCCTGCATGGCTTCCAATGGCACTGGGTCACTAGTGTTTATTGATGATGTGACAGAAGCAGCCGGATGAGTTCTGAAGTGTATAGGGATATACTTTCTGCTCAGATTCAGCCAAATGCAGCAAAGTTGATTGGACGGCGCTTCACAGTACAGATGGACAATGACCCAAAACATACTGTGAAAGCAACTCAGGAGATTTTTAAGGCAAAGAAGTGGAATATTCTGCAATGGTCGAGTCAATCACCAGATCTCAACCCGATCAAGCATGCATTTCACTTGCTTAAGACAAAACTTAAGGCAGAAAGACCCACAAACAAGCAACAACTGAAGACAGCTGCAGTAAAGGCCTGGCAAAGCATTACAAAGGACCAAATCCAGTGTTTGGTGATGTCCATGTGTTCCAGACTTCAGGCAGTCATTGCCTGCAAACAATTCTCAACAAAGTATTACAAAATGAACATTTTATTTATGGCAATGTTAATTTGTCCAATTGTTTTTGAAATTGAACCCCTTGAATTAAACCTAAAAGTCTGCACTTCAATTGCATCTCAGTTGTTTCATTACAAATCCAATGTGGTGGCATGCAAAGCCCAAATCATGAAAATTGTGTCACTGTCCTAGTATTTCTGGCCCTAACTGTATATATTTACTGTATGTGCAGCACTGCTTGACATATACATATATATATATATATATATATATATATATATATATATATATATATATACACATATACATACACACACCTCGCCTGTGGTAGGAAATTTGACTCGTGTTTTTGTTGCAGATGCTCACGATCATTGTTCAATGGCTCTGAGTCAGATTTTAAAAGAGAACAATTTGGTCTGAAAATGGGATCATTGGGTTTATTTTTAATGTTTTAAATCTACCCATTCTTACTCTGATATTCAAAAGAAAGCTGTTTCCTATTAGGTTAAGCCATCATACTTTATGTGTAAATAAATTTGGTAGATAAAATGTGCTGTAAATTTTCAAAAGCCATGCTTTCTTTTTATGGGCTGGTTTTGTCTTGTATAATGAAACTAACACAGTCACCTTGAATTGATTAAAGCAAATAGAAATGAAAAGAATTCATGTGAGTCATTTAATCCTCTAACATTGCTGCTATTAATACGTCTCATACCAATGAAACTACTGTTAAAAATATGATTAATTGTCCCAGTCAGGTCTCAAACCTCTCCTCTCGCTTTATTTCCCTTCAGCCTACGATAAAGTATGAGGAGCAGCCAGACTTTGTCACATCGACAGGCGGGACCCTGCATCTGTATCAGCTGGAGGGTCTGAACTGGCTGCGGTTTTCCTGGGCTCAAGGCACAGACACCATCCTAGCAGATGAGATGGGCCTGGGCAAGACCATCCAGACCATTGTCTTCCTCTATTCACTTTTCAAAGAGGTGCTGGAGCTGCATACTTCTGTCATCGCCTTGTTCCAATCTTTTGTGAACGTTGATACTAAAGCAGAAGTCTCCTCTCTCTGTTCCTCAGGGTCACACTAAGGGCCCGTTCCTGGTCAGCGCTCCGCTCTCCACCATCATCAACTGGGAGAGGGAGTTTGAGATGTGGGCGCCTGACTTCTACGTGGTGACGTACACGGGAGACAAGGACAGTCGAGCTATCATCAGAGAGAACGAGTTCTCCTTCGACGACACTGCTGTCAAAGGAGGAAAGAAGACTTTTAAACTGAGGGTGAGGAAGAGAGTAGGACAGGAAAGTGACAAAGACGAGCATATGAGCAGAAAAGAAAATGAACAATAGGCCAAAAAAATCTGGGCNTATATATATATATATATACACATATACATACTGCAATATATATATACATCTATTCTAGCAGAGAATGGAGCACTGATAAGCAAATCACTTTACAGTGGATACACAGCAAACACACCAAATACAAACTGTACACATATATCAGAAGCTCTGGACCCAAAGTAAGTACAGCACTGTGCCTATACAAACTACACTAATATACTATAAAGGCAACACATTGGCTGCACCAATTTCAGTCCTCCACCATTAACTGCAGAGAATGCATTCAGGCATGGTCTTTTACATGGCCTGTTTAGAAAGACACATAACAGCTGATGCAACTCCACTAAAGACAATAAACATAAACTCATCTTTGATATTGCCTGACTGATCTTAAGTTAGATTTTAGAATGAGAAACATGATAGGTTGAGCATTGCATTTGTCAGTAATATGGAGGTGTGTTTAACACTGAAATATTGAGAATAAATCGTAATCATTAACCTGATCACTAAAAAAACGTCATCAAAAACGGATAAACCACACTATGATTGGGGCACACTGGTAATACATGCAAAATAATCCCTGACTCAATTCTGGCCAAGGATTTTTTTTTTTTTTGTTAGATGCATTGTCTCTTCCCTTTTTCTGTAATAATAATAATAGCCCATCAAATGGTGTAAATGCATATATTAATTGTGTACTGAAACAATGAGACACACACTTAACATTGAGCCCATTCCATTGTCATATTCTTGTCTAGTAAATGATGCAGGCCAAAGAAAATGCTTAACTTCTAAATAATATTCAGACTGAGGCATTCAAACAATAATTAATAGATATTATGGGGCCTTAAGTGTGACAAGAATACATTCCACCATCAACACCCTCGACTGTAGGAACAAGGTCAAGTCCATGGATAAATACTGTTGATGCCAAATCCCGACATCTCTATGCCACAGCAGTAATCCAGATTCATCAAACCAGGCTGTATTTCCAGCCGTCAACTGGAGCCGTCGTTCTGATGTTTATTGCAAGCGTGAACTGAACCTGTAGCTGCGTGATTTTATGAACTGTTTTAACATGACTGGCTGCTTTGATTTTTTGTAAGAATAAGCAGGTTCACAGGTTTTCTCGCAATAAGATGTGTGTATAAGTGATGAGTGTATAATAGGAAGTGAATTCCCAAGGCACACTGTGTTGTCAGTGGTAAAAAGTCTTTATCATGGCAAAATAATGAAAATAAACATTTTGACTTTCTTGGGGTTGATTAATTTGGTTACTGACTGACTGACTGACTGACTGATTGATTGACTCCAGTTACTGAAGGCTTTTGTCAGATCCCTATACGCCTCTTCCTGTCCATCCCTAATACTTGCCACAGAGTATTTCTAGATGTGGCAAGACTCAGAATTGTACTTAAAGTCCACTGTGTACAATGTGAACAGGAATGGAGACAAATCAGTCCCTTGTGGAGCCCCCGTGCTGCTCATTACTGTCACAGAGACATAGTTCCCCAGCGTGAAGAACTGTGGCCTTTCTGTCAGGTAATCTGTGATCTAGGAAACAAAGGAGGGGCTCACTGACATCTCTTTGAGCTTGTCTCTGAGTATGATGGTTTGGATGGTGTTGAATGCACTTGAAAAATCAAAGAATATAACCCTCACATAAGTGCCAGATTTTTCCAGATGAGAGAGGGCCACATGGTTCACCAGATCACTGGACCCTGGACACTTAACTTTTGGTACTGGCACAATACATGATGTTTTCCACAGAAACAGGACTCGCCCCAACTGTAGACTCAGGTTGAAGATCCTTTGAAGGAGAAGGAGGAGCTGCGGTGGAAGTGGAGGGAGATTGACCAGGTGTGACCACAGTGTCAAACCTATTGAAGAACTGGTCAAGTTCATTGGCTCTGTCCACATCAACCTCTATGGTTGTTGTTTTTGTAGCCAGAGATGGTAGTGATTCCTCTCCACATCCCACAAATGTGTTGTTGTAATTTTCTCTCTATTTTCTTTCTGAAATTGCCTGCCTTAATCTCCTCTTCAGTTTATGTTGCACCTGTTTGAGCCATATCTTGTCATCATCTTTTTCAACCTTTTTCTGGTTGAGGATTGCCTTGATGTCATTGGTGATCCAGGGTTTGTTATTAGGGAAGCAGTGGACAGTCATTATATGTAAAACAGTGTCTCTACCGAAATTGATGTAATCAGTAACAGTCAACCCATCTGTCAATGTCCATGTTGTTCTTCTCTTTCCAGCAGCACATTCCAATCTCTGCATTCAAAACAGACCCTTAGAGCCTCACTGGCCTCAGGTGTCCATATCCTGACTGTGATGGTAGTTGCAGGCTGCCTCAGTACACAGGGTTTTTGATAGGTCTGCAGAAAAACCAGGTTGTGATCTGACCTGTCTAGTGGTGGTAGGGCAATAGCTCTGTAAGCTTCCTTGACATTGGCATACAGCAGATCAAGTGTTTTATTTTCTCTAAGAGAAAGTAGGACAGTTAACAAACTGTGTAAATCCAGTCAGGAGGGAAGTGAGGGTAACATGATTGAAGTCTCCAGATATTATGATGAAAGCATCAGGATGCTGAGTCTGTATCCTGGCAACTGTTTCATGGATGACATCACATTGGACTGCAGCAGTTGCTTTGGGTTGAATGTAAACCAGGATTGTTATGATATGACTGAATGCCCTCGGAACATAACAGGGTCTGAAACCAACTTCCAAAAGTTCAGTGTCTTGACAACAAACCTTCTCTTTGACAGTAATATGACTGGGGTTACAACATCTCTGGTTCACAAATAAAGCCAGTCCCCCACCATTGATCTTAACTTGCTTTAGCATCTCTGTTTAATCTTATCACCGATGTTTTGTTAACCAGGTTTCTGTGAAACACATGAGACTGCACTCACAGTATGCTCTCTGGGTCTTCACTAGTGCTCATCCTTTTTGGTGGGCAAAGAGTTGATATTCCCCATGATGACTGATGGCAGAAAAGGCTTTTTTCATTCATTTATTCATTAATTTCTCGCCTCCTGTCTAGCCAGGCTAAATGCCACAGAGAAAGAACTAGCCATATCAGTGATGACTTGAGGTGAAATGCTGGGCCATCACTACTGAATAAATGCCTAACAGTCCTGATGTGCTATGTGAAAAACACAGGATAGAGGGAGAAATAGGAATAGTGAAAGAGGGGAGGCAGGACGAAGGTGGAAATATGCTAAGGATACAAGGGGGTAATTTGACTGTCTTGTGGTATCTAATTCAGCTAAAATGACCTGAGTGAAAATTAGAGAAGCTGGCTGTACATCTGCTGGCAGAGCTTCAGTACCTGAGGTCAGCAGGGAGGTCAGCAGTAAAAAACATGTTTGTCCTCCACTGTCTATTAAGGTGCTTGTCTTTGTCCTCTATGTATTGACTCTGAATGCTATTGATGATATATTTCTTTGGTGTATAGATGTATAGCTGTAATGACACATCTTTGCACCAGAAAAATCACTCCCCAACACATAGTTACACTTCAAACACCCTTCACCATACTGCTGTACATAACTCTGTCTTAATGTCGTGGTTCTGCCATTAAAAACATGAGAATTTCACACAGTCAGAGAAAGTAAAAGTTGGCATCTTGGTCATAGCTAAGTTATGAAATCCTACAACACAACAGACTGTTCTGTTTGGGTTACTGACAGCACTGTCTGCTGTACACTGGAACCAGAAATATGGGAGCAGCCGATATAAAGTGGCGCTGCCCTGCCTTTTACTGTCCAGTGTCATATTGACCTCTGTTTTAATCCACCATCTCTTTTTTCATCACAGTTACTTAAGACCCTGTATTGACACTTATCCTTTTAGATAATGGACAGCAAAAAAGTCTGTTTTAAATGTAGAAGTATTTAGTATTTGGTCTGTTTTACAGATAACTTTCACCACATTCAAACTAGAGCAATGGCATCAAGCACTGACCTGTAGGTCACTCGACAGCTGTGCAGAAATCCTTGAACAGCACTAACACAACACACTAACAACCTGAAAACCATTTTATAATGTGCTGATGCAGCAGGGGGACCATAGAGGAGACATAGTTTAAAAATAATGCATTGTTAAATGTTGTTAAGCTTTCGCAGAATATAACATAATTTGTGAAGGTGTTGTGTTAACCAATCAAATACCAGCAAGTATAGTGGATTACTTACTTACTGTAATGTGACCGCTGTTGTTGCAACAAAAGATAAAACAAGTGTTGCGCTGATCATTTTTGAGTATGCAAGTATTACTGCATATTCAGAGTAAAGACTAGAAAACAAGAACACAAATATTAGATGCTATGCAATTTGCCACAGACATTCATGGCCTCCAGAGGATGAATCTTTGTTATTTAGCTCGAAGTATTACAGCCTTACATATCCACAGGAGTGGATGTAGCCTCTGCCTTGCAAATAAATACATTTAAAAAAAATACTTAACACTGCACATTACTTACTGTAAGAACATATGAACGGCAATGACAAGATTAATACCTGTCAGCCATCAGACCACAGGTCACATGAGGCAATGACTGAGGCAATGCAAGATGTATGAGGGGGTGTTTAAGTTTGTCCTACTTATGCCATCAAAGGCTTTTGGTAGAAGCTGCAAGGCTCCACCATTAGCACAGAGGCAAGAACTGGCTACCCCTCCAATTATATTTTCCCCACCTCAATAGAGGCTCCTTTTTCAATCAGGACGGAAAGAGGAGGAGGAGAGTGGCAGAATGGAGCAGAAAAGAGTGAGGCAAGTGCTGCCATTTAAGGAAATAAAAGGGAATTCCTGAAGTAGTGTTGGATATGAATACTGATGAAGCCTGGACCAGGATGCTGCTCTGGGTTTAGCTGAATAATGATAGGTGGATCCGGTCCTCTCTGACAGGAGGAACAAATACAGATTTTAATTTCAAAACTACATATCAAATCATAAGAAAAAAGACTTAACCTTCTGAACGCCAAAGTCACAAACAACAATAAATAAAACAGACAATAGTTCCAAGTACAGTGAAAATTCTTGTTTGTACTCTCTACCACTAGTTAGCATACATACACTACTTTGATTCTGCCCAAAAATATGTCATGTTCCTATTCAAAGTGTTCCAGGAAATAGCAGAGGAAAGATGCTCCGAACATGTTCACAAGCACTGATGCAGAAACAGCTGTGTTTGAGTAAATTGAAGCAGAAAAAAAAAAGTCCACGTATGATGAAATTATGGATCTGTCGTTCCCCAATTCTGATTCTGAAGGAGAATATCTGCCTTTAGGAGATGACAATTGGTCAAGTAATAACAGTGTGTCTGATGCAATGGTGCCAATGACAATGAAAAGATGGCCACAGCATGGTGGCGGTCATACTCAATGGTCACCACATCTCCATCTTCTTCCATTATCTTTAAGGGGACCTATTATGGCCATTTTTGGTCACTACAGAAACATGTGCATTTCATTAAAGCAACTACACAAATGTGAATGTCTACTATTTTCAACTTGGGGTTGGAAGCAACAGCAAAACCATATCCTTTGACAAAATTTAAAAATAAAAAAATAGATATTGTGTAATTTCACACACTTTGCTTCCTTTTCAAAACATCAGCAGCCTAGTGGAGTTAACATAAATAGATGTGCCATACCTTTGTCAAAAAATTTTTTTTTTGTTTGACTTTACAGTTTACATACAGTATACAGTATATTGTGTAAAGGTTTCAACTTAATTTGATAAATAAATACATATTAACCTTTGATGAAACTGTTAACTTAACCCTATCGATGCACTTTAAAGACAACAGTTTTGATTTTCTGACACTCCTGTTTGGTACAGTCTGTAATACAGACACATATTTTTTTTATATATATTTATTCAACAGCTCTTGGAGTTTTGAAACCCTGAGCCAAAACAAACATTTTGCATAACGTGGTACACCGAAGGAAAGAATATTTGTGCAACTTAGATATGACCAAATACTGTAATCTCCACTTCAATATTCCAACTTTTATGTTATATGAAAAAAAATCTTATTTAAGGTCATTACATAATTTTGTTTTCTCCTACATTATATATTTTACATTTTTGCATCCCTATTATTGTTTATAGGATATGTCAGGTCATATGGCTAGAAAAAGAAATTCACAAGACAAAAATCTGCTGTCTTCTCTTATCTGAGAGATATGATGTTGACATCAGATAGCAGAACAAACATCGACATGAAGGTAGAAGTCACACTGATTGTGACAAATGAATAACCCCAAACCCCTCTGAACTGATCACAAATGCATGGAAAATTTAGTAAAATGACAATGTACCCTTCAGTCAGGTAAAAACATGAAACATGAAACACAGAGTATGTTCATATAGCTGGAAAAAATCGTAGCAGAATTAAGTTACTACCCATGTCCATTAAAGACCTAAAAACAAGCACAATGTGGGTTTGGGTATAACATCAGAAAAAAAGGAAAAGGAAAAGGAAGGAAATTTCAACAAGCCCATGAATTAAATGAATGAAACAGTAATTGGACTATAGCTGAGACAAAGGGGACAAATCAAAAATTATGATTCTTGTTAGGCCTGTACTTAAACAAACCACCAAAAGATAAGCTACTGATAGCCTTAAACCTTTATCTACCTTCAACCTCCAGAGAGATCAGACATTAACCTCAGCCCCTGTTCACCACTGCTACGAAATCCCACCATCATTTTTAACAATATTAACCATGTCACTTACCATTTTTGTTCTGTGTATATGGAAGTCCACATATTCATCCTATAAACTTATTTCATATGAATGACCTTTCATATACAGTGGAAGAGGGAAAAAATATTTACTTGCTGGTTAGCGCATTCATGGATCAAACTGTTAGCAGAATAATCTTTAATAATAATAATTTAATAAACACAGCCATATCAGAAAATGTGGTAATCCTGGCACTGTTGGGCTATTTCATAAACACTACCCCTGGTGTTTATGATAGAGCTTGGGGGAAAAAAAACTGAGCTGGGTAGTCAGCTAACAGCATCACTTCCCTGCCCTAAATACAGAGTGCCTTAGTGTCAAACCAGGCTAAGTAGTCTGAATTCTAGCAATAAAGTACTTTTTAGTAGTGGTGCATCAATGAATTGGTGACCAACCATAATTAGATGACATTTAAATTGGTAAACAATGGAAGAAGCATGTCATCTCTCGAGTCTGATGCATCTCACACTATACTGTACAGTAGGCCATGTGTAAAATATGTTTAAGTTGAATTATCTACATTACAGATTTGTAAAGATGTACAGTTTGGGGTATTTAAACTATATGTAAAGGTTTCAATACTTGTTTTACAAGATTTTATAGTCCTTTAGCTGTCATGTAGTAGTATGTTTTATACAACTATCATTGCAATGCAATATATACAATTATACTGTTTTAGTTCACCGTACACTATTATTATTTGCCATGTTTAACAGAAACTCTGCATTAACAGCTATGAATCAGCTATCAACACTGTAAATATTTAAATAAATAAATATTTTTCTTGCATTTGTCGCCTGTTCACCTATCAACATAATGTTTACAGCCTTTTTTTTTTTTTTTAAGTAGACAGGCAAGGTCATATACCATCTGTTATGTATCAGCAGCATAATCATTGTCACTTTGTATGTCTACACAATTTAAAAAGTCAAGTATCCATTTACAATCTATAAACAGGTTTGTGAGATATATGTATGACAGTCATAGAAAGAAAATTTAATGGGCCTGAAACAGAACATTTACATTTGATGTCTGCAGAAGTATTTGTGAATCTTGAACAGTTTTGTTTTCTTACTACTTTTGACCTGGCATAGAGGGACATACTTGTTGTATATAGTATATGTAAGATGTAAAGACTAAGAAATCCCTGGGGAGACTACTTTCTTTGTGGTCCACAGCTATGCCACATGGGACAAACATGGGAAGCCACCAAAGAGTGCCAAACTCTCATTAACTTGCTCTGTTTTGACACTGCTGTCATCTCCTTGAAGAGTAATACAATAAACCATACTTTATTGCGACCAAGGAAAGGTCAGTGGTATTTAAGATTCACGTCTCCCATTGATAGAATCCAGAAACACCCTCATCCTATAGAAGTCATTCTTTTAAATAGAGCATGAGTTTGCCCTCTTCCTTGGTTTAGGTTCGACAAAATCCCTGTCATCAGCTACACAGTGGCTGAAGGAGCAAATTGTCTGTGAGAGCCTGTGCATGCCTAGGCCGAACACACTATTAGAAAGACTGTAGATGACACAGTTGCAAAAGCTGTTGCTAATGGCCAGCCAGGTGGTGATGAAGGAAAGGGAAGGACTATCCAGGATATGGGAGCTCTCCAGCAAGAAGTATATTATGTAGGGCAGCCAAAGCATATAAAAAACACTGGTGATGCGAAAGAGTACCATTGCATAGCGCCGATCTGGTCCATGCCCTCCCTGATGCCCACCGCTGCCACCCCCCTCACCAGCCTCCAGCTCCTGGCTAGGGAAACGCGCCCGCCGTTCAGTGATCTCTCTATTGTGCTGCTGGCAAATGCGAAAGATATGGTAATAGGTAAAACAAACCACAAGTGCAGCAGGTGCATAGAGCAGGCATACTACAAAGCCTGTAAAAAGGGCAGAGGTGGGCCAAGAGTGAGCACACCACTCAAAAATGTCTCCATGATATCCTGGCTTACCCCACCCAAAGAAGGAGGGTAAGAAAACCAGGCTAGAGTAGACACAGATGAGAGTGATGCAGCCCCGTAGCCGGCATGGCGTCACCAGCTGGTTGTAAGATAGTGGTTTGGTTATGGCCAGGTAGCAGTCCACACTGATACAGGCCAAGCAGGCCATTGAAACGCACTTCAGTACAGAGATAACATAGCTGAAGATCTGACATGTGATGGGCTCCTGGACACCTGCTGGGTAGTGGAGCAGAGAGAGGGTGGGAACCAGGCAACTAAGCCCCACCAGCAGATCAGCGTAGGCCATGGTCTGAATGAAGTAGCTGGTGGTGTAGTGATGTAGTAGAGGAGCACAGTGGAACACAAAGATCACTGTCAGGTTCCCTGTAATTATGAGAACTGTAAGAAGTAAAATGACAGCAGTCTCCAAGACACAAGCCTCGAGGCCTTTGTTCAGCCCCCAGCCCAAGGGACAGGAGTGGTTGAAGGCCCTTCCAGGAAGTAAGTCTCCATGGCTGCTGTTGGCAGTGAGCACTGGGTCCATTGTCAAGTTAGACTGGTTCATTGTTCTGGGTACTGTCCAGGACAGTCAGGTTTGTGGTCACCCACCCTGTAGCTGGCCTGAAACTGGAGAACTCTCTGCCCCATCCCACTTATTACTTAGCATCTGAAACTTCCCTCACTTAACAGCACTCAATACTTTTTCTACCACACTCATTCTCTCTTTCAACTTACATAACTGGGTTTTAATCAAATGAACAGTGACTTGAGGAAAATCAATACAGCCTCTGGGAGAGTAGGATAACTGGTTCCCCTCTTCCTTTCCAGTCACTCATAGTTAGTGAAGGTTGTCAGTCAGGAGTATTAGTAGTAGTAAATAGCTGTATTCTTTCCCTACTGCCAATCTGTGGCCTTATCTCCTGATTCTGATCAGGGTTGCCATCATTGTTCTCACAAGCACATGCAGCAGAGAAGGATATAAGGGAGAAAACCATACAAAAAGGTTAAATTGTCACACAAACTATAGTACTTTCCTCCCTTGACAGATCATCAAAGGAGATCAAATAAGTGATCAGCATATGGCTATTTCAGAGTTGCCTTTCAAATATAAATTTTCAGCAACTATTGCTTAGGGGGGAAAGGGTTCTTAGAAGTATTCCTTAGAGTATAATTACATCTATCTCTGTGAATCAACCCTTCAGTACAATCCAATATTTCACTGTGCCATGGGTGCTAGTGTGTTTACTATTTAACAGCAAGCTTTCCTTGTTTTACTGGTCCACAGGTAAGTGTCTGGAGCTCAGCTATTGAGTGCCCAGCTATTGTCTGAATCAAAACACAGACACAGGCCAGAACATGGGGATCTCTACAAGAGATAATGTCACAAGCTCTCCCAACACAAATGGCGCAGGGAGGAAAATGTGTTTACGAGGCCTCCCCAAGCAGAATGAGGTAACAACATGCATGTCAAAATGTCTGGATGAGTTCTCCCATTACAATACTTTTGCATTTAAATCCAAATGTGCAAACTTGCCTCTCAGTTCTGGATGGCAAATTGTGAAATACAAACATTTGTTCAAGTCCAGTGGCTGAAGAAAGCGTTGAATGTCAGACTCCCACGCAAGATGATGAAAGGAGTCTCCGGGAGCAATGAGAGGCCAGCTGAATAACTCAGTGCTCCTCTCACTTTGGCTCCTGAGTAATCCTATGGCAGACACTTGCAGAGAGCAGTTCGGGGATCGAAGTCCACGTATATATCCCATATGTTGTGACATTCTAAATACAGGCAGGGAGAGGCTTAGGACCTTCTCCTCAAGTGCCTAATGCAACCACAGATTAGTCCTTAGTCATTCAAGTATGCACTCTATTTAGTTCTAGAGGTACAAGATCCTCCAGCCTTGTCTTTAACTCCTCTCTCAGTATGTCTGTCATCTTGAACAAACCACTGCCAGCGCAAAAGGGGAATCCACTCTAGCAGTATAAAAAAAAAAACAAAGTCTCAGTCAGCGTCCCAGTCTTAAGCAATGTCCTCTGCAAGCGTCCCCTTTTAATTCCATTTAACAGGACGCACGTTTTTGATAAATACATCCTCACATCCTTGCAGACAGAAAGAGATGAATGCAATGTATCTGTCAAAATCAGCAAGTAAAAAGCACAGATGGAAATTAATTAAATCTACAGCGAGGGAAGCAAGGGGACAAAGACTCCCTCAGCCCTGATGCAGTGAGGAGAGATGCTGTGACTGGCTGACATTTCCCTCTCCACATAATCTCTCTAGCTTGCACACTCAGTCTCTCCTCTTTCCACTCATATACAAGCCCTCCCTCTTTCACTCTCTCTCTCCATCGCTTAGCCTCTCACTCATTGTCCCACCTCCTCTCCTCCCAACTGCACTTGAGGCCCCTCTCCCACAGGTAAATTTGGATACATTTCTTATTTACATATTTCTTATCTCTCAGTCAATTTTCTATTAATGAAAGCCCCTCCTCCGGCACCCCACAGTCCCACGTCTTCCTCTCAGTCTCCATTCTCCAATATCTACCTATCCTCAGCATGTTAGCATAGGTATCACAGCAAACTAAAACATTACACTACAAATCTACATTTAGATATCTACATTTAATAGTAGTTTTACGAGTCACTACTTTGGAGGAAAAAGAAAAAACAAGGCCTCTTAGTGTCAGTGGTCATCAGCCTCATCTTACCACTCTCTTAAATTCATTAATGTACCAATTACACAGAATGGAACTCTATATCCATAATCTTATGACACATCTTGGACAGATAATCCTAATAAAATAGGTCCTCTCCATGATCCAGCTAGGCTCTGTGTTCATCTGGATATATTTTATTCTTTATTTAACCTACAGATGGGCACAGTTCTGCTTGCCCTTAATTATAGTTGCCAGGAATTTCTGCCAAATTCATGGCCAACAGATGAAAAAGAGGATCAAATTACAGCAAACTGGCTCAGCATATAGGCATATAGAAAGAACCTGTCAAGCATCATGTCTGGGCAGGAGATTCTTGCAAAACAGAAAATTAAGTGCAGCATCATCATTTTCTTTTATTAACAATCAGAGCCTAGAGTCAACAAGGAGCTGGCTCCAAATTAGATGAAAAATAGCTACTCCAAAAAACAGCACCACGCCTGTCCTCTTGTGGGAAGACAAGAATACAGTGATTATTTGGAATAGGTGGTGGGGTTTTACTTTATAGAAATGGTGGCTGAAGGGATCTGTCAGTGAGGAAGCACTGTTTCTTAAGTGAGCATTTTACATTGTACTCGGCCATTCTTAGTAGAAATTTTAAAGATATCCTGCCAGACTACAAGGAATACTTGCAAAAAGAGAGCAGATGATATCATTTTTTTTTTTTTTTTTTTTTTTTTAACATAAATCTATCTAACTTTGGTGTTTGGCTTTACTATGATGGTTCGATAGGTGACTGACCAAGCCCATTGACTGAACAACAAGAGAAGGAACTTGTTGACACTAATATTAGAATCCTGTTATAATAAAAAAAAAATGTCAATATAATGAAAATTACTTGAACATACTGGCATGTAATTTCTCATTCAGTTCATGGTTTCCAAATTTAAATTGCAGACTTGAAAAATTTTATCAAATCACTATTAAGACAGATATGCATATCACATATTTCAAAGTTGTAAGGTAAGGTCGCAGAAATGTACAACACAGATAATACAATGTATATTTTACAACAGTATTTAGTAAGTTTTTGCCAGTCTTAACTATTAAAACGAAGGCAGCAAGGCAGTGAAATAATTTACAGATGCTAGAGGTTTATTGTCTGTGTTTCATCAAGTGTTTCATACATTGTGATTTTGAAATGCAGAACAAGTAAGAAGCATGTATCTTTAAAGTGTCATGGAGACCAGATATTGTTCTGCACCTGTGTTGGTTAATTTGCCCATTCAGAGAAACAGTGAAATGTAAAAACAGAGAGAGGGTTCACAAAGAGATGAATACTAAAAATGAAAAGAGACAAAGCAAAGACTATGGAAGTTCTGTTGTTACTTTGAAAGAAGCCAGTCAATGGCGATCTCTCAGCACAGTGCTCTTTACCTTTGGAGGTGCACACTGATGAAAAACATGACCAGAAGGCCACTGTTAATAAGTCATTCTGCTCCAAAACAAAGACAGCAGGGCCACTTGGAAACAAAGATGGAAGCTGATTCACCTTTCACTACCTCCCAGCATTTCACCCTCCTTCAACCCTGGATTCCCGCTGTTCTATGCAATGCGTTAGCATAAGCCAAGTTTACATCTATATCATTTTTGTTCATCTAATAAGCTCACCCAGAACAACTTACAGTACAGAGAATAAGGATGCAGGAGGGCTGACTGTTTCATTCAAAGATATTATTACAAGGGCAAGGTGAGTAAATAATTAAGTGACTAAAGCTTTGTATAAAAAAAGAATCATAAAGAGCTAAATCAACCAAATCAATCAATTAAAATGAAACAATTTTACAATTATATAATTCAAAAACAAGAAGGTGAGGACTGTCTGTAAAAATATGGTGTTTAAACAAGTTGACATTTCTGACCCAATGTCCACTGAACGTTAAAGGTTATAAAACAATCTGGTGATCAGGACACAGATACAGTACTGACGACTGGGTTGAATGGATTGTGATCACGTCAAGTCACCACATTCTTGACATTGTTGGTTAATCATAGCACCAACGCTCAAACCTCTGGCTCTTTGGTATCCTGGAGTATCTATCCCAACAGACTAACGGCAGGCTTGTGGAAAAGAAAAGTCAATATACTTCGTACACTTCACTGAGATGCCATCTCTGGATTTTGAAGTTGAACTTAGCACTCACATCTGTGGCACTGTAGACATGGTAAAATTAGTTGTAAGATGTCTGTAAATCATCATGTAAATCATCAAAGAAAGCAGCAAGCAGAAAGTTGTGATTACCATTTTTTGCAAGTAATGATTTTAAGAACACATTCTACTACTGGTCATTATTAGAGTTAATCTATGATGCAGATGCAGTGAGAAGGGAAATACAAAGGATAGGAGATAGTGCTTAGCATGTGGAAAAGAAATTAACAGCTACTGTTATCACTTTTAAATTGACAACAATTTATGTTGACCACCTGTACCACATCTACCATTTTCACATGAGCACAGCGTAACCACGTACACTGCATACACTTGGATTGCTTGGATTGCTGCAGCTGAATGGTAAAGACTAGCTAAAGGTCAAAGACAGGCTGCCTACTGAAATCACCATCCATCATTTTCATTTAATCTCCAACCTCATAGTGGTAAAAACCTTTCTGAGCACTCAGGGTGAGATAGTTATATTCATTATTCTGTAGCTCCTATTGTCATTCCACCATGTAGGTAAGATTGTAATGTTCACTTAAAGTCATCTATAAAGATTTCATGTCAACATTGTTGCCATTATGTTGTCCCAGTATATCACCTCACTCTCTAAATGGAGGTTTACTTGTGGTTCCTAGAGTTTCCCAGAGTAGAACGGGAGGCAGAACCTTCAGCTACCAGGCTCCTCTTCTGTGGAATCAGCTCCTAGTGTCACTCTGGGAGGCAGACATCCTCTCTACCTCTAACAATGCTTATAGATAGAGCTGGATCAGGTGACCCTGAACCATCCCTTAGTTTTGCTGGATCAGGTGACCCTGAACCATCCCTTAGTTTTGCTGCTATAGGCCTAGACTACTCTGAGATACTAAGCACCTCTCTTTTTCTCTCTCCCTCTCTTTCACTCCCCTCTCTGCTCCCTTCTGTCTTCTCTCGCCCTGTCCTCTTCTGCAGGCATTGAATCAGCACTGCCCTCATGTTTCTGCTCAACACCTGCTGTAATAATTATTATTAGTTATGCTACCCAATTCCACTTCCTATTATTTTAACTTACAGCTGTTATCTACTAACGTACTATTATTATTAGTATCAGCCATTCCCATTGTCATCAATACTCTTTCTATCTGTATGTTTTGCTTGTATTCTATTGTGTTCTTGTTTCTCATGCTCTCTCTCTCTCTCTCTCAAACCAACCGCTCGAGGCAGATGGCCACCCACCCTGAGCCTGGTTCTGCCCAAGGTTTCTGCCTTAAAAAAGAAATTTTTCTTTGCCACTGTCGCCAAGTGCTTGCTAACTTAGAGTCTAGACCTGCTTTATATGTAAAGTGCCCTCAGGTAACTTTGTCATGATTTGGCGCTCCAGACCTGAACCCCATTGAAAACCTCTGGAATGTGATCAAGAGGAAAATGGATGGACAAGCCATCAAACAAAGCTGAGCTGCCAGGAGTGGCATAAAGTCACCCACTTTATGCCAATATGAACAACTGGTGGAGAGCATGCCAAGACGCATGAAAGCTGTGATTGAAAATCAGGGTTATTCATTAAAACATTACTATTGTTTTTTTTTAAAAATGATTATGAACTTGTTTTCTTTGCATTATTCGAGGTCTGAAAACATTGCATCTTTTTTGTTATTTTGACTAGGTTTTTTTTGACTATATGCAAATAAATGCTCTAAATAATATTTTTTTGGGATAAATATTGTAGTAGTTTATAGAATAAAACAAAAATGTTCATTTTACTCAAATATATACCTATAAATAGTAAAACCAGAGAAACCGATAATTTTGCAGTGGTCTCTTAATTTTTTCCAGAGCTGTATGTCCATAAATTAAGTTGTGTGTGATAAAGTGAAATGGCACAGGGCATAAGTATTGAACACATGAAGAAAAGGAGTTGCAAAATGCATGGAAAGCCAAGAAACCTGAAATCTTTCAGTATTTAAAAAGCAACCCTGTCCCATATCAGTGCAAATTAATATCAGCTGGTTTAGTCCTAATTGATGGCCTATAAAAAGGTTTCTCATTACCAAGGTGTCACACAAGAAGCATCTCATGATGCCTAAAGGCAAAGAGCTCTCTCAAGACCTTCGCAACCTTATTGTTGCAAAACATACTGATGGCAATGGTTACAGATGTGTTTCTAAACTTCTGAATGTTCCAGTGAGCACCATTGGGGCCATTATCTGGAAGTGGGAAGAACATAATTTTCCCATAAACTGACCAGGAGCAGGTGCTCCTCACAAAATTTCTGACAAAGGAGTCAAAAAAATAATCAGAAGAGTTGTCCAAGAGCCAGAGACCACTCACGGAGAGCTTCAGAAAGACCTGGAATTAGTAGGTACAGTTGTTTGAAAGAAAACAATAAGTAATGCACTCAACCGCCATGGCCTCTATGTACACTCACAGCACAAGACTCCATTGCTGAAGAAAAAGCATGTTGATGAAGCTAGTTTAAAGTTTGCTGCACAACATTTGGACAAGTCTATGAAATTCTGGGAGAATATAATATGGTCAGATTAGACCAAAATTGAACTCTTTGGATGTCGTAGTACACACCATGTTTGGAGGCGCAATGGCACTGCACATCACCTCAAAAACACCGTACCAACAGTGAGGTTTGGAGGTGGGAACATCATGGTGTGGGGCTGTTTTTCAGCCTATAGTACGGGCAGACTTCATATAATTGAACAAAGGATGAATCCAGAAATGTACAGAGACAGTCTTGATAAGAATCTGCTGCCATCTACCAGGATGCTAAAGATGAAACGAGGATGGACATTTCAGCAAGACAATGATCCCAAACACACAGCCAAGGAATCTCTCAATTGGTTTCAGAAAAAGAAAACAAAGCTGCTAGAATGGCCCAGTCAATCTCCTGACTTGAATCGAATTGAAAATCTATGGATTTTCAGAGTTCATAGAAGAGGCCCCGGAACATCCAAGATTTGAAGACAGTTTGTGTGGAAGAATGGGCCAAAATCACATCTGAGCAATGTATGTGACTAGTTTCTCCATACAGGATAGTATTAAAGTAAGTATTAAATAAATTTCAGTAAGCGTGTTCAATACTTTTTCCCCTGTCATTCCACTTTATTACACATAACTTAATTCATGGACATATACTTTTTGATTTCTCTCTATGTGTGGATTACTTGGGTTGTTACCAACATCTGGTGAAAATTTCATGTCAGTAGCCCCATCAGAAATATATTTACTGAGAAAAACGTTGATGCGTTCAATACTTATTTTCCCCGCTGTACACTACATAAACTTGTTGCTTGGCTGTGTTGCAGCCATACAGTGCAGCTGGAAGCAAGATGGAATAGTGGCATGTGTGACTGTCTCTGTGTGAGATGCTGTGATTGACAGGAGTTTGGACCCTCAAAAGGAATTTATTTTATCCATGAATGAAGGGGAAACCTCAACCTAGTAGTAGGGCACACAGTTAAGACAGAGGTTTAAAAATGCACATATGTTGGACATACAGTCATGTGAAAAAACTAGGACACCCCATTAAATATTCAATTCTTTATTAAGAAATGTTCACACATCAATGTCTAATCTAAAGAAAGTGATTTAATTGCAGGTAAAAATTAACCTTGTTTTACTCATTAAGCAAAAGATGCATATTCTTTATGAGAAAAAAGTTGGGACACCTTACCCCCTTTGGCTGAAATAACTTCAGTGAGACGCTTCTTGTAGCCATCTACTAGTCTACTAGGTGAGTTTGCCCCACTCCTCAAAGCAGAATTCTTTCAGCTGTGAGATGTTTGAAGGTTTTCTTTCATGTACAGCTGTTTCAAGTCACCCAACAGAATCTCAATGGGGTTAAGATCTGGGCTTTGACTTGGCCATTCCAGGACTCTTCATTTCTTAGTTTTCAGCATTGCTCCAGTTCCACTTCAGCTTTAATTTTTCACATGTTCCTCAAGCACCCTCTGATACACGGTGGAATGGTGGATTCTAGGATGGGATGATGAGATGGCCAGGTCCTGCTGCAGCAAAGCATCCCCAAACCATGACACTTCCACCTCCATGCTTCACAGTTGGTATGAGGTTCTTTTCCTGGAATGCTGTATTTGGTTTACACCAAACATGTCCTCTGTTCTGGTGTCCAAACTATTCAATTTTAGACTCATCTGTCCAAAGAACATTATTCCAAAAGTCCTGGTCTTTGTATACGTTCTCTATGGCAAACTTCAGTCTGGCCTTCATGTTTCTCCTAGAGAGTAAAGGTTTCCTCCTGCCACACCTCCCATCAAAGTTAAACTTGTGCAGTCTCATTGTGTAGGTATGCACTTTCACATCAACAGTAGCAAGAGCCTGCTGTAGGTCCCAATGACATTTCAGGGTTTTTGGAGACTTCTTTTAGCATCTTGCGGACTGCTCTTGGGGTGAACTTGCTTGGATGGCCAGACCTGGGCATGTTGGCAGTTGTTTTAAATGTCCTCCACTTGTAGACTTTTTTCTGGACAGTGGAATGACTGATTTCAAATTCTTTTTAAATCCATTACCAGACTCATAAACTGCTACAATCTTCTTTCTGAAGGCCTCAGACAGCTCTTTCGATCTCACCATGGTGTTCACTTCAACAGTCAGGAGCACACCAAACTAAATGTCTGAGGTTTAGATAGGGAAAGCCTCCTTCAAATGCTGAGTAATGATGTTCTAATCATGTGCACCTGATGTGATGCACCCATGTGTGATTTCAGCCATTTTAAGTGGGAATAAATGTGGGGGTGTCCTAATTTATCCCTCACCAGAAATTGAATTTTTTTAAATTACATTTTACAGAAAGTTCTAAAATGTCTTTTCTTCAGGTTAATTGTTTAGTTATATTATTTGAATCTCTCAGTATTGTTAAAATTAATATAAATATCCATTCTAAACAAAATTACCACATCAACAAAAAAAGTTGAAGGATGGAAGTTCTACTGAGAAGAAGCTGGACAAGATGAAAAAAATAAATCTTGTTTAATCTACTATGTATATACAAGTGTGTGTGTGGCATGTGGGTGTGTCTATCTGTGGAGGTGTGTATGAGGGGACACAAACAAAGACAAGATGGCCAATTCAAAATGGTTGTTGTGACCACATGGCCTGACCAATGAAGACTACCACAAGGTAGCGGTAAAAAAAGGATAGTACTCAAAGATGGCTGCTGAGACCACATGACATGTGAGGCAGAGAGTGTAGTCCATAGTCAGATAGACTAAAAGGCTACCTGGGTTATGAGCATGCAAGTTCTAACCCAGTGAATGGAACAAAAAGTGAACTCCTGGCTGTTCACTCATGGTTCCTTCAGCAGGTACTCACATCACTGTTGTTGAGGAAGATTGAAATAAGGCAGCCTGCTGTGAGTAGGCCTGCAGAGAGTTGATGTTCCAGTTAGCAGCAGTACTAACCTGGTGCTGGGAGCTTTGTCACACTGGTCTTGGCAAAAGAACAGGGAAGAAAGAGAGAACAAAGGGCAACAGCTGATTTTGTTGTCACACCTCAGGTCACATGTTACAGTGACCAGCGCTCACTATTTAGCAAGGTCTGGGGTGGGGAATTGTGGGAGATAATGTTCTCCATAGCCTTCCTTTGTCTGTACAACAAATATAACATTGTTCTCCTCCATCCTCAATGGACTGATCCCAACATATGCATGCATGTATTTTTAGCTTGGAATGAAAACAGCTTAAGACCACCAAGGGGCCTTGAAGGATTTCTAAGGTCCATCAAATGGCCCTACAGAAGCTGGAATTATATCAAATTTCACAAACCCTGGGTCTGGAGCCTTTCTGTATGGAGTTGGCATGTTCTCCCTGTGCCTTTGTGGGTTCCCTCCAGGTACTCCAGCTTCCTCCCAGAGTCCAAGGACATGCACATTAGGTTAAGTGGAGACTTAGCCTGAGCACGACTGGTTGTTTGTTTCTGTGTCTACATAACTGGAGATTTTCCAGGCTGTACGCTGCTCTTGTCTGCTCTCAATGTCAGCTGGGTTTGGGAGATGATTTTCAATGATTGTAGTTATCAGAGAACCACTCCCCTTTTCATCCTTATACATTGCACTTACATATAAACCCAAACACCTTGGATTGTACCAACATGTCACACAAGTTGTACAGTAGTAGGTGCAGTAGTTGCTAGAAGGTTGTGCAAGTACTGGGTGACATTTGTGATGGAGTTAAGTGCTAGTGCCTAGCCACCTACCCATGGTCTAATTATCCAAATATAATGTACTTCGTGAACCACTCAATTAAAGGCAGAATATTAAAAAACTTCTATAGGCTAATGTGGCAAGTATTTAGTGTGACCTCTACTTACACCTGAGTAATAGCAGGAACCTGTCTCATTTAAACCTAAATGGAATGGAACCCTAATTAATGTCATTGCTAACATCTGTATTTGTCCTTTTTTACATAAAAATGACTACTGTGAAAAAGGTCTACTATACCAGGTTTCTGCAAGACATGTTTGAGCATTACATACACATGTTGTATGAATTTAAATCTTTGGAAACTTGCTAATATGTGTAAGACCAACTTTCAATCACATCATTCCACTCAAAATGCCAAAGATCACAGAATTTACAGACATAAAATCATAGTTTTGTATCAGCAAGGCCACTCTCAAAGGGAAATTGGCAACCCCCTTGTGGTATAGATTTGTTTAGCCATGGAGAAAAAAGATGGATATTGTTCAAAAGAACTGAAACGAAAATGTAGAAAGAAAAAAATCCATTTCATTTGCAAAACAATCTCCTTGGAGAGCTTCATACAGTATAAGGCCCATGGCCTGCAATGATGAAACTGCTGTCCCAGCTTGTGATTACAGGCATACCTGTGGAAAGATCCTGACCTCTTAACACACTGGGTGTGCTATGGGTGTGCCTGGTCTTTTGAGAGGCAGGTCTGGAAATAGCTGGCTGAGCTTTTTTAGGCTGTTGGTTCAGCATGGCAACATACCTTTGGCTTGTTCAGCTCTAGGGAGATGAAAATGCTGCGCAAATGTCACAAGCAACCCCTAACCCTCACCCCAAACAGTGGTGGACAAGCTGAGAAAAAAGTTATTCGTGAATTTATCTCAGATGGTGTGTGCAGCAGTGTGTATTTGACACTCTGTGTGCGATGACTATGAATGAGAACAGCATAACACTGAATATGGTCTCTGATCTCAAGAGACTGCCAAGGGTCATACTATTAAATGCTGATTAAGTTAGACTGAAATATCATTTCAGGCATGCAGAAAGTGTCTCTTCATCATAAGGGTGTCACCATCAATGAAAGTCTGAAATCAATGGTCAACAGTGATTTGGGTGCTAATTAATTAAGTGGTGGGAATTTAACACACTCCATGTGAAATTACAGTTGCAGCATTACCAGTGATATAAGGAACTTCTTCTGTTATTACCATCCTGGGGCAAAAGTGTGAATTTGTGTGTGCATATGTGCATCTGTACGTCAATGGCAAATGTAAATTTTCAGTTTAAAGATACACATGAACATTTTTTGTGTTCAGGCAGCACAAAAAAATAATTAAAAATGGTGTCGACATAGTAATTTACAAATTAGCAAGTCACGTGTGTTTTACCTATATAATAATTGGTGTCATCACAAAAAGCGGTTGTCGTAGAAGTAGGGCTGGGCAAATCTAATTTCATTATGATTTTGGCTTTAAAACAATCATGAAAACAAAATAATCCGGGTAAAACAATTACTGTGCTGCTTTTTGTGTGAGGGGCAGGGGCAGCTCTGTCTCTTAGGCTAGAGCACACACACAGAGACCCTGATATTAGTCAATTCAATGAGTAATAATTTTAAAAATTGGGATCTCAATAAGTGATCTAAAATAATTGTCATAAATGTTGCCACAGCTGAGCAGCCCTACATAGTAATAGCAAAGACATAAATCCATTAAACTGACAAAATACAGCTCGTCAAAGTTAGTAAAAACTTTGGCTGATACTTAAATCTCTTTTCACAATGTTTTTTCTATATGACATGAAAGGTCTTCATCTGTCCAAGCACTGATAGTCCCATGGTGCCTGTTCACCAAATTAGTTGATATCGGTGCTTAATGATGCAATATGTAACATCAAAATCAGCACCTGAGGCAACATAAAGAGATGTGATATGAATCATATTTAAAATGATATACAAATAGGATTCAAAGTAGTTTTTCTAGCATTCTATGCTAGAGCATAAACTTAGGGCCAGTAATTATATTACAGCGGATATGCATACAATTCATTCTTAAGAGTGAAAAGAACTAAAGGGCATTGATAGTGTATCAAAACAAAATGCAAATTTATGAAATAACTTTTTATTATATCTTTGAATATAATAAAAGTTGGATAAATTTACATTTTGTTTTTATGAATGTACAACTAAAATCAAAAGTAAGAACCGTTCAATCAAGTAAAGAAAAAAAATAAAATTTGTATTGGTGATATACTTTCAGTTTAGGTAACCTTTCCATAAGGGCAACAGTCTAGTCATTTAGAGTTCCATCAGCTTTAATACTGTTACTGAGACGACACAACAGATATTAATAAGCTCCATGCCCTCACCAATGCTATCATTTGCCGCTCTTCCCTCATCCCCTCCCTCCTCCATCTTCATTTTTATTCCTTTGGTGCTGCTATTAATAACCCTGGCACTTGCCTATCAATAGTGTCACTACTCCAGCAAGAGAGGCAATGTGGGCTTGGCCAAGCTAGTGAAATGTCATGTAAGGCCTTATGTAACGTGTGAGAGACAGAGAGGCATTGAAAAACATGGCTCGTATGACAGAAAATAAGAAGGGTATAAGTAAGGATGGCAACACAGCAAGAAAGAGAGAAATCTGCCATCTTTCTTGACATTTACACACATTCCTTTTCTCCAGTTCTCCCCTCACCGACTACAACCTCATATTTATGGACTCTGAGTCTTCCATCTCTCCATCTTTTTACTTTCCATCTATTCTCCTCTTTGATTATTGACCAAAAGAGGTGGTTCAACCAATCTCTGTGCAGCAAAGAGAAAGACTACTGTATCATCCATAAAAGCGTCTGCTTTGAGTGTATACATCACCTCCTCTACTGCTTGGTCCAGTGGGGCTTTGTCACACTACTTAATAGTTTACAAATTTTTATTTTCACATTTGGAAATTTTATTTTTGCTATACAGGACTGGCAAATCATTGTCATCTTTAAACAGATTAACACAGATAACATGTTTTAAATGAACAGCTGTCATCAGTGATGTTAGTACCCTCATAGAATCTAGAATAATCACAATAAGATAAATATATATAAAATATTTCCCAACTTATTTTCTTTATAGTTTCACAATACCATAAGTTTTGACACTACTCACCTGGTAGCCACAATATCATAACCAGGGCTTGCAATATACCTGGGAGAGCCAATTGATTGTCAACTACTGGATAGTGTAAAAATAGATCCACACACAAAATATAGACACTTGCTTTGTTCACCTCTCTAGAGGCAAACAAGTCGAGACGAAAGTCTTGACAATTTAAATTATAAGATTTACTTGTCACCCCATGATCTATTTGTGAGTTTACCTTTGTAATGAGGATGCGGTAATGTTCAAGCAGGTCGTGGTTGTCATGACAACCGGCCAGCAGCTGCCAGACTTCTGCTCTTAGTGGCTCAGGAATGCCGCTGCGAACCAATGAGGGCAAACCTTTTGGACGAATGGACAGGTTTCCATGCCTGACACACACACACAAATACATATTTTATTTTATTTTTTGAAATTTAATCCATTTCAATCACTTTAAATATTAATTCGAATGCAATTGTATGATATTTCATGATATCTTGATATTCGAAATACTTGGACTGTAAATAATCTGTATGAGACATAGTACACCCGATTTACTTTTCAGCAGCAAATTGTTGTCAAAGTGCTTTTAAACAAGAGTCTGAAGTGCTAAAATGTATGTTTAACACACAATTTGTCTGTTTTTTTAATTTAACTCCATTTCTAACTTCCATTTTCTCTCTTCTCCCTGTTTTTCTAATTTTTATCCACTTGTATACAAACTGTCTTGTAAATTGCCACATCTTCCTCCTATCATGCTATATCTTGGATTCCATATCCATCTATCCAGATTCCATGTTTTTCCCCATGTAATTTAATCCCAATGTTTTTATCATGTGCAATGACCATATTTCTCAGTCTATATGAAGCTATTGAAACCTTACCATCTGTTGAGGATTCCTCCCCAGGACTCCAGAATTTTCTCAGGACAGTCTTTTGAAACATCTCCAGTCCCACTTGAGATTTCACTGTCACTATCTGCAAGAAACATAAACATGAACTCATCTAGATATTAATCAACATTTATACCATAAATGGTTCAGTCCAGGTATCTGTAACCTTTGCCAAAATGAGAAAACTATAGTACTCAGACCTTGCTGACAGACTCTTCACTCTCTATCATTGTCTAAAACTGAATATACTTTCTTTGTGTTTCAATGTTAAGTGCACATTCAAAGTCAAGAGGACACACTATTTGATTCTAAAAATGTTTCATCACATATCAGTAGATCTGGTGAGGGCCCCCTGTAGTTTGCAAAATTTTAATACTTGTCCATATTGATGCTTCACAGTGAAATGGAGGCAGGAGTGCCTGTATGGTGCCTAGACCTCTATTACTGTTCTTCTGTCTTGTGGTGAGGCAGACAAGAGGTAATCAGCACAGCAAACCACTTGTGTTTAATCGCAGGAGCACTAATTGACTGTCTGGCCTGCTCTGCTGCTAGAGAGATGAGCTGGTCCCCACACAAAGACCACCCACTGGAACAAACACACATACACAGTCCATACACAGATTCTGTGGTACAATGACAGTACATGTAGTTTATATTACTGTAACAACACATTCGCTTAAAAAGTTTTCTTTACTCATTCCAATCTTGTGGCCGACTGTAACTGAGTGAAATATTTATAAATAAGTCTTATATGCATTATGCATATGCATTGTTTTCCCCTTGCCTTTAAAGAAAACTTTGTCTTGCTGGACTAAATTACATCATGGCACCCTAACAGCCCAGATGCAAAAGTAGTAACTTTTCTGTAACAATTTTAAAAAGCTTTTTGACACCAAGTCATTTAAATCTTTTGCCATAAACATGAAAAAGCACAGTGGTAGCAATTAAAATCTCAGGCCCTGTATTTAAACTTTAGTGTAATCTCAACAATAGAAACAAAAAGCAATAGCTCTCAAAAGTGTTAAAAGGCACTATTAACTCCCACTAAAGCCTTTACTAAGATCTTAACATTTCATTTAAGTGAAGATATACAATCACTATGTTCAATTCACTACTGCTCCTATACATGCTCACAGCCTCAACAGATTTTCAGGTCTTTATAAATGCTTGATGAGACGTTTCAAATGGTTCAGAGACGGCGCTCATGCATCTGTTCTCTGATAGACAAAATCCACATGGCGAGGAAGCATGAATCCAATGCCACTGCCAACTTACCAGTTTATTAAAGAAAGGGCCATTACTGTTATCTTTTAATCTCAGGATGGACTGTGCATTCACTGTGTGATTACTTTCAAATGCGATCTCTGATGCTGAGGCCACTAGTAAATTGGTTTTGTCTACATTAAAGCTGAAGAAATTCCTTACTAGCACCACAGTGATATATTTTAACACTTTTATTTCGATTTTTTTTAATGTCCTTTCAGTATGTTTTGTACTTTCAACCTTTTTCATATCATGCAGTTACTTGAAGGTTCCAGTCAATTTTATAGCAGATAGACTGTATGGATATTGTGTGTGAATGTATATAAAAGGAACACATTATTTGTGTGTGCATGCACGTCTAGAAAAAAGGGGACTAAAAAACACAAAAAGGAAGTATTAAAAAAGAAAAGAAGTTAAATAAAGAATTCCAGCTTCAGGTCTATTTTCCACATCCACAGCTTGTAAGAAGAAAAAAAAAAACAAACAAAAAAAAAAAAACACATGAATTGAGTGGGTGTGTGTTTGCAGCAGTGTCATCCGCACTGGGAGTGTATTCATTTCTATACACAATAAAGCTGACTTTCTGCTCAACGACCCTGAGCGTTATAGAAAAATCCCTCTGAATGGCTCCCACAGTGCCAGTTGAAAGGTTTTTAAAGGTTAATACATTTGAGTGCTTTCAAGGTGAAAAGAGCAGACAACTGTTGACAGAAGAGAAAAAGACAACTCAATAAAATGAAGTTGAGCCTCCAATGTAAGATTCTGCTGTTAGGTTGTAGGCTTTTTATTTTAAATTATTTTTTGGTGTTTTTTGCCTTTATTTGATAGTTTACAGTGATCACAGACACAGGAAATATGGGAAGAGAGACAAAGGGCATGACATGCAATAAAGGAGGGAATGAATCAAACCCCGAATGTTGCAGCTATGCGGCATGTGCTTTAAGCTTTTCACAACTCGAGAGTTTTGATTTTATTTAGAGAATGAAATTTTCATGATTTCCTGTGTGAGCCAGTGCACAATCCACCAAGGGTATTTATTTGTATTTGGATATATAAGTAATACTGTGATTTAGTAGATGTCATGCATATTTTGTTCATTAAAACGTTTCAGTCAATGGGATGATCTCCATTTTAAGTGATTTGGCTGCAATGAAGGAATACTGAAATGTGCACCTTTATCCTAACCAATATTATCATTAAGCATGCAGTCTGAATTATGGCCAGGCCTAATTTACATTATACTAATTTATGCCTGCAAGGCAGTGTGGCTCCCAGCACCAAAACGCTATTGTTTTTACAAAATTTTTTATTATTTTTTAGATTTCCTTTGCTAAATCCCACATTCAAAGAGCAGGTACCCCTGTATGTACCATGGAAAAATATGAAATGTCCACCAATAGGCAGCGATATAATCAAGCATTTAAGCCTAACTAGTAGCAGCGAGAACAGAAATTTTACATATCTTTGGAAAAACTTTTTTGATTAACCCAGAACTTACAACTTGAAACTTTGTTTTCCATCTCATGGGTCTGTATGGAATCATCCGTTAGGGGGTGCCACAAACATGGAAAATTATTATCTTGGAATTAGCTGCACAGATTTATAAAAAAAACTTTGTAGAGCTGATGAAATATTGAATTTCACCGTTCAAAAATTCACAATAAATCAGCTATTGGTTGTACAGAGCTGAAATTTGTTCTGGTTATTCATAGAATTGTGACAAAGATTTGCCCCAATACAATGTATGGTCAATTCTGATGTCATTACTTTATATTCTTCAAAATGCAAGCTATTTTACATCAATATATCCATAAGATTTAAATTAATATATACATAAATTTAAATGCCACCAACTGATCGCTTGGAAAAACTCCTCAAAACAAATCACCTGAATGCCCTAGAGAGCTGAATTCTTTTGAACACATTCCCACAATTGTGACAAAACCTTTTCTTGGACTTGCTTAACCACACCTTAAAGTTATTTATTCACTTAAATATATGGTATGTCATTATGTTAATCTAACTATAATTTAACTATACAAATATATATAGACCTGAAAAGGGTACTTATAATGAATCACATACATACAACCACAAGGAGTATAATTTCACAACAAATTTATACTTTCTGTAACCACAACTTAGTTCACTAACTGTATCACCAACCTAATGAATACTATTGATGTAAAGAGCATTTAAAAAGATGATGGAAACCTATTTAAAAATAAATTTCTGCTCTCCAAAATTAGGTTATTTAAAATAAATTTCATCTGGACTGGAATGCAGTAAAAGTTCCTCTAAAATGTACTCAAGCAAAGGATATAAGTACCTCTACTTTGTTACATTACTCCACTACATGTCAAGATGAATCCTGTTCGCCCTACAGAGCTGAGTTGTGACAAGCCTGTTCCTCAGACTTGCTTGGCACGAGCAACTGTCCAACTTGCGGTGCCCCGACAGGCTGCCAGGCAGGGATGGCGCACTGAGCTTAGACCCCATTCATACCTGCTTGCAGGTGTAGTTAAACATTGCATTAACCCTGTAAATAGTAGTGTGTATTAGAAATCTCTTAAACTCAGTTATTGTCCTGTTGTATTTCTTTAAAGTCATAACTGGAGATCCATTGAATCTAGAGGTCACGGCTTCTGATATTAGACTGAATTATACTGATTCTTATTCGTTGAATATATTGATAAATAAATGATTGTCTCTTTAACAAGGATTTCGAAAATTATAACATTGCGGCCAGTGTTGTTAACTCTCGTAACAGTTAATAATGTTTACATTTAAAAGAGGCGGCAGATTAAGTAGACCCAGACAGCCTGCAGTGTGCAGCCATGTTATGCTGACGTGCTTGTGTTTCTGTATTTCCAGAGAAAAGAACCAAAGTAAAGGAATTATTTTAAACTTATGCACACCTGAAAGTCCCTTTTGTGTCCAAGTGTGCAACAAATATTGGAGGCACTGCTGCGATCTTTTAACTTTGTGGTCAGTGTGACAAGAACGCCAACAGGGTTTAATTGATGAAAGTGGGAGCACGAGCATCGAAATCACATAATATTGGGGCAGCTACAACAAACAGAATGGACTTGGAGGAAATTGCAGAGACTGTCTCAGAGACTGTGGCTTTTGCAGCGGGATCAGCTCAAAGGGGTCTGTCAATTAGAAATGTCAAAACTATCACAGAATCCATGGAATTAATGATGAAGAGGAGGATGTTGCAATGTGTTATCTAAGGACATTGTGATAATTAGTTGGACAGATAATGGAAAACACTGGAAACAATGGCAGTGAGGGAAATACACAAAAGACAGCTCAAACCAATCTGAAAATGGCAGAAGAAATTACTTTAGCAGAAAAGTACTCACATTAGGAAGCTGAATGAAAGAATGAATTCTTCAAGTCAAGCTTTAGCACTACAAAATGTGTTGTCCACAGGACAACAGACTTCCAGAAGTGAGAATAAGGAGAGAATTCAAGATTGGTGGACAGATTGGGGAAATGGGGCAGAAGGATCAACTCTTATACACAAACCTGAGAGACGCTTGAATAAAGGACACAGTGAAATGGAAGTCATGGAAGCTGTCATAAAGTCAATCAGTCCAGGTCTGAGTCTCCACGACATGCTAGAGATAAAAAGTGATTTGACCCTTCCCCAGTTGATGGCAATATTAGAGAGGCTGTTACTTGCTCCAAGAGAAGTTTGGTCAAATGAACAGTACAGTCCTGATGTCATCCTGAGCTCGATTAGTACTGGGCTTTTGAGCACCATATCAAGTTTCAGCCAAAACTCCATCTCGATGATCCAAGAATGACAGATGAAACACTCACTGACAGGATGAATGAAGCAGCTACTGTTGAATCATCAAGACAAGCCAAGCAGAGGAAGAACACAAGCATCAAAGTCTCAAAAGTAAATGAGCTACAGACAGAAATGCAGATTGGTCAGCTGAGTCAGGGTGCAATCAAAGCCAGAGTGGGGGTTCAGGAGAAGTCAACTGAAATTGTGAAGCCTAAGAACCATAAAACAGTTCACCTGGGGCCCACCCACAGAGTAAAAATTAATGTTAGAAGAGGATGTAAACTCTGTCAGGAGCAGGGAACAGGTGACCAGTGTGAACACAGCTTGAAATGTGGACAGTCCAGACACTTCTTAAGGGGATGTAGAGGACAAAGGAGGCTGACAGGAGGATCTGACAGCCTGAAGGTGACAATCCAGACAGTGACACCCACAAACTCACTAGCTACAAGCCAGGCTGAATCAGATAGCAAGGTGCATGAGCTGCTTTATGAGAGAATCAGGCAGCTGGAGGCAGAGTTACAGAAAAATGGGAAAGCTTGGAAAATGGGAAAGTCAGTACCCAATTAATCCCATTCATCTTTCATTACGTCGACAAGCCAAGCTAAAGGCCCTCATTGGGAAGAAGTGTATAGTGGGTTGTTTATTCAATGCAGTAGCAACGCAAGCACTGTGGGATACAGGTACACACGTCACAATTATAAATGAAAACCAGAAAAAGTTGTGCCTTCCACACATCCATTGAGTGCAAAAAAGGCAAACGTGTTGATCCTGAAACTGTTGTCTGCCTTTGGAAGGGAAATTGGTCTAAGTTGTCTATCCCCGTTACAAATATACAAAGATACTTCGACAGTTACAGCAACTCAAGGCTATTCAAACAGTAGATGTGAGACCAGCCAGCACAAGTGGAAATGCTGTCAAAACATTTAGTGCTGGTGGAAGCACCATCAAAACTGCCAGCACCCCTGAAAACAGAAAAGAGAAACTCGACATCAGACCCACCTGACCCCCGTTCAGCAGCAAGTGTGCTGCATTTTCAAAGGATGAGAATGATGAGGGATGTATTCCATTTCTACAGTTAAAATAAGGCTGAGTGACACAACACCGGTAAGGTGCACCAACACATCAGTACCTAAACCACTCCACAAAGAGGTATTTGGAGGACCCGCTTAATAGAGAATGGATTCAGAAATCCATACTCATCACCAATAGCCTCTGTGTGTAAGGAAGATGGGAGTTTGCGTTTGTGTTTGGATTGAGTTGAATCGGAAATCCATTCCTAATCATAATGCTGGAGCTGCATTGTCAAGCCCCAGTACAGTCTGTTATCCATTTACAAGGCTACTGGTAGTAGAGGCCAAGGATCAGATGTGAGTAGGAGCAGAGAGAAACACAAAAAAATCAGACCAGTTACCATCAAGCCAGCAGATCACCTGGACAGAACAGCACCAGGGAGTGCTCTGCCAATTTACAGAGTACCTGATCCACCTTCCACTCCTAGGCTACCCAGATTTTGAGAAACTATTCATGCTGTGTTGTGATGCCTCTCAGGATGGGCTTGGTGCACTACGACAGCATGACCAGCTGGTGGTCATTATGTATGCGTCGAGAATACCAACTGCTCTAGATGAGAACTACCACCTTGCGGATTTCAACTTTTCAATCAAGCACCAGCATGGGAGGGTTGAAGCTGATGGGTTGTCTCGAATGCCCCTAGACACAACAGTACATTGGCCGATGTGCTTGTGTTTCTGTATTTCCATGTGAGCAAAAGCAGTGAAAAATGTGTGTACATGGGGCGACAGGTGTATGAGTGATGAACAATGAGTAATGATGTGCTTTTGCTTCTGTATTTTCAGAGAAGCGAAACAAAGTGAAGGAATTATTTTAAACTTCTTCTTTGTTAAGAAGGGTGAGACTATGCAGCTAAGCAATGATTACCAAGGTTTGAACAGCAGGGGCACAACTTGAAGCTCGCCTGTCTTCCTGGTGTCCACGCCTTGGACTTCATCGCCCACTATCTCCCAAGATACCCACACCTTAGTTTCTGCCTGCTCTGTCTATGCCTGTAGTAAGCCACATAGCTGTGGATTTTGTCACTGGTTTGTCACCTTCAGAAGGTAACACTACCGTACTCACTATTGTAGACTGATTCTCTCTCTAGAAACTAAAATTCTGCTGGTGCAGCACATCTCCTGGATCCATGGGATTCTTGTGCACATCGTTTCATCCGTGGAACGGGGAATACACCCACAATTCCCTCTCTTGTTCAGCCACAGGCAAGTCCCCATTCATGGTGATGGGTCAACCCCCTTTTTTCCCTACCCAGGAAGAGGAGGTTCCATTCCCTCAGTGCAGGCCCTTCTCTGGCACTGTCACAGAGTCTGGCTGATTGGTGCCGTTCCCCTGCACCTATGTATATGCCTGGCCAGAGTGTGTTGTTGTCCTCCCGAAATCCTCCTCTACAAGTCGAATCCCATAAATTTGCTTTGGACCTTATGAGATTTAGAGCATTATCAACTCTGTTTCGGTGAGAAAGACTTTTACTGGGCCAGAGAAGCCTGGTTGGATGCATGGAAATGGCTGTTGAGTGGGTGGCACTGTCGCAGCTCCCTATGTGACTCCAGAGTTTCCAAGTGTTTCCTCTGTGTTTTCCCTGTCTGTGTTCCCCTACATCTCTGTCTATGTGACTGTGTGTCTCTTCCCTGCAGGGATCAGCAGAAGCAGGCAAAGTCTACAGGCATACCTGTCTTCAGTTACCTGCTGTATATCAATCCCAAGTTTCCAACCACTTGTTGCCAGATAGTTCCACATACCTCAGGTGTAGTACTTTCTCAGTCACTAAAATTAGTTTTGCATTTTCTCTTTTGTCACTAGTGATTAACTGCTGTTTGTTCTCCTGTGCTCCAGTTCTTGCCTGGTCTGCCTCCACTCACCCATCAGTATAGTACAGAGTATAGTATATAGAGTGAAATTACATTTGTAAACAGTTTTTTTCACATTTTTAAAGTGAAAAAAGTAATCTTAAAATTAAAAGTAATCTGTTAGTGGATGGGAAGTAGTATACAGTAACGTGGCAATGATCGGGGCCTAGGGATGGATGGATAGGAGGAGATACAACAGACAAAGCATAAAGATAGCACAGACTGACACAATTAAAGAATACAGAAGAAAAGAATAAAGAAGAACATTAATTTAATACCAATAAAATGAATTAACATTATCATCATCACCTTTCAAAATTCATAATTGTAAACTATGGGCATGAAAAAGTTCATTTTGATCTGTCTAAACCTAACTCTGAGCTAGTTCTTGTAAGGTGTAAACTTGAACAACACTGAACACATGTATATTTCCTATTCCTGTTCCTTTTCCTATTTCCCACGTGTTTGAACAAGTTTAGCATAAAGCTGTGTCATGTAAACGAGTGAAAAGAACTGAATACTTTCTGAATGCGCTGTACATATAACCCTGCCAATGCTTATGTACCTAAATAAAATTATCAAAATTTCACTGTTGATTCATGTCAGGGCAGTAACTAGTACAAGTGTGCTTGAGACAAGACTTTACTTCGTAAAAACGCACCAAGATGGTGTGTGTTGGTAAACCTCTGGACAGATTTTGACTTCAATGAGGTTTTAATGTCAGCCACAAAAAGAACAAAAACAATAAAATGCAATGCAAGTTTAAAATTTTCAACCAAACCAGTTAAAGACATGATGTTGGGTTGTGGCATGTGTATGTGTGCATCTGTGTGTGAATTTTGGGAGAGGGAATTCTGATGAAGAAAACTGGCATCTTATGAAAAAGCCACAATGGCTTTCCAAAGAACATTATAATAAATAACAATATTAAATATTAGAGATTGTGCACTGTAATATTTTAGTTTATATTGCATATCAATAACGTAAACAATAGTGAAAGGAGTTGAAAAAGAAAAAGAGACCTTCATACCTTCATCAGCCTCCTCTTCCTCAGTGGGTGAGGTCAGTCGTCCTCTTCCTTCGTTGCTTCTCTCTGCTTCCCTCTGAAGACTTATCACCTCATACACAGCATCACTCTGACCCACCCTCTCTGGTACCTGCTGTATACACAAAAATAGACACAAGATCAGACACTAGGTAGAAATAATTTTGGACCATGGACCATTATTACAAAAACGTGACAATATACATGTGACAATTTATATGTTCCTTCATATTACATGATCCAAATGTAAACACAACAGATTTGTCAAGTAATGTTTTTGGTTCCTTATAAAGATTTGTTTCAGTAGGGTTTGTCAGTTAATTCAATTAAATGGCCAAAAAAAAAAAAAAAATCTCAGACAGCCAGTGTGAAAGTGCATAACATTAAATAAGCCCCCAGAGTTATGGTCTACCACTGAGTTCCTACACAACCAACACAGTCTCTGCTCCCGCTTGTCCAGGACCAAGAGCTGCACTAGCATGAGAGAGAATACCTACAAGTATCAGTATGTGAGTAGCAGTTGGGGTCAATCCATTTTTGACCACGCTTATACCTGTCATCGACCAATTGTCTGAATCAAGAATAGGTGGTTAGCCTAGAGCTCAATGTCTAATCAGATGACACCAATAAAAAGAAGCGCCAGGATTTGGAACTAGAAAGACAGCATCACCATCAGCAGTGGACAGTTTGCAAGCAAGCCCCTAAGTTAAGACATCGACCAAGAGGATGTGACATGAATGAACCAAAAAAGTCACATTTAACCATAGGCTGTCACCAGCAGCTAACAAGTTCACACAAGCTGACTGTGCAGGTACAAAATGATGACTAGTATACTATGGTTAAGACTAGAGAATTGCCACTTCATGCTTATATGCCTCCACCAACCAGCTGAGGAAGTATGTCTCCGCCAACTAGCCGAATAAATATAGTCACAAACTCTCCTTCCTGAATTACAGTGTTTAATAGTGGCCAAAGGTGTTTTTACAAAAACATCATTATGTCACAGTGAAGCTGATATAAAATGTCATCAATTCATCATTTTATCCTATTAGATATTTGTGTTAAATTTAGTCATAATTAGTGTATGAATTAATGCGTTATGTCTAAAGTGTGTTTTGTGAGGTCATAATGCTCTTGACCATTGACCACCAAATTCTAAAAGCAGTCCAAGTGAATGTCTATGCCAGATATAATGAAATTCCCTCAGGGAGTTCCTGATATATTGTTTCACATAAATGTGAGGTTACTGTGACTGAACTTTGAGCACCAAAATTTGTTAAGTTCATCTTTGAATCAAAGTGTTTGTACCAAATTTAAAGAAATTCCCTCCAGGTGTTAATGATATGTTATATTCAAGGTGCTAAAACATGTTTTGTGAGGTCACTATGACCTTGACCACCAAACTCTAATCACTTAATCCTTGGATTCAAGTGGACATTTGTGCAAAATTTCCTTAAAGAGTTCCCATGAGATTGCATTCACAAGAATGGGATATACAGATGGATGCCTTATTACGCCTTGTGGCATTATGCCTTAGATATTTCACTAGTAGAGATAAAGCCCTAGTGAATGGGCTTACATTACATGTCTACAGGTCTGTTGTAAAAGATGCTTTATACTACTACTACTACTACTACTACTACTACTTTTATCTGCTCTTTAAATCCATCATAGCAGACTCAAGAAATGCACAAGAGAACAAATACACCAATAGACTTGACCTTGGGTGTCTTATGCTGCTTAGGTTTATCTCTGGTCTTTTTGCTGTAGTGCTGTTGCCTCTCTCCACCTGGTAGAATGGATCAGTGAGCTGCATTGATCTGCCCAATCTTATAATGTCTAATGACTAACTCAAGTCAGTGATGAGATCACATTGTAACACAATTTTACAAAGGTGACATCTCTCTCAAAAGAACATTTTATAAAACATTTTTTCAGTCCTTGTCTTGACTTAGAAATTGACTGGATTCAGATCAAATCAGATCATGCAGTCTACAGCACTGACAGGTTGGTTTCCTAATAAAGCAGACACCAAATACCGGATTACATATTTTATGTATGAATCACCTCGGATTGTGATCTTTCAAAAAACCTCCACTCAATAGTCTTTTAAAATACAGAGAGACGAGTCAGACAGCTACTGTTAATTACCCACACGCCAATATTGTGACAGAGCCTGTTATTAGCTATTAGCTCCCAACAATGCAAAGCTTGCTCAAACTTTACTGCTTTGCCAGCTCCCCATGGTCTCTGTATGGCCTCTATATATGTATGTGTGTGTGTGTGTGTGTGTGTGTGTGTGTGTGTGTGTGTGTGTGTGTGTGTGTGTATATATATATATAAATCAGTCACACTATAGTTACAAGGGGCATTTGGACAAAAATATAGGAATAAGCTAATTATGAAAATGTGTGCATGTACTGTAAAGTTTAATAATTGCAAAATACATACATGTCTGAGTTTGAGGTAGAAGGTCTCACTGAAGGTCTTGCGGCTGAAGTACCAGAAGCGTTCATTTGATGGATAGACCCTGACCAGAGTTTCCAGCAGGAAGCGAACTGGCTCCACCACTTCCGTCACAACCAGGTCCACTGCCACTGTCATGTAGACTTGCTTATCTGGAGCACACCAATGAGAAAAGTCAAGGTTACTGTGGAGACCTTATCTAAGGCTTCTCCCGTTCTATCTTTTTTTTTTCAATTTATTTAATATTAATCAATTTGTGTAAACAAAAACAAACATCTCTGCTGCTCAGCTCTGAGTGCATTACAGCTTTAAAAGCATTCAAAGTGTAACCAGCCAAAGCTAGTACAGAATAGTAAATCAAATCAACATCTTTTTGCAGAAAGCCAATTATTAATGATAGCAATGCATATTTTCTATTTTAGTACTTGGAGTTAGTAAAACATTATAACTTTACAATTAATATACTGTATACCTGCATAAAGAGATTTTCTGGCTTAGACTGTTTATTGACTTTTACACAATACACAAAATGTGTTCTGTGGGGATGTTGCATCTCCTAGTGGACATAACGTAGAGTCTACAACAAAGTCAGTTAGGTAAATTATTAAACTGACAATTTTTAAGGCACAAGAGAGGCTTTAGTTCTTATGCCTTTATGGACATAGAGATGTGGGCCTCACACTAACAAATAATATAGGATGTTTCTGTTTTGGGGGCCGTTTAATTGTAAATGATGACTAAACAAATCATAAAAAGGAGAGATTGGCCTGGAGAGCTTTTTCCACAGTGTGGCAGTTTTATTTATTTTATTCAGTTTGTGGTATGATATAAGATATGCATCTGGGTCTTAAAAATAAACTGTAATTATCATAATGTCATGCTGCAACTGTTATCTTAGAGAAATGTTTTTTGGAAGAAAATAACTTGTTTGTTATTGTCATTGACTTGTAGTGTCTAAGCACTAATACATGTATAGTTTTGTGTGACAATAAACACAATTCTTCAGATAGTTCAGGCACCCCAGGGTTGTCACAGGTTGCAGTCACATTAATCAAATCAGCGTTTTAGTAAGAACAAATCACTTATAGAGGAAACATAAAACCATTTTGTCCAGCCATTTTTACCAGATATTAGCCAGAGCTTGAAAAACAAAACAAACTGATCAGCAGGAAATTACTACTTTTGACCTTCCAGAGGGACGTAATCTGGTTTAAAAATATATCTAATGAAAAGCAATTCACTTCAATAAACAACATAATTTGCCACATCTTAAACAGAACTTCTACAATTTAACTACAGAATACAATATGTATATGTAATGACTATCACCCAGTCTAGAGTATCTTTGATGTCTCTTTGCCAATAACGATGTGGGCAGATTTGTGTAGGTGTGTGCTCAGGTTGTGCACTGCTAGACTCCCATGAGGTAGACTGGTTCAACAGACCTGCCATCCAGCTTCAAGTCAAATTCTGAGCCTTCAAGTTTGTTAGCTGTAATAGGTGATTTGGTAAGGCAAGCTCTCTGCCCTGATACACTCTATATGATTTGATCTGAATTAAGGCTGCACAATTAACTGAAACATAATCAAAATCACAGTATGGCCAAGTACATTAGGAAAAAAATAAAAATAAATAAATAACAGCAGCTGCAATTTTTTGATGAAGGTAAAATATTAGCACCATAAGCATTGTGGTGCTACAGAAATGCCCCAGCCTAAAAAAAAACATATTTTTCATGTGTCAGCTATGTTTTCTCTGCTTCCTGATGTGATACAATTCATGTATTGTGCAAAAACATGCCAAATTTTAACAAGTAATGGCTGAGCACAAAATTAGGAAATATGTTGAAGAATGGAAGAAAGAAATAATCACATCCAAGATCCACTGCAAGCACTGCACGATGCCAAGATATGACCTTGAGTTTTGTGCAAGATTTTTACATATTTGTACAATGTGTGGAAATAATTCCCACTCAATATGTATGTGAACAATCACCAAAACAGGCAATGCTGGATGTATTAGATTATTATCTCCATATGATAAATGCATCAAAACAGACTGAACAGTTACTCTAAAATGAACAGCCAAAAAAACTAATGTATTATAAGAATAATCTAAATTTTAAAATCAGCCAAACTTTAATGTCTTTATATATGACTGTAAGTTAGTTTAAAAAGGGTGTAGGGTGACACGCTTGCAAGTTTTAAACAATAAATACAATTCATCCTCACCTTTAGTTGTGTCTTCATTCAGTGGCTGAAAGGCTGCCATGTTGGGGTTCCATGTTCCTGTGATTATGTAAGCCTTCCCATCAGAACTCTTTCCCATCGATTCCTGTATATGTATTTATCGAATTGCCAAATGTTCTTGTGACAATATTATTTTACATACAATACAGTAAATTACATTGTCATTTATAGATAACTTGATTAAATGAATACATAAGTACATAATAATAAAGTTCATGACAAATACTGAGTATACAGGTATAGGTATATACATTCCAAACCTATTATATAACCCAGTCTTTGTCAAAGTATGGTCTGCAGGCCTACAAGTGACCCCTGGTAGTCCCAGAGTAAATTTGTTAAAATATTATGTTTAATGTAGTGTTTCTCAAACTGTCTAAGAGTTACCACAGAGGCTACTAGTGGTGTAGGGCTATGTAGTGTTTTCAATAATAATTCAATTCATAGGTTTTGGCTTTGAATTGGTATTTGAATTGGCTGTTTTACATTGTTGTTAGACTTCAGTGTAAACTTTTTTTTGCAACACTCCCTACTCACATAGCTTTATACATAAACTGTAGACTGGCTACAGTTTATGTTTCACTGTACATTAAAAAATGATCATTTGAAAGGAAATGTGAATGAAGCTCACGGTTAAGTATGATGCCACATGAAAAGCACTACTTGTTTTCCTGTTTGTGAGGCACAAGCTCTGTTTCCCATTATTAGACACCCTGAATCAAATTTGGGGTCAAGAAAATTGTTGCTTTTCTAATTCTACATTTCCTGTTTTTTCAATGACCTACACAATAAAAACATCAGAATGTGAAAAATAAAGAAAAAAGAAAGCATGCAAGGTCACCACAGCACTTCTTGGTTTTGGCAATGTTGGGGAGATAGGTGCGCCATTAGTTTTATTTTAGTGGTAAAGTGGCTTGAAAAAGTTTGAGAAACACTGGTCAAACCAATTGAAAAGGTTAGGTATAAGTATGTTAGTGTTTTTATAAATGATTGTGTTGCCTATTCTCTAGTGTTCCACATATAAAAGGCACATAAACAACTCCAGTATCAATAGGTCCAGTAAACTATGCCGGTGTCTGCTCACCATGTCTAGAAGATGCATGTCACTGTTGCAGACTTTCTGGCCTGGACTCAGCAGCATCCCAAAACACCTTGAGGGAAAACAATCAATCAAGTCTCACTAATTCCACTGCAGAATTATAGTCTGCATTCACCAGCAGTGAGTTAAATCATTCCAGAGGAACAGAAAATATTAAATATGGAAATAAATAAATTATCATAATGTCCATGTAATATAATCTTTCGGGTATCAAGATGACATCAGAAAACACTGACTGGCAAGATTCACATCAGTCAATTTGTCTGTCAAAAGTTGAAAGTTTGGCCAAAATCAAAATTATTCTGTGCATCTCAAAATAATCTATATATATAGATTATATCTATCATATAAAACCTTTCAGGGTGATAAAACACCTGCTCTCTCTTCTATCCAGGTGGCAGTGATTCACGACCTAGTAGAAGGCTGAGACAAAGGGCATCATAGAAGATAAAAAGCAAGGGAAAGCCCAAAAAAACATGGCACAACATACAGACAAACTACAGTGTTACTCTAACACCTATAATCAGAGGTCCTATAATGACATTTTTGGGTGGCTAAATGTACACTGTACATGGTTCGCAAGTATTTAGTGTGACCTCCCTTACACTAGAGCAATACAAGGAGCGTGGTTCTCTGAAACCTAAATGGATCATCAGATTTTGATTCAGTTTTCTTGGCCTTTCAGTCCTTCTTTTGTCCTTGACCTCTCCCGATTCTTCTAATTTCTACAGCTTGAAAACCACATCTTGAGTATCCAGTTAGTTTGCCGATTTCCCTTTGAGAATGGCCTTGCTGATGCAAAATTATGATTTTATGTCTGTCAATACATACAATCATACATATTAGCAAGCTTCTAATGAGTTAACCTCACACAACATGTGTATACAATGCTCAAACATATCTTGCCTGGTGTAATAGACTTTTTTCACAGCAGTTGGAGTCCAGTGAAATGAAAGTAAGGGAGTCAAAATCTCCCCTCTGCTTCGTTTTGTTGTCTTTTTGGCACTGCTGGTCAATGCAGATGACATCACACAGACGGAGAGTGCATCGGAATCACGTTTAATACTTGCTTAACATTGCTATTAAAAGTGCCAAAAAATACATCCATATAAAGTTCGTCATACATTTTAAATACAATGTGCAAATTCTTGGTATCGATACAATCAATTATTTACTTTGCAAATCAATTTTATATCGATATACATTTCTATCAATCTATATACGCCTATCGATGTAGTTGGATCGGCAAAATACAAATCAATCAATGCAGTCGATGAATCGTTAAACCCCCAAAGCCACTGTATAATTTAACATAATGATCATAAATGAATGTTTAGAGTCATGGTTTTGAGCTAAACAGTGTTTCCTCCTTTAGTTCACTTTATTTGTCCTGCTGACGAATATCATAGACGGACGACGAAGAAGTATAATCATTGAAATAAATGCAGTATAAATACAGTAATTCTCACCTCTCGATGCCCAGCTCCTTATTGCACATTTGGTGAACTGAAATCACAACCTTCTTCTGTATGCCCTGACGCAGCTTGAAGTAGAACTTATCTCTGTCCTTAGGCACTGGACTGAGAAAAGGAAGAAGGGAAGGTATTATCTAAAACTTTAGGGACCTGGATATAGTTCCATTTGGACTTTGTGTATAGTGTGACATGGATTTTATTAAATTATTGTTCTCTCTGTGTCAACAGTTTCTCTTCAAGGTATTCTTTAAGAAAAGATTCTTACCATAATATGATTAAAGTATAATTTGTTACAGATAAAATTTAACATGCCTTCCATTAAGTTCTCTCCTGCGTGTATTATATAAAACTCTGGAAAAAATTAAGACCAAGACCACTCCAAATTTTTCCTAAATCCGCATCTCTACATGTCTGGCAGCCATTCCATTCCAGTGTTGAATTCCAACACAAGCACACCTCATTCTACTTAATGAGGTACTGATCAGGTGATCACCTGAACCAAATCTTATTTAACAAGGTAAAGTATAAAAACCACTGCTGTGGTGTTCACTATCCTCTTGCAATAGGTCTAGCTGGATGGCAAAAACAGTGCTTGTAGCACCTCAAAAGTAACTGGAATCAAAAAATAACTATTGACCATGTCAAAAGTTGAAAAGAAAAGTTTTGAGTGAAGAAAAGAATGGTTCACTTCTGGCTTTACTGGCAGAGGGATACAGTTAGTGACTGGTTGCTTCCATCCTTAAAATTTCAGAGACGGCGGTTCATAAGAACAAGGTCAAGCAGCAGACATTGGGAACAACAAAGCTACAGACCGGCAGCGACAACAACTCTCGACTCACCGGGATGACCTCCAACTTATTCGAATGTCACTCAACAACTGTAGGATGACATCAAGTAACCTACAAAAACAATGGCAAATGGCAGCCGGGGTGAAGTGCGCGGCGAGAACGGTTCGAAACAGGCTCTTAAGGGCAGGGCTGAAGTCGTGCAAAGCCAGAAAAAAGCCCTTCATCAATGAGAAGCAAAGAAGAGCCAAGCTGAGGTTTGCCAAGGATCATAAGGATTGGACCGTAGAGGACTGGAGTAAGGTCATCTTCTCTGATGAGTCCAAGTTTCAGCTTTGCTGGTCATCTAATGGTTAGACGGAGACCTGGAGAGGCCTACAAGCCACAGTGTCTCGCACCCACTGTGAAATTTGATCGAGGATCGGTGATGATGTGGGGGTGCTTCAGCAAGGCTGAAATTGGGCAGATTTGTCTTTGCGAAGGACGCATGAATCAAGCCATGTACAAGGTTATCCTGGAAGAAAACTTGCTTCCTTCTGCTCTAAAAATGTTCCTTAACTCTGAGGATTGGTTTTTCCAGCAGGACAATTCTCCCTGCCACACAGCCAGGTCAATCAAGGTGTGGCTGAAGGACCACCAGATCAAGACCCTGTCATGGCCAGCCCAATCTCCAGACCTGGACCCCATTGAAAACCTCTGGAATGTGATCAAGAGGAAAATGGATGGTCACAAGCCATCAAACAAAGCTGAGCGGCTTGAATTTTTGCACCAGGAATTGCATAAAGTCACCCAACAGCAACATGAACGACTGGTGGAGAACATGGCAAGACGCATGAAAGCTGTGATTGAAAATCAGGGTTATTCCACCAAATATTGATTTCTGAACTCTTCCTATGTTAAAACATTACTAATGTTTTGTTTTAAAATGATTATGAATTTGTTTTCTTTGCATTATTTAAGGTCTGAAAACAATGCATTTTCAGCAAATAAAGGCTCTAAATGACAATATTTTCATTTGGAATTTGGGAAAAAAGTTGTCAGTAGTTTATAGAATAAAACAAAAATGTTTTATTTTTTAATCATATACGTACCTATAAATAGTAAAACCAGAGAAACTGATAATTTTGCAGTGGTCTATTAATTTTTTCCAGAGCTGTATTACGGACCTCTGCTCTGCTTTCAGAACAGCTACTGGAAAATTTTATTAGATTAGCTAAGAGTAAGAAAATGAAAATCCATTCTTAAAATACTCAATATATGATGGCTTGTGAAAATAGGAATGTTTTCTTACTCTGCTCAACAGATAAAATACTGCTGCAGCAGAAACACAATTTCAGGGTGCTTTTAATTCATATACATCGCAGGGTTCTAATTAATAAATTTAGCAATGGTGCTGTACCACGATACTACAATAAAGGAGCATCATACTTCTTCCATAAAGGTCTGTTAAATGCATACGCTCGTGTGATTTGAGCATATAACATAAACGATATAATGACAACATATTGTTCTTGAATTTTGTGGAGAGACATGCATAATTTCATTAAAGAATACACGCATTAATGTTTGTGTACAAAGTACCTGTAGTTGCCCTTGCCATCATCCTCTTTGATCTCCAGCGAAACAGTGAAGGTGTAGAGGTCGCTGTCAGGTGGACTTGACAATGCCGTGTCCCTGATGTCTGCCGGCCGAGATGAACGCCGAAAGGCTGTGGAGAAACTGTAGAGGATACGACTGACCTGGATGGAAAAGGGCGAGGAGGAGAGAGGAGAAGATGATGAATAAAGACAGAACAGAGTACAATTCCCCCAAATGGATTAGCAGTGTCAGTGCTTAAACGATTGTAATACATGTATACCATTTTTACATCGGTTTACAATTCACACACTGTATACAAGCAGCAATGTCTGTTCTTACAGATGAACACTATAAGCATTGTGGGTAAAAAAGTGGCAAGCAGTGCCTGTAGTCTTACCAATGTTATACATCTTAATTATATAACATCTGTAGAATGAAACATTTTGGTTACCTACTTAATTTTCTATTCTAAAATGCTTCCTTGATATTTCCTGGTCTAATTGCATAACATTAAGTAGTACACATTATTCCACTGAACAGCCAGGACTTATAGATCTGAATTAAAAGTTGCAAGTCTAAATGTTGTGCGATTAAGTAGACCACAGTGGACACCATGTTAAATTGCAGTTTGTAATATGGACTTCAAGTATGTAACTCACAGCTTCTTTAATGTGGCAAGAGAAGACATGGATTTGGAAATCCTCAGAACTTCTGTAACTTTCAGTGAAGGAGAAACAGTCACTTTCCGCTGAGCCCTCCGATCCTCGAGCACAGAACAACACTTTGTAAATGGGGAAGGAGGCAATCTCTGTTCCTGAAGCCCGGTCCACAATCCTGGAGAATCGTTTATTTTACAGATGAAATTATTGTTGTTGTTATTATCAGTATAGTACTTAATTGGAAATACTTAACTTTAATATGGTAATGGTCCTCAGATGAGTTAATCTGTTTTACTTTTTTGTCAATACTCAATTTTAACATTTATTACCTACTTACTCGTAATCCCAGAGCAAATGCTAATGTTCTAAAACTTTAAATGTTGTGCTGACATAAATTCAATACAGTAATGGTCTGTCTGAATGGCACCAAATTTTGTATTCAGTCAGGAGATAAAGCATCATTGTCAATGCATTTTCAACACGGTCAAAAATGTCTCATATCCTTTGTAGTACATCTGAACCTTACATGTTTCCTTTTCATTTCATGACCTGAAAAGTGAACAACTTTAATTCTTCTGTTGGCTGACAACCATCAGATGTGATGGGTATCTTTAATAAAGCCATAATCCATGATAATCTGTTCCTGGTAGCTCTACTCTACTCATATGTGCTAGAACCTGTGATATGTAATGTGGCAAAAGTTTGCTTTACCAAACAAGTAGTAATCTAGGGGTCAGGATCCGAGTCTTTTTACATCTTTTTGTGTGTTTTTTTGTATGTCACTACTACAGTTATCACTGATTTTTCATCATATTACAGTATTTATACCCATAGGTTTAAAATTCATCAGTTCATGAATATTCAAATTCTAATTTATTGTATTTATATAGTGCCAAATCATAACAGTTACTTCAAGGCACTTTACATATTGAGCATATTTACTACTGATCTGCAGTTTAAATATGTTAGACTACCATACTTAACAAATGTATCTAATTTTCTTTCATCTTTGGCCATATTAATTGACCCCAGATGCAATATACACAGTCCAACTCTTAATGCATTATTGACCTGACAGAGCCATTTGGTCCACAAGGGACATGTAGGGTGATGGGGATGGGTATGGCACTCTCAGCTCGCAGGGTGGCCATGGCCCTTTGTGCCTCTGCCTCATTGCGAGGGGCTTTGACCCAGGTGCAGCCCAGGTAGGATAGCTTGTTAAACTGGACACTATCCTCCTCCAGGACTGTGGGGCTGGATGGTACTGAACATGCTTCTGAAGACAGACAGAAAAGTTGTTATTCTGAAAAGTCTTCTGTCCAAATTTTAAGATAAATGAATCAATCTCTTTCACTTCATTAAAATGTGTACAAAGATAAAACAATTGTGTTTTTAGCATTACACAACATGTCCCATGAGTCTGGCATACTATCAAAGCATACGAAGAATGAGAGGAGAAAATAAAAAATTCAGCATTTTCATATCTTGTAGTTTAAAAGATGAAGGGGAAACAGACAAGACAAAATGACAAATACACAACAGGGGAAGTTCTGAGATGGCCTTTGACCTGGAACTGTCACACTTTGTAAACAGGAAGTAGAACAATGAGCAGCAGCTGGACTTCCACTGCTGAGTGGCTCTTAGTCTACTGTACAATAACCATTTCCTCGTAGCTCACTCTGAAGATGTGCATTGCTCAGCACCAAACAATAACATGGAAGACGTGAAGATGCAAGTCAGATACAGATGTGTTGTGCTAATGTAATGTAAGTGTCTTGACTTATAAAAGACATTTTATTGGTGTTTAGAGTTTAGACTATGTCTCACCTAAGGCATATATGAAATCAAAGTTTGTTATTCTCAAGCACCCAACAACTTTCCAACTTTTACCTGTTTACTTTCCTTGCATTCACTAGCTAGCAGAACCCTTGTCTAAGGATGGCAAAAGTAAAATTTGGTTTGTCAGTGGCATACACGCAGCTGCATGAGGTCGGTTTGAAACATTTAGCTTTACATACTGGTATTTCCACTTTGATATAAGCAGCATATAACTCAAACATAAGCTTGTTCACACCATTATAATAAAGGATTATTTATATCTAATTTTCGTTCAACTATTAATATTCTTTTATGAAACCCATTTCACAAAATGAAAACCTTATGCAGAGAAACAACAAAGGACATCACATACATTTTTGTTTGGAACATTTTTCAACTATGGCCTGAGCCGTTCAATTTTGCCTGTTTGTAAAGTGTGAGGTGTGCCACCTTGGGGGTCGGGGGTCACAGCTAACTTCAGGGAAGGGGATGAGTAAAAAATAAAAATGAAAAATAACTGTAAACATCTGGTTAGCTAATCTTGGCAACGCATGTGGTAAAATTAATCGATCTTCAGTATCTACAGTGAAAGAGGAGTATGGGCCTCACCACCTAAATTTGTCCACAGATTCATAATGAACTGAAGATTTATTCACACGTCACAGTGATAGTGAACAGTTCTGACTTTATTATTTTGCAGTAAGTTTAGTAGTAGGGTTAGGGTTTTCAGACATGGTATGGACAGTACCAAATAGACAATATGGTCTTGCTTTTGACAAGTGGATCATAAACAATGACTGTATACCTGGAGGTCGGGATTTCACAACTTGGCTCCCTGGGTCCCTGTGCTTTTCCATCTTTTCCACACTGCTCTTCTCCACCTTTGGTTCACCATCATCATCCAACACTTCCTCCATAGCTTTTTCCAGCTGTTCACTTCCATTCCAAGACATCTAAGGGAGAGGGGAAAACAGAAAAGACACCAGACATAGGGCAAAGAGATAAAAGGGAATATAAAAAACAGAGAAGAAAAGGAAATATAAAGACAGATTTAGACAGACTGGAGCTTCCTAGACTGACTCAGTCCTTTCCTTTGAAAGAGCTTGTCAATCACTTTGCTTCCATTTGTTGTCAACATGCTTTCAAGGGTTGTAATCACAAAGCAAAATTTCATGAAAACGACATCAAGTTGTGATCTAATCAGCAACTAGAGCTCCAGTGGTAGCCAGAGAAACATTAGGGGAGGTAGATTACTAGATTTAGGAAGAGCTTAAGGGGTAAAAAAAAAAATGTTTTAGCCACTATGTTTGACCTTTGTAACTCAAATTTGGCCTGCAGCCTTCAACTGGCTTAATTTTGGATGCTTTTGTTCTATGGGAGACTGAATATAAAACTGACAATTTATGCCAAATGTTAAAGTGTGTCCATCTGCAGTTCTGACCTTGAGTCTTGGTTTGCCCTCAGAGCCCTGCGGTGACCCAGCAGCAGTGGACTGTACCAGAACAAACTCCTCACTGGTGACGGTGGCCACAGACTCAGTGGAGCTGCTGACTTTTCCCAGTGAAGAGCCGTCATCCATGGCTGGCTGGTTTACTTAAGGTTGGCTGGGGAGACCAAGGCTAAAGCTCTCCCCTTCCCTCTTCTGTCCACCCAGCTCTCTAGGCAGTCTGCATGCACAAGAATTGAAGCAGAATTAGATTTTCAGATGTTCATTTCCCAAGTCAAACACAGCACTTGATCTGTTTATAGTCTAGGGAATATTTTCTGTATTCAATAAATCAAGGTTTAACAAGTCACAATCAAGCATCTTATGCACAGTATTGATGACACAAAACAACAACAAACTAAAATGGAGCCTTCTAGTACTTAGACATTCCAAAGACATGTCAAACAAGTAGGGCACATTTCTAAGCTGCAAGTCTGGGCTATAGTTAACCTGACCACCCTGTCATCTTTGAATTAATGATACCAGCCCAGAGAGGACAATTTGTAATCTAACCACAAATCTGATGCTGCACAATTCCTGAAATTCTTTTGTGTGCTTAGGATATAATTCAAGCCTCTTTCTGATAAGTCGGCTATTTACCCAAATGGGGTGAGAAAGCTTCACTTTGTCACTGCTGTGGATGATTGCCATTTTCAACATGCTTTCGTTGCACAACTTTGTGAGCATTAAATTATTATATACTCATTCTTCAGCACCATTATAACACCAGGAATTGGTTTCATGTTGAACATTCTGCTGCTATATTAGCCCCTACTGACACAGTAATATAGCATTTGTAGTTTAACTACTCTTGTTGGAGCATTATTTGTAGCTACTCTTTTCACAGTTGTTTTGTGATTTAGAACCATTGGATTTAATAACTAGTCAAACCTTGTGTGCTGCAAATAACCCAAAACAACCCTTCTCTGTAGCTGCTAATGAGACCTGCAGAGTGTCCAGAAGAAAATTTTGACTATTCTTACTACGTAACTGCTTCAGCTCAGCAATATTTTGGATGCCTGGTGTAAGCAGCTCTCTTCAGGTGGACATTCTGTAGATTTACTTGTATGTTTGGTGTCATTTTCCTGCTGCTGAATTTTTGACCTTAGAGTTTTTCCTCCATGCACCTTGGAAGTACAATGATGTGTGTTACTAGTCAAAATAATTAGTAAATAATTAGGTGTATTACTGTAACTTAGGTTTAATTAATTAATTTTTTCACCAATATAGTAATACAAGATTTTGTGTTAATCTGCCTTCTGCTTGTTCCTAGGTTGGTGACCAAGGGTGACTGTGCCCTTTGCCCCAAGCTGCAAACTTTGGAAGAGCCTCGCTGTGGACCTCAGGTAAACCTGCTCAGTAACCACTTTTAAATCTTAAACCTATCTTTATAAAACTGCTTGTTAAGGCAGCTGATTGTTGTAATTGTATTAACATTCTTTGTGGAATTCAGTCCTTTGGTGGTTACTGCTTGTTTCACTTTCTCTTTTGGTGTTATGTATTTGGATTATGTTGTTTTAAATGTTCTTCACTTTATTGTAGTTTATGTCTTATTTTATTTTACTTGTACCAGCATCTTGTAACTTTAAGAAAGCTGATATACAAAGAATGTCCCTTGTTATAATTATAATAAATGCTGCATGCATAAATGTTGCATGCACACAGTTTCATGATTTCATGTGTACAAAAGGCATTCATACACACTTACCCCAGGCCAATTATATTCATAGGTGCATGTGTGTGTGCACACTTATTCAATTACACAGAGCACGGCATTAAGCAGAAGTAAACATTCCCACTGATTTATTTCGCTGGAAATAGTTGGAATGTGACTTAGATCAAACTTCCACTGGATGCCATGTCTCCTCTCAGACAAGATCTGAAGCAAGTGACATACACATACCAGACATACAGACACTATTATTAATTACAACACACACATGCACATTAGCAATATACAATAACCATAACCAATAGCACAGTAAGGCAGTACATAACAGTATTTTTAGAAAAAGGTAAACTACAACCACATGTGATAACATTTTTACCAGAAAAACAAAAGTAAGAAACAGACAAACTGTGGCTAAGGCATTTCAAATCTCATCATGTCAGAGCAATTACATTAAAATATGGTAGGTGACTTGATTAATTTAACCATTCAAGGTTAATATTACAGACAATTAATTAACAGTTCTCAAGCAGTCAAATAACCAGGTTATTCAGCAACGAAACAATCTAATTTGTTATTCAACAAATTAGATTGTTTCTGTGTATCTCTCTACTCTTGCTGTTCTTGGGTTGCTGAACAGTCTTTTACTCCCTAGCATCAACTATAAACACCATAGCAAATATGCATGCAGTCATTTGCAGCCTATTAGTTCAGTACAGTCCTAGCTGCCAACCTTGCTACCCAACCACTGCCCGCATGGAAACTGTGAGTGGCCAGTCTTTGTAAACAGACTGCACAATGCTGCACTGGATTAACCACCTACATTACATCCATATGAGTGCATGTGTTTCTGTGGGTTGTCTTGCCCTGCTGTAATGTTACAGATAAAACAGTGTCAACAGAAAGGTTTGACAACCCAAAATCTATGATTACATTCTACTTGATGGTGGGATTATATATGATTATATAGGTTTATATATATTATATGATGCTGGGTGCAAGATACAGAAGTGAACAAACTTCTGACAATTCCCTGGGGGTTACGTGAGAAGGCAAATGTTTCCTTTTGGCTATCTGTGATGGGTGATGTATTGGGTGTTGTTACATTACATTACATTTGTCTCCCCTGGTTGTTGACAACACTGGTTAAATGTCTGACATGCAACTCTTTCCATTTTTATCTACTTAATGATTCCTCTGACCTTGCTGTGAAGAGCACACCAAGAGCTGCCCAACCTGATCCTGCTGTCTCCCATTCGATAAGGTGACTATGGGTCATAAGCACACAGATCTGTCATTTTAGGACACAATCATATCTTAATAAGCATTATTTATATTCATGCTTTGGTCTCATCTGTTCTCTCATTTTGCTCTTGCAGGCCACCACACCCCATCTCTGACTATGAAGCAAATCCTACCTAATTTAGTAACTAGGTTTTGCAATCTATGATAATGGTGTCTTTGGTGTCACTTCATACTGAAATAAAGCTGTGTACACATTAAGTTTCTGAAAAACCGATATGGGCAAAAGCATCCTTCACACATCATGTCAAAAGTAACTCCAGACATCTGAATAAGGCTGACCTAAGTGCCCACACAGCCACAGAAACAAAAAGTTCCAATGCCAAAAAGTGCCAAAGCCTTGCCTACATCAGACTAGTTCCTGTTTATTCCTCTTTGCTCACATAACCACAATCTGTTGCAAAGTAACCAAGCATTCAGAAGCTTCATAGTCCAGTTGTTAACAGTATTTCTCCATAATTCTAACTGGGAAGTATTCAGTACATATCAGCTTTCTTCTTTACATTACCAGTATCAACTGGAGTAGTCATACATCCAATTAATAGATCAAGAGCAAGCCAATATACCATGCATGTTTTACAATATGAGGAAATATTCTACTAATGCCTAAGAACAAAGTGGCGCATCAAATCACAATATTATAGTATTATTAAGTACTATAGAGCCCTAGGAAAACGGCAATTAAATCAATGAAACAATTGCTGTTACAGCATGACAAGCTGAGAATGTTAGTGATAAGACGAATGGATACATTTTCTACAACACAGCTGTGAGCAGTGCAGTCAAAGGAAACTCTTGGATGGAATATGTCAATCAAAACCTGTAAGGGTCCTTTCTGAATTAGACACCAAGAGTGAAAATGTCTCAGTTCCTAGTGTAACATAATAGTATCATTAATTCGGGTATTAATGCTGTGATTTCCGTCTAAGAAAACATTTGTTTGTGATAGTACATAATGGCTTTGCGGTCCAAAACTCAATGAACTACTATATTACATCGTGTTAATGGTTGCAGATAACAGATTTTGCTTCGTTCAGTGGTGCCTGTGGGCCTGGATGGAGCACATCACACAGTCTCTCACAGCATAAGCGACAGGGCAGCTTTTTTGTTGTTTTTTTGTTTTGTTTTGTTTTTTTAGTAGCTTTAGAACGAACGTTCAATGGGTTAAATGAAATTGGCATAGTACTATGTGGTCAAACACACACAACCAGCAAACCTGAAAAGCGGACATTCCGCTCACATAATAATAGCCAAGGGAAAAAAATAGCTAGCGACAAGCTAACTTACCCGCACAGTCACTTTTTTTTTCGTCGCGATAACGATAACACGGTTTTGTATTAAGTATTTAGCCAACGAGCTAGCTGTCACAACGGGTGAATGTAGATTAAACAGGAAGTACCTATGTGTGGAAGGCTAGACCTGAGAGCTAATGCTAAGTTTGGCTAACGCTCATCAGCTCAAAGTCCAAAACATTTGGAGCAATTGGTAGAGGAGCTTCCACTCTCAGTGACACCCCGTTCGGTCACGGAGGAAAATTACGTTTCTCTTCCCACTGCATGCAAATGCGATATTGAACTGAATACACATATAGCAAATAGAGCTGTCAACTCACTTGTTTAAAGCGTTTTGGAGTGGCTCGCTAGCTGTCAGGAAAGTAGCAGCAAAGATCTTGTATTTGAGAGGGTGAGTCACTCCGGAGTTTAGTGGTGCGCCTTCCGGGTTGGAATGTTATCGTCACTTCACGCATGTTTTGCATTATCTGGTTTACGCACTTCTAATACCCCTTGCCACCAAAATTGGCGGGTTTACCCGAGTTTTTTAAATGCGAGTAACCCCATTAATAAAACCTGGTTGATCCCTTTCTACTACCAGTTGAGTGTGCTCGGATTGACGACACACACAACTGCAAAGAGCGATGAAATCAATTGTACATACACACTGGACAAAAATGAAGGGATTTGTTCATACCTACAACACTGCGCAAAAGATTTTTTCACTAAAAGTAAAGTGAGGATGCAGTGAAATCAAGCCATTAATCGTTTTTATTCACCAGTTAATTTAATAGAAAGCGCAGTTTACTGGAAAATGAAAACAAAATTATGATGTCTCAGTGTCTTCTCTTCGTGTAATACCAGACTATTAATTAATATTAATAGACTAGACTATTACGAATACCATCATGTTTTAGGGTTCTGTGAAGGCCAAGACATCTATTGCAGAACACTTTGCCCCTCTTGTCTCTGAATTTATTTATAACTGTGTAGAATGCTGTAGAATGAACAGTTATTATTGTGCTTTTAAAATCCACCATGGAAACATTACTTTGTCATCAGGTACTATCGTTTTCTTATTGGATAAGACAACTGAGAAAAAGTTTGTCAATGTAATAAAAGGTTATGTTTTGCCCAAAGGGCATCTTTTAGGGAAAAATGTAAGATAAATGATTGCTTTGGTCTGATTAAGTTCAGCATCTGGCAGTGGTTGTTTACCTCTTGATAATTATTAGCTGGAGATCAGACTAATTGTTCCCTCAGGGCTCAGGATTAAACAATTACAGAAATCTTTCTACTCTAATATCTTGATGAAACTCAGATGAATGTAATCGTTCTAATTTCACAGTATAGCACTGTCCAGTATTCACACTGTGTGAATGTGTGTGTGTGTGCATGAAAAATTGTCAGTAATCACACAATAAGTAATTACAAATCTTTAATTGTCAAAAGTTAACACTCTCAAATATTACTGTTTCTGTATTTATCATCTATGCTTTGATGTTCTAAAATTGTATAACTTTGGACAGCTACTAAAGTAAATAGTAAAATAGATAGTTAATACAATGGATAAATAAATGAATGATGACTATGAATCCTTAGCTGTGGTAGTAGACAACAAGATTGAGAAACACTGGTAATATTCCACTGAATCCTCCTCAGAGATTCTAGCTCAGATGTGTATGGATAGATTTCACCCTTTTCATGACTTTTTAGTTAGTTCATAAAAACCCCACAATTCAGGTGTAAAGATGTATAGTATTGGAGCACTGCAGTTGGCTTTCTTAAACTCAATGAAAAAGTAATTGTGAAATAAATTAAGTTTGTTGTAAGTACGTTGAGTTTTACTTATATGCACTATCGCAAAGAGGTTGGGGAATGCACTTTTGTTTAATTATTGAGGAATACCACAAGGCCTGCACAAAAATATTGCAAAATTAAAAACATTATCACAAGGCCATAAGGTTTCCTGCATTGCTTAGTCACCGCCGTCTCAGTCCTGCTGTGCACAGAAATACAGAGACAAATATCACAGGAAATATTTTTGTATATGGCAAGCAAAGATGGGTAATTGCCTTGTAGAAATTGGACACTGTGGAACAGTTTTCAATCAATCAAAAATACATACTCTGACTTTCTCACAATGTGAAAAAAAACATTAAAAGAAATTACATGGGAAATTGCATTTTGAAGATTCAACATGGGAGTAGTACAGGAGGAGTGTGTAGACAAAATAGCACAAACTAGTAAATCATACACCTTCATTCAAAATAGATCATGTTCACATCCCTGGGTCCATTTCTCTCTATCAAGAAGACAGTGTGATCAAGAGATGCTTTTGTTGCTTTCTGGTTAATATTTACATTTCAAACTTTTTGATTACTGACAGTAAAGAGAAATTCACTCAGTTCATTTCAATCTTACCACTGTTGCATTTAAGGGCTCAAACATCCTTGCTTATTGACAGGTTTACACCTTAGAGGAGAAAGTGGTGATTCAGTCCTGGACCTGGACCTGGACCTGGACAACCCAAAAGAGGGGTAGTGTATCGAACATCCAGTTTGAAAAGCTTGTTGGCCTATATGTACACCATTATTACATCTCACTGGGGGTACACACTGTTCAAGATATTCTTCTGGCAAATTCAGTGCTGAAAGGAGATTACTAGAAGTGAAGAACTGCAGGAGGTTGCCAGACAGCTTGCATAGGGTAAGATCCAGTCGTCTCTTCTTTTCTACCTTTCCTGCTTTCCATATAGATCCAGGAAACTGCAGAGGGGATGATGACTTTTCCTCCTTTTGCCATGGTAATTTTTTTCAATGTACTTCAGTTTCATCATGACAAAATTGCTTCATATTTGCTACATATTTCATAACATTGTTTTTCTTTATGGCGACATTGGGAAGATATGCAGAAAGGGAAAATCATAAATTATCTAAAATAGCCCTCAGTCAGTAAAGACACACAAACAGTCAACAGACAGTGTACAACCATGGCTCTCATATTGTATATTATATATTATTATATATATTATTATAGTGACATTTTCTTCAAAGACATTTTACAACTACAGTTTCATCTACCATCAATTATAGAATTACTGAACCGGGACACTTAAAATTTAAGGGTATAAAATGAAAAACTAAGTTTGAAAGTCATCCCTGCTTGTCACACACTGTGTGTGTCAGCAGTAAGCTCAGACAATCCTCACTTAAATCCTAATTACACATGATAAGATAAAAATCTGAATAACAATAATGCTGACTCAGCATTCACACTAAATAATTTGCATAAACAGTGGGCCTTTATACAGCAGATCCTCACTGGGAGCAGCTGTAAATGCCAAAATCACTCTTGTGGTCTTGTCAGTAGTGATGCTGGTGTGTGTGTGTTTGTGTGTGCGGAGAGCAGTGCTAGTGTGCGTAATGAGTGGTGTAACTAGATTATGGGGTGGTTACACCTCGGTGCTGATGGCATGGGTATTGGTGTAAAAATCAGGAGGATGCCCTCGCTGAGTCTCCCTCAGCAGAGAGCCTCTGACTGCGGGCAGCGGCAATGCCAGTGCCTGGTTCTCATAGTGTATGGGCATGTAGGTGATGCGCTCACCACCGTTGCGTATTTCATTATTGGTATGGATATAGAAGGGTGAGTCATAGGGGGAGCAGGTTGGGCAGTAGCTGCGTTGCCCCTCTTTGGGTTTGGTGGGGTTGGAGGATCCAGGCGGCTCTGGCAGTGACAACGACAGAGGGGTGACGACTGACGCATCCAGGCCTGTGACACTGCAGGCATTGCAGGCAAAGTGTTGCTGAGATATGGAGCCACTGTCAGACCCATTTTTCTTGCAGCAGTAGTACTGCCAAAAGAGAGAATCACCCTGTAATTGCTTTGAGGTTATACTTATACTACTGATTCAGTAGTTTGAAAAGAAGGAGAGCAATGAAAAGAAATCTGAAAATAGGTTAAGATCTGTTAATATTTTCCAAGGTAATCAACACCATAACTTGAGGGAACTTAAGCTGAAGGACTTCTCAATGCAGTTTGCATTGTTTGTTCTTTTTTTATAAATATTGCAGAACCTAATGTCATTATCTTTAAAAAATATGTTGATTGCATTGGAAAAAATTAACAGATCTCAACCCATTTTCAGATTTATCTTTATTGCTATGTTTTTAATGTTGACAGAAAAACGAACATTTTTAGTTGTGCACCCACCTGTTTTTGAATTGTTTTATATATTTACCATGGCAAAGCTATATAATAAATGTTAAAACAATGTGAAAATCGATCCCAGATGAGGTGCAATTTAAAAATCTATCAAAAAGGGGCAAACGTTTTATGAAAGCTAAAATGTAAGGAAAGAAAAGATAAAAGGATGGAGTGAAGAAAAGTCTATGAGGAACAAAGGAGAATGACGAACAGACCTGCAAAAAAGAGAAAACAATCCAGTGTATAAAGATGCTTACACAGAGAGAGAGAGAGAGAGAGAGAGAGAGAGAAAGAGAGAGAGACAGATGAAAACAGAAGCATACCTGGAGTCTACAGTAACAGAGCACAGCTATGATACACAGAAGTATCACTGTGGCCAGTATTCCTCCGGTTATGACAACAGTTCCAGCTGTCATCCGACCAGCTCTCCATCAAACTCTGACATAGGCACAAGAAGTCACATCATCATTATCATAATCAATAGGCTCCTCAGAAGACCTGAAATGAAAGTCATGCAAATGTGCATTCAATGTGGTGGCCATCTGGTTTTCTTTCTAGGTATGGTAATAGAGCAAACACCAAAGGTCATTATAATTAGGTGAAGAAAACAGAGAACCTAAATAGATTGTTTAGTTTGTGTGCCAATCCTTCTACCTATAGATATTATATCGTCCTGAAGAAGCCTAAACATTTAAAAAATAATTTTAATCTCATTTTCTGTTTATATCTTTTAATACAATTTTCATTCAAATTTTAGCTACTTAAATAACCAGAATATCTTATCTGCATATAAAAATATCAGAAACTTTATTTAATATCAAGTGTCAAAAACATGAATGTCGAATGTTTTCTTTTAAAACTTTTTGCAAATGCAAATTTGAAAATGACAAAAAAAAAAAAAAAAAAAAAAAACCAGCATATACTCTGTTGCAATTACTCACATTCAGCAAAGTTGCTTAACACCTGAAAGCAGAGAAATAACAGATGCATTCAAATTAAAGGATGGAGAAGAGTGAAGAGAAGTCAAATCACAGGTCAACAATAAGAGGTCACACCACTAGAGAGCCACATGGGCAGGTTGAAATGTGAAGAAATGATAAGGGCATCAGTTTAAGTGAAGATGTTTCAACCACTTTTCTCCACAAGGTGGCACTAAAAGAACAGAAAAATGTCTGTCTACAGACAAAGCACAGCACAAAAAAGAGTGCATCATTACAAAAGTGCATGCAAATGCACATCCCACACAATATACACCATATCAGCCATAACATTATGACCGAAGACAGGTGAATGACACAGAATATAGCCGCAGAATTTATCAGAGTTTGAGCCAATCACAATTGAAACTTTGCTACGGGAGGATTGAGGCAGGATTTATGCCATCTGGCTTTTCGAAGCCCTAGCCTTGGTATCCCCAGAGAAGGTGATTTACTGTGATTGCAGTGGCACAATCACAGTGTTATATAGGCCTTCTCACAAGAGGAGATGATGACACCACAAATGCTAAACCAAGGTATAAATGTTGGACTAAAAGTCTACACAATTCTGGTGGAGTATCATCATATATTGTGGTGATTTTGAATCTAACACTAAGCAAAAAAGAAAATGTACACACAGTACAAATCACAGCAAGATTAGCAATGTCACGACAGACTTTTCTGATCCAAACATCCTTTGAGACACAGCTCTACCATAGCATTTGAATGTAGACTTGTGGAGATATAAGTGTTAATTCATTTTGAATATTTTAAAAAATATAGAGTGATGGACTTCTGAATTGACCATAGGTTACAGTGAAGCAAACTTTCATCATTCAGGGAATGATTCCATTCAGCCAATTCAGAGATACAAACTTTCCAAATTTGTAGTGGCCTCAAGAGGCAGAATAGCCCAAGGCTCTTTCATTAAAAAAATATTTGCCTGTTTTAATTTATGTGCATTTATGTAAAATTGATGTTATTGACACAGGTTTAAAGGTTTATAATTTACAAAATGAAATTCTTTTGATAACTTTTTATCATCATGGACTCAAGCCGTGTATTGGGTTGTGAAATCATTTGTTCATCATCTGATCAAACAAATCTTCAATGGACTATGAAGTCAGAGAACAAGTCGGGCTGGAGCCAATCCCAGCTGACATTGGGTGAGGACAGGGTATACTCTTGATAGGTTGCTAATCTATCACAGGGTCGCCATTTAGAGACATAAATTCTCCCTCACACTCACGTTTACAGTCAATTTAGAGTCACCAATTAACCTAAAAGTGTACATGCACTGTGGGAGGAAGCTGGAGAACCCTCCACACAGAAGGGCCCCAGGCCCGGTAATCGAACCCAGCACTTTCTTGCTGTGAGGTGACTGGTAGTGCAGTGACTGCTAGAAGACCACAGAAGAACTACTGTATCTCAAATAGCTGAAAAAGTTAATGTTGTTTCTGATAGAAAGGTGTCAGCTTGTTGCGTAGCTACAGACTGGTCAGGATACCCATGCCAAAAGTGCCTACAATGGGCACATGAGCATCAGTAATAGAAAAAGGTGGCCTGGTCTGATAAATCATGTTTTCTTTCACATCTTGTGGATAGCTGGGTGTGTGTGTGTTGCTTACCTGGGGAAGACATGGTGCTAGGATGCACTATGGGAAGAAGGCAAGCTGATGATTTGGACAATTGCTTTGCTTGGAAACACTGGGTCCTTCCATTCAAGTGGACCAAGTACAGTCCTTCATAGAAATTACTTCCCTAATGGCAGTGGCCTCTTTCACCAGGATAATGCACCCTGCCACACTGCAAAATGGTTCAGGGATGGTTTGAGGAACACAATGAGTTCAAGGTGTTGATTTGGCCTCCAAATTCCCCAGATCTCCACCAGCATCTGTGGGATGTCCTGGACAAACAAGTCCAATCCATGAAGGCCCCAACTTACAGGACATAAAGGATCTGCTATTAACATCTTGGTGCCAGATATCACAGCACACCTTCAGAGTGGAGTCCATGCCTTGTAGGGTCTGGGCTGTTTTGGCGGGAGACCTGCACAATATTAGGCAGGTGGTCATAATGTGATGGCTGATTGGTGTATGCATTACATACATACAGGATGTGGACAAAATATTAGCAACCCCTGTATCGTTAGTATAATGCCATTCTATGTTTGTCCCTTTGTAAATACCATGCACAATTTCATTTACTACCACAACAAAGAAATAGCAATACAATCTTTGTACAGTTCTTCTTAGGACATTTGCAGTTTCAACACAAAGGAGGAAAGAAACTGGATCATTTATAACAAAAACATCAAAGATATTTACCTAGTCAGTCAGCTGTGCATATTATTGACAAGTTTCTCTCTCTTTCTCTCTCTCACATTCACACTGAAATACACACACACACACACACACACACACACACACACACACACACACACACACACACACACACACACACACACACGCAACATTACAGCAGCAGTAAAAATTATTTAGCAGCAAGGAGCTCACTTGGTTAGAGGTTTAATCTGCAGGCTGAGGCTTGTCCAGATGAAGGGAAATCTATTCTTTCTCTAAAAACAGGTCAAATTCATGATTGGTGTTGGAGGATGAAGACATTTTTTGTTTAGGGAGGAAAATAAAGTAAAAGATGGAAAGAAGATGGAAAAAGTAAGAATGCATGTAAGAAAGAAGGAAACTGAAAACTACACAAATAGAGAGGAAGGAGTAAAGGAAGTAGACCTGTGGGAACAGATATACACATGAACACACAAATATATACACGTTTCTGCATTAGCACACAAAAGCTGTCTCTTGTGTATTCTGCTGTCTGAAAATGTTCTTGTGCACGTGTGTGCATGTGTTTTTATATGAGCAGTTTTGTACCGGCAGCTTGCTCTGACAAAGAAAAAGAATTTATGGATACTTGCAGAGACTGTTCCCTACTTATTTCTTTATGGCCAATGTAATCTGCAGCTAGACATTTTATACCATAGCTGTGATGCAATTAAAAATAATATAAATAATAATAATAATATAAATAATATTTGATGTGAACGTGTCATTTCTGATGTTTTGTGATTTGAACTGCTACACTGGCACCAAGCTCATAAACCATGTGTCTGTCAGAAAGTACACTTGTCTTCAATTATTTGTGGAGACCAAATGGGATGGCAGCTGACAGATTCCTCCTAACATCATTCTTCATAAGTCTTTCCTGCAATCTCAGACTCAGTACGCCATACTGTTTTTCATGATTAATGCCAGCAAGGAGACTTGTATTGCAAGCAGGAAATGGAAATGTCACTGCTATCACCATGTCATCCCTTGCTCAGACACAGACAGACAGACAGACACACATATACACATGCAGAGACACATGGGTTTTTTTTCACCCCCTTTAAATGTAGCTCTGCAAGCAAAAATTTGTTTGTTTGATTAATTTGAATTTACTTCATCTGACAAAGTATAGAGAAAATTAGATATCTGCATCAGTACACACACACACACACACACATTCTGTGCAGACAGAAAAAAAGATGGATCAGTCTCTACAGGGTCCAGATTAGAGTGGCCCTCAATCCCCCATACTGCCTGAAGAGCCCTGTATACTGATAAGGCCCTCTCTCATGCACACACACTGCACACAGTGTATTCTCAAAGGCTTACATGTACTCAAGCATTACGAAATAAATCAGACTTCTAAATAAAAAACAGTAAATCTCAACACTCAACACTAATTAAGAGTTGATACTTGATACTGCAGAATGATGTTTGTTGAAAGTTTACATTCCAGTTAGTTGTGTGACGATTCATCGACTACATCGATGTATCGATTTATACTCCTACGATCAAACTACATCGATAGGCGCTCTGTTCTTGTAGCCATACTAAAAATTTGCACATTGTATTATGAGCGCAACAAACTTTGTATGGATGTTTTGGGGTTTTTTTTTTAGTACTTTTAATAGTAAAAAAAAAATGCTGTGTGTCCAGGAAACCAGGTGGAATGGCAGCAAGGCTAGAAGTTTAGGAGCAGGGTTCAAGTTGCTCTATCATGGTGTAGATAGGAAGACAAATGGAGTAGGAGTTATCTTGAAGGAGGAGTTTGTTAGGAATGTCCTGGAGGTTAAGAGTATCAGATAGAATGATGAGTCTGAAGCTAGAAACCGAAGGTGTGATGTTCAATGTTGTTAGTGGGTATGCTCCACAGGTAGGATGTGAGTTAGAGGAGAAGGAGAAATTCTGGTTGGACCTTGATGTGATGCAGAGCATCCATAGAAATGAGAGAGTTGTGCTTGGTGCAGACTTTAATGGACATGTTGGTGCAGGAAACAGAGATGATGAAGAGGTGATGGGCAGGTTTGGAATTTAGGAGAGAAACGCAGAAGGACAGATGGTGGTTGACTTTGCAAAAAGGATGGAAATGGCTGTAGTGAATACTTTCTTCCAGAAGAGGCATGAACATGGGGTGACATATAAGAGTGGAGGTAGGAGTACACAGGTAGACTACATCTTGTGTAGACGGTGTAATCTTAAGGAGATCAGTGACTGCAAAGTAGTGGTAGGTGAAAGTGTAGCCAGACAGCATAGGATGGTGGTGTGTAGGATGACTCTGGTGGTGAAGAAGATGAAGAAGGCAAAAACAGAGAAGAGGACAAAATGGTGGAAGCTGAAAAAGGAATAGTGTTGTATGACTTTTAGGAATGAGTCGAGACAGCCTCTGTATGGCCAGGAGGTGCTTCCAGTTGACTGGACAACTACAGCTAATGTGAAAGACAGGTAGGAGAGTACTTGGTGTGTCATCTGAAGGAAAGTAGATAAGGAGACTTGGTGGTAGAATGAGGAGGTGCAGGAGTGTATACAGAGAAAGAGGTTAGCTAAGAAGAAGTGGGACACTGAGAGCACTGAAGAGAGTAGACAGAAGTACAGGGAGATGCAGCGTGAGGTGTAGAGGTGGCAAAGGCCAAACAAAGGGCTTATGATGACTTGTATGCTAGGTTGTACAGCAAGGAGGGAGAGACTGATCTATACAGGTTGGCAAGGCAGAGAGACAAAGATGGGAAGGACGTGCAAGCGGTTAGGGTGATCAAGGATAGAGATGGAAACGTATTGACTGATGCCAGTAGTGTGATGAGAAGATGGAAAGAGCACTTCGAAGAGTTGATGAATGAGGAAAATAAGAGAGAACGAAGAGCAGAAGAGGTGACTGTGGTGGAAGTAGCAAAGATTAGTAAGGATGAAGTGAGGAGGGCACTGAAGAGGATGAAGAGTGGAAAGGCACTCAGTCCTGATGATATACCTGTGGAGGTATGGATGTGTCTTGGAGAGGTAGCAGTAGAGTTTCTGACTGGCTTGTTCAACAGGATCTTAGATAGTGAGAAGATGCCTGAGGAATAGAGGAGAAGTGTGCTGGTGCCCATTTTTAAGAACAAGGGAGATGTACAGAGTTGTGGTAACTACAGAGGAATAAAGTTGATGAGCCACATAATGAAGCTATGGGAAAGAGTAGTTGAAGCTAGACTAAGGGCAGAAGTGAGCATTTGTGAGCAGCAGTATGGTTTCATGCCAAAAAAGAGTACTACAGATGCAGTATTTGCTTTGAGGATGTTGATAGAGAAGTACAGAGAAGGTCAGAAGGAGCTGCAGGACATGTATGAGGACAGTAAGACAGTGGTGAGGTGTGCTGTAGGTGTGACAGAGGAGTTCAAGGTGGAGGTGGGACTGCATCAGGGATCAGCTCTGAGCTCTTTCTTGTTCGCTATGGTGATGGACAGGCTGACAGACAAGGTTAGACAGGAATCTCCATGGACTATGATGTTTGCAGATGACATTGTGATCTGTAGTGAGAGGAGGGAACAGGTTGAGGAGAAGCTAGAGTGGCTGGAGTTTGCCCTGGAAAGGAGAGGAATGAAGGTTAGCAGCAGCAAGATGGAGTATATGTGTGTGAATGAGAGGGACTCAAGTGGAAGAGTGAAGTTACAGGGAGAAGAGATAAAGAAGGTGGTGGATTTTAAGTACTTAGGGTCAACAGTCCAGAGCAATGGAGATTGTGGAAAAAAGGTGAAGAAGGGTGTACAGGCAGGCTGGAACGGGTGGAGAAAAGTGTCAGGTGTGATGTGTGATAGAAGAGTTTCAGCTAAAATGAAAGGAAAGGTGTACAAGACTGTGGTGAGACCAGCGATGCTGTTTGGTCTAGAGACAGTGCCACTGAGGAAAAGACAGAAGGCAGAGCTGGAGGTAGCAGAGATGAAGAAGCTGAGGTTCTCTTTGGGAGTGACCAGGATGGATAGGGTCAGGAATGAGTACATCAGAGGGACAGCACATGTTAGAGGTTTTGGAGATAAAGTCAGAGAGGCCAGACTGAGATGGTTCGGACATGTCCAGAGGAGAGATAGTGAATATATAGGTCGAAGGATGCTGAGTTTTGAACTGCCAGGAGAGAGGCCTAGAGGAAGACCAAAGAGGAGGTTTATAGATGTAGTGAAAGAGGACATGAAGGTAGTTGTTGTGAGAGAAGAGCATGTGGGAGACAGGCTTAGATGGAGGCAATTGATTCACTGTGGTGACCCCTGAAGGGAAAAGCCGAAAGGAGAAGAAGAAGAAATTTAAAGAGTGGTTGGACTTTAGCTCTGAATTTGCCATAACAATTTCCAAACTTCAAGGGCCATGATAATGGACATTTTAATGAATTATTAATAAATGTATCACTGATATCCCTTACAACAAAAACTTCTAAGAATGCTCACCTGCACTGTCCAGTATCCAGGTATTTATTCGACAGTCACACTGGTTAAATTTTTTGGCAAAAAAAGTTGTATCGATTTCATTGAATCTAGCGTATAGTTCTAGGTAATAATTTTTTAATCATGTAAATCTACATACGATATTGTTGTGAAAACATATTCCAGTATATTTAAGGCTATTAAGCTAATATCTCTGCAGACAGCAGGATCTTCAATGATTCATAGATTTGAAGGGAGCTTTTAGCTTGTATAACATTTCTGAGGACGTGGGACTGATGAATTAGTTGAAGTTGGTGCTGCATTCTAGCCTGTAAAAAATGCTGTTGTACGTTAGTGATAATATCATATATTGCATCTTATTGCATCAACACAACTACTCTGATACACTATACTATGGTGCATTTTTATATGAGCCAGTTTATGTAAGGCTACCACCTGCCATGCACAGCTCAAAAAGTTTTCAGGTTTATTTCTTTCCTTATAATTATAATATAATAATAATTATATATTTCTTTCATATATTATAATGGAAAACAATTTTCATCATTTGAAGAAAACCCATCAGTCAGAACTTTACTGGTGGGAATAAGAAAGCTGTGTTCCAACATAACATGCTTATGACCTACAGTAACTCTACCCCTATGAGACAGCAACCAAAAATGCTGAAGAACCATGGATGTTTTTTAATAGCTGCATGGACATTTGTACCAATTTACAGAAATAATAAAGATTAGACATAGTATAGTGCAGCTATATGCTGTACTATACCAGCCTATGGTGATATTTAAAATCTTAAATTTAAGACATTTGTATTAAATAGGTCAACTTCTGTAATGAAAAGAAATACAAGAAACCACAGATTAGCATTCAAATGAACAAATGCATTGAACTTAAATACCTTATGCCTTAACATACAAACATGTTTTATTATTGGACTCCTGTTGGCATTATACTTAAAGGACTAATAAGGAGATAAGTAAACACCAGTTCTGATACAATTCCAATACACAAAGAAATCAATTATGGCCTGCTCACGTGCTTCACAGAACTTCAACATGACTCAGTTGCTCATTTTACCTGGATTGGAGCACCAGAGCAATAATTAGCCTTACCACCACTAGTGTAATCGCTGCAAAACGTCATTTACCTAACAAATCAAATGAAACGTGTTAAACGGTTGTATAAATCAGTCCAAATGCCACAATCTGATACAATTCAGTGCACTACACTATACTAGCCTATGTTGATATTTCAAAGCTTAAATAAAAGACAATTTGTATTAAATAGATAAACTTCTAGGACTTTTTGTAATGGTGGAGGATAGTGATGTTCGCCTTGGTCAGAACACTCACAGGATGCTCAGGATCGTTTAACTCTTCCTTATTGAATGTCTTTAGGCTCAACACAATAGCACTGTACTACCAGTAAGGCTGATAGGTGAGTTTACTGGCACTGATATATATATATATATATATATATATATATATATATATATATATATATATCTCAACATTATTTATAGTTTTCGTCACAAACGCACACAATTCACACCACAGTCCACTCTGTACACTGCTCTGTCTCTACACCAATCCACTTCTCACTTCTCAGCTCTGTGCAGCGAAAAAATGCAGCTGCCCAGTGTGCCAACAGAGGGCACACTGCAACCTTCCACGTGCCTTTCCAACAACTGTTACTCCTGCTGTAAAACTACAGGTTTCCCAGATGACATTTTACTAACTCACTCTCTCTCTCTCTGTCTGATAGAGTGTTCTCTCCAGAATCATAGGCATCAGTCAGGAGTACCCGAAGGACCTTGACTGACCTGGAAGATTTGTATAAGATTGATCAATTGGATTTTAAACTGCTCAGGTGTTAACTTGCTCACACACTGAAGCAAAAGTCTGTCACTAAGAATTTTGCAGTTTTGTAATGCCAGATGAACCAAATTAACTTGTCTTTAAAACCCTTTAAAAACCCACTGAATCAGATCCTGCTGAGTGATTTTAGTTCCTGTTCATGTGTTTTACCCACTTTTGTTGTTTCGTGAGAAATGTTGATGAAAACTCAGTAGGTATAAAGTTTGCTATCAGAAAACAAAATCAAAAAGAAAATTCTTATTTAATACTGTTTGTTGTGTTTTAAAATTTAGAATTTTGATTGTATGTGTAATCAATACAAAATGACAAATTAACCAGCAATTGTATGACCTGTTTCTTTATTTCAGTGTTGATATATTATAATTATTATATTATAATATATTATGTTATTATATAATGATATATAATATAACTTGAAAAAAAGTTTTAACTGTAGTGTAGTTTATATTCAAAGAAATGTTCTTTAGGTATGCACCAAACCCACACAGTGCAAGACTTTGTGAGATAAACAAAGCAGAAATATGTGGTAATGTGTAAACTTTCTTCTATTCCTCACAACTTCTCTCAGCAGCAGTCCCAAATCTCATTTACCCAGGTAATAATTCAGAAGTCAAAATTTTCAGCATATATTATTTTAGAAAATCACCATTTTGTCATCAAAATCCACAGCTCTATGGTTGCTGTTGTAAGTGGAGAGAAAACAAGTTGACATCCAAATGGGATTCATGGTCACAGCTGAAATGTAATTTGTCTAATCCTGTTATCTGCCACTCCAAAGGTTTTCCTCTATCTGCTTCCTCTCTCGCTCTGCTTCCTCTCTCTAAAACTGCACTGGTAAACTTCATAAAGTGGCTGCTCCAAATGAAATCACAGGATAACTGTTCAGACTATTTGACTATAGTTAATATGGTAAGGTGACAGCAGCAGCTTGTATATATGTTTCACTCATGCTTCATGGTTCCAGTGCAGCTCTAACTGTAAATCCTGGAAAATGCATACCTGGCTCCTTGCATTAATATTTCACTCATTAACACTGACGCCATGAAGTGTATTTCACCGGAACCATATGTCCAGGGTCAAGGTAAGGGTTTTGAAGTGAGTGTTATTGGTGCCAGCTGTTTTGTATTGTATTATTTAGTTGTTGTATCTATGACAGTATGCAAGGGGATTCTGCTTCTAGCTGTGCTGTAGCTGGCTTTTCCCTGTTTGTGGCTGGTCCCTCCTGGGGCACAAAAGAACATTTTCTTCTTCCTCACCAATCCATGGCCTGCTTATAGATTGCACAGGGGGTACAGCGAAGGAAGCTAGTTTATAGTGTGGTTTTATGGTTGTAATAAGCAACACTAAAAGCTGTGTGAACTGTATAGACAAATGACAGGAAATGTATTAAAAATAGATACAACAGAGGTCTTAACCCTAATATTTTCTAATTACCACTAAACACAAAAGTACAGCTGAGTCACCTACGGTTTCCCTAGTCTGTCTTTTCTCTTTGTTTGCACCAGCCTCCCTTCCTTGTGTCTCCTACCCTGTGCTGCTTGTGTGTGTGGGTATGGTCTTTCCCCGCAGAGGCACAGCCAGGCACACCTTTCTCCAATCAAGCTCATCGATGTCTGTACAAGAACCCCAGCTCAGCTTCCACTCACTGCCAGATAATTCTGTAGTAATGCAAGGTCCCAGTTTATCTCATAAAATTACCTAGTGACTATATGTCTCCAGTGTTCTGACCTCACCTGTTCTCTGTCTGCAGTTTCCCTGCCTGGGTCTCCTCTGAGTTTGCCTCTGCTACCTGTGCCTGATCCACCTGGCTGTTCCCTGGTAGTGCCTCTGGCCTATTTCCCCCACTCTTGGTTCTTGCCTCCAGACAATCACTCTGCACCTACTGCTCTGGATTTCCCTGGATCCATTCCACTCTCACTCACTCAATCTGTGAACTGTCCATTAAAGAACCTTGTTTCTAGTTGCTGGTGTCTGTGTCCTACACTACTTCTAGTCTTTTCATAACAAATAGGTCACCAAAGTTATCACAAATTATCCATTACAGGACAGTGCATTTAACAGTTGTTCAGACATTTAATCAATCAATATCCAGAACCATGAATCTCTGATGCTGCCAAAGAATTTCAAAACATTGTGGAAATATTTTACTTTATTTTGTGGGTGCAATAAAAAATACCATCAGGACTGGAGACACAAAAACTTTTGTGTCAACAACAACTAAGTATGTCTCCAAAAGATGTTGATGACTTTATTTAGATTACGTTCTTTACGATTGGGGCTGAATGCACAGGGAGCTTGTTTGCTAATATTAACTAGTAAGATAAATTGTTACGTCCACTATTATTGCAATGAACAGAGACAACATAAGGCGGCTGTTCAACACGGTTCAGCTCTACATCAACTTGAAATGTATAAGAACATATATCATCTGTAAATGGGTCGAATGATGACATTTCCCAGGAAGTACATAATTTGTAGTGTAACAATGTCAATTTTGTTTTTCCATTGCCAAATTGCAGGTGCAACACCAGAAAGCATTCACCTCTGGATGATCAACATTGAGGAGCACTTCATTAATGAGGATACCAAGCCAGTTTTGCCTGTCGGGCTCACTGTACTGTAGTCAGTAACAAGATGATGCTTGATGCACACTGGAACTCTGGAATTCAGGTTTCAGATGTATTTTGGGGACCCTGTGCTTCTTGAGTTTAGTTTTACAGGACATATAAAGTTAAAACATCTGATTATGGCTATACTATATCCTCCTCCAAAAAAAAAAAAAAAATCATCACTGACAGCTAAGGTAGTAAAGTAGTGCAGTACTGTTGATTAAAAAAATATGTGCTGTAACAGATTTATACTATTACAATTTAAATGCACTTTCCTTTTACCCTGTCAACTCTGAACACACGCTCTTGCCTTTCACACCATTCATCAGGATAAATCCTGAGAGAAGCACCAACAGGATCCTGTCAAAACAGACAATGAGTGTTTTACTTGGTCATTTATTTTTGCCTTAAATCATTCCGTCACTCTTTAAGCGATGCACTTTTCCCAGTCATTAACTTACTCATGCAGACTTCGAACGACTGAAATTTCAGTTTATGTTTTTATTATTTATTATTATATTTTTTCTCAAAACAACTTTACAAAGGTTTTTCACAAGCTTAATAATGACATGAAACAGGACTTGCAGTTTGTGGTTCCATAATCAAAATAACTGAAATGCCAAAGTATTTCAGGTCATGTGGTTCATGTGAATCTTAATAACCTGCCACCAGCATTTCTGTATGCATACAAATATAATTTTGTTTGGCGGAAGGTGGAATTATAACTACAGTCCCTCTGTTATTGTATGGACGCACACCTGTTTTTATCATGCAATTTTACTGATGAAGGAACTGCAAATTGTAGTCATGACTCACCACAATGGTTTTGTGCAGTACATTGTACATGTACAATGACAAATACTCCAAAAGATTTCTCTAGTATTAGTTCGATCTCTCATGACATCAGAAATTGAAATTAGAATCAAAATTGCACACTTCCTGTGGGCCTGAGAGTTTTTTTTTTTTTTTTTTTAAATCATGTCATGATCTATGTTTACCAAATTTGGTAATTTTTCCTCTATATGGGGTGCTATTTTGGACACTTTGCCACACCCAAGCAAACAACCACTAACAGATAAATTTTTTTACTGAGCCTGATGACTGTGCAAAGTTTATGTTTCAGTTTCTGAGTATCCTAAATGGCAATTTAAGAATTCATTGTGTCAAAAAAAAATTTCTTATGAAAACACCCTTGGTGGTCAGGTCCTAATGAACAGTAATAAGCTGTTGTATTTTGCTGTAAAAATAGAAAATAATAGGTTTTGGCTCTTTTAAGTAACTAATTATCTATAAATGACAACAACAGCAAGATACCATTAATTTTGCAGTAAAAGAATGGTAACCCTGATCTCAGCTCTTTACTGTAATGTATCAGTGTACCTCAAAATCTTCCATTTGATGTCATGACAAGGGGCAAAGACATTTTTTAGCGGCTGTTAAACAAGAAGACTGAGTTCAGTTTTTGCCCTCCAAATGGCAGTTAGTTTTTGCTGTAACCATCAATATTACTGTTGGACTCCATATATAGTACTTTTGAATGTAGCAAAAACACTTTTTGGTCCAAGTTCTGTTTAATAATTTAGAGCAAGTGTTGTTGGGTGTAATAGAACACATGGCCATACTATATAGCATACATGAACTTTGTCCACTTAAATATTACTATTCAATATATTACAACTTCCTAATTAAAAACTATAATGTTACAAAGGGCACCTAACAAGAACAATAATAAATGTTTGCACCTTGCCATACACATAAAGACAAACAGTGAGTAAGTACATTGACTTTCTGGATATGAACACATACATGTGACCTTGAAAATCTTCTTCATGTACTAAGGTACTAAGGGACCCACATGAGCTCAACCAACCATTATCCCATCTTCCCCTCGTAAGCTGTCGCAGCAGTTACGGCCTACTAGTTAGAGATTGATGACACAGAACATTTTAGTTCAATTACTTGATTTTGCTCAGGGTCATTTGGGGCAAAGGATGCAATGAATGTGAAGAACCACTCCCAAGAATGATCCTCTTGGCCCTAGTAAAGCACATGATCAATACCAGCAAAAACAGCTTTGTCCCTGTGAAGATGGAGAGAGATAGCAACAGAGTTGGAGCACTGTCTGAGTCTTTCTTTCCATCCAATCTGGACCATGTTCTCATGCCATATATACTGCTGGGAGTACATCATGCTGTTATGCAGCTTTCCAGGCACCTGATTTAGCCTTAACTCACATACACAGTGAAAGATTCCTTATTTATTGTCCATCTATAATTTTCATACACATATCAAATTTATTTCTTTCCTCTCCACAATCATCAGATATCCAGACCAGTGTGACGGCCATTGGTCTTCTGTCAATTGATTGTCTCTAGCACTTAGTACTTATTGTTATTACAGCCATATGTACGACTGCTTCTACTGCTTGTATGACAACTGTACCAATACTACAACTTCTACAGTTACAATTGTTCCCTTTACTACACAAAACTGACAAATGGGCTTCAAAATTACTGAAATAACCAATGAGAGCGGATGGACCCATCTGAATGAAAACACATGGCATGATACATACAACATGGAAAACAGTGGAATTGACACCTTTAGGCCTAAGGTCAAATGATGGTCAACCATAAAATAAATGTTCACTACACTAAACCTCAAATTAATACACTTAACTTAGCAGCTGTATACTGTACAGTGTATATTTTATACTCATCTGTGTTCCATACTGTTTTGCAAATGAGTATTCTAGTTTCTTTCACAACATTTAATACTTACTTTTGTTGTTTTCCAAAATTTTTCTGGAGCTGTTTTGTTTTTGTTCACTTTTTCAGCTGTGAATAGCTCCTTCATTTCTTAGTGCATTGCTATGTGGGACAACAGCATCTATCAACGTTACATTCAGAAATGTGCTGAATGTAATGTGTAATGTAATGTGAAAGTGCTTTTTGGACAATACTTACTTCTGTCACTTGTCCAGAGCAAATACAGAAGTATATTCATATGGAATAACATGGAAGCAGGAGATGGACCTGACATTAAACATGCCTTCATCTCTGCCTCCACCTACTTCTTGAGGATTGCAGAGGTTTCATTATAGCTGTTCAGCCCCCACCCCCCCACCCCCGGTGTCCTGCAATATGCCAGCCTCTCTTTCATACTTGGCAGCATCACTGAAAGCACACCCAGCATAGAGGGCATTATAATTACTGTACTTCCATTCTGCTGGTCAGCACGGCATTCTCATAAAAGGATATAAAATGGTTCAGCTTCTATCTATGAGGGAGTAATGTACCACGACTACTACATTAGCATACATTCACATGAACATTTTATCTGTGACAGTTAGTGAAGTGAGGGAGCACAGCCACAGATAATGACAGGGCATGCAGGAAAAAGGCAGGGCAACACAGATGCCTTACTCAGGAGCAAAAGAGCAGAAGGAGTGGGTTCAGAGTTATTCGCGTTCTCTTGGGACATCCATGAGGAATTTAATCATAAAACTTGGACTGTGGCCAACATTTTTCACAGCTCCTCCAGGGATCAAACTAATTATTGATTGTATTTCTACTTTAATGCTTCCAATACTATACTTGACATCACATTCAGTCAGTTGAGGTGAGGCTGAACGATAAATAATATAAAACATGACAGTCATGATCAGTGTGTCAACAATGTAAAGCTGTCACACTACCAGCCAAGTCTTTGCCAACCTTTCTCTGTTATTAAAATGGATAAATTAAAAAATAAACTGCCCTAAAAGACATCAGCTTGACATTGAATGAGTAGATACAAATTTCACTGTAATGCTCAAGGCTATTTCAACACAATGCTGTGCAAAAAATTGTACCTATATGACCTTCTGCTTACAGAACTGTAACTGAATCCACTCTGCAATCCTGGTAACAGTGAGGGAGACACACAGAAGAGGAAATACTTCCAGGACAAACAACTCTCATCTCCTCTCATCAAATCACTGTTGATGAATTTACTGCAATAACCCACTGACATGCAATAACCTACTGACATGTTTGCTTTGCAGACAGGTTCATAACCATCATAGGTTTCAAAATCACATTCCAAGTAAAACATTAACTTGTTGCATGTGATATGTCTTCAGTCTTCTACCTAAACAGGGAAAGCAACTGGAAAGTTACTATCTTCAGGGTCCTAAGAAATGGGGACAAAGCTAGCAAAATGGTATAAATCTTTAGCATAATGAAACCAAGAAGCAAAAAAAACAGATGGCAGAATCAGTAGAAATCAAACAAACCTAACTGCATCTTGAGAACATAAGTACCTTTACATTAACAGCAGTTTAAGGTTAAAGGGGTATACATGGCTTTTCATGGTTTGAAGTAATTTGTGTTCTCTTTTTAATGCTTTCTCATAAAAAAACACATTTTCTTTCATTTAGATATAGATCAGATATATGATACATATATAGATATCAAAGCCATATATAACAAGTAAAACATATTGTGGAATGTACACAAATGTAATGTCATATGCCTTATTAGCTGACATTAATAAAGACGTTTACAGTCAACTGGAGTGAATAAAAATTCATGACATAACGATATTCGCAATTTCCAGGTTAAAGTCTTCACAAAATTATTATTTTTTTTTTTTACATATTTCTTCCATAATCAACCCAGGTCATAGGAAAATTGTCTTAGTCCTGTTACCTCTAAGCCTGTAATGATCAGAAAAAAACTGATTACTGCAAGTGTGAATTGAACTGAAGCTTAAAGCACTGTTTGCGCAAGAGAGGTGCAATGGGACAAGTTCAAATAAATAAAACAAGTTGGGGAGCTGGTGGATAGTGGCAACAAATGGGTGAAATTTCATGAAAGAATATGTTTTGAGATAAAAATGAGGAGGTCTGTGCATGAACATGGAAAGTTTCCACTAGACACAGGAGGTATTTTAAAAGTAAGGGTGTGAAGGTCATGAGAAGTGGATAAAATATATTGATCTCTAGCTATGACCCTGGTTTCAATTCTCAATTTATAGTACAGTTTTTTAAATGTAAGGTAAAGTTTTATTCCTTTAAATAAGCCAAAATGTCCAGCTCAGGCTTTTGACAGAACTCTGAATTTATTATTAATTACATATAACAGGAAATCTGTGGTTTAAAGTTAAAACCCATTTCACATCAAGTGACAGATGATTTGGGGAAAATATCACTCTAACCATACCAAACAACAATGTGTTTATAATGTATTCCTATAGCTAACCATATGCAAGTATGTAAATGTAGGCTGTCATAGTGCATGCAAATGTTTGTCAGTATATGTAGATGCATATATATATATATGTGTGTGAGCGTATGTCTGTGTTTTTGATGAGTCACCACAGATACAACAGCCAGCAGCAGAGCTACGTTTGCAGATAACAGTGTTTTTCTTCCAGAGGCCTCAGGCTCTGCCAGCAAGCCTTCCTTTCAGTGGCCTCGTTTTCACCCAGCAAGGCTGCACTTCTGAGCTGCGTTTACATCTGCACACCACACATCACTTTGCACATTTGCCACAAGTAAGAGTCACAAGTTGTCATCAAGGCCAGCTATACTTAACTGAAAGCAAACAGTACCTGCTCTGATCTGGCTACATTTTCTTCTTGAGTTTTTATTATTGCAGAGGATAAAATAGAACATATTTCAATATTTTATAGGAAAATCCCATTTTTTACCACCATCTTTGCAAAAATCTCAAATGTAAAAAATATTAAAATAATATGTCCAGATTTAGCCTTAACAGAATTGAATGATATATCATGGAAAAAAAAAAACAAGTAAATTTAAGCATTTCTGAACCTGTGACTGTGAAGACTGTCTTCTGCCATGTTTTTAAAATATAGTGCATGCCAGATAACCTGCTTTCATTGATTATTTTGATTATTTCTTATTTTTTATGGACAGTGTGCTTCTATGTTTAAGTAGTCTTTAACTGAGTGAGACTCCTTCCATGAACATAAAAAATATTTTGAAAAGTTTACATGGGTCAATTTCTTGTAAAAAAAAAATTACTAAATGTATGGTTCTTGCACATAGGTGTGGCAACATAGCTTGATAATACCTTCCCTGAAATTCCAATGGTGTCCCTCCTATGAGCTCTGTTTTACCCAGATGAATGACAATTGGTAGGCACATGGAACATGCAAAGTCCTCTTGCACCAAATAGCCTAAACTCAAGAGGAAGTCCCAAATTTTTAATTGAATTTGAAATTTTGGTGACATTTTTGCAATTTAAGTGCCACGTACTTTAACAAACTCCTCCCAGAGAATTCACCAAATTGACATATTTTGCCATGGAAAATACACTTGGTCAAATTCCAGTATGCATTGTCCAAACTGCCCCAAACTTAATATGTATAATAAGTTCTGGCCTGAACATGTCAGCATGCCCACAATCAGTTACACTCACAGCGTCACCTAGTGAAACAGGAACAGGTCTTTTTTTTTTTTTTTTTTTAATTTGATGCTCTCCTCCTAGTACATTGAGGTGTCATGCTGGAGCAGACACACAGCAGACAGCCCAGAGGCGACAGTGAAGCATGCTATCTTCAGTAGAAGAAAAGATGTAATAGAGCCAAGAGTTAACATTAGCATTGTTTTCCACCACTTGAGACAGCTGTTGGTGAGTGAATGAAGTTCGATGAATGAAGTAGAAATGTTTCAATTAAAAGTTGTATTAAGATATTTGATTGAAGCTACAGACACTGGAGTTTAGTTTCCTGTTCTGATGATGCTGCCGATGAGTTTGAACACAGATTGTCTCACCTTTAATGTGTGACTACAGCAACTGTGTGGCAAGCCAGAAGAACCTTGAGGGCTTTTCAATAATTCACACAGCACTACTGAAATACTGAAATGCTTTACCCATCCCACCTCAAGTCCCAACCCAACACACACACGTATATGCACATCAACTACCACAACCTAAAAACACTACTTCACGCATTTTGTCCCAGAAAATACATTAAATGGAGTGTCAGATCGAGGAGGCAAGAGGGGGTGAAGTACATTAATCTGCCTCCAGAGAGTAAGAGAGAGATAAATTTTTGCTTGGATTAAACAGGGATTGTGCAACACAACCCAGGACAGGTTTAAGTCAGTGATGATGGGGCTCTCTTTTGGCAATAGAGGCTTTATTTTAATTATAGTATGCCTCATGTCACAACAAAATCCCACTAACCTTCAGATAAATCTGTCTGGACATGATAAGCGCAAAAATGTGCTTGACTGGGTAATTTGATTTTGACTAGATGGCTTTCTCTTCTGTGAGGTTTTTTAATGGATTTTTTATGATTCATAAACTACAAATGTTGGATGAACTTTTACCCAAGAACAGTATAAAAGTTTTAAAATACAGATGTTCATACAAGGGCATTGTACAGCACTCAGAGACAATATCATCAACATCATGCAATATCATAGTGGCAACTTTTACAATGGTTACGAACACATCTTCAGGCTAATAAGAGCGTATAAGATAACCAAAAGTATATATAACTAATCTATTGCTGCAGGTCAAACAGTATTACCACTCAGTTAGTTGGTCAAAGGGGTTTATCAGGGGTTCAAACAATGCCAATTTTTCCTGTATTACCAACAATGATGATAGAAATTATTTCCCAGTAGCTATTTGTTGGGGTTAATAAGGACACTTAGGCTAATTGTTTCCTAAATCAACTGAGGACAATCAAATATTTAGCCAGAGAGGCTCTGGCTGGGAAGCAACTGAGCACTGACAGGTCAATGTTGTAGTTAGTTAGCTAGTTGTATTTTATGTTGTCTTTGAACTGTTTGCACAGCACACCACCATACAACTTGTGTATTAAATACATTTTATCTGTTGCTGCCGTGTTAGACAGCCCTGACTGCAGACTCCTCTGGGAAATCAGCTCATTTCCAGTTGTATCACAAGTGCTGGAGGAGAACAGAATTATGAAGTGTGTGTGTAATGCATGTGTGTACTGTATGTGTTTGTGGCGGATGGAGACAGGAGAATATACAGAGGCTACTCTACAGTTATTTAGTCACAGCCTCCTCTGTGAGAAATGGGTCAGAGTAGCATAGCACCTGCTGCTGGGTATTGATGTGGGAAATCAATGCACTTCTTATACTGTACTTTAGCTGCAAGTGCACATAATAAGGGAATAATTAACTGAATCACTGAACTATTTTGTTTAATATGGACATATTTGCCCATGAGGAAACCACTAATTGTACAAACAATTTTTTTTAAATGTTCTACAAGACCTCTGAAGGTCAATGTTACATTGACAATAATTCCTGCTGGTAATGACCGAACTCAGCCTCATTGCAAAGGCATAAACATGCAGCGACACCATCTCATACAGCTTCAACTGCACAATTAACAGAGGATTTTAAACAAACCAAATGTATGTCTAAAAATGCTGATTTACAAAAATAAAACCCAGGACTAAAACAAATGGAATTTTTATATGACTGCTGAATACCCCATGTATGTAGAAAATGGATCCTAACAGCCAGCAAAAATTGAGCCAAAATATGGTATAAGCCTCATTTAAGCAGCAATAAAAATGTGAAAACACATTTTTGGTGGCGTGCAGCTGGGTGGCATATTGACAGATTAACACTGGAAGTGACTGGATGTATCATGTAATTTAAAAATTATAAGTCACATGAATTCATAAATTAATTTCATGGATCTTTGAAATTTCTACAATAGCTGAGTGAAATGAACAGTGGGATCTTTTTGTTTGGTTACCATTAATGACACATTTAAATATAAAATATGGTGAGCCACTTTGGTTCTGGGATTTGAAGCTCTAACTCCAGCAGTGTTAGTACTTTGTTGAACCTATTCAGGCCCCTTCATCTTGTACCATCCCTCTGTCCAAATGATCCACTTAATGATTGCATAGTTTAAATGCAACTGACTCAAGTGGACATTCAACTCCTAGCCACCATGTTAACCTTACCCTACTAACTACTTTTATATTTGAAATGATAAAAAAAAAAAAAGAAAAAAAAAATGCCATCAGTAGTAGGCTACCAAGAGCAGAGCCAGTGTGAAAGAAGATCATAGCAGCAGTAAAATGACAAAAAACACAAAAGACTCCAGCTCCCATTGGGCTGCTCTGCTTGTCACTCCATCGCCTCTGGGAGTCTCACACAAGGATTTCACTTTGAATTATAAGTTACACATGGAGTCACACATTACAGTGCTGGGCAAATTTACCGCCACTGTAACTGAGTGAGGTAGAGACACATATATCTACAACCCATGACTTTTGATTAATTGGAAACGTTTTCCTCTTAGGTAACAAAAACTAAAATGTGATCTCACCTCCTTCTTTTCGTCGTCGTACATACCTGATCTGTTTACATGGTCCGCTCGTCCATTCGGGTTATTCCTGTGGAGTTTGACCATGAAAAGCCATCAGCAATCTTATCGCAGGAGGAGAGTAGAGAAGCTCTGTACGTGCGACTGCAGCGGGACCCCTTCAAGGATAAACCGGAATCCAGAGCGCACAACGCTGCCAGAAAAACCAAACGCTCCCGCTGAAGGATCAGCAGGCTAGGGGTCAGAGGGACGGCTGCAGAGACCGCCACATCCAGACATCGAAAAACGGAGCATAGTCACGGTGCGACAACAGGCGCAAGGATACAGCTTAGGACGGCGACAAGGGTTCGGAATGGGTGCCTTTTACGCGCACATAACCTGAAAAACCGCTTTAACCTTCACACGCAGCGTTTGGTCTTTTCGGGATACCAAGAGCGCAAAACAACCATCAGGAACCGTAAAGTCACTGAAATTCAAATGAACACATCCAACAAGTGAGGGACGAGAATGCAAAATGATGGGAGTGCAATGCTAGGCGGACTGGGGGGGACGAGGTGGGAGGAGAGGAGCCGCCCCGTATCAAACACATCCTCCCCACCCTGGCAAAGGACCTCATGTGTTAAGTTTTACAGGGATACAATAAAATAGGCCTATATGAAGGTTGTAAAGGGTTATTACACCACTAAAATAATAAAACAAATAAGTTAGACTGGAGTAAGGCCAAGTGAGTTGTCGGTGGAATGTCAGTGATACTTTAGATCACACAGTATAAGGTACAATATAACCTGCACTCTCCCCATGTGCACTACATTAGGAAATGAATGAATGGAATGAAGATAAATGCTGCAAAGTATATAAATTACACTGAAAGTAGACATGTGCACTAATATAACTATTTATAAACTGCTTATCATATATACATTAAATGAAGAAAATAACCTGCATATTACAGGGATTGTCAGTTCAGAATGTTCCCATTAGTAAATGAGGCTGTGTAATGTCGTTGTGCCCAGCACACAGTAAATAAATGCAACTGCAACCCTTCTAACACAGACCACTGAGCTACAGTAATTGATTTGCCCTCAATCACTGGTCCCTTAATCTACTTACTGTTGCAACCAAGTCCACATGAATATTGACAGAGAGGGTAGGCCTGGCTGACCAAACAGGGCTGTGCTGCACCACAAAACTGAGACACTCAGAGATTTATATCACTAAAAAAGCTGAAAAGATGGAGTGGTGGATCAAGTCATGGAGTTTGGTTTGGAGTATTTCAAAAGCTTCAACAAAGATGTTGTAAACGGGCAGAGAACCATCTATTTAGTAAGATATGCCGCAAAATATGCTCTAAAGAAGAGAAATTTAAAAATCATCAAGAGATCCAGTTCTGACTTAAAACTGTCCAAACGGTATGGACAAGAACAGGATAGGAAGTTTGTTGAGCAGATTTTTGAACACAAACTCATCATCTTTTCCATGTTACTGGGACTTTGAATGTGGCCACTTAATCACATGTCTGTGACACATACAAACAATTATTTGGTAAATGCCCCTAAACGCCTGAATATCACTATTACTATCGTATCATGAAAAATAGTTATGAGCTTAGAAATGTTAAAAATAAAGGAAAGAAAACTTTCTCTGAAACAGCAGCTTTAGTGCAGCTACAGAGCAGAGACTGCTGCGGAAAAAGATTTTACCTTTTTCAAATAAAATATTCCCACTGTGACTTTTCAGGGGCTATGTAAACTACAGCCAGAACCTGGTTAGGTTAATTTAACAAATGACTGGAATAAAACAGTCTAGCTCTGTCCGAAGCAGTAAAATATGATTCATTTTATGCATTAAATTTCAGTGTTCTTTTTATACATTTTTAATATTGTCTGAAAAAAAAACTTTGAGACTTTGAGAAAAAGAAGAAAAAAAGTGAACTGTGTCTCATACACACTAGATCTGAGACTCAAATTGCTAACCCTAACCCATTAGTCAGCAGTCACCTTTCCTCACTACATGCAGAACCACACCCTTACAGTATTACATTTTAGTCAGACTGTCACTAGCTCATGCTTGAGTGATTAGATCACAGAAAGTACAAAGGGTCAGAGGTCTCATTGTCTAGGTAGTGCAGATGATACAATGGTTTAAAAAACAATAATAGCAAATAAAACAATATATTATGTTCAACTTTAGAGAAGTTGTTAGCGATTGATGTGGCCCTATGGTGGTTAACACTGTTGCAGCAATGTATCAGCAAGCAGACTAAGAGTTTTTGATGAGTATTAATGAGCCCAATTTGAACCCAAGCAGATGGGCTTGTTGGAATTGATTGTTCAGTTTGACAGAGAAGTTAACCATCACAGTGATGAGCTTGAGCCAGAAGTTTGTCACAGTCAAATTCAATATAGAGAAACAGGAGATGCTGTTACATTAACATGAATTTTAAATGTTTGTAAGTTTTATTCTAGAATAGAAATAAGCAGCAAAAGATAGAGTCCAATCACCAAAACTACTTCAATCCAAAATAGAAATTCCCACACACATTTTGATTGACAGGCAGGTTATAGGAAGCTATACTGAAACACAATGCAATGGGTGCAGGCTTTATAAAATCTAAAAAAGCAGTGTACTGTACCTGATACTGTATGTAAATGAGCATACATTCATAAAAATGTACATAATGTACATACAGGTTGATATTCACACATACTAGCCTTCACATGGCCAGCTGTTTGGGAGTGTGTAAAGAAGGAGAAATATCTCTATGGCAACTTGGGCAGTAAGACATTACTGTTTGTGTCTGACAACAAAGCTAATGCCATGTTCTGTGCTGGGAGGCAGCTCGACTTGATGCTTATCAGGACTTGCCCGTCCCTGGTATTTTAGTGAACTGACTGCTGTCTTTCAGTCTATGTCCATACTAATATCAATAAAGATTAGTTTAGATGTCAACCTTTTCTATCCAACCACACTTTTTAAGATAGTTTTGTTTAAATTTTTCAATCCATGTTGACAAGCATCACACAAAAAACTAAAGCTTGGTTTATGCATGGTCTTTCTGTGCTGGTCTTTTTAACACATTTGAAGACGGATGATATTTGGAAACAATATGTCAGACCTTATCTGGAATATACACATTAAGCACCTAAAGAAATATTTAAGCATGATGTTTGCACCACAGAAAAAAATCTGTGTATGGTTAGTGGAACAAATAGGAAATAGGAAAAAGGAATAAAGCACAACTGTGTATTTATATGGATGACTCAAATAGATGGCTATTGATTTAATAGTGCTATTTCTAAGTTTTGCTATAGCATTGGCAGCTGTTAACTTGTCAGTCACAAAGAAACATTGCAAGTTCAGCATCAAAACTTCTCACCAATACACACCAAGTGTAGTCTTGAGTGGTGGAAAGATATGCCAATGTTAAATCTTGTTTCTATCCCTTATTTATCACTTCTGAGGTTAGCACACTAACCAGAAAACTCAACACTCTTTTTGGATCACTCCCCATGGCCCCCAATCAGCCATGAAGATGTAGTGCTGCTAAAATTGTGTAAGATAAACATATCCTGTAAATGCATGGCTGGAGCCTGTGACAAGCCTTTGAGGGATTCAAAGTACCACTGGACTCAAAACCTTTACCAGTTTTTTATGATTGCTCTTTCAGTTTTTTCCAATTTGTAAATCCAACTTCCCAATGCACTGAGATCCTCATCATTGCTTGGGTAGACAGGCCTTGAGCTCACTCTGTTAGTCTTGGACTTGCCAACCACTTTGTTCCCTTCTGTTTTACATTTAGCTTATTTCAGTGCACTCTGGTCAGCCTAAAATGTGTTTGGTAACTTTTTTCAGACAACATGCTTTCACATAAGAATTTCACATAATACTTAAGTGTCTGAGGATTGATATCACACAGGGTTTTATTTTTCACAGTTATTATACAGGTTGTGCTATATACTGTACTAGGATTTTCAGCTGGTCAGTGTGACTTTGTAAACACATGATTACTGGTGACATTTTAGTTTCCCCAGTCCCCACAAAGATAAACTTGGACATGGAAAGGAGGACAGAGAAGGCAAAGAGAATCATGGGGTAAGGGTGTGGTGTAGGTTAGAGGTGAATGACAAAAATAGGGGGTAAAGAAGAAGACAAAGGCAGAGAAACGAGAAGAAAGTAGGAGAGAAAAAAAGATTAAGTTGAGAGAAAAGGAGGAGAAATTGGAAGAAAAGAAGAGTACAAAAGAGATACAAGGATAGAGGTGGTAAGAAGAAAAGGAAAGGCACGTGGGTGATGATTGATCATGACTAAGCATTACACTGCTGGCTGCAATCATCATGTGACCTGCTCTTTATTCATTGCTGCTTTCTTTAAACATGTTTCATTATTTTACTTTAAAGACATCATTCTAAGATATATATATATATATCAAAATCAACATCTATCAATGCTAAATTATATGATCATGAAGACACTCAGACCGTCTGAACACCTTTGCTTGGGACAGCCAAACTAAAGCAAGCAACACATAATTCTAGATAGCAGCATAAAGTCTATGTCTAATAGTGTGTGCAGCACATAAGCTATGCTGTCTAGGTTGCAGGGGAATGGAGTAAATCCAACTTTCATGCAGGTGGAGTTTGTGCCCCATCACAGATTAGTAATAACCAAAACCAATCCCCAGCTATAATTGTTTAAATATACTGTACCTAACACAAAATGATAACGTATGCTATAACAGGGTATTCAAAAATCATCTGCAGAATCATCCACTATGAAGATTCTGTCACCCTTGCATGCAAATAGTTTTTACTTCAATAGCACTATAGAATAGTTGTGTTGAATATAGCTGTGTCCTTCAATGAATGTCTATGCTGAAGGTTTGCTAAGTCCCACTGCTCAAGACTGAAGGCTGAACACTGATGGTCTGTTTGTGAAGTCTATATGAGTTTGAGCCTGCTCATCCCAAATATAGTACAGATGTTTTTTTTTTTCCATAAATCCTGTCTAATGCACCACAGGGACTGCATATAGAGTCAGAAGAAAGGGTTTAACTACAGAGATTCACAGTACTTAACTGGGACCAAAGATTTTTTTACAGGAAGGCTCATACATAGAGTATAACTGGTAGTATTTGGTTCTGTAAGCCCTATTTTCTTTGTGTTTTCCTTGTGTTCCCTAGCCTCATGTGTCTTTTTATCCTCAGTTCATTCTGTGTGTGTGTGTGTGTGTGTGTGTGTGTGTGTGTGTGCGTGTCAGTGCAGCTAGGTGGGGCTTCCTGAGCTTCCTGTTCCTATCAGTTTCCTCCGCACCTGGTACTCATCCTTCCATCAACTCCATCTCCTCCTGCCTAATATGGACCGATTCAACTCACCATTCTTGGCAAGATTGTTCTGTCAGGTTTAGTGGTATAAGTGCTACGGGCAGGTTGTGTTGTTGGCTCCATTTTATAATTCTGTTTGTTCAATGTGTTTATCAGGCTCATACACCTGCAACCTTGCTACCCACCAGTCAGTCCTGTCCAGTTTTACCCATTGGGATTTATGTTTGCCTGCTTTGCTCTACATATATCTGTTTGTTTGACCCACCTATCTGTCCAGCTCTGTCCTGCATTACCATCACCAGCCGCTTTACCCCGATTCGTCATGATTTTAAACACAAGACTTGCTTTCACTGCCATTCTGTGTTCTGCTTTGAGGATTAACATTATAAAATATCACAATTATGTAATTAAGTATAAAGAAATTATAAGCTGAACAGTCTGAAGTTTCTAAGTAGATAAGGATAGCATAGGGAGCATGGGGTGAAGAAAAGATGGTTATGAAGGAAGGACAGGATACAAAACAGAGCGAGGGGGAATGAGAGAGGTCCATGGAGACAAACAATACCCAGTGATGGTGCATATTGTCTCTGTTGTCACTGAGCATGGCAGTTTGATGCATTGCATTGCTGGACCAAAGACAATTCTGTGAATGCAGACAGCCTAGTATATCTGCATATCGATTATTTGTAGCTACCATAAATAAGGTTTAATGGAAGTGTCAGTGTGTGCCATTGCATATAAACTGAGCCTGGAGCTCAGCTGCAGCTAGACACTGATGGCAAACAATGCTAGCCACATTTGTAGGTGGAGAACAACAGGAAGTATATAAGGAGGTCTGTGGGTCCTATACTAACTTGAACATGTTCAGTGAGTGTTGAAGAAATATATTTTTTTTAATATTTACAATTACCCTGTATAGTCTAACAAAAAGAGCCACAAAGCTGCACTGGAATTTGCTCTAATTTTGCAAGGGAGCTTTTTACAATTGTTTTTAAAATTGTTGCATTTCGCAACAGTTGAGACTGAGGTTTTTAAGTCTTGATCAACAACCATATCAGTCTTTTTTTCTTTTACTAAATAAATCATATTTAAACTGTAAACAATCCAATACAAAGGGCCCAAACCTGATATGCATGGGAAATTTGTGTGTTTAGTTTGATGTTAAATGAATGACATACCACAAAATTTTGTTATCCAGAACATTCTCAGCAAGGTGAGAAGTTAAACTACTGGAGGTCAGAGGTAAGTTGCTTTTTAAAGTTATAACCTTTTAGGCTTTAAAAATTTGTAGTCTTTAGAGGATGGCTTCCACTGTAATGTTTGGGTGGTTGTCTATATATTTTGTCAGGCTAAGGCTGTGACTGGTACCCCAACTTCCCCAGTAAACTGCCACAGCTTCTACATTAGTGCATTTTGATAGAAGTGGTAGCGGCTTTTCTGCAGAACAGTCTCTATCTAATGACTACAGTGGAAAAGTGTAGTGTTTCCATTCTTGATGCACCTCTTATCGAGTATGTCATGTCACATATTAGTTGAGCAGACTGATCCTCCTGAAAGCCAGATACTCTATACAGTCTGAACAGGCACATCACAAACTTAACTTTAAATCAAGACACCATCAGAAAGTGCAGTCATAAGAAGGGCCATCAAGCATTACTCTTCACTCATTTCCTCTCCCCCATACCTCTATCCCTCCCACAGACAGCTCTTTTCTGCCCCCTAGGGTCTCTTCAAGGCATCCATTAATTGAGAGAGCAATCAATTCTCACTTCTCAGTGGCAGAAGGCAGAGCTGGAAGGATACCCTTGTTTGTAGTGCTCATTATTAAATGTAAGACAAAAATGTGCTCCTATCAACTAAGTGGAAAGTACATAATTAATTAAGTAATAATTGGTTTGCATTAGGCAATTACTTCCTGATAAAAGACTATTAGACAAAACTATTACTAATCCTGATTATTTATGTGAATATTTTATGATAATTGCTTCTTAAATGACAGGAAACACTGTTTAAAACAAATGGAAAACACCCATACTTTCACAAAATAAAAATAAAAAAAAACAGACTTTCAAGAGAGTACTTTCAAATTAGTTGCTCTGGAATCAATCAAATGTCCTGAATGATCAACAGTGTCACCAAGCCTGTGAAAGGCAGCCTTCTGGCTTGTCTGTAAAAATCAAAGCCATGAGATCTTCATGCTTCTTTCAGCACACAAATGCTTTGCTACTGTTGGCTGCTAATTCAGCAGCAACCATATAATTTGCCTCCTGAATAAGGTTTACTGAGTGTCTGTCATACCGAGCCTCAGCAAAGCTTGAGAATGTGTGCTCACTTTGTACTGATGCCTCAGATCAGGGCTGTTTTGGTGGCACTTCACTGTTCTATAACTCCTGCATTTGTGTTTATATGCAAACTGTGTTAGCTTATTGATTTCCACAAAAAGGACAGGTGTGTATGCAGCACATAAGTATTTGCAGCAGTTATATATTTATCTAATATGTAAATGTAGGTTACAAATTGTCATTTAACATGTTATGAAGGCAAGAAGAATGTTTGTTTGTAGTTGTGTTAGGCCTTGTAGAGACCTCTTCTTAACATCCATCGCAGTGGTTTGATCACCAGTGGACAGGTTTGAACGCACCCAAAATGCATTGAGGATGCATTTGAGATCCAATCACACATGTTAGCAGTGTCAACGCAGAAGCTTCCTGGCCACATTGAAAGGCTGCCTCTTCTGCTGACGTCCTCTGCCACAGTTTTATAATTAACTGAAAATATTTTGCTATTTCAAATAGATAAACCCTAATTTCATTGCTCAACCCCTTCATACTCCATCTCTCTCTTATGCTCTCCACTCCACATACACACAGGCAAATTGACAATGGACTCATCCATCAGATTCCCTTAAAACAACATTGCAAACCTGTGAGCCAGTAAAGGTTAGGGAGCCCAGCAGGGAGCAGACTATGATCCAGGACTCAACATTCTGCTTTAACCTTTATAAGTCTAAGAAAATTTCACTTACTGAGATTTAGTTTTACTGGGGCTGCTAGCCCCAGGACTATTAGCTCTGCTCAGTAAAGTACCTTGACTCATAATAATGAGTATCATTGAGCTTAGAGATGGTCTTCCTGTTTTGTTTTAACTTAAGGTGTGGTAGTCATGCAAGTCAAGCACTGCAGAAGAGAACAGTGTAAATCAAAAAAAAACTGTTAAACTGAATCAGTATAATGAAGGCCACGACAAAATTACATGACACAAATCAAATACTAATACTAAACATTCAGGCAAATAAAATTTATTTCCAAAAATAAAAATGAATTTTTTATGACTTACATGTTTCTCTTGAATTTTGAAACATTTTAACCTTGTTCAGAACAACAATATTTAACACATCTCAGACATCTTGATGGCCTCTGAGAAAATGATTAGCTTGATCCGAACAAAAAGTTGTTTTTTTTTAAAGACAAAAACCATTCACAAGCTTATTCACATTGAAAAAAGAACAGCCGTTCATTGTTATATTGGCTTTTTTCTGTAAAATAGTTAGTAAAGTCCTTTAATTATAGCGATATTAAACCAACAGAGCATGACGTACAATTTAACTGATTGCAATGAAATTAAAAATAAAACTTCTTACAAAAGTGATGTTATCATTTTTGACAAGTCTGTGTACAACTCAAGTCCTTGCTGACAAATGACTCTGTAACTGGATGGAGGTGTCAAGATATTTTATCAGCTGTTTAGCTATTGAGGAATCTTTTTAATACTCAATTGTGTAGTTGGATTGGGCTGGATTGCAGGATTACATCCTACCTGGCCCCAAAGAAAGGAAACAGGATACTACTGTTTTTCATGTGGAATGGAGAAACAGCTACACCTGGACAATGGAATTGGACACAGTATTAATATCAATACAGATATTACTATTACACAAAATATTACAACATTAACTGATACATTATAAAGTTTTATACAGATTTATATAGCTAAATACTCTATAGCCTCAGTATTGTGAGTGAAAAATTAGTTGTGATTAATTATACATAACTCCTCATTGGTGGACTTTATAAATATATAAAAAAAGAACCTTCCCAGAAGAAAACTTATCCCTAGTACTACCTCCAATTGGTCATTTTATGGCTAATTGGAGGTAGTAGAGGTCTATGCTCCTTCTGTGAGTTGTGGTCTGTGGTCTGATGTGTGTTCTGCTAGGCCAGCACCGGAAAGTGATGTCAGGGTGCTGAGCACACCCTGAGTACACTTCAACATTTTAGCAGCAAAGTGAGGACTTTAACCACAGGAGGTCAGCAAAAGCAAGTTATTCTTTTTCCATGAAAAAAACAAACAAACAAAAAAAAACAAACAAACACAAAAAATGGCCATTTTCAATTATGCTCCATACTTTGAAGAGACACAGTGAGGAGCAGTTCAACAAAAAGCTGTGTATTGAGCCTTTCGCAGATAGCAAATCTGCTGAGCAGTCAAACTCAGCTGTAGGCACATGCGGAGAGATACAAGAGAATAGAAACAATGGACCAGTGGCGAGTTTGTGAGTAAATCTTTTTGGGGGTCATGTTTCTGCAGTGTCAGGTTTTTCAGGGAAGCCACCACAAAATTTCCCATGCCAAGATGATGCCATACCACGAGACAAAACACAAAAGAGTATGGATTTTGGAAGTATAGCCATTAGCCTGTGGTGCCTTAAGGGGGGGGGCTAGAGAGAGAATGTGTGCATAGGTGCACACATTTGTGTGTCATTGCATAATTCTATTAGAAAACGGCTGTGTGTGTGTGTGCAAGAGAGAAGTGTGTGTGTACATTACTTTTTTTCAACAATTTTAATTTTGACATAGTTTACTGTATTGTCAGCAATACAAATTATCAAAACCTGAACTGAATTAAAGAAAGTTAAGATAAACATCAATAATTCAGTAAAGAATCCTCTAGAGGGAAGTCTCCCAGCAAGTTATAAAAATGGTTCAGTTCATTTATGTTTATTGGTATATACTTACAATGAATAAACCTTACTGAAGTAACACTGCTCGAGATGTGCTCAGACTTTCAAGTCTCAGTTATTCCAAAATACTTAGTTCACCTGTTGCTATGACAGAGGGTGTTGAATAAACAAGCAAAAACATTGTGCAGTGCCATACAAAATCTGAAAGCATCCCAGGTGTGTCAAATTGAAGTTTTGCATATAAACAGAATGAAGATAATGGTGATGTGGCTGATGATGGAATCAGTGTCATGTGGTTGTACCTGGATGTGGGAGCTGACCTCATTGTCCTCAATAAACTCCAGGGCAGGGAGCTCTTCCTCTTCTGCACAAGACACTTCTGTGTCCGTCTCTCTTTTCTGAGACACAAGATACAAATGAGACATGAATCATTTCTGTTTCAGATTTACATTTCACAAACAAATGTAACTGTACAATGGTTTTTAGTTTAATTTGCTACCTGTCAATTAATACATCAATAAATCTACATTTAGTAAATCCTGTAAGAAATATTGTACCTTAGTTATTAATATGACAATAACAAACCTTTACATTGTGGTTTTGCTTCAATGACCAAAAAAGTCCTGTCATTTTAGTCTAAACAGAGGATGGTCATTTATTGCACTACAGAATTGCGACTATGTTAACTGTGAAGTGTATATATGAAGCTGTTTTATATTGGAGTGAGGCCGCCTCCACCGAATGCCTTGATTACCATCAGATAAAACTAATACGTCAGGGACACCACAACGGTCCTTTTTTAATTAAGGTACTGATTAGAATTTACAGATTATAGTTTTTTAGATTATAGTATAGATAAACAAGAAAATAAATACTGCAAAGATCTGCCAGATTTTCTCCTCCTTCAAAGCAGATGATTTGTGATAATAATGTTAAAGAGCACCTTCAGTGCTTCAAGTTTGACATATACTAGGTGGGATCCAACTATCATGTCAGCTCCATGTTGACAGGCCATCACCACAGGATTATTATAGAGAGGAGCAAAAGAACACACTTTGCCAGTCTGCCTGGAATGTATACCCTTTCTGATGTCTCATTACAGAAGGGTTAACACATTAACAATTTTACTATTGCCTATTCAGTATCAGTATCAGCAGTAGTGTGAGTTGCATGCTTGGTGCTGCAATGGGCCTGCACTGCCAGGATGGCTGGTAAGACAAGAGCACTGGACAGTGATGCACAAAAGAGCGGTTAAAGCAACATTAAAAGACTGGCTAAGAAAGAAAAATATATATATAAGACACAGCTGCAAAACCATCACAAACATCCAAGCAACACATTAGTGACACTAATGTTTTGTTTGGTTATGAAAAGATTTTACATAGAACAGCAGCAGGAGAGAGAGTGTGGTGTGTGTGTTAAGCTTGTAAAGGAACAAACACGTTCCACATCTGTGGATGGCTATGCCCATTCCATTCAAGTGAGGTTTGGCATTCCATGGATTTGCATTCCCAAGCCACCAGACAATTTGTGGCAGTAATGCACCATAATGTTGTTTGCCAACCGTTTTAAAACAAGAATCATTCACAGTCCACATGGTCAAAATATTTGCCTGAGGACCTAAGGACTAGGGGTCTCTGTGGACACTTTTGGACATAGGCAAAACTTGCTTTAAGGCACTATGGTGTGTGTAAAGACTACCTTCAGTGTGCCGGACATGGGCTCTTTAGGAGTGTTTTCTGGCTGAGAACAGGAGGCCATCTCCTCTCCTAACTCTGGCAGGTCAACCTTTCCCTCCCCCAGGTAGAGACTCACTGGACTGACCTGGACACACAGCTGAGGAAATTACATAGGATCGGTGGATTAACTCATGACCCAGTCCAAATAAAAAATATTAATGGTACAGCTGTTATTATTACTGTTCTTCATTATATGGTGCATATCTCATGACAGTGATACAGTACTGAATCACTGATGATTGACACATGCTGGTATACGATAAACAGACTTGAAACAAATCACCTGCCATCTGATAAAAACTGAAATTTATCAATGTCATGATACAAAAAAGTTTGTGTTTGTGGCTCACAGTTGCCCTGGTTTTAGGGCTGTAGGGCACCCCATGTCCCTGGCTCAGGAGGACAGCGTGGATGTAGATGTCATTATCAGTATGTGTGTCGCACAGGTAAAGTTGCAGCACATCTCCAATGTAACATTCAAGAGCTCCCACCAATGCGCAATCACAGCACAGCCTCTGGAAAGAAGATGTAGCCATAGTGGTCCAACTGCCCTGCGAGAGATGAATGGTCACAGCTATGAGAAGCAGCTTGTCAGCTAAGTGTGAATACAAAATTGGATCAGCTACCAGACTCACAGCGGTGGGTTTAATTCCAGCAAGTGATGATGGAACAGCTTGTGCTGGAAGAAGTGAATAACATGACCTGGGAAACCGAGAAATAAATAGAGTGCTCAGCAAAAAATACACACAATGACCAACTTACTGGTAGGTTTTACAAGAACAATGGTATTGATTGACTGCTTCGATGTTTGTGATGCTCCTACTTCAGGAACTTGAGGTTGGCGCTCTGCACGATGGTTGTATCACCAAAGTCAACATAGTACACCTCAACTTCAGTTGGACTGATGATCTGATGGATCACCACTCGGTAGAACCACATTCCTTTAGGCGACACGCAGCAGAACTGACCCCGTCGGACAAACTGCTCAGGAAGGCGGTAGCGCTCTGACACATCAGGACAGGTATAACATCGCCTGTAGTGGAAAAGAGGAACGGAAGAGTGAAAAATCAGGTGAGCTCTGATGTTTTTAAGATTTCTGCTTCAACTTTGCAGATTCTGTCAAATTGGTTTGATATGTTTTTTTTCTTGTTGTATTTAAGACTGAATAGGAGTTGAATGTTGGGTATTTTACTCAGCTCATTTAATTTCTGTTTACTTACTATCTTCAAAAAAAATCTGGAAATCAGAAACCTGGGAAGGAACTAAGTTGGGTAAATACATTTCCAGAGGCACATAAAATAGATGGTTTATTATTCTGTTCTCAAACCAAATAATTGAGTGTATTTAGGTTCATGTATATTTTTGAAAATATATATTTTTTAATATTTACAGTGAGAGTGAACCATGCATTATGAAATGGTAAACTGCATTATAGCAGAGTAGATTGTTCAGTTCCTAAAGAAAGCCCTAACAATATAGCTGGCACAACAGATACGGGAAGCTACCAGTAACATGTCTACCACCTCATCTCAATCATCATGTCATCCATGGCTTGTGCCTCCTCGCTATCACTGAAGCGGATGTAGAAATGTCCTGGCGACTCCACCTTTTCCACCAGGACTTCAAACAGCTTGCGAGCAGCATGGCGCGTCGGTGGTCTGAGATGCTGACTCTGCAGGGCATCCAGGGGCATAGCAGAGCTACTATGTACTTGAATGGCTGGGTACACCTCTTCCACCACCTACAGGCATTTATACGAAAAGCCAAGTGACAGTGCTTTGCAGGACACAGCACTCAACATTATTCTACAGAACACAAATCATATAAAATATTATAAAAATAAAGTATATAAGTAATAACAGGCTTCATAACATGTATGCATTGACAAAATCCATGTTTTACACAGGGTACACTGACACTGGACACCTGCTTCTTAAGTGCACTGAAAATAAATGGTTTGCATTGGCATCACACCTCTTTAACACTGATCTTGTTCTTATTACTTACAACAGAATTTTAATTTAGGTCATTCTCTTGAAGGTTGTCCTTAGAGCCTGGCAATGTAAATCAATGAACAGCACAGCACCACCTGGACAATCTTGTTTTTATCATCTTAGAAATATTTCTAAAATACACCCTTTTTAAAGACGGACTATTTTACATTCTTTTATCCCATCACTGTTTTTTTTAACTCACCCAGAAGTCTACTGATCACCCTCAGACTCACTCTGTTACCAGGCTTTTAACCACAACCAGATATGACCATGTATGTTTTAGAATAGATATTAAGAAGAATTTTAGTGATTACATTTAAAGCTCTCCGAGGCATCTCTCCTGGTCATATTTTGGACCTTCTAGTTCCCTACACACCAGTACACACCAGTACACAGATCAAAAGATAAAGGTCTTCTGGCTGTTCCAGAAGCCCAGCTGAAAACTAAAATGCGTTTACAGTCAAGGCCCCAAGGCTCGGGTTGAAATATAGCTCTGTACTTGTCATAACAATATATAACAACTTCAATATACCTTACCACAAAAACTTCTAACAATCCTCACCTGCAGTGTCCAGTATCCAGGTATTTATTTTACTGTACTTTGTTTAGTACTTTGTCTTACCATCTCTTGGCTCTTGAAATTGTTACTGATCTCTAGCTCCTTGTTCTCATCTTCTGCTCCCAGTTTGCCTTCCCAAGGAGACTCTCCACAGCTAAAATAGTAGCTCCTATATGGCAGCTTCACACCATTACCAAAACTCCCAGATTCCTTCGAGTCTACAAAACAAAAAACAATAAATTCCATGCTTAGTTAAACGTCATTGTTCCATCAGAATGTTCTATCAGACAACATGATATGATATGATATGATATCAGACAACACTACTTCATCTGAAGTGCTTGTTTGCTTTGAAAACTACCACACGTTTCCATTGTCAAACTAAGAAGTCAGATGTGACCCAACATTGGCACCCATTTCATGCTGTGATTGGCCAGGTGTGAAAGGAGACAAGGATTTTACTTCTCTCTCTTGCTTTCTATTTTCATTTGTTACTCAAATTCATCACTTCTGTCGACATCTTCCCAGAAAGACTGAAGAAGTGGCCATATAGAATAAATATTATGTCTCCCCTCTCTCTACAACAGCTGACAGCTTTTCACTCTGCCATCCACTGTGGTCCTTACAATAGGTATTTAGATTTCCAATGTGGTCATACAACACAAACCATAACCTGCCTTTCACTGCTGGTATATAAAAACATGCACATACCCACCTGACTGTGCACTGTCTTGTATGTCCACAAGTACCAAGTGGTGTCCATTGTCACCCTGTTCGGGTTTCAGGTGAAAGGTGTCACTCATGGCATCAACAAGTTCAGTGACACTGACAAAGCCACTCTGAGGCAATGGTAGGTCCTCACCAAAAAGTTTCTGAAGAGCAAAATCGACACAGGTGAGCTCCTCAATAATGTCACTATGCATCCCTCTAGACATGCTCAACGTGCTCAAAAAGCAATAAACAAAACCACATTGAAGCCAACTATTTTTTATTTTGCTAGATCTTAAACTTTCATGTCATGCTATGAAGGTGAGCACTGTATGACTTTTTTTTTTTTTTTTTTACCTTAAACTCAGCAGGTAGATCGTGTACTGATAATCCACCACTGGTCTGAGCTACAACCTGCAGAGTCATGAACATGTAAGTGCATCATTATGAGACTAGAGACCATGCGTCTTGGTTATCTTCTGCACCAAAATAATTTTTATTTCTTTCCTAGTTTCTCATTCGGGAAGGAGACATGCATACTAATGAAAGGTTTTAAACTTTGTTTGAATTCCAAAATAGAGTCACATTCAAGTTTACACTTAAAGTTCAGAGAACATCACTTCTTTATATTTATGGATTGATGGGAGATTTTTTTTTACACACTCAGATTGCTTTGAGAGCAACTGCAACACATCTTAAGATCACAATAGTGATCACCCTCTAGTTTTGAAGTCTGTCCTACAGTCAGCTACTGTAACACTGTGACACGGTAAGCCAGACATTTCCAATCATACATTTAGTGATCTAAATGTTGACCTTGAGGTAATTTACTCAATGAAAGCATAGCATGAGAGAGATTTGTATGCTGCTTATTAACTGGTACAAAATCTGACCTTTCGCAATTTGTCCTTCAGCTCCTGACTAATGGTGCCAGATACTCCATTCTCCAGGATTCTCTGCCGAAGCTCCTCTTCCAGCTGATGTTGAATTTAAGCAGCAAGAACAAAAACAAGCGTGCTTAAATTAAATAAATCTTCCATGATTTATCTCATTCAGTGGTTTTGAAGTATTTGTTATATCTATGCTGTTTTAGCAGTCCATACACATTTCATATGCTGTTACTGTGTTTCTTTGTATTAAATGAGAACAAACCTTGCAGACACGTTTCTGAAAGAGTTGACCTTTCTGGCAGATCTTACTGACAGTTGTTGACTCTTTACGAATAGAGCCCAAGGTAGTCTCAGAAGACTGGTGTAGAGTACTCTGCTTCACTGGGACTTTAACTGACAAGCACATAACCATTTCAAAATATGAGGAACCCATGCTGAAAACTTATAATGAATTAATTTCACATTTGTACAATGTGTTGGTGTGTCATGACTGACCGAACAACCCAATTTACACTTGGCCAATCCATGCATCTTGGAAAGATTAAATAGCAACCCAATCTCAACAAGAGTGTGAATGGAAACAAAAGACACTGGATATGGATTACTAAAAGAATCACATTTTAGAAAGATGTTAATGTATAAATGCATCAAAACCTCCAAAAAATAATGTTTTTACCACCTTTGTAAACTAGGGATGCCCCAATTGTGTTTTTTGATATTTTTTTGATACAGATACTGATCGTCTACAAGTGTAATCAGCGGAGGCACGGCCAATACCAATACATTTTTGTGTTTTGTTATAGCAGCTGTTTCAGCGGTTGGTCATTCCTTCAGTTTTCTTCAGTCTTAGTACTTAGCTTTGGAGTGTACTGGGACCTCGAACAGGCAGCAGTGTAACCTGAGAAAAGTACCACAAAAAGTCATCCTTATTCAGTCGAGAACAGGCTTTTACATTGCTCAGCAGAGCAATACAAAAAACTCCAAACAAGAAATGCAGTATCTTGCACTAAGGTCAACTGAATTACACAAGGTAATGAATAATTAATTACATGTACAAGTATACATCAGGTCTGCCCAGGTTTTGCCCTTTTTCCTGCTGTAATGTCTCTCAGATCACACTGTTAACACTTTTAGGGCTCCAACCGGAAGATGAGATTGAGTTTGCACGACAGCTAGGAGCTCTCTTTCTCTGCTGTCTGCATTTTTGCTCTGCAACTGCACATGATGACATTGCATCTAGCAGTAGCAACAGTGTGTGTTCTCAGTCATAATAGAAAGGCAAATTCAATTGGTAGTTAATCGGTTTTTAATTGCAGGTTTACCTGCGTTAAAAAACCTGGGTATACCCGCTAATTTTGGTGGAAAAGAGGTATCAGTCTCACACACTTTGTAAAAGTTCCACAAGGCTGACATGTTGCGTTTTTGCACACCAGCACAATGAACAAGTTGGGAGGTAGGACAACACCACACAGCACATGGTGCTTCTCTCAGTGCAGACACCAGTGTATTAACCACAGGTGATCGGCTGTAAGGTAATTGGTGACTAGATGCATTAATTCTGATAGGCTGATCACATAATTTTAGTGAAAACTGGCAGATAATGAATGGTGGCCAATCAGTTGGGGCATCCCGAATGTAAACCCACCTCTCTAATAACACACCTGGGGGTAATATTACTGTCTGAGCTCTGGTGCCTGGCATTTCTGATGCCGGCTTGTCAGTTCTAGGCAGTCCTGGCTTTATAGGTCCAGTCCTCCGAGATAAACTAGACGGTCTGAAGAGCATGTGATCCCTCAGGATCAGAACTGAGCCCAGCCTCCCTTGCTGGATGAGGACCATGTCCCCCGCTGCCTCCAGCATCTCTACAGTGGAGTAGAAGCCATAGTTGTGGATACGCAGTGGGTGGCCAAAGCAGCGCAGAAAGCAGGGCTCCAGCTCAGATAACCTGAGAGGACCCTAGGAGAAGAGTTGCATGATTACTTAAACAAAACAACATGGAGACGATGAAATGAAAAAAAATTGCATCACACTCATACTGGCCTCAGGCCTTAGTTGAATTTGTTTGAATAGCGCACAGCAAAACAAAAAAATTTTGTTCATATTCATCCTGTTTCAAGAAAGTTAAGTTTGGCTTGGACAGTGACATTCTGGCTTTTGATCAAAACAGTCAAACTTATTGTGGAGAATGCATGAGTTTTGGTGAGAAACAAAAAATTCTGAAGTAATACCTGGGAGAGCAGGAGGTGGAGCTGTCTCCTGAGCTGGGCTGTGAGAGCTGGAGGAACACGACCTCTTCTAGGTAGAACCACAGAGGGAGAAGGGTGAAAGTAGCGAGGGGAGAAATAGCTGGCACCTTCCCTCTTGACTTTCTTGTCAGTCTTAGATGTGCGCTGCTTGGCTACCAGCTCCTCAATACTTCGGGTGGACTCATTGCTAACAGCTGCAATGGAGGTGAGAGCATGAAATATTATAACTTGTTCAGAAAAGCAAGTTAAGCAAAACAATAAGGACCTGTGCATCAAACGTCACTAGGCTTTAGGTGAATTCAAAGGCAAGGCACTGAAAGAGTATCCAAATAAAGACACATGCTGAAATCAATAACATGATTACCCTTAAAGAATGGACTACCATCTGCCCTGAAGTTAAGAGACACCACGTCGGGCATCTCCTTCACCATATCCATGGTGTTTCTGAAGCCCAGGAGTTTCAGTGGCATGGGGTGTCCTAACATTGCAGCATAGTCCTGTCTGAGCTGATCAGGGTCCAGGCCCATCTTAGAGGAAGTGAGCAAGGAGCGAACATCCTTCTTCAGCTTTGACATAACCTCTTCCTGATTCATCTTGCCTGCTGACATGTGTAGAAGAAAGCAGGGAGCAAAATGGAATAAAATATTTTGTACATCCTGAATCCTGCCAGATGGTGCTGTGGTATGAGCACCAGAGAAGAGGAATGCTGAGAAATCCACAATATTCTCGTACAAAGTCACAAATACTAGATTGTTTTGACTCTTGATACTAAAATATATTAAATTAAACTGTCCCAACCATATGGCCAAATTTTGCACTCAGTCATCTTTTAAAAATGTCAGGAAACGATGGCAGCTGGGGTCACGATGCCCATAGAACCTCTGTTTTCAGCCGCTTTAACTACTTATTAACGATAGCTGCAACTTGATTTCATTTTAGCATACATCCAATACACCTTGAAATAACACAACCGTACCATAAACAAGAATACGAAAAAAAACCCACCAAAAACACGGTAACTACTTGTATTCCGCACAGACACGTCACAGCCACATGCACATGGCAAAATGTTGATTTAGCAATAGTTACGTTAGCCTCCTCATACCTCTGTATACCTCTGTAGGCTGGGCATGCAGTCCAGCACGTTAAGAGACACTAACCAACTGGTTTAAACGTATCGTGGACATAACGTTACCCGGAGTCTTCAGTATCTCTGGAGCATTCTCCCACAATATCTCGATGTGAAGTTTGTTAACCTCTCTCGACACCTGTTGCTTGTAAACTGCTGTGCACGTTAGACGTGTAAAACAAAATGACTGCGTGCTTGTTTTTGTTTAAAATTAAATGAAAATACTAGGAAGTTCTTTCAGTTAGCTGTCTAGTTCAGTAAAAAAAAAAAAAATCTATGCTGTATTAATACCCTACAGTTCCGCTGGCACGACTTAAACGAAGGTCTTATATTGAAGAGGCGAGAGTGACTACTCAAAAGAAAAAAAATAAGTCATTGGGTTCGTGTGCACCTTGGCAATTTGTGATCACTACAGTAGTATGTGTTTTAGCCACAGTCTACGGTTAGAACTGGATGTGATTGAAAGTTGGTCTCATACATACTGGCAAGCTTGGCCAGCGTATGTAATGCTCAAGCATGTCTTGCACTAACCTGGTGTAAAAGACCTTTTTCGTAGCATCATTTTGACATGAAATAGGAGAACAAATACAGGTGTTAGCAATGACATGATATATGATATAATCATTTGGGTTCCATTCCATTTAGGTTTAAGAGAGCCTAAGCGGAGTTCACACTAAATACTTGCCATTTTAGCCTATAGAAGCTGTTTTTTCCCCCTGATTTGTTTCTGTTTTTTAATAATGCATTCACATTTCGTATTTTGTATTTTCTGGTTGTATTCTAATAAAGAGNAAATAGTTGAGCTAGTCTGACTATAAAAGTCTGGGATTTACTCAATAATGGTTAAATTGGAATTATTTAAAAAGATCCATGCAAATTGTTACCTCAATTTTTTTTTATGTTGTGCCCATGTTTATTTTTTAAGGTGTGGCAGGTCCAACTGTCCTCCCACTGCTGTCCTACACTCCCACATTTAAAAGGTCATTCTGCCTAGCCATCCATGTATTCTGTCACACAGCAGTACCACTGAGTATAGTTACAAGCCAGAGGAAGCAACTCACAGCAGTCACTTCTGTAATCTTTACTTCAGCACCTCCAGCCAGTATGGAGAAGTCCTTCAATGTTCATACCAGTCATCTATCAAGATCCAGAATGAGGCTCAGGAAGGAGAATGAGAGGAGAGCCACAGCACCCCTCAGAGGTCAACAGCAAAGAGCATCGAAGGCAGGCCAGCTCTCTGAGGCATCGTCAGTGAAGAAAGAGAGGGTACAGAAGGAGAAACCAGGGATGAATGAGGTGAAGGTAGAGCAGGAGACAGAAGTGAAGTTGAAGTCCACTGTGGTGGACATAGACAGTGTGAGAGATGACAAAATTAAAGACGAGAACCTGGGGCTTCTGGAAGCAGCAGAGCAAGAAGAAGGTAACCTGAAGTCAGGAGAAACCCCTTGGAGATACTCAGTCTTGTGGGAGGAAACCTTGTTTTTTTTTAATTATCATTTCTGCTTAAGTTGTAGAGTTGTGTTTCATTTCTTTGCTATTTTGAGTTTATATTTGTTATGGCATTTGTAAAAATGCTTTACCTTGCAATGCTTTTGGTTTTTATAACTTGAATTTAATGTAAAAATGTCTATTTACTTCAATTCTTCATTCTATGGAGTCCTACATACTAAGCACTGTGGCTCTCTGCAGGTTTGAAACGCAAAAACCTGGGAGTATTTGAGTGGCTGCTGATGGTCTTTGTCTTGGCTCTGGTTCTCCTCTTCCTCCCTCTGTCCATCTGGTTCTGTGTCAAAGTATGAATTACAGGGATCTATTTGATAACAATAAAGATCGTTTACAGGCTCCTTGTTGTTGAAAAAACAATTTGCCTGATGAAGGTCTAGTACTGAAACACTGCAAATAAAAAGTTCATTTTGCAAGATGGATGATGTGCAGGATATTTTGATCATCATTTTAGCATGAAAATGGGCTATGTTAGAGCGTCACACACATCACTTTCACATCATAGCCATCATTTGATGCACAGCCAATACAACAATGTGCCCATGTCCATGCTGTATCTTACTGTACAAAAGTACAATAGCAGGCCTACTTGTGTTGTATATCAGTTGCCATCACTGTTTCCCATTAATGTGGACCGATTGATGTATATTTTTTAAATTGACAGGTAGTGAGGGAGCATGAGAGAGCTGTGATCTTCAGATTGGGTCACCTTCTGCGTGGAAGACCCAGAGGTCCAGGTTAGTACCAATTTATATTACTGTAATCACACTCAACTGTTAGTGGTGATTTAAAAACTGTAATTTTTATTTCGTTTACATTAAGGTTGTGCCAAAGCAGCACGAATTGGTGTTTCTGAGTATGTGTATCAATGTTTGAATTACTCTTGGTGTTACTCTGGTGATCATACAGCTACAGAGCCATGATAAGTTTGGACATGCTACAGTTAGTTACAATATACCTGTTGTAAGTGTTTATTCTGTGATTCACATGTTTTACATCACACAAAACTTGAAGCAAAGCATAATCATTTATGCTAGAAATCTGTCCTTACAACACATCTTTCTCCCTCCTCTGTCCAGGTCTTCTCTTCTACCTCCCACTCCTTGATGTGTGTCACAAGGTTGACATCAGACTGAAAATGCTTAAGGTTCCTCCTCACGTGGTACAGAACACTCAGAACAAGACATATTCATAATGTATTTAGCTCTTATCCAATCCAGTGATTGATAATGAATTATTATTATTTTATATGCATTTTGCAGGTGGTGACAAGGGACCTAAAAAGGCCAGAGCTGGGTGTGATGTGTTATTACCAGATAGAGAATGTGGCTCTGTGCATCACAGCAGTGTCCAGTCTGACCATAGTGCTGCAGACTCTGGTCCAGGCAGCAGTCAGAGATGTTTTTGCCCAACACACACTTAGCCACATCTTGCTGCACAGGAGGAGGGTCGGCCAGCACATACAAGCAGCTGCAGACTCCATTGCTTATCGCTGGGGCATCCGGGTGGAGAGAGCAGACATGTAAGACTGAAGAAAGGAAAGTCCCCACAGACTCTTCTTTCAATCACTTATTTCGTAATCATGTGCCGTAACACCTTTTTTGTGTTAACCATCCATTCCCATTATTGAGTAATAACATTTAATCTAAATTCAAGACAAAATATAAACCACATCACATCCTGTAGCAGTAAAATACCATGGTCTACATTGTGTTAAACTGTGTGTAAAAAGCGATGCTGATGTCCCTCTGACACTGTGTGACCCTGATTTTCTGTCAGAGATGAGCTCAGTTTTCCTGTGGAGTTACAGCAGAGTCTGGCTGTTGAGACTGATCTTGTGAGACAACAGCATGTCAGAGTAAGTAACGATCCTTTTTAGTATTCAATCTTTATAATTTTAATGTGTTTTTACATTTTAAATGTTTATGGCTCATTTAATTTTTTTTTGTCAAATATAGCATTTAGTTTAAGATTAAACAATCTCAGGAACTGTATTTTTAATATTATTTGCACAACATTTAGAAGATCTAATATACATATATATATATATATATCAGCTTTTATTTACATTTGAACAAAAAGTGGCATGTCCAAAATTATTCATACCCTTTGCAAACTGTCACAGTCTATGGGAAAATCCAAAGTTATATACCATTCTAAACAGTCCAAGCTGTTCTAAAGCATCCTAATTACCCTGATTCATTTGGAACAGCTGTTTTAATCAAATCATAGGTGAAAAACAGCAGCTCTCTGGAGTGGGTTTGTGGACAGCCATGGCTAAGACAAAGGAGTTCACCGAGGGGTCAGAAAAGGGGCTATAAGGCCATATCTAAATGTTTTCAAGTTCCAGTGGCTACAGTGCAAAGTATTATTAAAAAATACAAGATGTTCCGCACTGTGGAAAATCTCAGAGGATGTGGTCGGAAGCCAAAAGTGACACCTGTGCTGGCCAGGAGGATAGTAAGAGAGGTGAAAAAGAAGAAGAATCGAAGAATCACCACCAAGGCCATTGTGGTGAATCTGGGCTCTGCTGGTGGCAATGTCTCAAGGCAGACATTGCCAACGGACACTGCACACTGCTAGGTTCCATGGACCCAGACCACGGAGGACGCCACTTCTCCAGGCACACAAGCGCCCAAATTTGCAAATGCTCATCTGGACAAAGAAGACTTCTGGTCTTTTTTTTTTTTTTTTTTTAAATAAGCCAATGGACCAGGGAACCTCATCGCAGTAAACAGCATTAAAAAAGAGCACTATATCAAGATTCTCAACAACATCATCAAGCAGTCTGCAGAGAAACTTGGCCTTGGGCACCAGTGGATATTTCAGCATGACAACGACCCAAAACACACAAAAGTGATGAAGAAATGGTTAGCATTTTTTAGTGGCCCAGCCAGAGTCCTGACTTGAATCCATTGAGAATCTATGGAGGGAGCTAAAGATCAGGGTGATGGCGAGGAGACCCTCCAACCTGAGAGTTGGAGCTCAACGCTAAAGATGAATGGGCAAAAAATACCAGCGGAGAAGTGCAAAAAGCTGGTCAGCAATTATAGGAAGCATTTGATTGCTGTAATAGTCAAAGGTTCTTCTATTGATTTGAGAAGGGTATGAATAATTTTGGCCACTTTTTGTTCAAATGTAAATAAAAGCTGAGAATTTTTTTTCCCACAATGATGCCTCTTGTACATCTTATCTTCTGGGAGATTCCTATGTCATTTCCAATCAAGAAAAAACTTGCTGGTTGAGTAAAAGTAAGTCAAAAATTTGGGGTATGAATAATTTCAGGCGTGTATCTAACCGACTTTCCCCTCTTCATGTGAAAAAATTTGTAATTTGTACATCCTCAGAATTTGTAAGGAAATACTTTACATGTGGCAGCCCTTCACTCCACCAGGTAAAAGCAGCAGAGGGAGAGACAACTGCCTGGGAGGGGTTCAGGTCCTCCCTCCATCACCTTCATCCCACCCTTGTCCTTCAAATTCCCCCAGATCTTCTCAGTTTGACCTCTGACCAGTCATCTCTACCTCTTCCTCTTCCGCCTGCTATGGAAGAAGAGGGAGGAATGACAAAGGAGGAGCCAGAAACTGACTCACCAATGATGTGACAAACTGTCAACAGAAAATGTTATAATTACTAGATTTAAACAGAATGAAGATTCAGGAGATTTTCATATTTCCAAGCACTGTTTGAGATTAAATTTTGTTGTTTTTTTTTTGGAAGCAAGCAAAAAAATTGTGTACCTCACCTCAAAAAACATACAATCAAGTTAAACAAAACCACAGCAAGCCATATGCTATATGATTATGTCATTAAGTGATTCATTTTCATACAACAGCCATGCAATTTGAATGGACTAGGACAACCTCCTGCTATTGGAAATATTAAATGCCTGGCTGCTATGTTTTTATTCATGCACACTACACTAATTTGAAAACTTGTGGGATAATACGTGGGCTGGTATTGTGTTCCTGTCTGGTCTTACATCAGAGAACACACAATACATAAAAACCTATAAGTGATTTGAAAAACAGTTTAGCCCAAACATATAGAGTATTAATATTGTCTAATAAGATGTTATATCAGCGTTTCTTGTTCCTTTTGGTGCTGCTTGTTGGTTTTGCCTCAGGATCTGGTTTCTTTGGAGAAGCAAGGGGTGTTACCGCTGGTTGGGAAGGGGGTGGTGTTTTCTTTTTATCTGCAACACAGACATGAAAGACGTTTAACTGCTTCTACAGTTCAACAATGTGCCTTACTGTCTTGTCAGTTAAGTCATTAAAATGATTATTGATTATGATTAAGTCACTACCTTCACTGCTTTTGGGCTCCAGACTGTGTTGATCCTGCAATTGTCTCTCCAGGTCCTGAATTTTCTCCAATGCTGCCTGCAGGGACTCTTCAGCTTTCAGGGCTCGCTGCTCAGCCCTCTGGACACGCAGCTCAGAATCGCTATCAAACACATAGAGAAATCTAAATGTCCTTCCCCAAGTTAATACCGTTCCTCTCTGTTTCTGAGTAGCAAAAGAAACTTGGCTGATGAGTGGACATTCAATAAAGTTATTTTCATAGTGATCGATGGTGACAGCAAATTAGATATATTTATTATTGTAGATGAATGTTCAACCATGATGCTGGCCATGCTGGCTTCCAATTTCTTACTTTAAATAAAAAAGAAATATAAATTCCTATATACACAAAGTGTATATAGAAAATCATTCAAAAACTGCATACTGACATTGATACTGCATGATATTGTCACTGCTGTCCTTTTTTATCAGTCATGGAAATAATAGTGATAGTTTGGGAAAACCAACTGTTCTGAATGATATATTTATACAATATTCAACAAATGTATTCCACACAAAAATAATAAAATAAAATTACTTCAGCTGCTGCTGTAGTAATCCTACTGTAGTCAGATCATTAAAAGCTTCCTGGACTTTATCTGTTGCTTGAGACACAACCAGTTCATCAGTCTGACGGACAGACAGAGACATACAGATGGTCAGAGAGAGCGACAGACTCAGATCAACACAGAGAGAATGTTATGAATATGTGATTTAATTGTCTGACCCTATGAAGATGGAAACCGCTCTCCCCCAGATTTCTTTGTATGATATTTCCATCATAGTGGATCAGCTTCACCGCTGGAGTCTCACAAACCATTACTTCTTCCTGCAAACAACAATAGTGTAGTTGATACAGTGTACCACCATCATCATTACTATCCAAACAAATGCCACTGTGCAGGGGATCTACATTCTACTGTCATTACAATAATTGTCATTATTCAACAAACATGAAGTTTATTCATATGCTTGGGCAATCAACAATATGCATTGTTACAATTTGCACAGCAAAAATTATATTAGCAAACAACTGAAACTAGACATAAAGACAATAACAAATGACTCATAAATTGATTACTACACTCAGTAAAAGTGTTGTCCAGCATAATACAACAATAGGTCAGTGCCTTGCTTACTGACACTTCCGAAGGCAGACATTTACTGACACAGGAGATTTCACCTTGATCCTCTGCTTAAATAAGAAAATGTGTAACTAAAAGTACAGCCTGCTTCACCTCAATATCATTGATGCCTTTTCTCCCTCAACCTTTTACTTACTAGAAGTGATGAAGAAATGGTTAGCATTTTTTAGTGGCCCAGCCAGAGTCCTGACTTGAATCCATTGAGAATCTATGGAGGGAGCTAAAGATCAGGGTGATGGCGAGGAGACCCTCCAACCTGAGAGTTGGAGCTCAACGCTAAAGATGAATGGGCAAAAAATACCAGCGGAGAAGTGCAAAAAGCTGGTCAGCAATTATAGGAAGCATTTGATTGCTGTAATAGTCAAAGGTTCTTCTATTGATTTGAGAAGGGTATGAATAATTTTGGCCACTTTTTGTTCAAATGTAAATAAAAGCTGAGAATTTTTTTTCCCACAATGATGCCTCTTGTACATCTTATCTTCTGGGAGATTCCTATGTCATTTCCAATCAAGAAAAAACTTGCTGGTTGAGTAAAAGTAAGTCAAAAATTTGGGGTATGAATAATTACTAGAAAATGTCTGCTATGATTGGTTTAGAAAAATGTAGCCACATTGTAGCATGTTCACTTTCCTAAAACATATCATTAGCGTGTTGTTGAGCTTTTCATTAACTCTCCTGGTGTTATAATGACTCACATCTCTCTGTTCTCCCTGAGTCTCATCTTTGACCTCTATGACCCCACTGTCTTTTGTAGTCTGTGTTGGAACCTCTTCATTTACCTACACACACACACACACACACACACACACACACACACACACACACAAACTCTAATAATTTCTGATCTCAAACATTGGATTTATCAGATCTTCACTACAGTAAGCTCTGATATTTGAGCAATGGCAGTCTATCTCATTTGATGTTAGCTCTACTAACAAATCTGTTCGATCTGATCATGAATTATTATAACATTAGTGTGGAGTGTTTGAGTTGTATCCTCACAAGAGTCTCCTTGCTGTCTGATTGAGAAACTGACACATTACTCCTGTAAGTGGTAGCTGGCTTTCTGACGGGCAGCTCCACAGGACCACCCTTGAGCCCTGAGAGCAGGACTGTACAGGTCTCCTTCCAATCAATGCATTCCCTCTGTGAACATACACATACATAAACATACAGACAGATTATGTTTGCTGAACTGAGCTTGGCACTTGAACTTGTAATATATTCAATATATCAGTCTTAAGCCTTGGTGAAATGTGGTAATTACTGTTCAGGCAGGAGTAAAAGAACTTTATTTTAAGCTCTCATATGTAGGGAGGAACTGAAAGGCAAGTGAAAAAAAGTTTTGCTAGGGTTGTTTTCAATTTTTTCATTGGAATCAGAGTTAATCAGTTCAGAGTTCCAGATTAGGCTCATAGTTGTTAGGTCTTCTGGAATAAACCGCTGGAGTCTACATCCATTTCCATATGGTCTATGGGTGCACCTACCCATGTCTAAATTGGACTAAAAGCCTTCATGTTTCCCTCTAGGTGATTTTTGTATTTCTCCATGCACTAAATGCAAGGCACATATAATGTGTGTTAACAAGTTATGTAACTTTACTGTTCATTCTCTTGGCTAGAAATTCTTTTTTTAAAATTATTATTTATTTAGGTAAAAAACCTTCAGGTATTTCAGGGCTTCAGTACTTTTACACCATTAATAAAAAAACATTTAGCCCTGGCTGGTGATTCTTTGTTATTCTTTGTGAAATTATTGGTTACCTGAAGCTTTCTGCACTCGTTCATCAGATTTTCACCCTCAGCTTGATGTGGGTTCTGCAAAATCTGGTCTTCCAGAATCAGGTCACAAAAGCTAGAGTCAAAAACAAACATTTCCTGATAAGTAAATCTTCTCCCACACAGATATCTTGTGTCAAACTTATTTCCAATCCTAAAGTAGCTAAACATACATTAGATGTCATTTAATTTCTGTGTAATGTCAATAGAGGTTATCACTATACTCCAGTAGTAAAATTTAGTTCAGTGCTGATGTTAGCTGTTAGTTACACCGGTTGACAGAATCAGTTGAACTTTAATTTGTAATGTAGGTAACAGCTTCCGATACCTGGTGATGTATCTGGAAAAATAGTCCAGTTTCTCAGCCAGTATCCTGGCATCCTCATCCAGTGTCTGCCATGAGATGTTTGTTTCTGGTTCTTGGACCTGGTCCCCAATATGGTCAGGTACCATGAGGAGCAACAGGTCCAACATCCAGCGGGTCTGAGCCATGTGAATAGAACTGGCCTGGTAGGAAAGGAAAAACAAAAATTCAAAACAGTGGTTACCTATCACATATGCTAAAACGTAACATCTTAGGAAGGGTTTTGGTCATTTTGTTGTATTGTCCAAAATCAGAGCATTACATTTCATGGCACTGATATGTTTAAAATGTTCAAAATGTATACATTTGACAGTTTGACTGAATCTGGTTGGTTCTCACCTCCTCACTGAGTCTGTGAGTCTCACCATCAGTGAAGTTGGATGTGCTGGTTAAGAAATCCTGCACTTTCTCTAACACCTTCTCTGTCTCGCTGCTATTTAAATGAACAAACACAACAGAACAATTTAGACCAATTACAAATAACAACAAGGCAGTATTTGAATTTCCCAATAAAACACATAGCCTTAATTTAATTCTAACTTTTTTCCATCTGCTCATTAATAAAACTGTATTTCAATCAAATGCTGTTACAAACAATTAATGTCTTAGAGACTTTGTCTAGAGGAACTAAAAAGCAAACAAAAAGCCTCTCTTGAAAACATATAAAGTGTAAATTTAGATTGCATGTAAATACAGAAAAATGTGCCTTAATGTACATATATTAGCAAATTCATGTTGTTGCATTGAGTAATAAAAGAGATTCTAAAAGTGTTCTAAAAGTGTGGATCAAGAAAAATCAAAACATGCAGACATATATAATCACTTTTCTGTACTGAAGAAGTTTAGTTAATTTAATTAACTTCAACAAAAATGTTGATAAATGAGGCATTTTGAGACCGATTAGTGTATAAATTTAAAACTTTCATAGATATAATCGTGTGACTAGGATAACTAGTTATGCCACTGCAGCTAAAACATACTATATGTTGGGCTTGGTTCCGTCCCTTTGGTTCTCTTTCTGAGTGCTGGAGACATTCTTTAAGGAATCATTAGCCAAACCCTGCCAATTGTGAAGTGCCTTCTCTAGCTTCAGCCAATCAGAGAGAGTCATCATTTCTGGCTGGCAAATCGCTATGCTCAGCTTCGACAGCCAGAACTCCATGAAGCTGAGCAGCAACATGATCTGTCCGTGGACCCCTGAAACAGCAATATTTAAGTCCAGATCTTACAAAGTCCCCCACAATTAGACCAGTTAAAACATCAAGAAAACACAATAAACAGATAGCTATATGAAGTTACTATGGCTATAGCTTGTAGGCCCCCAAAAATAACATTTGTTTTGCTCATTTAAAATTTCTTCAAAAAATTATCTATCTAGCCATCTATTGGCCCTTACCACTCTCTCCACTGACTTGTGAATCCAGCTGTTTGAGGAGTTCTGACAGGATCCTTCCGAGATGGCTACCAGGGGGTTCACCATCAGGAGAGGAGTGCCTTCTGAACAACTGAAGGCTTTTATCCAACCAACTTTCCTGGACACGACCAAGCTCACCCAGTGTCTGCTGACAGCAAAACAACTTCTCACCTTGGTAGCGTTCACACTGGAGGACCAACATCTGAAGAGAAACAGAACACAGAGGAAGACTCGAGGACATACTGTTTACTGGATATAATGTATGTACTTAAACATTAAAACATATGACAATGAGATTAATAATAGAAATTAGAAATAATACACACACACACACACACACACACAGGAAAAAATTTGGTGTCTTACATTTGACCACTGCATTAAATCAGCATGAATCTTTTCCAATGAAATTTTTTCAAATTTTGGGTCAGGACACCTTCAAATAGAGAAAAAGTATAATTGACAAAATACACACAAACCAATCCCATCTTCCACAAATTGCTCTCAAGTACTTTCCTGGGTAAACCAACTATAATATACCGAGCGCTGAATCCCAGTCTAAAATTAGGTTATCACAGTTTTTCAAAAAATGTATTTACATTCTCTTTAAGTAAAAAAAAGGTTTGGATAATCATTAAGTAATCTTTGGTATCTCAACTTGTTCTTACTTGTTCTGTGTGGTACAGAAGGCCAGCCACTTGGTGATACCTTGGTGGATGGCATCAAATACTTCAAACTGAGTATTCTCTGTCTTTTTCATCTGGGACATGAAAGCAGTCAACTGCTCTTTCCAGTATTCAGCCAGTTCCATCATAATATTCAGATCCTCTGTGTCCTACAGCAGATTGACCACTGTCATATTCAGGGGATTGGGGATACTAACAGAGTCATCAATTGTGTTTTTCAGTTGTGTTTTTGTAGGAACTGCATTGTTACCTTTGAAGTGAGGTAGAGAATGCAGTGCTGTGCTGTCTTGAACCAGCTCTGTTCATATGCATGCAGCCGACTGACCAGCTGCAACTTCTTCACACTTATCACCTGACCATCACAGAAAACCATATTGTACTTGTTGGGATCAACAGTTAATACTGCTTTTATTCAAGTAGAAATTTAATCAACTTTGATCAACATCAACTCACACACCTTGAGGGCGAGGCAGAAGGTGAGCTGGCTCCAGCAGTCTCTCTCCTCTGTCAGCTGAACCAGTTTAGCCTCAAGGCGACCTCTCTGCAGCTCATACAGCTCATGGTAACCCTTGGCCACACTGGGAAGAGCACATGGACCATGTGAGAGGGAACACTGGTCTGAATTGAGCTCAAGTTTCATCAAAGCTTTTTGCTATATCAGTGCATTTATTTGAATCTAAAAATTATTTTTCAATATCTGTACAGAATCTGTAATTTCTCATACTTAAAGTGAAAGAAAGAAATAAAGAAGAAAATTAGATTTGGACTGAATGAACTCTAGTTGGGCTCAGTCCAAAGAGGGACTGACTCTGAGTTGGTATGTGTCTGATCGAGCGCCTCAGCCAACTGCCAATGAGCATGTGCTGCCTGCTGGGAAACAAACGCATCATGCACACTGATCTTAGACAGTTCCCTGAAAAGAAAACACACACACATAAGCACACATACATTTCTCATATACACACATTGTAATGAGTGTTATTATTTGTTATTTTCATTTACTGAATTTATTATTTCCCCTTAAAATAGAGATCACTCCATAAACACCCTCAAGTGCTAAACAGCACACAGTAAATTCATTCTTCATGACCCAGCTTCATGACCCTGACCTACATACATGCTAAGTTTCTGAATGGATGTCTTGATGCGGTAGATCTCCTCAGTAAGCTGACGGTCAAGAGCCCGCTGTGCCACTGCCTCTGTGTGCAGAGCCTTCAAACGGTAGGGGATTCGCTCTAGCAGTGACTGGTAGCGCTGTCTGGATACACAAACACCAAAGCCGCTGAGAAAGAGGAAGCCTCTAAATTGTTACTGGTAGAGATTTTCTAAAAATGTAAAGTTTCTCTCAAACTATTTTAAAATATGTTTCAGAATTGACTTGAAGTACAAAAACCTTATACAGTTTTCAGTTTCATACAGTATACAGGCCCATGTTTTATTCTATATCATTTATTATTCTCATATGTCCAATATCTGGTTTTAACTGGTTTTAAAGCTCATGAAGCTCATGAAATTTCAACAAGTGGTGAGATTTGACTATTTGGGTCCCCTAATGTGATGGTGGTAACCTGAGTTTGGCAAGCAGTTGTCCCCTCTCAGCACAGCCCACGCTGACCTGCCTGATGAGTTCATGGAAAACAATGTTGTAGATGTTCTGCTCAACCTGCACCAGCTCCAGCAGACCCTGCATCTGTAAGACATTTCATTGCACTGTTTCTGTATGTACAAATGTCTATATTTCAAAAGAAATTCTACATATCTAAACATATGCTATTAGTAGGACAAGAATGATATCAGCAGAAAGTACAAACATACATTCTATGGTACACTCTGTACACTGTGTTTTTGATGAGGCAAGAAGTCACAAAAATTTTCAATCTCTGTAAAAGCAGTGCAATAGCCTTATGATGCACTGAGCAAAACATTACCACTGCTGGTTCAGCAGCAGCATTTGGGAATGCTTAAATCAGTATTTCATTCAACATGCAAGAACAAAAGATTGTATGCGTAGGATTGTTGCAGGTACTATGCACTCTAATCAGTGTCATTCTAGTTTAAAGGTTTTGCCTCATTTTTTATTTAAAAGTTGCACCAGTATATATTACTCTGTCCATGAATGCAGCACAGTACAACTGTCAGCCACTGAGGCACACAGAAGGCTCTAAGTATTCTGCTTATTTGTCTGCCTACCTGGGAGAGCTGAGTCAACTCCTCAGTCTGCTGATCCACTCCGGCCTTGTCTAACATATCGTCCATCATCCTCATCAGATGGACCACTTCAAGTCTGCCACTTGGCCTCCTGAAAACACACAACATACACATGAATTTGTGTAACTATGTATTTATGGGTTTTTGTTGACAACATTAATCCCTTATTTTGCCAACATGTTACCTACCTAATGGAACTTAGTTATTACTTCCTTGTAATAAGCTGTACCATTCAAACAACAAAATCTCTCAGTGAAGACTATTCAGTTGAGGTTCATCTGTAAATGAGATTACTTAATTTTATTTAACTCACAATGAGGGAAAGACCCGTAGCTTCTGTTTGTCATCCTTTAGATAAACTGTGAACGCACTGAGGAAAAGAAGATGACATGTTGACAGGCAAACTAAGATGTAATTTGCCAATAAGATCCAATTGACAGTGATAAGTGAGTGTACACAGTGAATAAAGTGGATCAAAATAAAGCATACTCACTCCTCACAGAACTCAAGGCTCTGCAACCCCTTGCTTTTCACAATGTGATATTCTTCGGGGATCAGACTTTGTGAGCTACTTGAGTTCTGAAAGATAACAAGGCAATTTTGATTATCAGAGACTTTAACTGTAAAACTGTAAAAATATTACTAAATACAGAAAATCACTTTCAACAATCTATAATTATATCAAATTTCTGTTAATGGTCAGTGATGAAAATGGCATCATGTTTCCAACTTACAAATAATTGTTATTGTTATAAAGTGACATTATAAAGTATTGCTTTTGATATTGTGTTTTTCTAAGAATATAAGAACACTTTAATATACATTAATAAACTAAACATGTTCTCTGGCACTTTTGTAATAAAGGCTGAAGCAGCTTACCTGTGTGTCACCAATGCCACACCTGACAGTCAGAGGTGGGAGGGGCGTTGTCTTCCTCTGGGTTACCATAGCATCACAGAGGAATGAAATATCCCTGTATGGACACCATTCAAACAAGACAAAGACACACACACACACACACACACACACACTTGGTCTCCTTATTATCTGCATATTGTTGTTCATATTGCCCCGATTCTAGAATAATTAATTTATTATCTTATTAAAAATATTAGATTTCATATAGAACATACAATTAGTGTCGCTTTATTATGTGTCCAGTTATGAAAACAGAATATGAAAACCAAACTGGCTTTGTATGAACCCTTAAGATTAAGCATACATAAAAGACTGACTGATTGGATTTTGCTTTTATATTTAGTTGCAACAATTTATGTTGCTACACGTATCTTGTTTGACTAGCTGACCTGCCTGCTCCAGTCAGAGACATTGGCTGCTCCAAAAGGTATTTGTATTTTTGGTGTCCGAGTCGGTGATGCCAGACTGCATCTGGTCGTCTGAATCCACAGCCCTTTCAAAGACAGTTGTGTTAGAAACTCGTATGAACTACTTTCAGCCACGCAGAGATGAACCTCTTACATAAAAAATGGGGTTTGAATGTACCTTGCAGTGTCGATGGTGTGAAGTGTGCCCCAGTGTGCTCCTGTTCATCAGAGTGGAAGTAAGGCCAACCAGCAGTTCGTCTGGGATGATCTGGTTGTTAACAGGATGGGGCTGTCTAATCCTGCCCTCGGCTGGGTCTTGATAATCCAGTTTGATAGTCCCATGTATAATACATAGTATGAGGAATGGTTGACTGAAAGTGTGACTTATTGTTAATTTGTTTCCCTCAAGATTTTTCAAATTCTTGTCCTTCTGTCTTCGTTTTTTTTTCTATATTTGCTGCGTCTCTATTGTTTAAGAATATAGTTATGATAAACAATGTGAGAACATACGTTTTTGTTAATAAGACTGGGGGATATATTAATATTTGGAAGAAACAGATGTGGGTGCATTCTGTACTCAATGCAAACGTTTTAATTGTAGAAATGGTGAAATTATAACGTGACAATTGAATTTATCTCTCTCTCTCTCTGTAAAATTGTGTTTTGCAATATCAGTGACGTTCGCTTAACTTTTGTCTTATTTATCACCCCCCCCACACCACTATATGTAACTTCACCTCTGGTGTCCAGTGCTTGCTCCGTCTCTGATGAACTTGGCGCTGAATTGGCAGACATCCTGGACTCACAGTGGAAATGTTACACGAAGACTCTGGCGATAATATTGTCAAACTTTCAAATAGAAAAAGCTAACTTTATTTTTATTAGACTAGAACAGTCTCTTCCCCTTGACTTCGGCTCCGACTTCCTGGTCGCGTTGCCATGGAAACGCCTAACGTTTATTATTTAAAAAAAATCTATAAAATCTACACCAGTCAATCTATGACTTTTTGTGGCCTTTAAATTGTATTGTTTGGTTGTTAGTTAGTTGTTATTACGCTCTCGAAATGTTCAATGACAAATGCACAAAAATACCCTTTGATGTAAAGATAATTACCTAGTCGTCGTTTTTCAATATTTTTAATCAAAAATTTTTGGCACGCTCGAGGGTAAATGTTGACGGAGAATCCTCTCTTTTTTCCTTTCTTTCTGAAAAAAATGAACACGCAGGATCGAAGGATCAGAGACCGCTAGCGGACACCGCCAGCTATCGGCAATTTTTAAGGTGGAATGTTTTCATTCGTGTTACTAAATTTACGAGTTGACGTGAATTAACCAATATACCTTAAATGTCAACGCTATAACGTTAACTATGTAGCGCGTGCGAGTGAGTGTGTGTGTGGCTCTCTGACACGCTTTATTGACGATTGGATCTTGCAGCGTTTATGAATTTCAACCGGATTATACTGTTTCCGCTCAACGCCACGCTGTGTTCGATGTAATGTGTGATAGAAGGTCTTGGTGGTGCTTCTGCAAGAGAAGTGTGCATCAAGTGGATCAGGAATTGACAACAGATGCATCGCTGGAAACAGAGAAATCCATGTATGACAAGCAGGATGATTTCCTGGAACGATAATGGAGTTAATTAATAATCATAATTTGGTATTACTTGCCTGCGTCATTCTCGTCTCATTACTGTTTGTAATAGATGGTAAGTCAATCCTGTTGTTATTCTGTGGCTCTAAATTGACTTTCAATTATTAATTTTTGTTAACTGTCACGCTGTGGCTTTTTCATCCTGCATCACAAATTGGTCTTTTTGTATTTGTCCAGCTTCAAAAGTGTGTTGGTATTGCATCACAGGATGCATTTACTCAAGTATTTTGCAAATATTTTCTTGATCACTGAGAGTATTCAAAGCAGTGTATAGCTTTATACTGGGCACAGTGTGCTAAAATAGCTTGCATTTCAACCAGCCAATGCTCGGAATTTCCATAATACGAGTGTGAGCTAACGTCATTGCCTATAGTAATCTCTGTACACATTTTATACAAATGACAGTTAATGACTGAAAGATATCTAACTTAGAGTAGAGCAGAGTAGTGACCCATAACAAAGCATAGAGATTAGTGGGGTTGGGTTGTGTGGATAAGTGATGGGATGAAATGTATCCACAATACATCACTGAGAACATCTTATCAGTGCTTAAACAAACAGACAGACACATAAAATGCATCAGTCCAGAGGAGATGTCAGGTGCCCCATATGTGCTACTTCAGGGTCTCCACATAAGCCCAAACAAAGACCCTTAGAAAAAATTTGCATATGAAAAAGGCATTGTTTATTGCTAGAGGGGATGTGTGGGTGGCTGGATCTGGATTTCAAACAGGGCAACAGGCCTGACTAGAGAATACATTTAGCAAACAGCTAATTTTACAGAGACATCTGTTATGATGTCCTATATCAAACATGAACAGTCAAGGGCAATTTGTTTATGTTGTTATCAGCTTGTAATTATTAAATAAGGGAATTTGTCATATACAGTGACTTAGTATTCATACCCCTTGAACTTTTCCACATTTTGTCACGTTATGACCACAAAGTAATTTTATTGGAATTTTTTTTGAAAGTCCAATACAAAGAGTGTAATCTAATCTCAGTACAAATACAGCTGTTCTGTAACAGCCTCAGATGTTTGTTAAGAGAATATTGGGGAGCAAACAGTGTCATGAGGTCCAAGGAAAACATCAGACAGGTAAGGGATAAAGTTGTGGAGAAGTCTAAAGCAGGGTTAGGCTATAAAAAGGTTTCTCAAGTTTTGAACATCTCACAGAGCACTGCTCAATCCATCATCCAGAAATGGAAAGATTATGGCAAACCTACCAAGACACGGCCATCTACCTAAACTTACTGGCTGAACAAGGAGAGCACTGATGCAGCCAAGAGGCCCATGGTGACTCTGGACGAACTGCAGAGATCCACAGCTCAGGTGGGGGAATCTGTCCACAAGACAACTATTGGTTGTGCACTGCACAAAACTGGCCTTTATGGAAGAGTGGCAAGAAGAAAGCCATTGTTAAAAGAAAACCATAAGAAGCCCCATTTGCAGTTTGCCAGAAGCCATGTGGGGGACACAGCTAACATGTGGAAGAAGGTGCTCTGGTCATATGAGACCAAAATTGAACTTTTTGGCCTAAATGCAAAATGCTATGTGTGGCGGAAAACTATCACTCCAAATCACTCTGAACACATCATCCCCACTGTCAAACATGGTGGTGGCAGCATCATGCTTTGGGGGTGCTTCTCTTCAGCAGGGACAGGGAAGATGGTCAGAGTTGATGGGAAAATGGATGGAGCCAAATACAGGGCAATCTTGGAAGAAAACCTGTTACAGTCTGCAAAAGACTTGAGATGGGGGCAGAGGTTCACCTTCCAGCAGGATAACAACCCTAAACATAAAGAAAGGGCTACAATGGAATGGTTTAAAACAAAACATATTCATGTGTTAGAATGGCCCAGTCAAAGTCCAGACCTAAATCTAATTGAGAATCTGATCAAGATCTGAAAACTGTCGTTCACAAAAATGTGTTGGTCTTTCACATTAAATATATTTATGTTTGTGGTTGTAATGTGACAAAATGTGGAAAAGTTCAAAGGGTATGAATACTTTTGCAAGCCACTGTATATATACATGCTACACTGTTGCAATGTGTGGCTCTAATCCGGTCTGAATTTAATGGCAGATCCTTGTTGCAATGAGAACTAATATAGGCATATGGTCAGAGCATTACCACTTATACCCATGATTTCCATCACAACCCTTGGGCACTTGGGCCCATACCTCTGTCACACTGAGTCCAAGTCTAGAAATATTATCTGCTCCTGGAGAACCATATCTGCTGTCTGTGAAATTGATTGACCTCCACCAATGACAGATGATTGGTTCCTGAGTTTGTGAAGATGGAGCATCAAGTATAATTGTGCTCCTACGTGTATCTATCATTTGCACTTAGACTGATTGGGCTCTAGAATGATGATTACTGTATGTGATTATTGGAATATCTTTGTTCATATAATTGTGACTATATTTGTGGCTCCCATTTTCATAATCATGTCAAATCTTTCTTGCACCTATCATGCAAAACAGCCTTTTTTTTTTTTTTTTTTTAGAAATTTGGCGCAGAGTGATTATCATGTAATAGAAGCAACACTTATGCAGCTGATTACAAAGCCTCCTTTTCATGGTATCATGCATTTGTGTCTCCTTGCACACATTCCAAGGATTTTGTGGATCATTGCCTCTGAACTGGCCCCATTTGTTCTGCCTAGAGTATGAGATGCCTTGTGGTATCTTTTTGTCTTTGATGTTTCTTGCATATGTAAGTGCTGGGGGGGGGGGGGGGTCAGTTCTCAAGGTAGATGGGATTTTAGGGGGAAGAAGCAAAGAAAAAAGCAACACTTCATCACAATGTTGAGGTGACATTTGGTCTTCAGGTTAAAGTGAAACGATTTCACCTTCTTATATTTTTGTATTTTTATTTTTATGATATCATAATGTGCAAACACATACTGCTCACACCCACAGAACTTTCATTTAAGTTCTATATCATAAATACTCAAATGGATTCTGAGAAATTAGTTTAACAGATACACAATCCATTTGAAATATAATCATACTACATGTTTTTCTAAATTATAGAACCCTAAAAGGATGTTTATAAGGAAAATCAGAGTTTAAGTTAACATAATGTATGTAATGGTGAAGCATTTATTTGGCAAAACTATTCTAGAACTGCAGTTGTTTGAAAATGTCCCTTTACAAGGGAAGTCTGATGGAGTCTGACTCCAAAGTGATTTCTTAAATAGGAATGTGTTGTGGGTCATTTATTTGTGGGTCATTTATTTTTCTGAAACAGTCTCTGGGTAAAGTCACAGTTGGAGAATTGTTTCTTTTCATCGGGAAGATGAAGCAATATCTAATTAGAATGGATTGCATGTGTTGATTGAAAAGAGACTCAAACACAGATCTCCAGCCATGTGACCTTAATGTACTGCAGATTAAAACACCATAAAGTTAAATAAAGAATAAATGCCTCTACTTACTTTAGTGTTTCACTTTTGCCTCTCTCACAGTCAATCTATTTCTATGGAAATAGATTACTAGATGTCAGATGTTACAAATGATCATACATGTTAAAATGCATCACCAATACACTTTTAGTTGTAACTATATAACTAGTTTGTATATAATTCTGCTGCTAGGCTAAATAAAGATAACAAATAGTATATTGCAAATATTTTTTAACAGGCAGATTGAAAATGCTGGTTTTGTGGTAAAAACAATAATGTTCGGTGATATTAATATATAAATGTAATCTATTCATAGGTGCATCTACTGACAGGCTGCCTCAAATTGTCGATCTGTGCTCCCCCAATCCATGCCAAAACAAGGCAATATGCAGAATCCACAGGGATGGCTACTCATGTTTCTGTGTGCCAGGATTCCAGGGGCCACACTGTCAGATTGATGTGAATGAGTGTGTTTCACAGCCCTGCAGGAATGGAGCCACCTGTGTGGACAGAGTGGGCAGGTTCTCCTGTATCTGTTCTCCTGGGTTTAGTGGTGAGTGGAAAGAACTGTATTGTGTCTTCCAAAGAGTGACATTTTATGTCCCGAATAAGCTGATGATTTTGTCATAAAATATTTATGAGATATTTATGATTTAACTTATTGGAGAGAACTGCAGTCCTTCCATGTGTACATATATCACTTTATGCCATTTTAGTGTGGTCTGTCCAAACTTTCATGTTAGCCTGTCTCAGTTAGAGTACAATATGAATCAGTATTGCTGAATAGGCACAAAGGGCTTCAACTAACCTGTGTACATTTATTATTTATTATGCCCAAGAGAGCCTCAAGGAGATAAGTTATAGGTATAGTTAATGGGAGGATGGAAAACAATATCTCATACTACTCTAAACTCTTTCTATATATGTTTTTTAAAATCAACTTTCTGAAATCTCACTAAACCTATTTAAATGAATTCAGAATAAATTAACTGGTTAAACCCTTACTAACTAATCATTCTGATGAATGGAACACAATACTGTAGCACTATGGCTTTGAGAAAATGGGGTTCACAAACCAAATTTTGCTGCATTTAGGCAGCTAAAATGTAACTTTATTCAATATAATCATTCATTGAAACTTAAGTTCACATCATCTTCCTCCACTTTGTATAAAAAATAATAGATGCTTTAGCATAACAGTATAATACATCGTACATTATCCACTGAAGACCATAGTGAACTATTTTTAATGTTTGTCTGAGTGGCAAACATCTGCAGAACCTTGCTATACTAACTAACTAGCTTTACTAATTTTTGCCCTCTGCCGTCACTCTTCATATTGTGTCTATCTGCCCTCTGACATCTGTATTGCTTTGATGTTCACAGGGACCACTTGTGATTTGCAGATTAATGAGTGTCAATCACAGCCATGTCTCAATGGTGGTAGTTGCCATAACTACGCCAGTGGCTTCACTTGCACCTGCCTGCCCGGTTTCCAAGGACACTGGTGCGAAATCAACATTGATGAGTGCCAAGAGTGGCCATGCCAAAATGGGGCTCTGTGTATAGATGGGGTGAATAAGTAAGTAGCCCAGTCCCAGTAGTAGAAAAGCTTTTGCCAAGCTTAGACAATTGAACTGTATAATTAGAAAATTACATTACTATTAATACAACCTGAGCAAAAGTGGAAATAATCTAATATCTGAATTACAATCATAATCTTGTGTGATTCTCAGATACAGCTGTGACTGCTCCTACACAGCCTTTACAGGCATACACTGTGACATACCTCGATCTCCATGTCACTCTGAACCCTGCTTCAACAGTGCCATCTGTAAGGACGTGCAGGGTAACTACACCTGTGAATGTTGGCCAGGTAAATGCTTTTTTGCACCATTATCAGGGAAGATAATGTTTTTCGGAGATACAGATTTTTTAAAAGTGATTTTGAAATTTCTGTTTCCTCCTTTCAGGGTTTGAGGGGTATCAGTGTGAGATAGACATCAGTGAGTGCAGTAGCAGCCCCTGCATGCATGAAGGCCGCTGCATTGAGAGGTCGTGGCAGAGCCTGTATGGCAGTGAGCCTCTGCTCCCTGAATACTATGACCAGCAGCATGCTGCAGGCTATATCTGCAGTTGTCCTCCAGGAACAACAGGTAAACTAATTTGAATAACCAAACTCAGTTAATTATACACAGGTGGTTATATGGCAGTTTTTCATTACACTTGACAAATGTGCAAAAATCACCAAAGGTATATATTGTACATATGTGACAGTGTGGATATCAGTGGCCTGATCCGTTGGATGAGAAGTTTCTGCCTGGAGTAACAGCAGCGTGAAAGAATTAATTTGTATGTAAAAGTGTTGCTACTTAAAAATGTTTTTTTAGAAAATGTTTGTTACACAATAAATACATGGACTGTATATCAACACAATCAACTCTGCCATTTGATGATGTGGAAGCTGAGTACTAAAAGCAAATCATCTCATCCTATATTATATCTTGTAGTGCAGATAGGTTGAATTTTTAGCTGATTTAATATTGACCACTGAGGAACGCCCCACTACAACGGGTTTAAATAGATTTGTTTGTTGTGCTCAGTGCATCAAAATATTATGTTTGCAAAACTCAGTCCAGATATATTACAGAGCAGTGGCAATATCGTCTCAGTTTTCAGAACCAACCTACAGGTAACTAGGGTTAGAGTCTGTTAACAGTATTTCTCATGTCCAAAATAACAATTGAGAGTTAATGTTTCATTCCTAGACCTAGGTACAGAGAACCCATCACCGATAACTTTCTGACAACTGACTAGTTGGCTTAACAGATCAGGAAAATGACAAGACTGAGTTGCTGGATTCTTCCCAGATGGGTCAGATAGGTCAACTCCCAGGAAACCTTTGGAATTAGCATCGTGTGACAAAAAACAATTACAGTACAGAGATGGCTATAAAGTCTTTTTTTGACTCTATAATTTTGGTGACCTATGTAAAGGCATCATTATTTATAGTCAGGTTTGACATTTTAAATATTTATATAGCAGACAACAAATCATGAATTATTATTCTTTAGGATTTTTTTTACTAACAAAAGCCCAAACCTTCACAATAGTATATAGGTTTTTATGATAAAACTGCAATTGTGTGTAATGTGACCACACTTGAAATGATCCTGTTTTCATCTTGTCCTTATTATGGTCATGTAATATTTGTGTGGGAAGGCTGTGGGACAACTGACTCTATCAATTGCAAATTAGCTAAATTAATACTAAATTCATGCTGATGATCTACAGATAATTTAATTGGTATTACTTATAATGATGGTCATGAATTCACAGTGCATTCACAATGCACTCTTGATGCCAAGAGAAACATTATTATTATTATTGTTGTTGTTGTTATTATTATTATTATTATACAATTAAGCTCTACAAACAGAAAATTATACTTCTCCTGCTTACACAAGACTTAATCTAGCCATGTAGGTAAGACTGTGAGCTGTTTCCTGCTGGGTAGTGTGTTCTAAAAATTGATTCCCTGCCAGTTGCAGGAGCACTGACTCAGAAAGGTGGACAAATAGCATTAGTCTAATCCCCAGGATCTGGCTTTGCTGGTCTCCTGACTGGAGCTATTCAGTCTTGTATGGTTGTAGAGAAGCTGACAAGAAGAGGACCTCCACTGGCATGGCCTCTGTACACATAGACTAATATGGTGCAGTTAGACAAGTTTGGGGCTTCTGGGGGAAAAGTGACAGCATGAGGTGGACATCTGCACCATGGATTTGGGGAGTTCTATTGCTTGGAACAGGTAAAATAAAAACATGTTTTTGTATAACTAGATATTTAATATTGGTATTTTATAATATGAATTCATTTCTCTGTTATTTTATTCTTTCATACAACCAATATAAAACTTAGTAGTTGACCAAAGTGCACCTGAAGCAGCCCCTGTATTTTTCTAGTGTATTCTAGTTGTTGCTCTGGATGAAAGGCCTTCGTAATGTGTTTGTTTTAGAGTTTAAATCTGATGGCATCAACAAGAACAGTGTTATGAGAATAACACATGGAAAACTAAGTCCTTAGTATTCCTATTAAGTAATACCAGCTGAACTGAAGTGGAGTGAACTCAACTGAACTGTAATAGTTGGTCAGGTGGGAGTAAGTTGATTACATGTGTATCAGCTTGGTAGTTAACACTATTTCACAGTCCCAACAAAGTTTAAAATACATTAGCAATTGTTATACAACTTGCCCATGTAATAGCACAACACAAGTGCACTAATGCGACTTGTTACTGGCAAATTCACAGCAGGAAATCTTTGCTTGCAAGAATGTTGAAAAAAGAGAACTGTTACCTTTTTAGTGTAGATTTAGATTAGAATAATCAAAATCAGTACACAGTACACAATTAATATCTGCAATGATGCCTTCAATTTTCTTCTTAACTCTAGTTTAAAATTTGTGTCTTCCCTTGCCAGTTAAAACACAAACTAATTGACATTATTGTTTTCTTGTTCTGACAGGTTCCCTCTGTCAGGAGGTGATAAACCAGTGTGATTCCAGTCCCTGTCAGAATGGGGGCAGGTGTGAGAACCATGTTGGGGGCTACATTTGCCGCTGCCTCAAAGGGAGTCATGATGGTATTCTTTATGGAGGCGTAAATTGTGATGTCAGGCTTGTGGGCTGTGAGGGACATGAATGCCTGAACCAAGGCTCTTGTTCTCCTTTCCTGTTGAATGGGACTCATGGTTACACCTGCTCCTGCTCAGCTGGGTATACTGGAACCCTCTGCAAGACCCACACCACATTCTCATTTGAACGCAGAGGCTACCTGCTGCTTCAGAGTCCCTTGTTGGATCCTGAAGTTTCTTGTAATGTCACCCTCAGCTTCAAGACCGTTCTACCCAGAGCGCTGTTGTTCCAGCGGAACGATAGGGGTTTGCTGCTGAGCCTAGAGTTGGAGGGAGGCCAACTTCATCTCACACTGAGGACAAAGGTTTCTGCTGGTGCTGAAACAGAGAGTGCTATCCAGGTTCTGCAGCTTCAACATAATGTCACAGATGGAGAGTGGCATTCCGTAGAGGCTGTGCTTGGAAACTGGGTGCTCAGCCTGAAACTCCTGGATGATGCTGGGAGTTGTAGGAGCCTGTCATGCCACAAGGTGACCCCAGTCCAAGGCCTTCTGACTGGCCTGGTGTCAGATCCTCAGAACACATTTATTGGAGGAGTGTATAATAGCCCCAGTCAGGCCTCACCACTTCCAGCTTTTATTGGCTGCATGCGTGATGTGTTTGTGGACTGGCAGCTCATTGTCCCTGAAGAATGGCTAAGCGACTCTGCTGTTAATGTGTCCCCTGGATGCAGCCACAGGGACCGCTGCCTGGATGTGCCTTGCCAAAACAGAGGACAGTGTGTCAACCTGTGGCAAAGCTACCAGTGCTGGTGTCCAAGGCCTTATGAGGGGCACGATTGTGAGAAGGGTATGTCTACATTTACATTTTATTCTACTATTACTATGAAATAATAGACTATATTATAGGTTGAGAAGCCAGAAAGTGAAATAGCAGTTTAATAACAGGTCATAGATTTTGGTTTTCTAAATCCAATAGTACTGTCAAATATGGTATATTGCCAAAGCATGAAAGTCGATATGAGTCTCACATTTAAGTTTTTTACAATAACCAGATTAATTGAGATTGGAGGGAAGAAGGAAGGGAAGATGATGATAAAATAAATCAATGCAGTATCTTATGTGTAACAGAAGAAAAGGGAGCAAAAATGAGGCCAATCAAAAGCCACAGTAAAGGACAGAGGGAGAGATCCTATTACCTGAAGCATTGGATTAAGGATGTAATGTATTCTATTTTGGAAATAGCCAGAGGAACAGTAGAAGAAATTGAACACCATTCAATGAGCTGAGGAAAACAATGCATCAGAAAATGAGCAATGAATTGAATGAAAAAAAAAAGTTTGTATTCTTCACGAAAGTTTCCCCCTCAAATTAATTAATTTGTTTTTCAGTGAGGATATCTATAGATTCTTGAGTCTATCAAAGCCGATTACTGATCCCCAGTGTGTCATGTGTGCACACATTTACCCCACAAATGGACACAAATGCACACTCCGCATTCATACATACAAATCTGAGGTTTTATGTTGCTGTAATGTAACCTTTTCTGCATAACCTCTGTGTTCACACTGTTTTAGCTGCCTAATCAGGTGGTTAAACCACAATAGAAACTGCTGACAGAGGACATAGATCATACAGTATATGAGTGGTAGCTAGTTAGATTTACTTTTCTCGGTGTAAATTGCTTAAATGCCCTGCAAACACCTAAATCTATCATAATGGTCTTCTAATAAACAACCTGAACAGATTAATAAACTGAGTATGGTATTGGGAGTGTAAGCTCTTTATCTTTGTGTTTTCACCGCAAACATTGAATGCAAATAAATTACATTCTTGAACTTATAAAACCCATTCGAACATAACACATGCTGGCCAAGATGAAAAGTTTTCCTGATGTTGACATCGAGCCAACTCGCTATTCTGTCACCTTTAATCTGACAAAACATTTTGTTGTCTCATCTTAACCACCTTTTCCCCCTATTGCAGAGCATGTGACTGCACGCTTTGGAAATGAGGATTCTCATAGTTACGCTGCATTCACAGTCACTGATGATCTGGGTCACAACCTCTCCATCTCTCTATTCCTGCGTTCACGGAGACGTAATGGACTCCTCCTGGTGCTCGCCAACAGCAGCAGCCAGTACCTGCACATGTGGCTGGAGGACGGGAGGCTCATAGTTCAGCTTAATAATTTTGAGAGTCTGAAGGCAGAGAGTAAAATTGATGATGGGGAAGTCCACTTTGTGAGTGTGGAGGTGGTGGAGGATCATATGGCACTGTACATAGAAGCTCACAAACAGGGTGATGTGGAGATCAGGACAGTCAGTGTCCAAGCAGGAGATACTATGTATGTGGGAGGTCTGATGGAGGTTAGGGTGACTTCAGTGTTTGGTGGATATTTTAAAGGCTGTATTCAGGACCTGAGGATCAATGACTGTAGGCTACAATTCTTTGGTTTGGATGCCTCGGTGAGAACTTATCCTTTGGAGTTCATGGAGAATGTGACCACTGGGTGCTCGGGGGACAATGCCTGCAGTGTGAGTAAAATGCTTGGTTACAAAGTGTTGGTGTCTTTTTATTAATCTTTGTTGGTCTTTTCTTTTCTTTTGTATTCTTTATTTTATTTAAGTACCTGTATGAATTTCTCATCCTCAGAAGAACCCTTGTCTTAACGGGGGGATATGTTACTCCAAGTGGGATGACTTTACCTGCACCTGCCCCTCCAGTACAACAGGACAACACTGTGAAGAGGTCAGGTGGTGTGAGTTATCGCCTTGTCCCACAGGCTCAGAGTGCAGGATGCTGAACCAAGGATATGAATGTAAGTGAAGTCATGTACAATTGAACCCACGCAGTATACTGAATGCAGCTCCATAAAGCAGGATTGGCCTGAGACCAGTTTATCCTTTTTTGCTGGGATTAGTGATGATTTACCATGTCACTCATCTGTTCTGTAAGCCACCTCAGTGATTAACTCAGTGAAGAACAAATACCTACTCCTTACAAGTATTTAGAATAAATGACCTTATGTAGTTTCCTAAAAGGATTTCAGTGTTATCAAAGAGAGAAATGTCATGCTGTAAAAACGTCTGTCATCTTTTGTAACTTTAAATTTGAAGTCTAAATAATCTTGTTGATTTTTTGTATTGAAAGCCTGTAGATAATCAATACTATAAAGCAAAAGGGTGCAACAAAGTGTGTAAATAAATATACATGGTAGATATTTTCTCCCAATCTCCTAGGCTACTCCAATGCAACGTTCCTGAATGACAGCACTGTATTGTCCTATCAGGGAAATGGCCACATCTCACGCAATCTAACTAATCTATCCCTAAACCTACGCACAAGAAAGCGTAATGCAGCTATTCTTCATGCAGAGAAGGGATCAGCATTCATCACACTCTCTGTCCAGGATGGTTTTCTCTTCATGGAGCTTCAGAGTCCCACTTTACATGACAGTGAAGAGGACAGAGAAGAGGGAGTGTCTGCAGTCAGCCTCAGCAGCCGGAGGAGTGTCAGTGATGGTGAGTGGCACAGTGTCCATGTGTTCATGGCAGCCCCATGGGCACAAACTTCCCGGTGGCTCTTGGTTCTGGATGAAGAAATAGAGGATGCCAGTACCTCCAGAGGTCAGGGAGGCAACATGGACTTCCTCAGAGAAGGGGTGGACATCTTCTTAGGGGGCCTGGGTCCAGATGTTGGCTGGTCCCTGGCTGGATGTCTGGGCACGGTTGAGCTGGGTGGCATTGCCCTGCCTTACCTGAGCTCCTCAGATGTGAACCTCCCACGCCTGCAGGAGGGGCAGTTCATCCAGACAACACTGCAACCACCGCGGCTTGGCTGCATTGGGGCCCCCGTGTGTGAGCCCAGACCCTGCTTGAATGGAGGGGAGTGCCATGAACACTTCAACACCTACAACTGCAGCTGTGCTGATGGCTGGTCTGGGAGACATTGTGACTTCTTCACCAACACCTGTGCTTCCAGTCCATGTGTCCATGGCAATTGTAGTGTGAATGGGCTGACCTATGAGTGCACCTGTGAGTTTGGTTATGCAGGTGTGGACTGTGAGGAGGAGGTAGATATGTGTAACAACCACCTGTGTGCCCATGGAGGCACCTGTTTGCACGGGCCGGACAGGTATTCTTGCCTTTGCCCTGAGAACTACACCGGACCATTCTGCAAGTAAGTTCAAGTGTATATAGTAAAAAAGTGAACAATAGACTTGAATAAAATGGCCTAGAATTGTAACTTTCTGGTGAATGCAACAAGCATGTCTAATAAGTTGCTTCTGATTACCAAACTAGGCAGAAGACGATGACTTTGCTCTTTTATGTTTGTTTACAAGTTTTCAGACATTACTTACTAAATGCTCCAAAATTGCACAGACAAGGGACTGCAGCACAACACAAAGAAAATTCACAGTAAATGTCGACATACCACGTCTGTTCAGCATTTCAACCACACCTGCAGTGACTGTCTCAGAAGTATTTCTATTCTAGTGTCAGCCAGTAAAGGCCTCAGTCTGCTGTGGTGTCTCTCTACACAAGGCTCTCTGGTTCAGCACCAGTTTCTTTTTCCTGTCATCTACCATTTGCCTCGGAAAACCAGCAGGGGAACGCCTCCAACCATTTACCCTGTAAACACACAGCCTCTTGCATTTTGCATCTCTTGCACAAGGAAAACCTTTACAAGTGTCTCGCTAAGCAAGCCACAAAACAAGCTCCATGCTTCCTTTGCTGGGAGCATCTAAGCTGTTAAGTTTTCATCAAAATGGTTTTTGTTTCCCTCTCTTGTTTGTGTCTCTTTCTACCCCCATCTTGCCATCTATTTCTCTCCAGTGAACGCATTGAAGAAATTCCGTGGTACATTGTTGTCAGAAAAGTGTAAGTTGTTTATTTTTTCTATTTCTCAGGTGTTCGCTATTTGTTTCCTGTTAGATATTGTCTCTCAGATGTCATGTCTCTTTTTTTGGTTCAACAGGCAACAAAATGCCAAGCAAAGCTAATATAAATATCACCTGCAACATTGTTAGTTTTAAAGGGAGATAACCACTGAGTGACATAAACTGTTACTCAGTGGTTATCTGTTCAAGTGATTCCTAGCACCTAAATTAAAACTACACGCACCAAAATTGTACACTTTTCAAAATGAAGAAGCTTGCATTTTGTTACTTTTGAGGGATGAATTTTAAGTTGTCAACAGATGCATAACATTTTGGAACAGAGGTGCTGTGGCTTCAGGCAAGTACCAGGTAAATGATTGGCTTTTTCATTTGTGATAATGTGATTTGACATTGTGTTGATGACTAGTAGCATGAGGCCCTTAATTTTATTATCCTGCTCACCTCTTAAACCTCTTTGTCTCTCCTGTGGAGAGTAGTGGGGAGCAGCACATTACCAGTCCAGTAAGGCATAATTTTTTGCTTCTGTAAAGAGGCTTTACTCTATGCCACACAATCCAGGGAAATCACCAATACCCCTGAGTGTATAGCCTGAAATAAAAACATAAGTCATGCATGCAATCACCCTCACATGTCTGCTTTTCAGACGGCCGAAACTGCCTGTTTCTGTGTGTGGCGATGCCACCAGAAACTACACCTGCTTCAATGGAGGCAACTGCACTGACCAAGAGCTATCCTGTGACTGTCCCCCTGGTTTCATTGGACACCGGTAGGAAAAAGAAATACAGGATTTTTAAATAAAGATAATCCATTTTACTATCAATAAATATCCAGAGCATCCGGAGGAGACTGAGATATGAAGAGATGATGTACTGTCACCCTGTGATTTGCCTATGAAGCATAGTGTTCATTCAGGCAGAGAACTGAAGTCACTTTTGGTTTAGCAGTAGAAGAAGTATGTAACATATATAGCATTATTAGATAGAAAGTACTGATACATCAGTTCATATGCAACATTTTCCATTTGTCACTTTAAATACTATAGTTGTCAGAATTGTACATAAATAAATGCTTGAGTAAATGTACTTAGTTACACTTTTCACCATCACTGCTGATACACTGATACATTGAACACTGTATGCTGCTGCAGCTCCCTCCACCCAAACCTCCTCCATTTAAGCTGTAACTTTGTTATAGTTGATTCATCTATGGTAAGATTGATTGTTAACGTATTGGGGTTTATTTAGGGAATAATTAATTTCTTTGACAGCTACCTCAAAGAGCTTCCTCAAGTCTCTTTTGCCAAACTGAACCATAAAACTATCTTCTGAAAGTGATCACAGTGTCTCTGACTGAACTGATTTTGTGTCTGTAGGTGTGAGCAAGAGGTGGATGAGTGCAAGTCCAACCCCTGTCTTAACGGAGGCTACTGCCGAAACCTCATCAACAAGTTTGTCTGCGTGTGTGATATGAGCTACGCTGGAGACATTTGCCAGACAGACGTAAGCGACATTTACTTTTACGTGGCAGTGCTCCTGTGGCAGAACCTCTTCCAGCTGCTTTCATACCTCATCCTCAGGCTGGACGATGAGCCAGAGGTGGAGTGGGGAGGAAATGACTGATTGTGTATATGTATGTGTGTGTGTGTGTGATAGTATGGGTGTCGATGGGGATCTAAAGCTTAGTCTGTGCATTTGTACAGGCCATTCATTGTTAGAAAAGCCCTGTAGTTTTCCATACATCAATATTAGGGTTCTCTCTAGTTTTGTGTGGAGTTAATGGTACGACAGAGCTGTTTTCTGTGCCTTAAAATTACACTTTGGTAATCAGAAGCACCTTATTCAATCTAGTTATTTATGTTATTTATTTAAAGTTACTTAAATAAATGTAGATTAAAGAGGCAGTTATTTCTCGTAAAACCACCACAGACAAAACAATTTAGGGCTGCAGCAAAAGATCAATTTATGTATTCATTAATCTGTTGATTAGTCTCTTGATTATCCTACTAATTAAAAAATAAAAAATTTAACCTTTAAGATGTGGAAAATGGCTCATTCACATTGTTTATTTTATCTGAGCAAAGGACTACTACTTCGAAAAATTTATTTTAAACAGTATCAAATGACTTAGAGGACTGATCTATTATAAAATATGTTGACAATTAAATTTCTGTATATTGACAAATTGATTGATAGAATATTTTTGTTAGCACATAACTGCAGTGTTGATATTGTGGTCTAAAGGGAAGCATAGTGTACATTCAGTAAAGCCCCTTTTTGGTGAAGTAGTTAACATTATAAAATATGCGTTGTTTATAGTGTTTCTCGTTGAGGATATCCTGACGGTCTCATCTTAACTGGATTTTGGGATCTCCATATATATGAGGGGCTATGAAACAACAAGATGTTTCTTTGTTCTTGAGGTGCATTCAGAGCAGTGTGGTGTCTGAGTGACTGACTGACTGCTGTGAGTTGTTTTATACCAAAGAAGACTGTCTCTGTCTCTAAACCTTCCTGTGTGAGGCAAAGATATTTTAAGCCTAAACTCTCTGCGGTTCTGCTTGAACAGTACCTATCAACATTTACTGTGCTGTGGTCAATGTTTCACTGAATCCTTGCACTCATCTGTTCCTCATGGTGGACTTGCATGTGTTTTTGTCTGTCTTTTCAATATTATTGTGCTGTCACTGTGCTGAATGATCCATGTATTACACATGCGACTTCTATCTTTGTCATTACTCCATCATATTCTGTCCTCATGTCCTGTCTCAGTTTAAATCCCTAAATTCTGTCCTCTGTTGTTGTCAAATAAAAACATATTTCTTATCAACCTTTTTCCTTTTTTGTCTGTTCTCATTTTATCTCTTTCAACTAATTTTCTCTCCCATAACAACATATTTGTTTAATTCCCATTTTTCTCCATTTTCACCTTGATACAAACTTCATTTAATGGTTCTTTCATTGATCCTTTCATTGATATTCTGACTGTGTATCAGTGTATGTGTTTGTGTTTAAAGAAGTGGATGTGACAAGTCAGCTACCTGCGTGACACCAAACATAGAGACTTAATCTCTCTTAACAAGATGTTGTGTGAGTATATCCCAGAATAGCTGCAATGCAATGCATTCATGCAAGTTCATCTGAAGTTGATGCAAAGCTTAATACAAACAAAGCTTAATACAAACAGTCTGAGTTAGTGAAAAGAAGAAACTTTTCGACATAAAATCCCCTTGTGTTTTCAATAATGCTGGTTTCCTATTGAGTTACAGTGAAGAGAACAAGATTTGGACAGCTGAAGCCTTTAAACTCGAATTTAAACAAGACAAGGTCTGTAGATTCCCATCACAGGCAAATTAGGAAGAAATCTTTTAATGATCAGTCTTCATATGCAATGAAAAACCTTACCTTCTTTAAGTGTCAAGTAAACATACTCTTGACCACATAGTAGATATGCAATGGATGTGTGTATGTGCGTGTGTGTCTGTGTATGATGGAGGGAGAGAGAGAGAGATGTGCTCTGCCAGCAAAAACAGCAACATCTGCTGCCGAAGTGCAGTTTCAGCAGCAGAGAACTAGTGACATTCACTGAAGTTTGGTCTACTTCACAGAAACACATGAGGGCAGCTTATCTGGCAGGCACACACATAGACATACACACACAGTGGGTTGATAGTGCTGACAGCAGGGAATCATAGCTGCCATCTATGTGTGTGTGTGTATGTGTGTGACTGCTCTGTTGTGACTTCAAGGTGGCCTTGCCATGTACCTTAGAGACTGGTTAGTTAGACATCTCCGTGTCTGTGTGTGTGGCAGTTAGTGACTGATGGTGGGCCCTGGCTGCAGGCTGCTCTGGCTTACATGTGTCACACTTGCTCTGACAGCGAACTGTGCTGTAGTGACAGGTAAGTCAACAAAAACCTGTAGCAAGGAATAGAAAACATAATATCTCCAGAATGGAGCAAGTTATTTTTTGCCTCGGAATATGGATGGATTTTTATTAGAATTATGTTTCCACGTTGATTTCTCAGTGTAAAGTTCCCCGACTTCTGAGATTATTTTCATATCCTGACAAGCTCAGTAAGAATCTTCAATTATGAAAATAGTGTCAGCCAGAATTAAGTGTGATGGAGTTATACTCATAGCTGTTGTGCTGTTGCTAATCTTTTATCAGCTGCTCAGAGTGTCACAACTATCACACCAACCATACTGATGTAAGTATATCTGCTGCTCCATCTCCTGCTTCTGGTTAATGGATGTTACCAGTCACGTATCTGGTGCACTGCTTTGATTTGTCTTGATTCACTGGGCTTGACTGGTGAGGTCAGAACTCAGTTTTTGCATGCAGGGTACTTATGTTTCTGCTTGGTGGTGAAGTTATTGGCGTGTTTTTGGTGTATGAAGATCAAAGAGCCACAAGGCTGTAAGATAAAAATAAATCTTAGCAGGTTTCACAATTCATTAAAGTGCCCTCAGTTTTTTATGTTGTTTTAAAAGAATTGTATGTGTGTGTGTTTGTGTATGAGTCATTTATGATGTTTAAGTGATTCTTTTTCTTAAAGATAAAGCATGCTCCAGACAGTTCTTGGGTGGCTGCTGTGTTGGCGCTGTGTCTGATAGGCTTAGCAATAGTGGTGATGGTGGGCCTGGTGCTGGCTGTAGCCAAGCGGCAAGAGAGGCGGCAGACGGTTTGTCTGTTTCAGTCCACAGCAACTTGAAGCTCTTGTTGGTCGCAGCACACCTGCTGAGCTGGGAAACATATCCATCAGCACTTTGGCAGCACGTGTGGTGCCTAGTTTAGTGTAAAGCAGTCAGGAGAGGAGAAATGAGTGTGACTGAGGGAAAAAGTGTGAGAGACAAAAATAAACAATGTACCTTGAACCTGTATGAACCAGTAAACCAACACATTTGTTTGAATTTCTGGTAAGCATCTGTTTCTCTTTCCCACCTCCCTGCAGCTGACCTCTGAGGGTTTAACCTCTGACCTCTTACTGTCTATCAGTCTGGTGTCTATTCTCCTGCTGCTGGTTCTCATCCTGACCTCTGTTGGACTGATGGTGGCACTAAACCGCCGGGCCACCCACGGCACCTACAGTCCCAGCCGACAGGAGAAGGAGGGATCACGGATGGAGATGTGGAGCATCACCCAGCCACCACCCATGGAGAGACTGATATGATATGCAGAAAGGGACTGCTTTTACATGCAGGGTGATAATATCATTATTATTGTCATTTAGGAGCTTATACCAGACATACAACTGGTATCAGATGTATAACCCAGTTAAAGGGGATTGAATATCTGGATCCTGTATGTAAACATGGCTTTCATTTTGCAGTAATGATATCCTAAAATTACAGCTGTCTTTCTTCACTTGTAAATACACATGCTGGAAGATTGTATGAGATCCTTTGTGTGAATTCATAGTCCTTTGCTTCACCTATCTTCCGATAGCGATGTTTTGCACCTGGCTTCACCATCCAGCAGTAAATCCAACATAAAGACCACTTGCCAAACATTGTGTAGCTTCCCCGTTTGCTGCCAAAACAGCCATGACCCTCTGAGCCAAGGCAAATGACCTCTGAAGGTGTGCTTTGGTATCTGGAACTAAGACGTTATCAGCAGATCTATTAAGTCCTGTAAGTTTTGAGGTAGGATCCATGGATCAGACTTATTTTTCCAGCACTTTTCACAGATGCTGGATTGGATTGAGCTCTGGGGGATTTGGGGGCCAAGTCAACACCTTGTTCCTCAAATCATTCCTGAGCAATTTTTGCAGTGTGGCAGGGTGCATTATCCTGCTGAAAGAGGCCACTGGCTTTAGGGAATATCGATTCCATGAAGGGGTGTACTTGGTCTGCAACAATGTTTAGCTGGTGATGACCATATAGCCTTCACTCTCCATATGCATCAATGAGCCTTGGCCATCCATGACCCTGTTGCCAGCTCACTGGTTTTCCTCTCTTGGACCACTTTTTGCAGGTACTGACCACTGCAGAATGGGAACATTCCACAAGAGCTGCAGTTTTGGAGATGGTCTGACCCAGTTGTCTAGCCATCACAAGTTGGCCCTTGCCAAAGTTGCTCAGATCCTTACACTGCCCATTTTTCCTGCTTCCAACCATTCACTTCAAGGACAGGTGCCATAATACCAAATAGCCTGTCAGTGGTCATAATATTATGGCTGATTGGTGTATGTCTTCAGGCACAATGTGATTCTAAATTTAGTGTTTGCTTAATCAATAAACCAATAAACTGATATTTACACAATATCCAAAAATTCTGAAACAGGGTCCTGACATAAACCCAGCCCCAGTTGATATTGTATTTTTAGTGGACAAGGTATTCAAATGACCAAAAAACAACTGATGAATTGACACTGGGGTTCTGCCTCCTGGGGCAGCTTCCCACCTTGTCTGGTTGGTAATCTACTTTAACCTGTAAATACACAATAAACAATTTTGTTTAACAGTATCATTTAATTTCAGTTAACAGCGCATTCATTACGTGCAGTTGTACAAAGTTACTCATGAATAGCACATTAAATTAACCATAGTTGTTTAAGACAGTTGTTTTCTCTGCAGTGAAAACATCCAAATGTGCACAGAATCAGAAAATATGTAAATGGCATAGAGAGGACTTAATCATCATTACAATACCGAAACAGGAGACTGAAATGAAAACAATAAAGTTGGTGCAGCAACGTTCAGTGTGCCTCTCCCCATATCTAAGTATCTACTCTTTTCATGTGTTGTTCAGGAAAGTGATATTAATATCTTTGTTTAGCTAAAGCTTTTATTTTATTTATTAAGCTGCAAATGACATTTAACTAAAAAAAAAAAAAAACCCAAATGCAAGGCTGAATGATATTAATTTCCAGCAATTTGACTTGATGGAATTACTAAGTACTCGACTAATAAATAATACCAAAACAATAGACCACATTGAAAACGAAACTCAATCAAAATCATATCATGCAACACATACAGGTACATGCAGATACAACAGTAAGCATTGTATCATATACAAGCGAGCATCAGTCTCAGCTCATTAAAAGGTATCAGATGATTCTGAACATGAATGGCTTCAAGGGAAATTTTGCTAATATTCTTGCTCTATTTTATTTCACCCAAAATAAAATCTAAAACATTCAAATATTAGGTGTCTTTCTTTACAACATACAACACCATTAATATATTATCCATGTAAAATATACTCAAACCAGAAAAAATACACATCTATTTATTTGAAAATAATCTTTCATCAATAAGAAATCAACTATAGAGAAAATTCTTTGAGAAATGTTTTTAAATACAGTTAGCTCAGAATGAGTGTTAAAGGTATTTAAAAAAAAAAAAACTAAAAGAAAGAGAGCACAAACTATATGAGTAATCGCCTAGTAGTACAATCCAATAAAGTATCTGATTTATAAAAGAACAAATAACCCAGAGAAATTCAGAGATCCTCTCTTAAATACAGACAGGAAGATTCCCACTGACCACCACAGCAAAGTAAAACACTGAGCAATTTTTTTTTTTTTTTTTATAATACTATACCTTGGTGTAATTATACTGGATGGTACTAATAGACTGTATAAGGCACACCATGCACTCTGTCTTTATCACAAAAAGATACATCTCCGCTCACCCAGTTGAATAAACTCTTATTTATTATTTAAAGTAATTTGATTGTGATTAATTTTCAAGTAGAATTGTGTAATATAATGTGAAAAAACTGACCTTTCTGATCATTTTAAATATTTGCATAGTAAACACATTTTGTGTTTGCAATGAATAAGGCCAGTGATGTCCGTTTTTTCTGCCTTTTTGGAGTTATTACTAGGACTGATTCCTGGGCTTTTAGAAGCACGCCAAAGACTTTATGAGCAAATTGTTAACGCAGAGCAGCCCTCAAAAAGTGGAGAAATTGTTTCTATTAAACTGCCACACAGACTGGCATCTGGCATAAATCATAAGAACAACGAACCATAAATGTAATAATCCTAACACAAGCACATGAAAAAACTTTTTTTCTTTTCTTCTCTGGTGGTGACACAGAGAATGATGGGAACCTACAATCTCTGGACATGGCATTTCTCTCCACAGGAGAGTCTGTAATAAATACTTTAGATTCTGTACACACTACATCCATGAAGCTACTCTCTCAGGTGAGCTGTATGGCTTCATTACAGAACAAACATCAACCACTGCTTTACAGTGTGTGACTAACCTAAAAGGAGAGAAATTGCATTTCCTCATGTAAGACAGACAGCAGTTATATGATAAGACTGGTGATACTTCTTCAATGTCAAATGCCACACGAACACAACAATGGACAATGGACACAACAATATTGAAAATTTGTCATTTTAAATGTTTAGTAGAGACAAATGGGCTTGGGGTTGAAGACAGGATAGGAAAGTCTGCAAGCAATGAGATGTATGTATGTATAATGTATTGTTAGTTTTGTTTTTTCCGTGGGATTTGTTAACAATTCCTGAAAATGTAGAGCAATGCCAGCCATATCCTATAAAGTTCACCTGTCTCACATTGACTCCAGCCCTCACAAGCTCTACAACTGGCCACCATATTTTAAGGTTGAGAGTGAAAAACGGATGTGCAAAGAGTAGAAAAGGCAGAAAATCAGGAGACACAGCAGGAGGAAAATAGTGGTGACAGTGGAAAAACAGAAAAAAGATCAAATGGTAGAAGCTTTTTGAGATGATCCATTTTAACTTTTCAATGTATTTGCATCTGGTCAGAGTGTGTCCTAAGGAATGCAGGGAGAGAGGAGAAAGAGAGGTTTCTATGTGCACATCTGGAATTAAATGAAATACAATACAATATGACTACTATAACTACTCTTTTCACCCAGATAAATACAGTGCTGTCTAATTACTACTAACTGTTGCATTAAAGAGCTGACATTATTCTTATTACAAAGTACCTATTACAGTATGTATAGATTAAGGCACCAGTCCATTTAAGAAATGGTGATAAAAACATGATATTACACAGTGTATAATAAGTTACAAAGGCCCAAGTGGACTCTGTACCAGGAAAATACAGTTTTTCTTTGTAGTTCTTGCTCAAGTTATTCTAGTACCAGGTAGTAATAACTAGGTATTATTTGTTAATCTACAAGTGCAAATTCAAATGTGAAATGTTTGGAACACTGAGCAGACCACTGACCCAATGGTGTGTTAAAAAGCTATCATCCCTTCCTAACTCTGAGGAAGCCTTTTCTAGGCTGTCCATCTACACTTACCAGTTGGCTACTTAATTATTCCCCAAAATATAATTCATTGTTGGGTGTAGATATGTTACAAACTGAAAAATATAACACACAAAAACACACCATCTAGAGTTGTATTTTCTTAAAACAACTGTGATAATAAAAACACAAAAAAATCTCACTCCAGTGACCTCAGTTTGTTTTTTGGAGTGCTACTACCCTAGTTGACCAAGATCAATTATTTAATCTTCTCATTTTGCATTGAATTTGAAAATTCTGTCAATGGGGTTTTCATCTGATTTTCACCTGTTTCTTTTCAAATGCAAATTGATTTTTTCCAAAATGTTCCAGTGAAGTTTTTAAATCAGTTTTTTGTTTCAAGATACAGATTTTTATATTGGGAATTCAGAAAATGACTTTACGTCTATAGGAAACAGGTTATAATAGTTGGTAGATTTTTTATCTTACCATAGAGTTTTTAGCAAACAGTGTAACTGCCTGTATGACATAAATAATTGTTTGCAGCTTTTCCTGATGGCTGAGTGCTGATAAAGAAAAAATTAACCAATCATGTGCTCTTAGTCTGCAGCTAATTGTTATTTGATGACATTAATCACATATTTCACTAGAAACTATAGCATTTTACAGAGTCTTTGACATCCTTAGGACTCATCTGTGGCTTTGCCCTGGACCTGGTGGTGGCTGTTGTTGCAGTGAACCTGTGAGAGCTGCAGGCTGGTGTGGAGGACAGAGCTGAGGCAACACATGGACTCAATCTCCTCAAGGAGGCCTTGATCCTGCACCACTGCTGCCCCAGAGCCTTTAGCTTGATCTAGACACAGGCCGAGCCCTAGGAGCCCCTCCTTAGACACCTCTTTTTCCCATGGAACCGGCATAGCTGACTGTCTGTGTTTCAATAGGCTTCCCTCACCCTCCTGGTGGTCCTTGCTGCCACACCTTTGGAGTGCCTTTTCCTGGTAGTGCCTCACTGTCTCCTTGGATAGCACCTTCCGCCTCAGGATGCTGGTGGCAGAAGTCTGGTTGTGGGTCTGGGCAGGCTCTATGCTGGTTTGGAGATCTGAGGTGGTCTGAGATCGGCCAGCTGGGACAGGAGAATATTCTGGGTGAGAAACGGTTGCTGGAGAACTATTAGAGAGACTGGGAGATTGCAGTGTGGGTATAAGTCTATGGGACATTATGCGCGAGTGGGAGAAGCGGTGTCCTGCTTGTCGTCCTGAAGGGTGATGGACTGGGTCAGAATTAGGTTGAGGAGGACGTGGCAGGGGTTTGGAGACATCAACAGCCTGGTCTAGAGGTACAGCAGCAATGACTGGTCTCCTGGACACCTTCAGACTTTTCTTGTTGGGCTGTCTGCGGGGGGATGGTGGAAGGTGTTTCCCATGGACCGCACTGTCATCCTGGCCCATATTCCAGCTTCCCTGATCCCCACCTCCACCATCAGTCTCATTTGCAGATTTAGACTCAGTGGAAGGTGTTGGTTTTGGCTGCAATTGAAGAAAAAAGGAAATACCACTAAACATATCTTTGTAAAGAGTGTCCCAAAAAATCTACTCTTTGTGGGTAAAAACAGTATTTCTGGCAATATGTAGAGGAAATCACAGCTGTCTATACTCTCAAAGACAGGATGCTTTTGAGAAAAATCCAAAAATAATTAAACTTTTGTACTCATACATCCATCCCAATGTGTCATCACATTACTGGCCATCAAAATCCAATTTGTTTAATGAGATTTCTCTATAAATAATGATCAGACCCTTTCAAAACATTGTGTAGTCTTCCTGTCTTGCGTACCGGGACTTTGTAGTCTAAATCATCCATGGACCTGAAGAAGTCCAGGCTCTTGGCAGCACTAAGTTTGCCTTGCTCTAGCGTTGTGGTGTTCAGGGAGTCCAGTATTTCCTCCAGCAGATTCATCTGGCCAGAATGGGAGGAGTCAATGTCGAGCTCCAGCGAGTAGGAATCATCACTATCTTCAATGTAGGAAGGAACATCCTCGCTGTCTTCTGAGGAGATTCTGTGGTTAGAGGAGACATAACAGTGAACACAACTGGTATATTCTATTAGATAATAATAATAAATAATGCTTTTTAGAGACCATCAAATGCTAATCCCTCATGGCAACTTTCAAATTTTATGTATACTATAGTCTGTATTTTTATCAGTATCACTGAGAACGAATCATCTATTGCTCTGTGATATCCAGAATCAGAGTAGTTATAACGCATTACTGAGATTTCTGTCAGTCAACTTTTACTAAATAAAGTATGTCCACTTGAGGGCAGTGTTGTCATAGGTAAAAAAGATTCAATGGTAATTCAAAGATTCAAGCTATGAGGTTTTTCTTGATAATAGTTAAAAACTGAATCCATCAGTAAACCACTTACAGTTCACCTATACATACATATGTGACAAGTATATTTTAAACAATATGAAAATGGCTTATGTGACAAAATACAAAGGTCATAAAAGGAGAACTCACTTGCTTGCACTCTCCAGCTCATCATCATCGAGTCCATAGCCAAGATCTTGCGGGCCCATGCTCATGGGAGACTTGCTGAAGTTATGCTTTTAATGAGAATAACACATCAAGTAGATGCAGTTCAACAAAAAGACTGAAAAACAATAAAAGTGGACCCACGGGGAGTCTCAGCTTTAAGATACAACATGGAGTCCAGACAGAATTTGGTGTTCTGCTGAAGTACAGGTTTTCATAAAGATACGACTTGGGACTCTAGAAAAAAAGATGCAGTTCTGTGTTTGGTGGGTCCCCATAAGACAGGAGTACTAGCTTGTTTTAATAAGCCTGAATCCTTAGGGTTTAAACTAAATTTGTCAAAATTTAATCTATGAATAAAAATCTTTGATATCCTCTGTAGTGTTTTAAACTCAGCATTATATGTGAACTACAAGCTCCTCACATACTATGAGCAAAGATAAGGACAACAGCATAAACCATTTGTATGTTGTATTTGTAATTGTATTTGTCACTGCTGTGTGTTGAATTTTCATTGTTTACTATAGTTCTCTGACACAGTTTCATAAGCCACCTGTGTACCATGGTTAATAGGCGGGTTAAAGAAGAGACAGAAGCTTTACAGAGCAGGGCAGAACTCTCCCCATGGGAGTGCAAATCTGCCCCAGGCCACTTATTAACATGCTTTCCACTACGACGCACATGTTCCTCCCTCACTGCGTGTGCATGTTTGCCTATGTTAATACTATCTTTCACTTTCTAATGTACACTCTTGTTATATATTGATGCTCACCTTGTATGTTTATTTTTTGGCAATATCTAAAATTATCATAGAAAAAAATTAGTTCTGTTAATTTATCATGTAGACACTACAATCTGTGTGTATACATTGGTATGTTTTCCCAGCTTTTTTAGACTTACTTAGCTGCACCACTTAGTTGTGAGTTTCCCTGTAAGGCTTTTTACAACCCTAAAAGAGATGGAGCACAGGTGTGTGTAAGAGGTGAGGATGGTCGTGTTTGTGCTTGCATTGTGGTTTGGGTTGCAGGAAAATTAGAGACACAAAGGTGAAAAATAGAAAAAAACATTTATGACGAAAGGCAAAAAACTAATTAAAAGAACAAAAGAGGAAGGTAAGGAAATATAGAGGTGAGGAAAGATTCCTCAAAGCCCCAAAGAATGATTGCAATGGTGGGGGTAGGGGTCAGTATTGGCAACGTGAACCAAGCTGGTCTTGATTAGCTGACACAGTGCCAGCCAGACAGGCGGAATGTAACGTGTGGCTAGCCTGGCCTCATTTAGGGCCTGTGTTTGGCCAGGGACAGACACACACATGCACGCACATGCACACACGCACGCAAAACACACCCACTTTTACACTCTATCTCTCACACACATACGCACCCTATTACAAAAGAAAGGGAAAAAAAGAAAAAAAAAAGAGTTAAAGTGCCATTTTCTCCATAAAAGTCAGTAGAGGAGATGTGTGCAGTAGCCACTTAAGCCTCTCAGCCATTGGGCTAAACACAAACACATGTGGTGGCACTGCTGATTGGCCAAGCTGCTCCCCTTCTATGGTAGCTTGGAGCTATAATGAAAGAGATTTCAGTCCTGGGATCCCTAAACAGCCTTTAATGGATTCCTGTGTTAGGGCAGTAAATCTGGGGCCAGGCCCACATGCCAGGTAACCAAAGCAGGCCAGCAGTGCAGAGATGCACCTGTGAGATACTTGGGGAGGGTGGGCGTTAGGCATAAATACTTACAAACACTAAAAAAACACACTATTCACTTATGGTGCATGTAGTAATTTAGTCTTTGTTTGCTGGTGAAACAGGGCTGTGTGGGGGGGAGGGAGGGCCTCCCTATACATTTAGGTGTTTATTAAAGCAAGGTGAACCCAAACACAAGCAGACACAGGTCATTTAGCCTGGCCCTCTGATCTTGGTTAGAGCTTTGGTGCCGTCTATCTGAGAGGAAGTTCCATAGGGAGCAGTAAATGGATGGTACCTGACGGATTTATTAATTTGTCATTCTCTCTCTTTACCATGACCCTTTAGTGCAGCAGTTAAGATTAAACTATTTACAACAACTGAGTATTTTATGATAGAAGTGCCAGATTTTGGCATAAGAATAGGTTTATATCCTTTTTGCTTCTCAAAATGGCCAACATATCGTATTCATTTTACTGGTAATGTGAGGTACAAAGTACACTTTTGTCAGTTACTTGAACATAATATTACTGCTCCTCAAGAGCTGTCAAAACCAACAAGAACAGTCAAACCTGAGATATAAAATTAGATGTACTGTATGCCATTGTAAAAAACAACAACATTTAAAACAACAAAATTAGCTTTTCAAATTGAAACATTCGCAGTGAGATATTCTTAATTAGAGCAAACAGGTTTTGTGTTAAAGCTGTGACAGCTCTGCCACCAACCCATACCTCCCTAGGCCTGACAGGACAGTGGAAAGGCTGAAAAAGCAGAACAACAAATTATCATACTGGGCCTTCATTAGCTTCTCGCTGTTGGTTAATTGGTAGCTGAAAGGTAAAAATGAAAAAGTGATTCTCCTTCCATGCTTTCCTATCTCCCATTTTCTCCCTCCATCACTCTGCTGTCAGTGACAGATATCATTGTCTGGCTCTCACGTCCTTCCTCTCCACCATAAGTGAGACTGCATTACAGAACACAAAGCGGAGCAGTCAGGTGGACATATACCAGAGGAACAGGAGTCATGAAAATTATAAAAATAATTCAGCTTGGAAAGTGAACTCCTTCTTGCTCTGCAGAAAGCATTTCTTAGTTATTTCAATGTTATTTTGTTATTATATCACTTTGGTAAGTATTTGGCAACAGAAGAAAAAGAATCCTTAGTTTTCAGACATAAAAAACAAACACATACTATCCCGTCTTTAGTGCAGATTGCAAATCTGTACATGAGAGCAGAATTGTTACATTTATTAAATTATCCTTTATTCTAGCCCCTATACCCTGAGCCTCCAATAAGCAAAGGTATGAAATATATCTAAAGGGTCTTGAAAATTGTTTTAAAGATTTGATAAAACAAATTACATTTCATTTCTATGGGTATGAGGGAAAAATAGTCATCATCATCCATTTTAGTAGCAGCATTTGAAGAACCAAACTTTCCCCTCCTATTCCCTTCCTTCCCTGCAAGACTGGTTTTGTGGAACAACTATGCCTCTCTGTGACAGTGCCAAATGCTAGAAGACTTTAATAACCAGTCCTCACATTATACATTTCATATGGTATTTCTGAGTGGGCACTGATCATCACAGCTTGGCAGTGTATGTAAAGTGATGTCGGCAAAATGCAAACAGACCTTGGGCAGAGGCAGAGGCAGAGGCAGAGGCTTTGTAGATGTATGGAGGGCGGGCGGGTGCTTTTCTGTCCAACTGGCTGTTGCTAAAAGCCCACTTCCTTTTCGCTTAAAACATGAGCCATATGAAAAAGGAGAATGTGCATTACGCTCATTCTGTCTGTCAGAATGAACTTAACTCATCAAGTAAAATCACTAGGTGTCTTTCTATGGGAGTGCAATGCAGTACTTTGATGGTGCCAGGAGATGGCACTTTGGTTCCAGCGAGGAGACTGCCTAGTCTCTGAAGGACTGCAAATGCATACAAATAACCATCTAAACATGCACACACACGCACATGCACACTCACTCTCACGCTCACACAAACAAACACACACACACACACACACACACATAGCTTTGAATATAGACACAGTACTTATAGTTCACTGGGTCCATCCCTACTATTCATTTAGAATATTTCTCCACAATATTAATCTTAGAGTGAATATCACAAGGCATATTTGGACTCTTCCATTTTAGAATGAAACTACATTATCATGAATTATACCAGGTCAATTATAACAGGCATAGCATGCACTATAATCTCCAGTAAGTGAATATGTTGTGAAATAGTTCAGCAAATTAGTTTACTCAGAAAGCAGCTTTTCCATATTGTCCATATTAAAGCATTTTCCGTCATCTACTGAATAAAATGTACATGCAATGTCTTTGGGCTGGGTTATGAACCATACTTCAAATTAAGAGTTACTATTACTATTAAAAGTATGTATTACTATGAGCATGTTTGAACTAAGAGATGCAATGGACGCTCAATGGTTAAATCTACACAGAAATGTACATTTCCCTGACTACAACTCAGACACTTCACAAGTCATGTGTACAGTGTACATATATGTCCACTGGCAATGAACACATAAGCTGTCTCCCACTGATGAAGAACACACTGATATTCACCCATGCATTCACAAATACACACATACACACACCATGTACACATGCAGCATGTGTACATGCATGCATGTACACACTGAAGTATCCATGTGACTTTGTTCCTTTGGTTTACATCTATGTTTGCTCCCTGGGTCCAGAGCCTGGGGCCCACAAGCCTGCTGGCTGTTATTGTCAATAGCACTGTCCCAACCTCTACTTCTTCTCAGCTGCCATTCTGTNAGGTATTTTTTTGTTACTTAAAATTTATTTAACCAGGTTAGTCCCACTGAGATCAATTTCTCGTGCAGGGAGCACCTGGTCAAGACAAATGTGAGTAGAACAACAGTATAAAGATTTCATAGGTAGCAAAAAAAAAAAAACCAAAAAAACAAAGGTGAGAGATAAGAGAGAGTAAGAATGATACTTTTTAATTTTTTTGGACTGTAATTGAAATATCACAAAAAATTCAGTGTTTTTTTAATAAAGAAAAAACCTCCAGAACTAAGCATACATGTGTTTTTGAGTCCATTTTGAGTTTCTAATGTGTAATAATGATAGAAAAACAAGCAAATACAGCTATCCTGAAGAACAAAAAAAAAAAAAAAAAAAAAAAAAAAACACGGAAGCATCTACAATTTCCTGTCATTTGTTTTGGAACAAATGTTTTGAACAGTCTCAATCTTTCAGGGGTTACTGCACACTGACAGGCCACAATTATCAAGGCTTTCTTGGCTTCTCCATTTTCAGTCTCGTTGACAGAAAAGAATCTTGGGTTGCCAGACTTAATAAAACTAAACAAGAAAGTTTGCAAGAGATTTTACTCTGGGTTGGTATAATATACTGAATTACCCCAACCTGGATAAAGAAGTGCAACCAGTTAAGAAGGCAATATGAAAAGGTAAAAGTAGGATGATTGTTGTGTAAGGGTTAAGAGGAACTGATGGACTATATATCAACGTAAACACACAATACCAGTACTATAGGACATGCCATCCCTTCGTCGTGTATGTCCCTCCTCCATTGATCCCCAGGGACCCATTACTGTGGCAATGAACAGACCTCAGTTGGATTGACAGCATGTGTATATCCTGAATACAGTGCACATGTGTTTGTGGGTGTGTGTACATATCAATTGCATGTTAACTTTTAATCTGAGTGTGAGTGTGTGTGTGTGTTTGTGCTAGTTCTGTCTTTGTGTGCGCACTAGCTGGGGGGGAGGGTGTCCGAGGAGGCCTTTAGAAAAGCCCTAATTGCCGTTCCTCTCCTCTCCCTGGCCGTCACACCTCCCTCTGTGCTAAGACTTTCCAGCCTCATCACACACACAGGAAACACAACGCTAATTAGAGACAGTACAACCTCTCCTAATCACACTCTTACATGACTGTGACTAAAATGTCAGTGTGTGCATGCAGGCATGTTTTTTTTGTGTTTTTTAGGCAGAATTGTGACTCTGTTTGCCAGTTTTTTTCATTCAGCAATAGGAGGTGGAAAAGCTCCAGCTGGGATTACAGAGGTATAGATATGCATAACTAGTATCCCCGAGGCTGTATGCATGTGTTTTGTACTGTACAGTCTGCAATTTTAATTACATAAAACTAAACTTCCAACACTAAGAAATATAAGTGAATATATTAATTTACACTACACTGCAATATGTCAGAATTTTCTCATCATCTTAACTCTTCTGATAAATTTATTGATGAATGTGTATTTTGCAAGTGTGCAAGTACTTGTTCATCATATGTCGCAGACCTCTGCACACAACAAAGACGATGTATTTATGGTGCACAAGCAAATTCTTCAGAGGAAATGCTGACCAGCTGATGAGTTGCTTCTAGTGTCCACGTTGTTCAGAGAAAAATACTGAATATACATCATGAGTATGTTGAAAGACAAAAGTGCATATTACATTTGAAGAAGGGAGAGAAGAAAATTAGAAAGAGAAAAATATGGGGATGGAGAGAGGGAAAAAATGAGCAAACGAGAGACAGAAGTGGAAGACTGCATCCGTGTCAGTCCAGTGAAAACTGAGCTCTGGCTTGAAGTCGGTATGAGTTAACGCATTTAATGATGTGGGTCTCTGTGTGTGTGTGTGTATGTGTGTGAGTGTGTATCATACCAGTCTCATCTTCTGCAGTCTCCTTGGAGACAGGCTCTTGGTGCTGGTGGGAGACCCTGCACAAACTGTCATCCCCTCTTCTTCTTCTTCCTGAGAGATAGATGAAGAATGTAAATCTTAGATGAATTGTGTTGTAGATGGATTTTAACTAAACAATAGAAAGATAATTAAAGGACATTAAATGCGTTTATCCCTTAAATATATGAATACATTTCAAATGAAAGAATAAGAGAAGAAGAGATTTCTAAGCTAAATTTAAATCAGGTTAAAGTTACTATTTTCTAATGGTAAGTGCTTAAAACTGCAGTATCATCTTGTTTTTTGGAAATTACTGAAGCTTTTTAAAAATGAAAGTATAGCTGTAATTTGATTTTAACTGTTTATGTCTTCATATTGTCATTGTTGGTTTTCATCTTACATTGGTATTATTGACAATAAGAGATGTGGAATATTATCAACTTTATACTCAAGTTACAACAGTAATAATCAAGGTAACCACCTTGGATCAGTTTAATTTCAATTTGTTTGTGTCTTGGGTCTTTGTGCAGACATCTGCAGTTGCAGAATAAACACAATGTAAATGTTCAGCAGATGAATTTTGATCCTAGGAAACTTGAATTCATTTGTCCTGTGACTCCACAGGAAATGATCCAGCTTCAAAATCAAATAGATTTCGGCACATCAGTTTGCCTCTATTGTGGATGTATCTGTGTGTTTGCGTGCACATACACAATTCTAAAACACCATGTGCTCCTCTTGTTCACCATCAGTGCCCTCTCTCCTCTGTTTCCCACTGACAAATCAAACTGCTATTGCCTTATCAAATCCATCAGGTTTATGGAAACATACACCTCGTTACATTAGCTTTGATGAAATCACAGGCTCACTGATGAAATATGCAGACAATAAAAGAGAAAGAGGGGCTGGGGCTCAGATGACATGACAGACCATAGCCAGAGGGGCTCTGGTTAAAAATGTACAGCTTGAACAAAGCGCTAAGCAGGCTTCAACAGTCATTAAAGGCCCCTGCGTCAGAATCCAACTCTCCATGCAAAACAGCCTTCCTGTCTGCCTCAATGAGGGGGGAGTGTGTCTATCTGCATGCTTTAGAACACAATTATGGGTACATGTGTGTATGCTTGCATGAGTAGATGCATGTGTGTCAGAGGTATGAAGATCCGCATTGCTCACCCTTGTTTTAAGTCTGCCCTTAATGTCCCGGATGCCCCTCTTGGCATGACTCTTGGCCTAGGTAGAAAAACAACACACAGACACAAACACACAGACATGCAAACACGCACACACACACACCATCACAACATGTTGCATTGACATTCTGTTCTGATTTCATGTGATATCAAGAAATGCTTTGATCCTGGATCAACATGGAGACAAAAGGTTGGATAAGAGAGCCTCACATACACAAGAGAAGACATTAATATGGCTACTGTACAGCAACAACATGCTACTGCCTATCAGACTAGTCATGAACAATGCTCCCACTCTTTTCAATGCCGATTACGAGACACATTTTACGTGAATTTTCATATATTCAAGCATAATAATTTCTGCAAAATGTCATGCAAGGACTATTTCAATTGATTTTTACAAAATTCATTTTCAATTTTTTGTTTAATCTAATGTACATGCAGAATTGCACTGATGTGGCTGCCTATTAAGCAGTTTTGCAGAAGAACGTACCTTTGTCACAGCTGTGTTGATAAATGCTCCTCCCCTCTGTAAAAAACGCATGAAGACATTTTAAATCGCTTTGCAAACATATACACACACATTCTAACCACTTATTATCAGGTATTTTATTTTAATTATTCAAATATACATATATACTCACAGATAAACATGAGTGATAATCCAAAGTTGTTGTTTATTAGCTTGTATTGCAATCATAACTTAAGTTAAAATCAACACCAACTAAATCTGTTATGAAAGTTTTGGCTTTATATGAGGAGTTTTGCCTCATATATATTAACATTCTTCCTGCATAACAGTTGATTGTTTTTAGATTTTATCAATGTGTCATTTTGCATACATTTGCAAGACTGTAATGTACAGTAAACTTACCAATATCACAATTAATATCAATATTATCATCACCAACTGCAACAGCAGTCACTCAGGACCAATTTTCAATATCATGAAAACTTCCTCTGCAGCTGAATAGCACAGATAGCAGAGCATCATATCAATGAGCCATGATAAACTGGACAATTCATAGCATACAGGAGGTTTTTATTTAGAAGCAGCCTAAGACAGCGATGGAAGGGACTGTGCATGATTGATTTCTAATTTGAGTTCTGCAGACTGACATTATAGTACCTAATATCTCTATGCGCCTATCTTGTTTTCTCTCTCTGAGTTGCTGCATCTCTCCTTTGGCATCTCACTCCTTTTCTCTCTGCTTGGTCTTTAGTGTAAGCACAAAGTGTCGACTAAACGGCTAAACAGAGCAAATGGCAGACAGTGTTTCAGAAGTTGGCAGAGGGAGAGGAGAAGAGGGGCCAAGGTGAAGGCCCCTCTTATAGATCCCTGTCAGTCAGGAAATGTGAACTTTAACAAACCTTTGAAGAGCACTCTAGAGAACTAATTCAGTCTTAGCTGACGGAGTTGGGAGAGTGGGAGGGTGAGATACTAAGTAAGTAAGAGAGTGAGAGGGAAAAGGGGTGCTGTGACATAGATGAAAAGAGAGAAATAAAGAGAGAAAGGAGAGGGGCAAAGCGACAGAGAGAGAGAGAGAGAGAGAGAGAGAGAGAGAGAGAGAGAGAGAGAGAG
>CM076656.1:7490299-7503744 GCA_038496675.1 Rachycentron canadum | reverse complement strand
GAGAGAGAGAGAGAGAGAGAGAGAGAGAGAGAGAGAGAGAGAGAGAGAGAGAGAGATGAAGAAGGAGGGAGCAATCTACGTTCTTGGGTCGGTTCAGCAGAGTAACGCCGGTGTTTGCAGCCAGATCAACATGTCATGTTGGAGGATGTCTTGTCACATCAAATCACTTCTGTCTCCCTCTCCGTCTGTCCTGCTACGCGCACTGCTTCACACACCAAACTGCACTCAAGCTGGATCTGTACATTCAGACAGCCTCTTCATTCCAAAGCCAGCAAAAGGACTTCAAACGGAGTTGTGTCAATCATGCTTTCAATTAAATACAATTTAGGAAAAAAATGAGTGAAACATAAAAAAGCCATAGATAAAAGTCTTTATGTGTGACATGCATCATATTCTGTAAATACCTTAACTGTGTGCATCCATTGCTGATAAGACCTTGAATTACCTGAAGGGATGTACAAAACAGGAAATATGAATTACCATTTTGCACAGTATGAACACTGCAAAGCAAAGGTAACTATGGCTATTACACTGTGACTCAGTCCTATAGCTATACACACCTACACATTATTGAGTTTTTTAAATTGTTGTCAAATCTATTTCTGGACCAGGACAAACATTGTGACAGTGTCAAGTAATATGGTTGAATAAATTCATATGACTAAAAACTAAAGACTAAGTGCAACAATATGCCTTTGGTCTTATTTTTGTCTTCAGTAAACTTATAAAGTAAAAACATATTTCCCTCTTTGGTCCCTTTTCCCCTCTTAATAATAATAATAATAATAATAATAAAGTAAAATATTTCCTGCTGAAAAATTACCTTGAATGGAAAACTGTTTTATCATGTGTTTAGAGAACATAATCACAGAAGACAGTGTGGGTTTGGGTCAAGATCAGAGTAGATAAAACTAATAATATAATGGGTATTTAGCTGAAGCATCTGGATGGCATGATTTTTTTCTTGTTGTGTAAATGTGCCTCAAACCTGAGGTCTTAGGATCAAAACAGCCTAATTTGTTTTAGCACTCCTGTGGGATTTGTTTGACACTCAAACTTCAGATGTCTCATCCACAGTCTTCATATGCAATAATGCACATTCCTGCTAACATATCATTAATTCTTCCATCAATCTTTTTTTACCGCAGATTTCCACGTCAACCTTTACTTCAGTTCGATTGAAGACTTTTGCTACAAATGACACTCAAGATACACACAGAATTCAATTACCACTTTACTCTGGGAGCCTGAGCTTTAAATTGATGTTAGAACAGCTGAGAACAATTCAGTACAGTAATAATCACTTAATTCTATTCTTCAAAAGTCAAAAGTTAATTCATATTTAAAGCACCTTATGTGGTCACATTTATGAGAAATGTAGGCATTCTTTAATTGTGATTTAAACTGTCAATAAAAAGAAATATTTTCTAACTGGCATTTTATAGAAATGTACATAAAAACACCACAGAATAATACTCAACTTCAAAACAGCAAGTTTTTATTCACTTTATTATTGTCTGATTTGCCTTTTTTTTTTTTTTTTTAACATTTCACTGCTGTACAGTTTTGAGAGAGAGATTTTATTTGGGGAGTGGAAATGTCTTTAAAGGTTGATCCCTTCTTTGTTCATACTTTTATATCTTACTGCGGTACAAAATAATTTGTCTATTACATGAAATATGGCAAATAAATTTAATGTGACTAATTGAAAGACAGATCCAGCACTACTCACTTCCACAGAAACCCCCCTCTGTGATCTCCTCTTCAAACACGTCAGTGAAGCCGCGGCCTGCGTTCAATTTGGCCAGCCGTCCGTCAATGAACTACAACCATAAATAACAACGCGCTTATTAAAGGGTGGGGGGGTACACATCCGCATACACACAGTGGGGTGTTATTAATCCTAGCTGACGGAAACGACATCCTAAGATTAGGTGGGTTGCAGGTAATAGGGATTTGGTAATGTGGAGCAGATGAGAGATTTGGGTAGCAGACTACATGCTGCACACTGTCTGAGACATGAGGAAGTTTCATTTCCTTCCCTTTGTAACATGGAGTGCATAAAACTCCATCTAAAAAATATGGACCAGCCAAGACAGCTACAAATTTCATGAGCACGATCACAAATACTCATAAATATCTTATGCAGGTAACAAAGATTACACATAAACATTGACAATTAATTGATTAAAGGCCATGACCAGATAAAATCAGGGGAAAAAATTATGTCAATAATACTTGCAAATGCATCAAAGGGTTATTTCTTAGCATTTTAGCCCATTATAAGAGCTCTGGGACCCTCTCTCAAACAGTTTACAAGTTGAGTGATCTGACTGTCCTTTTTCTCAAAAATAACACTCAGATGAAAAAAAATTATATACATAATACATAACATTTTTCTTTAGAGAACAGAAAGAAAATCTTTCACTAAAACAATTATGTCACTGTGGGTCACTCACTCACACCCATGGTGAACTGTTTTATATTAACTAAATCCAGCTACACTGATCCACAAGTTGTTGATAAGTTTTCTGTCTTTCACTTTTAATTAAAAAAAAAAAAAAAAAAAACATCTTTGCAGTGCAGGGACATGCACTTTAACTAGCGACCAACATGGCCACCAGCTCCTCTGGTCAGAAGAGCTGAAAAGTCATCATTAGATCATTTTAATGAGAGGTGAGACTGCAGGTTCCAACCACTGCTCCACTACTTATCTTGCCCAATTAGTGCAGATAATCAACCCAAATCATCTCTTAGCCAAATCCCCCCACCTCCCAATCTCCCTCCACATACCCCAATCAGATTACCTGCCTCACCATGGGCCTCAATTAGACATTACTCAACAATAGCAGACTGTAATCACCACTGTCTCACACACATTAACCAACACCACAGCATTTTCTCATGCACACACACAAACAAGTATGAAATATAAAGGGGCAACATTTCACAGGGTGAGCCACCAAAACATAAACAGAAAGAAGGTCCTGACTTGGTCCTGACCAAGTCAGGACCAACTTAATTCAAACAGCACAGTAGAAGACTGAATAAATTATTGTTGTCATTGTACTCTATACTCCATAAAAATTCTTTTGCTTTATCTCTTTTTGCTTTAAAAAAAAAAAACTGCATGTGTAAATAAAGTCAAACCAAAGCATGCAGTGCTGATTCAGGTGTACCAAGTTTCAGACTTCACTTGGAGACAAATCCTGTTCCATCTCCTCATGTCCACATGTCATCTTGTTTCCTGTTGCTGGTCTAGTTGCAAACAGCAGAGAGGGAGAGTTATCCCATCTGGCTACCAGCATGCTGACTCACTCTCAGGTCAGTCACTGTGATCTAGATTTATTTAAACTTTGGAAATTTGGTGGGATAAGGACAGGCATTAATTTAGAGAGATATACAGATAGAGCCATCAGAAAAGGTAATTTTATGTATTCTTGGTCTTTTTTTGTAGATTTTTTGCCCATAAACTGTATATGCATGCTGAGGGTTCCTTAAGGGGAATTTTGATTCTCACAGCCTCTCTGAAAATAACACATATAGCAGAGATATCCAGGTTTGGGGAAAAAGGAAGAAAGTCTAGGGAGCAAGTAACAACTACTATTGGTGCTTGACATGCTGAGTTATGTCAATCAAGCAAATAAAAGATCACCACCAATATTAATAATCAATCCCAAATAATCTCTGTCTTTATGCTTTGAGAAAGAAAATGCTTGTTTTTTGTTTTTTTTTGTAGTATTACATCTTCATTGATATGCGTACAGTTGTTGTGATAGCTTTAGTTTCCATCTTTCTTCAACTACATGGATTCTTTTGAACTCAGTTGAGTGGAAGGAGCCACCAAATGTACAGATTTTTAAATCAAATTATTTGGTGTTGCACCTTTCTGTCTTACACCAAGAACAACAATTGTTGATTGTTATATGAGGCCCTCTACAGACTCGATTTAAACAGTGTATAGCCTATTCTTCTGTCAGCAAGAGGTTTAGTGTGTGTGTGTGAGTATGTGAAGTGTGTAGGAGCTGAGAATGGTTGATAGGAAGCAAGTTAATGTCAACAGTTTTTCCTCCGCATTCTTGTGGCTGATCTCTCCCACTTGTTTTGCTCTGAACAGAGATAGGCTGGTGGAGTGAACAGAGAAGGAAAAGCCTGGAAACAAAATTGTTTTAGAGCAAGAAATTGTGACATCATAAGTATGTGTCTATACAGTATATGTTGATATCATGAATTTAATGGTGGCACAAAATATCCAACATAGATCTGTGTGGATTAAAAAAATGCAAACATTAAGAATCCGATTAATTTAAGACCCACATTTTAGTAATTTAGCAAGTGTGTTTATCCAAAACAACCTACAGAAGGTAATTGGTTATAATAATAATAACTTTCAAAGATATGACTGGCCTTGAATATCATGCGAGAGCCCATTTGTCTTTCTGTCCACTGGGCCATTGAACTTTCAAAGTACTAATGCTTTGCTGAATTTTCAACAAGAGCTCCATGGTGTTCCCGCTATAAAAATGGAATGACTTGTGGCTGATCATGTAGCAAAGAGTTGCTTACATTGGAATGACAACAAAATCACTAAATAAAGTATTTGTGGAAAAGTAATTTCCTGCTGAGATGGTAACACCCCAAATTCAGGTAACACCTCCACATGACCTGTGTACCTCTGTATAAGTATAGTGTATGTTGTGGTCTACCAATCCAAATAATATGGTTTAAATTTAGCTCAAGTTTGACCTGGTATTGTGAAAGTAAACTAAAAAGAAAAACCTCACACCTTGGCAATTGTATGTAAATGAATATATTATGTATTTCATTAAATATATTCAATGTAAAGATATCATATTAGTCTAGTACTGATTGGCTGCTAGATAATGACATACCCCAAACTCCTAAATGACAAACATGATGCCCTGAGGGTCCCTTCTTTTGGGAAATAATGCATAACTTGTCCAATTTAGCCCGAGAATAAGGAAAATGCACTAATAAGCATGTAAAATAATTAACTAGTATCAAGTTGAAAGTTATAAAAAGTATGTTATTGTAAACAATTAATTCCTGCTCCTATTGTAATATTCACAATGCAAGAGGAGTGGACTTTTTAATACATGACAACACATACATTTATTATTTACTGTATGTGGCCAAATTATATTTTTTAATGTGGGTAATACTGGTAAGACAGCAGTTCTAATTACAGGACTATAAATACGGTGTAACATACTGATAAGAGTTCTGACCATTGGACAAAATGCTAAAACTATGATAATGACTAATAACAATGGCCAACAGGTAAAAAAGGAACAGTCAAACATTTGTATTTATTTTTATTAAAATGTATGTGTGTATGTGTGTGGTGAGGCAAGTTGAGTATTGTTTGCGTGTTTGTGAATGGATATGGGTCATGGCCAGAGCAGAGTTTGAGTGGACCGCTGGCCTCCCTCACTTTAGTCAAAAGAGGAGTGGAGGAGATAAGATGAACCCATCCCCCATGTTGGAGAGAAGGGGGAGGAGGTAAGAGCCAGTTTCCCAATGCTACTGCTGAGGCAGGAGCCAACTGGGAGGATGCTTTGAACTGATGCTCGCTATCTGCTCAGCCTGGGAAAATTATAGATGGGGCAGAGTGGCCAGAGAAACAAAAGGCTGATTGAGGGCTGCTGTGCTGTAACTCTTGAGGGTAAATCACACTACTATCACGGGTCAGAGAGCACAAAGAAAAATTCAAGGAGTGAGAGGAAATTTTCTTCAGAGCCAGAGGTGTCTCTTTGGCTGTGGCTCAACTATGTTTAGTATTGCTGAAGGGATTTGGGCATTTTTGCTTGTACAGACTTATGCCAATCACAGAATACAACTGCGATGTATTTTGTATACTAAAAACACTTTTAACAGGTCAGACTTATCTAAGTTTTAATTGTACATTAAGGAATATTTACAAACAGAAAGACATTAACAGTGAGTTTTGAGACATCACCACAGTAGCTACAGTAACAGTTTCTAGAGGGCAATAATCGTCTATAATAATAGGCAACAACTGAACTATCAAGACGATAAATACTAACTTTAACCATAGTACCACTTTGCTGAGCACAATCATTTTTTAACCATAAAAACGAAGACCTTTACCCCATTAAATAAAAATCTCCTCCTAAAGTGACATTGATGGCAAAGAACAGAGCAATCATTTTCTTGCATTCATGCTTGCATATAGCTTCCAGGACAGAGCTGTGTATCAACGTCAATTTATCCATGTAAGTGTTAGCAGATGTTTATAGGATATAAATATGATGAGTAAATTAGTAAAGGTTGTGTGTTTGTACATATAAAGTAAAATATATCCTGAGATTTGTCACATCAATTTTACTGGTTACAGTATGCAAAATAAGTAGTTAATACACACTTACGTACACATGCACACACACAGACAGATGTACCTGTTTAAAAAGTTGCAAGTTGACAGCCATGGATAGGAAGCTCCTCATGGTGCTTGAGCGATGGTTCACAAAGCTCTCCTCACAAAATGTGATTGGCTCCCCCTGAAGGGTCCATAGAGACATTATTGGCAAAAATTAAAATAAACAATTATTTCTAATTGATTTTGGCTCACTTGTCTTTGTACTAATCTGTTTTTCACCATGTTTACTTAGTTCAGAAACAAGCCACAGGAAGGAAGGCAGATGTGTTTGGTTTCTTCAAAGGCAGGGGGTCTAAACTCAAAAAATGTGGTTTATAATTTAATTCATGACATTAAGACACTCACATCATGTCTTTTTTCATTGTGTAATGTAAAAAGTCCTCTCTAACAAAGAACTATTTCAACTGATTTCTTCATTAGCAAGCCTTAGTGGGCCTGAAAGTGAGTTTAAAAGAGAGACAGGAAGGAAAGAGGAAGGAAGAAGAAGGAGGAGGAACAGTTTTAGTTAAAGAAAAAATAAGACCAGAAGACAGTGTCCCAGTAAACCCCCCAGTACTCTACACTCAACACATTATTACATTATTACTGTTTCTTACATCATGTCTGCTGGCCTATGAGCTATAGACACTGCAGATGATAATAGAATCACTGCAGGCCAATCACATGCAGCCCCACGGTCATTTCCAATTCATGTTTTTTCATAATTAACATAATTATCACATATTTCAGGGATGCTCTAAATTCTTCTTCTGTAAAACAATGTGCTTTGTCTATTCCATGCTACAAGCACAGTGTGGCACATGAAAACAACTTAACAACAACAGAGGCTAAACCCATTTACCAGGATAATAACAGTGGCCCAAATTACATCACAGCAATACTGCTCCACTTACATCACTAAAAGTTTTTAAGAGATAGTCTCACGTAAAAGTCAAATTGAAAGTAATCCAATCCAATTTGGATATACTACTCCAATCGTAGTATAATCATCTTAGCAGTCTCTATCTGGCTACTAGAGCCTCAGACCATACAAAACTGAATAGCATTCTGAGAATGGCAACTATCTGCTACTAAAAAAACTCTAAGTAAACTTGGGTCTGTGTACACATCACATATCTAGTACTGAAAAAACCTGTGGTTCACACAGCATCATCATTCATTTGATCTATTTTAACAGGGTTAATTTGGTCAAGAAAGGACCAAGAAGATCTTAATATGTAAGACTTTTCAAATTTTCCAAATATTGTTCAGAATAATCAGTCATCATTGTAGTTCAAAGTTTTTTTATATCTTGTGGTGTTCTTTGATATGATGCTATTTATATGTTTGTTTTATTTAATGTTTCTTATGTTTGTTTTTGTTGGATATTTGAACTGATGTGATATACTGTATGTACATTCAGTTGCTGTATGATTTTAATGCCTCAGTTGAGATTATTTGCAGGACTGTTGTGTTAGATTGCATTAGATTTAGCTTGATGTACCTAATAAGTTAGGAGCTTAGTGTGGACATGCATGTTCCTCTAATATATCAATCTGCTATTTACTTTGGGAAAGATTTGTGTCTAAAATTGTCGATTCTATTTTTAAAACACATCCTAACTGAGCACCCCGACCATTCCCCATGCTCAGGTTTTCATACCTGGTTGGATGATACAAACTGGTTAAATGCCTACTTGAGTAGAACTTCGGCTAATTCTCCCTTACATAAGTACTGAGCGCAGAGTAATGGAATATACACACCCACCTACCTGACTTGGCTTCATCAATGGTAGTCAAATCTAATGTGATGTTATTATTTCAGGCTCTTTTGCCAGACGTGTGCTATGCTAGGCTGGTGAGAAGTACAAAGGGGAGCATCAATGTGAGCTGAAATTGATGACCTAAGAAATGCTGTTATAATCAGCTGATTGCTTTTCAACACATTATCATTTTCCAGTATTGTTTCATTTACAACTCAGCAAGACTCCCACTAAGCATCCCCACCCCTCCTTCTGTTGAGGCATATGGGAACCAGAGCGTGGCTCAGCTCAGAACAATAACTAGCAGAGTAATATTCCACAAATATGAGAACACTGGGAGTATCATCAGTATCTTCATGAACTCAGATGTGCATGTTTATGTGTGTGCATATATGTGAACTAAAAGGCTTTTATAGAGATCTCATCTTAAAGATAACACTGCATGTTGTGTTCAAACACAAAAATACACACACAAACTGAGTCTCAGTGCTTGTGTCAGAGGGGAGGTGGTTTGTTCATGCACTGTCTGTATACAGAAAAAAAGAGAAAGCATCAATAATGTAGCATCTTGACTCCAGTAGTCCACAAAGTCCTATTAATCTCAAAGCCAAAGGAACAAAGGGCTCGCTATTTGACAAACAGGACATGCTGTAGTTTGCTTTGGTCTGACTTGATAAGCAGAAAAGATATAGAAAAGAAATGTTAGGGGGGGGGTTAGTAAAGGAGAGTAAAACACCAAAGGTGGCTAAAAGGGATCTTCAAAGGGAATGTCCTAACTCTTTTCAGTTCCGCTGACATTTCACTGCCTCAGACAGGCCCACCTTAGGTCTGCACACTGACTAGAAACACACCTTTTACCTTCAGTAAAATCTGCCCCGGTCTAACCAGATACCAGTGAAATTTGACTCAGTTCAGCCAAACTGAGATTGCCATGATGTGCTGCACATTCTGAAGCAAGTATGAATGTCTGTCAGAATTTTTAGATGAAACTAAAGTCAATACTAGTTGCTACTTTTTTAACATGACAGTTTTCAGTGCTCTGAGCACAATTAACAAAATGTATTTCATGTATTGTATGTACCTTTATTGTACTGGCATGAAGGTCAAAATCCAAGACATGGATATTTAAAAAATGGACATTGAAAAGCAAATCTATTGATCTTTTAGCCTAAACAAGTAAACAAGCATTAATTCCAAAATGACTACCTAATATGACACATGTTGCTATTACTCAAGCTCATTATAGCAATTAATGACATTAAATCCTTACAGGTTTATATCTGAGGGCATCTCGGTAGGATCCAAATAGAGCAGCCTGTGCTCTCAGGAAGGCCCTAGCCACCTGACTTCCTGTTGCTGTTGACTGCTTCTTCAGCTTGCTCTTCAGAGAGGACACCTGGTGAAAACATAAAGAGAGAAAAAGAAAAAGATAGACAAATAGATGGAGGTAGGGGAGTGGGAGGTAAAAGTTAAATTATCACCTCTGAAATTGGTGGAGGAAACAGCAAGCCCATTCTGGGTGTGAAGTATCACATTTGCAGGTCATCTCAAAAAACAGAAAGAAAAGAAGGGGAAAAGCTTCAGCCTTTCCTCCAAGCATATCTCTTGTGCTGCTGGGAGCACCTGCTGCTTTGCTAATTGAGCAGAGGATGGGCGTTGAGAGGGAGGGGACAGAGGAGAGGAAATGGAAACCCACATCCTTACTCTTCCTCTTTCACCCTCATGCTCCCACCCCCACTTTCCTACCCAGCACCTTCTTGCTTTTTCACTTCTCCCTCCATCTCTAACTCCCCTTCGCTTTCTTTATTTCCCCTCCCCTGTAGGTTCTCCTGGACTCTCTCTAGAAAGGAACTCTTGACATAAAATGTCTTTAATTATTTTCCTCTCTCTCAGCTCTGTCTCCAGGACTCCAGGCAAGAGTGGAGAAGCAACAGGCCCAAGCTTGTTTTAGGATGACAAAAGATTCCCCCTGGCCACCAGGCCCTGGGGAGACTGGAAAGAGAGTTGTCAAGAGGCTATCCTCACCTGCTCAGCAGTAGTCTGACTGTTGTGGCAGTGCGAGAAGGAGGTTAGAGTTAGCAAGGGACTGCTACTCTACATGTGAGCTGTGCCAATTTTGCACAAAAGCATGACTGGGTTGCACAGGAGGTCTAAATTACTGTAATGTTGTTTGGTAAGGGCTGTTAGCAGTTGCACAGATTTAAATCATGATTTAAAAAAAAAAAACAAAAAACCTGTGTTGAGTGTTAGGCTCAACCTCAGTAAATGAAAAAAATATTAATTGTAATTCCTCCCTGAATAACTTTGCATTGTTGTGCTGTAAATTCTATACTATACAACATATAAATATGCTAAAATCAGTGCATAATCTTACTATGTAAAACTCAGATGAATGTTGCCTGCAAAACGATGGTCATGGGCACAAAATTTTCCACACACCTACTTCGCAACTCTGCTTGAATATGGGGAGAGAAAATTGACAACAGAGGAGATAGTGTAGTGTATATGAAAAAAAACAGGAACAGGAGCAAATGAATGTTTTTGGTTAGCAGATTGCCTATTAGATTTCACCCAGCGCTGCATATTTCACTAGTCCATTCAATCACCTCCTAATACAGCGTAACATTCAGTGGTGTGTGCTCTGGTGATTTTGTGAGCAGCACTATATTAACTAACTGCCTTGTTTTTCCACCTCTGTAAAGCAACATTTATCTTTATTATTAGTTTCAATCCTGTCATTGGGACAAGGAAGAAGAGAAGCAGGTAAAAATAGATAGATAGTTAGATGGTAAGATGGTTGATTTTATTACGAAGTGACTACAGTTACTCTGCAATGTGATAGCATTTTGATCAGGTACATTTCAAACAGAGGTGGCCAAATATGTCATGCTGTGAAGCTGCAGTGTTAGAAGGATATCACAGTCTGGCAAATGCAATTAGCCTATCTGGAAAAATTTGGGGAGGAAAAGCAGCATGCTAGCAAAGCTTATACAAAGGGCGGGCAAAGAAAAACAGAGAGATGGAGAGAGAAAGAAAGTCAAGACAGAGAGAGTGGCAGTGGCAGTCTTAAACTTGGACAAAGAAAAAATGAACGGAGTCGATTCCTCTCCCCTGAGCTTTCTCACTCTCCACAACGTCCCCATGCTGCCATTGCAAATGCTCCAAGGCATCAAATAGAAAGTTTATCATGGTTAAATTAACAAATGCCATCTCCATATTCACTCATTGTGCTAAATGCTATTATGTATGTAAAGCCCTTTCTGGAATTAATATTTCATGTTTATGTGCATTTTTACTGATTTTTTTTCCCTTGTAAATCATTAAACTGTCTTTTTCAGGAGTAGAATCAAAGTGAACACAATGTCAGTCTAAGAGGGGGAGGCATACCCCAAAGACTGTCAGACAGGATAGCAGAGTTTACTTTGCACACAGAGTTCTGTACAGCAGCTTTGAACGGGTAAGAGTTCTGCAGTGGCAAACACTTTTTAATGAGGTGGGGACACATTTACTTGTGTTTTGCTTCCGAGTGTTTGAGAAAAATGGGTGATAAAGCGATAAGTTCGAAGTTTGACATGCACTCATGAGTAAAATTAAGCATGATGAAAAATATAATTTTTTAGTCACATTTGGTAATTAATCAATTTGTCACACATAACAAATATAGTAGATGCACTGCTACTATATTTGTTATGTGTGACAAATTGATTAATTGACACATACAAGAATAGCCTTTTGCTATTAGAAAATTAAAGCACACTCTCCTCCTTCACAAAAATGTATGTATATATACAAATATATACATACATTTTTGTATATGTATGTTTAGTAATAGGATTTCAAATATGGCGCCTACACCACAATCATCAGGTATGCCTCCACAGTAATAGCTCTTTCAAACTAATTAACTTGTACAGTTTGAGTGAAACTAACGAGATGCATACAGGCATCAGAGGAAGGCCAAGCTCTACAGGCGATAACCCTATTTGGCGGTGACATTTTTTAGTGTAAAGTCACAGTGGCGGTGATGAGATCAAAGACAGAAAGTCCCCTATTGGGTCCAATTAGAACTATAGCATTGTACAGAGAAGGGGTGGAAGGAGGAGAAGAGGAGAGAGTGGTTGGGGGAGAGGGAAAAAAATGTTGAGTTATGATATTCATAATCTATGCAGAGAGGCCTTTCCCGTACAGGTCTTCTCCCCATAGCTGTGATCTTTTCAATTTACATCAAGGAAAGATGGTCGAGGATGAAAGCAAGGCATTCAAGGCGCACAGCCCACAGAGGGCAGACATGGGGCCTCATTAAGGCCCAGCCCAGCCATCCCCAAACAGGTTTTGAAGTGCGTCACATAAAGAGCGTAGGGTCAAAGGTCAGACATAGAACAGATCTCCATTTAACTCTCCAGCTGGAGATGGTAATTAGCAGGTGCAACGATGATCCCTGCCTGACTGTAAGGGACGATACCACTGTAGGTGACATCAGGCATCTGTGTGAATGTGCGAGTGTCTGTGCATGTGTGCACACAGTGCCTTGATGCATTGCATTACTCAGACATCTATTGGGGAACCCACCTCACACTCATTTGCAGAATACAGAGGTATTGTATACGTTTTATAGTTTATTAACACCAGCACTAGCTTTGGCAGAAAAAGAAAATCATTTTTTAATTTGTGATGCAAGGTTGACAAAAGCAAACAAACAAAACAACAAAAAACCACACAGTCTTTAGATAGAGGTAGATAGAGGAGCCTGCATCTGCTATTACTTTTTTATAAAACTCAGTCCGATACTTTTCCCGCTTTATGTTGTGCATGAGCATGAGTAAGCAATTCAATAAACAACAGACAGACCACACAACATATGAAGCCTGGTCACTGATATTAGATAAAACAAAAAACAGAAAACAAAACATACCAAAATGTAGGAGCTGGGTCCAATATTATTATTATTTTCACTAAAAATCCTCTCAAATAACAACCCTGACACTTGTCTGTTGTTAAAAAATTAAATAAAGAAAGAAAAAGTTGGGTTTTCTTCTGACAAAAAAAAGAATGTTTTGTTTAAGATTCTGTCCAGGGAAAGAAAACCATGGGGACGCAATTAAAGAACTACAAAGAAAAAAATTGTTATGAAAATTTCCCACTTTCTTTTGATCTGCTGTAGTCTGAACTGTACACACACACACACACACACACACACAAATCTGAACAAAGACAGTGTCTGTATCTGTATCTCTCTCTCTCTCTCTCTCTCTCTCTCTCTCTCTCTCTCTCTCTCTCTCTCTC
>CM076656.1:7446907-7482439 GCA_038496675.1 Rachycentron canadum | reverse complement strand
GTAGCATGGACTATGGCGATCCTTGGTGATCATGTCGTCAGTGCTTGTCTTCCTAAGATGTGTATAAGAGACAGACACACACACACACACACACACACACACACACACACACACACACACACACACACACACACACACACAGCATGTAATATTATTTAGTTATCTAATCAGTGCTTGGAAAACACCCCTGTGGCTAAATAAAATAAGCATGAGTCTGCACAGTGTTGAAAATCACATTTTACTGTCAGTGATGAATAGCTTCTTAGAGGTTATGTGCCACTCGTGGTGGAGCCCTATACTGTACAAGCAGCACTGATTCAACAAAAAGACATCTCATTTTACATAAGCTGACTTGCCCACTCTGCATTTTCTTTTAACATGTACAGATCAGATGAAGTTGAGCTGAACACACATAGGTTTGTAGATGAGCTGTTACTTCTGCTCTCCATTCAGTTTCAATCAAGTCCGTTCAGATTTGCAGGATTTGCATTGGATGGGCGGTAATGAACCCCTGAGAGGGCTACGATGATGAGAGCATGACTCTAGCACTAGTATGAAATATGGAGTAAGTTGATCTGGGCAGTTCATTATGTTGAGAAGGCACACCATGAGAGAAATCGTGAGAATGACTACAACCATGGGTAAGAGAATGTGCATCTGCAATTTTACACCAAGATTTTAGCAGTAGAACTCGGTGCATGAAAAGTGCGTGCACTTGGTGCATGCAGGAACATGGGAGAAAGAAGAAGACAAAGTGCCAGAAAAGATCATGGTCAGGGACATATTATTGTTACACCATTTCTTATAATCCTGGTTGTGTGCGTGCATGCATGCATGTATGAGTGCGTGCATGCGTGCGTGCGTTTTCAGAGGTGGTCAGTCCTACCAGCAATAGTCCAAAAGATGCGGGGGCAGTACAGGGATGAAGATGTGCTGCCAGAACATCGGGAAGAGCAAAGCAGCTGCACCATGGACACATGCAGTCAACTACAGAAAGAGAAGACAAAATGACAAAATCAACATAACTCTCCAAGTCAACACTACAACAAACTAAGACTAAAATACCCTTGTGTACTCAAAGTTTGATTGATTTCTCTGTTTAAGAACTGCCCCTCTTTTCTTGTTTCTATTGAATTTCTACAACATATTTAACAAGGTTTCTACACTACCAAGGTCCCTATATTGCATGCTATTTCCATGCATGCAATATATCGTTAATATCAACTTTTTCAAATGCACGCATCTGATCAGAGTTGATGGTGGTTGATGTGACACCTTTTACTAATGTGTCAACGTACTTTGATTTCATCGAGTTATCACTGACAAACATGTTGCAAGCCTTCACACACACACAGAACATGAAACCAATATTTCCTCTATGTCATCACTGCAATAATATTAACACTGGTGCAGTATGAAGTAATAAATAAGTACAGAGAAGTACAGATTCTTGCCTCTTGTCAAAGAAAGAATTGTGCTGTGACCTCCACAGAAGCAACAAAGGGAGCCCAAAACTGTACTGACAGTAACCATAAAAATTTAAATTAAATTAAGGAAATTAAAGAGAAGATCTGGAATAATTAACCTCTTTTTTAACAAATAATGAGAAGTAATCACATAAAGATGTCATTCCTTTTCAAAGGAGCTCTCTCTATCGTCAAACCAATATTAGACATAAAATTAAATTCATTGTCTCACAGTGTCTTAAAGCAAGCATCCCCCTCTTGACATCCCATCTCATGAAAACCCAGCTATAGTAATGACCTGCAACACACACACACACACACACACACACACACACACACACACACACACAAGGCAAGAGAAAGAGGCTTTAGCTCATCCCCCAGATTAAAATAACATGATTAAATATGGAAAGAGAACAGAGGTCTGAGGGCCTCCTGCGGGACTTCATTAGGGCAAATTGCCAAAGAATGAAACATGAGTTAGCCAAGAGAGACTGTGGGCTAGGCCAATACCGCTGGGACCCTGGAGCAGCAGCCGCTGTTATACTGCTGCAGCTTCACAGTCATTGTGTGAAGCGGACACACACTATCACGCACACAAGCACAACTACCAGGAGACCCCTGTTCACTGACACACATCGTCACAATCGACCGGCCAAAAGTGGGCGAGCTTGGCGGCTGAAAACCACCGCTGCCAGAGAAAAAGAAAGAGGGCCCCACCCTTCACAATCCATCCAAACATCAAGCCCGGACATCTGAGGGGCTCACGGCAAAACTGTATGTGTGCTTGTCTGTGTCAATGTGTCTCTCTCCCTGCATGTTTAACTGCATCTATTTTTTTATATCAGCCAGAAAAAAAATTAAAGATTTTTTTTTTTTTTTATTGTCTCCATGCAATCTCTCATACACCCAAGTCCCACAATAGTTAGGACTTAATCAACATTTAATTGGTGTCTTGCTCTGTGTATCTGCATATGCATATTTACACTGCCTGCCATCTTCAAATAAAACACAACAATGCCACGCTTCTGTCAGGATTAATTCCCTGGCAAACAGTTTGTTTTTATTGTTAATTCTGAAAATAAATCAATGCTATGAATATTAATGTGTGAAAGTGAAGCACTTGGTGGAAGAGCTACAATTAAAAACAACACACCCTTCTACCTTTTCCAAAGCAATGATGGTAACAGGCCATTAAATTGTGATGAAGAGAGATAAGCAATCCAGCTATGGATGTACATACACAAATACATCCACATGTCACAACAGGCTGACACACACACACACATTGGAGAGCCAACAGGCAAGTGCATTCTTCCTCTGGGGGTGTGAGACAAGCCCCAGCCATTCGCTGGTACCAGGAGGTAATGGCACAGAACACCTCGCTAACCAACTCCAATTATCTCCACCAGACCTCAAGGTGAGTCCCCCAACTGGCATGATTTACTTTCAGGTTGAAAGGGAAAACAGGAGTCTCTCACTCTTCTCTCTGCTTCTCTTTTTCTCAGGCTGGGTGGCTGACTTCAGGGAGGTGGCTGAGAGGGAAGGGGGGGATACTGAAACTAAGATAATGATTTATAAAGCAAATCTAGATTCCTGTTTTCTTTTATTTCCTATTCCAAAGCGATGGATGTGGCAGTGTGCCTGAGATAAGGTACCTTGGAGTGAACTGCAGAGAAATAGTTCACATATTTGCTTCTTTAATACAGATTAATACAAATACCTGTGTCCTTGTTAATGCGTTAGAACGAATGAGGCAAAAGTAAAAGGAAGTATAAATTGGAAAAAAGAGAAATTGTACTTCTCTTTTCTTTCTTCATTTCAAGGGGGGTTTCACATGAGAGTGGGTCATGAGAGGCTAAGGCTGATAAAATATTTGCCAGGCTGATAAATAATAGATGAGTGGAGCCAAATGGCTTACACGCTCCACAAAAGACCTGGGTGCTTAATATTCCATTCAATGGAGAATCACAGATACAGTCCCCAAGAACAAATACAGGATTAGGTGCTGGGTCCAGTCCTCAGGGACTGGGGCTCTGCCTGGTAATGAGGGGCTGCCTGCCTCTCACACTGTGCGTGTGTGTGTGAGTGGGGGGGGCGGAAGCTAACCGATTATACAGCGACAGCCTGCTTCAAAAAACAGTCAAGGTCTTTGGTTCTGTGCTGTTTCTGAGACAGAGTGTCCATACTAACACTGGTTTTCCCAGATCCATTGAACAACCAAAAGGAAGAAAAGACTATATATTAAAAATATACAGTTTGTGCTAGATATCAAATATCAATGCTTTTGCAATTAGTATATAAAAAACTATCCATACTTCTACCAATAAGAAAAATTATACAATGTGTGCACTGTTATGTGTCAATCAAATTTTACAGTTTGAGTTACAGTTTGTTTTAATATTGGGGCAATTATGTTATCTCAAAAATCATCTGTTTTCAGTATGCATACTTGTTTGACATACTACTTCACTGTTTCACTTTTGCACTGTGAACACTCCACACAGTTAAAAGAGGAAGAAAGAAAAAATGTATAGAATTTGAATACAGTTGACCTGATTTTTCTATTAGAACTTGACAAAAAATTGACTAAAAAGCAAAAATTAATAAATAATTGTAATATGTGGGCAGCCACCACACAATAACCATCACAACTGCTCTTCATATTCAGGCAGTATCATATTCAAATAAGCTTGTCCCTCTACATTCCTGAACATTAACACAACCCTTCAACGGTGATATTTCCTTAAAGAACTAGACCCACCAGACACAGTGTCAGTAAGCAGTAAGTTTTCCACCCACACCTTGTCTCTTTACCTGAGCAACTGGACATGTTGAACTGAAACAGACAGAAAAGCTACAACATTAAACACTTTCACATATTAAACATAATATTTTACATATAAAGGGGCAACTTGATGGAGGCCTTTTACCAGACTGAGAATATATATATAGTAGTAATATATATATAATGTATATATATATTTTTTTTTTTTCCTCAGTCTCATATATGTAAAACGTCTATTCTCTCTCTTCTGCTCTGCTCAGATGAAAAAAAATTTAATGTTAAATTACAATGAAAGACAAATGAGAAACAAATATCTGCTGCTGCAGGCAACAGATTTTAATTTGACAGGAGGAATGGTATCAACAGAGCTGTTCTTGACCTCCTCACACCAGCCTTAAACACTCACTTCCCTTCCACAAGCCTTTCTTTCACACTGTCCCTTATACACTCTTGTTTCACCATCTAATTTTCATGCCAAATCTTAATTTCTTATTCTGTTTTGTGTTTCCCCCCTCTTCTTCTGCTGTCCTTCTGTGCATTGCCACCTCTCTATCGTTTCTCCTGTTTGTTTATCTCTGGCTTGGTAAGTAAGTCACCAATTACCTGCGTTCTCCTTTTCCCTCTGTTGACAAAAACCAATGTCAGGCCTGGCACAACACAGGTGTGCCACAAACAAGTAGGTGGCACAGGGAGAGAGAGAAAGGGGGCACACAGGACAATGCAGGTAACAGCTAACACCAGGCCTCCCACACATGCACACGCAGTCACTGACTCTCACAGAAAGACATACAGCATAAGGTACAAACACCTGTGAGTGAAGAAAACACACACAAACAGATGCATGCATGCATGCATGCAAAAAAAAAACAACAAAAAAAAACACCACCCACAACATGCACATATGCACATACACAGCCACATGGCATAACACAACGTTAAGTTTTACACATGACATTGGGCTGAGATAACTCTATTGAGGGGAAGAGAGGAGAGGAGGGCGAGAATATCCTGATCTTCTGCAGATGCCGAACAACAGAAAGACCTGTTAATACACCCAGGAAGGAGGTAAACTCAGAGAAAAAGAGAGGTTCAGAGTGTAGTGTGAAAAAAAGACACATGGACAGAAAATAATATGTCAGTGAGCAGGAATAACTAAGACAGAGAGAAATAGATAGAAGTCAGGAAAACAGAGGAGAGGAACAACAGAGGAAAAGGCAGGAAACAGAGAGACAGCTGGCACTCTAGGGTATGGTGGATGGATAGCTCCTTGTTAGCATAGGCCTGACAGGCTGATGAGAGGGCTGCTGTCAGCTGGTGCTGGGGCCGAGCTGTGTGAGTTTGGGCAATAGGCACGGCAGAGACTGGTCCTGAGAGCTGGGAGGCCTCAGCAGATGAAAGACATGGAGGGTGGTGAGGCGATGGTGGTGGGGGTCCTCCCAACTGACTAGTTAGAGGAAGGGCCGATGCAGGCCTATTATACGGCCCTGTGACAAGGCTGCATGCTCGGCTGGCTCCCGCCCCTGTGCCACCGCCAACTGGCCTTTTAAAACAGCAGTACCATTCAACTTTGGTCACGAAACAGAAATAAGTCAACTGACGCATTGTTGTAAGATCATGATTTATTCCTTTGCTGTTGGCTGCTTGCAAGACGCGCTGGCCATGTACCGACAGACTGACAGAGTGGGTTCAGTGGGGGCTTTAACACAGTCAGTACCTAGAGCAGGCAGAATAAATGCAGTATATCTCTGTGTGTGTGTGTGTGTGTGTGTGTGTGTGTGTGTGTGTGTGTGTGTCTTTTCGCTCACGCTCTCTCTGCTCTTTCCATTCCCTGTTTCTCTCTGCTTGGCTGAGAGGCTGGACAGGCGGAGGTGGTGAAAAGCAGCTGGATGGTACTAACGATGTTACTAACAATACCTTCTCTCATAAGATCCTCTGTGGAAAGCAAACTATAGAAATATTACCTGTCTATCCAGTGACTGCTAACACACACACAAACATTTTGACAAACTCTGACATTAATTATATATTTCTCATCCTTTAAGATATTTGATCACAAGACAGTGGTACAGATAATGAGCTCTTCTGAGTTAAGTACATATCTGGCTTCAAGAATCATTGCAGCCATTTCCACTTGTACTAAGAGGTCAATCTACCCAACAGCAAAAAATAACACACACATCACAGGAACAGTAATAGCACTAGCCCTGCTAGAATTCCCAGTGGAGATGTGAAAATACCTTTGTACTACAGTGCCTGACATATATTGCTACCAAACCAAAACACCTCTCCCTGAGGAAGATGGATGGATAGACAGATGAGTGGATGAAGGATAAAAGGCTTACAGAGGTAAAAGTCTGATGTGGAAGCGCTTAAAATATCAAGTTGGCATATATTTGTTAAAAAAACAAGCCAAGATTTGTCTTCAAGCCACTGAAAACTGTAAATAACAGACAAAAATCACCTCCACCCCCTTATCCTTCTAAAAAGAAAAAAAACCTTCACCCTTGAGTCTGATAATTTACATCATGTAACTTGTGTCACAGCACAGTGTACTGCCTATACCCTGAGTGGAGGTGCTGCTGGTCTAAAGAGCTGAAGAGAGACAGGTGAAACTCTCTGAGGGTTGGGTAATTTTTACAGCTCATGGTGATTAAAGCTCCTACTTTGGTAAGTCTCCCACAGAACCCATTACCACCACAGGCCCCTCTGGCTTTTCAGTGTTCTGCAGCTTTGTAAATACAGAGGCAGGACCAGCTACACTACAGATAAAGATAGGACTTGGATGACATCACTTCCCTCTTCCTTCTCATCTGTCATAAACATTTGGCTTTGCCCCATCATTCTCAAAGATAACAAGGAGGAGGAATGAGGAACAGAGGCTGCAAGAAGGGGAGAAGGACACAGAGAGATTTCCTCCCTCACACAGAGAAAAGTGACTTTAAATTATGTGACGAGCTAAGACACGTAATAACGGATAATTTAAGGCTTTGTGGCCATTAATATGTTGTAGTTACAAGACAAATAGTCAAATATTACAACAAGGGCAACAGATCAGTTTAACTCTTTCTGTAGCATAGCCATGTCATAAATATTCTAATCATGCTACTTTGGGTTGGATATCATGCTGGAATAGTGATGAAGAGAATCACGTTCAATCCAGAAACAGTTCCAACATTTGATCTATACACAGTACTTCTATATCTGAATTTGACATGAAACAAACAATGAAACAAACTGCTACTCCATAACTGTATATCAGCAACAGTTTCTCATTATTTTTTTTTATGTAAGAGATGTATCTAACATGGCAAACTGAAAACACAAAGGGTACTGTTTTATGACTGAAAGCTAAACTTGAATGAAATGTTTAGGAAACATGCCAATGCATAGACTTACAATGTTCTGACATCTGATAGGGCAGAGATGATAACTGATTTTAACAGAGACAATGGCTTGGACTGAATGAACTCACAGTGCTAAGCTTGCTTGAGGTAATAATGATGCGCCGTTCATGCAGCATACTGGCATAGAGCTGCAGCATGTTGTTGATGTCCACAGCCACAAAGTACTCTGTCAGGTTCCTCTGGAGATAGACAGGAACAGAAGGATATGAAGGTACATAATAAACTGTCTTTGCTTGCAGTAAAATGTCAATGTAACAGACGGTTTGAGTGCCACAGTGTGCCACAATATATTATTTCAGACATGAAATACTGGCTGAAAAAGGACTTGGACTTCCACCTCTGCACATATTGTTTTGTGGTAAAAAAAAATAAATAAATAACTGGCCAAGAAGTACAATTTTAAATGAAAATTATGCCATTTTCTGTTGACTGATTTTCTGTTTTCCTCTGGTGCTTCATCTAAACTTGCTATATAGACTAAGGACAGGAGAAAACATTGAAGGATGATATGAGCTACGATTTAAATACTCAACAAAGAACATGTGTTCAGTTTGAATCCTCTAATACCCAAGGTGATCACTGAACTTCGACATAAAAAGTACAAGAACCACAGGAGATAAAACTGAAACGAGAGAATGATGCAATAATTTCAAAAGTTGACAAGTGTATCTGAATAAAAACGATTAGAGGCATTTAGATAGATCTCTCTTTGTCTCCTTATGTCTCTTTTCCTTTCTTTTTCCATGAGTACTTACACTCTCAGGGATAGTTGGCAGTCCATTGATATCCGGGGCAATGAAGTAGGAGTGCTGCAAAAACACAAACATGCAGGAGAAAGAAGAGGGAAGGTCACAAGTGAAGCATACCACTCAAACAGAAGGGGGGTTCACTTTGTTCTATGATTTATAGCTCATCTTCAGCTCTGTCTATATGAATTGCTGAGCTGGTGTCTGAACTGTGGCAATGCTTTTATCAGGCCTAGAGAACAGAGAAAGCTCAATAGCAGCTCAGCTCCCCATAGACACAGACTGGGGTGATGTCTCCAGTGGAAAACTGGAGTCTTTATTTAAGCATTAAAAAGGCTTGTGGAGCACCAAGACACAGACAAAAGTATACATGCACATGTGTGCACGTGTGCATCCACGCAGACACACACAGGTTGTTTAGAGGATCACAGGGCTGCCTGTCTCACTTTGGGAGAGCAGGACAGGTTCAGTGTTAAGATCAAAGAGGTCTGAGGGAGGTACTGTTTGGAGAGAGGTAGACAAACCACCAACTGAAACACACTATCATGTCTCTGTCTCTCTCTCTGTCTCGCTCTCTCTCTTTCTCTCTCTCTCTCTCTCACACTCTCTCACACACACACACACACACACACACACACACACACACACACACACACACACACACACACACACACACACACACACACACATCTCCTGTACACTTGTGTTTTCCAAGGCCTTCACTCAACCATCTGTTGCAGGCCTTCAGTTAAATACGCTGCATACCGTAGATTCTCTCACATTACAAACATAGTATCTAAACCAAAATATTGCAATTGATTCACCTGTACAGGGTCTACACTATTGACTGTTTTTGATTTGTTATACTAACAATGTCAGGTTTGCACATAGTCAGCGTTTGTTCTAACGTAGATAATGTGATTAATTTGTGGCACTTCTGGAAGGAAGAATAGCATCCAACCCAAGAGTTGGCTGTAAAAAGAGCATTGCCTTCACAAACTAAGCCTGAGAAGGTAATTTTCCAGTTTATATGACTGCACATGAATGCACCTCTGTGGCAAACTTTAGTTGATATATACAAAATAGAATTTACAATCTACTTAAAACAATATTGAAAATGCCTAACACTTTCAATCAACAGAAGACATCATGGTAGTCATACATTATATCACAAATAACATAATCAAGATGGACAGCCATTCAAAACCAGCAACCCCACAAAAGTATCACCACAAGTGACCACAAGAGAAGAGAAAAGCCCATCGCAGTTAAAAAAAACGGAAAAATATTATTATATCCTAAGCAATGTCACAACAATTTGTTTTGATGCAACAGGATGAACTCAAAAAATGTGACTTTTTTCAGTTTCATTTTGAACAATGCCGGGATGACCTAAGCTATAGAAGTATTTGGCTAAGTGAGTCAACAATTTCTTCCAACTACAATGTTAAAATAAGCACATATCACTACAGTGCTGCTGATCTGACTAGTATTATTTGGGTGCCTGACACTGAACTGCCTTTAATTTTATACTCACTCAATTGAGGGAAATTTGTACTAACTGCTGAACGTTCAGTTCCTACCAGATTAATGCTAATGCTAGTCTTAAGTGACATTCTATGAGCAAATACATCACCAGCTGTAATAATTATAAAGAAATAACAACTAATAGTTCTTTCTGTCTGTTGTTGACTTTGGAATGTTAGGAATAATAATAATAATAATGAATTAATGTAGCCCTAAAACAAACAAATAAATAATTACCTGAGTGCATGTTTAGTACATGTGAAAAATGTGAAAAGGAATTAATGTCATTCCCACACAAGGGTCATTGTTGTAGTTGCACGAAGTTTAGAGGAGATAAACACAAAAAAACACACTAAATCCAAGGCTTTACCAATGAACCCCCCCCCAGCATAAATTTATGAGCATATGATTTGCCAATCCTACACGCCCTTTAGTAAATGAAGTGAGTGAAGGAAATGTTTAAATTATTACAAGTATATTTTATGCATATTTTATACAATCTATCTCCAAAGATTGTTTTTGACATGCCAGCAGTCTAAGTCACACTTTAAATTCTTCTGCAACATTTGCAGGTAAAGAGGTAGTGGCAGCATGCTAAATACAGTTGTTCAATTATAAGATGATAGTATGTTACAAATATGAATTGTTGGCAGATTAAAAATGTCCAACATCAGCCAACAAATTTTAAATAAGACAGAAAGCAAAAGCACCAAGTTTTTGTCCCCTAGTGTAATGTGCAGCTGGAAAAGTATTACTTAATGTTTTTAATTTGTTTATGATTTTGTAATTTTTCAATTTCTGTGTCTTGGGCAAAGTGCTTTGCCATAGCATTTTGTTCTGTAGGGTATTTTGCTTACTTTGATTATATACTGTAGCTGAGAAGAAGAAGTAGGCTAGTTGGTATTTCAGCTAATGGTTTACTGTGAAATGCTATCTTCTATTGGACAAATAATCAGAGAATTTATTACATGCATACATTCCATGTTGTTTTTTATAGCACACATATACCGAATAAACAAATTGTAAGGAATGCACGTGTTAAAAATAAAGCCAAAACTAAATAAGCCAAACAAATAGATTATTGTAAGAAATGAGGGACTAAATAAATATGTATTGAGGATAAGGATAATCCTGTTACTGCTATAGGGCTGCTAAGTGCTATAACCTAACCCTATCCCTACAGTAAAGTATACTGCACAATATAAAACTCCCGGTATCTCCATCTTTCATTTCCTTCTGTCTGCTAAATAATGTTTCCTTTCCTGTTGGTCTACAAATTCATGGCATTGTGGTAATCACAAGCTTTCATTGGCTGTTTGCTTGCTTATCTGCCTTTTTTCTCTTTTCTTTCAATCATATGTTATAAAAACACTGAAAGTGGGTTAACTGGAAAAGCATCAAGGAGATTCTTTGAGCACAATTGCGTTTGCTTTAAACATAAAGGGGGGGGGGGCTTTTGATATTCAGAGAGAGAATATAGCAGCATGGAGTGGCATTAATCATTTACAAAGTTTGATTGTTTTCCAGAGGAGAAGAAACATACACCAAGGCCCAGGATAGTTTGTTTTTGTTATATTAAAAAGATAGCGCAGCTTATTTGGCCAAATTGGAAAGCCGTGTCTCCCATGTGATTAGTACACCAGCGGTTTCATATTTCATAGCAGCCTCCTTCCCTCCTCCCAAATCCGCTGTTCATTCATTCTCCTCCACTCACCGGCTTCTTGCTTTGCCGATCTTGCAGTACTTGCCCAGTGGCAATATACAACTGCTCATTCTTGCACAATGAGAGAGGGAGAGAGAGAGCAAAACAGGGTTCACACATGAAAGGGGACAATGATCCTTCTTCTTGGCTGCCATGATAAAACAAAAAACACTCTTTTAGGGAATAATTCTGCTTCATCAATTAAATATCAAACTAGTGGCTTCTACAGAAAAGAGATTGTGCTATCACCTCTGTTCTCTCGGGCTTCTTTTCCCTTTTAGAAATTCAGATGAAAAGGTTTTGTTCGCATAGAGATCTCAAAAAAGATAAATCACTAGGAATCTTAATTGACCTTGTTAACCTTCATAGAGATATATTGATTACCTCATATTAGTCTTGTTATGTTATATATTCATCTGTGTAATTACATGCGTATCTTCAGAGACCAATGCTGCAGAAAAGCCCCAGAGTTGGTTGTTTAATTGGTTCAAAAAAAGCAGCCATGATTCTCAAGGACAGAGGCTAACACTGACACTCTTTGATCCCATTAACGTACCTAACATATTAGTGAACACAACTACTTATATAGGACAGGTTCATGATGACCAAAACTGTTTGAGTGAGTGTTTTATGTATGAGCTAGAAACAGTTCATACATAAAAATGTCAGAGTTTACACAAATACGGGCTGACTTTGAGGGACCTGGGATCATTAAGCCATTTCAGTTTTTGATAAGAAGGAGACCAGTCCAGTTTGGGCTTATCACAAAAAACCTCTTAGCGCCACTTCTTGTTTCCAAACAGTGTCAGTCGTGGGCCCTCTCCATCTCTCTATTCCTACCATGGGTATCTTTACCTCTTCCTGCTTGCCACTTTGTCTGCTCTGCTGCTCCCTCATTTATCTCCTCCATCTCGGCCTTATTTGTTTGTTGATCTCTCCCTGTGTCTCCCTGAGTGCCCTATTTTCCTTTTTGTCTCTTTTCATGCCATCTGTGTCTCTCTCTTCTTTGTGTTAATATCATTTCAGCTCACCCTCAATCTTAGTCTCCACTTTTTTCTCTTTCACATTCTCTCTTAAGTGTCTTTCACTGTACTTAAACTATTCCAGCCAAAATCTCCTCTACAGTCTCACTACTAGAGCAATCCATCTTTCTTAGTCTACTCTCAGTTGTCTTGTATCTGATAGGGGGGAATATGAGATCTATACGTACCACACTCAGGTTGACTGGCGTGAAGGGCATTGGCACAGGCAGATCATAGAGAGAATTCAGCATGTCATTCAAGTCATTTTCCTGGGAGAGAAATCCACACAACAAAAGAAGGAAAAAAATAAAAACACAGGACACATGAATTTCATTTATTTGTGCTGTTGATGCCACGAGTTATGTGTCAATCTTAGCAACAGTGTTGGGACAGGCACTGCATCAGACCAGAGGGCAATCCTGCAGTGGGGCCTGAAGGGCTCCAAAACATCCAACTGACAAATGTTTTACAAGCAATGCTGAGGTTAAAATACGGCTGAGCATAGGGTTGCAGATGCTTATTATCCAGCAGCGTTGATTTATGGCTGAGAGCTGTCAGTAATTAAGCAGGGGTCTACGCTCTAAAGACAGGGGTTTTAAGAAGCTGTCAGAGAGCTAGCTTGACCACAGACCCCGAGATTATTCTTCCAGCATTTATGAGCTCCATGACAGTACTGTTATTTACACCCTCAGACGACAAGCTTGAAAACGGAGAGGGACAAAACTACTGCTGGGACTACTGTGAACACAGAGGTTGGGCACTGTTTGCTTTAGCTTATTTTTCTGTTGCCCTCTCGGAGAAGTTTGTTTTGGTCTCGACTATGAGCTGTTGCTTGTTTGAGGAAATGTGCATGTTTGTGTGTGTGTGTGCCAGAGAGAAAAAGAAACTCAAGAGGAATGGGCTTCAATATACAGTAAAGAGAAGAAGAATGGTGGGAGAAAGGGGTATGTGCAAACGAACAGCCTCCTGTCATGAGAGGCTCAATGCTCACACGCATGGTCAGCGACACGGCCTGGGGAAACAGTTCATTTACCCTTCGCCTTAAACCCTCATCGCTCTTCTGTCTTCCCTCGTCTGTCAACATCTCCCTCTCGCCTGGAACGGACGGCAGGGTAAATAGAAACCAAATCATGCACAATAACACTTCAGTCACCCAGGATTTCCTGCAATCTTTCTGCCTTTCTCCTCCTCACTCTTTCCCACACACAATCTTCTTCTGCTTGTCTCTCGCTATATATTAGATTATCCTAGTAAATTCTTTTCCGTCACACAAAATGCATGCATGTTTGTGCGATTGTCTACTTTAGCAGGACTCTTAGTCCTGATCACGGCTCTCTAATGGTCTCTGAGGGAAGCAGTGACTATATGACAATTGAAAGCAGTCCCAAAGCTCTCTGCCTCTCTCCCCTTGCTGTCTTCCTCCCTTCTTCTTCCTCTCTCTTCCATCTAAACATGGGAACATCACCTACACTCTGCACTAGATGCTGCACATCTCCCCACTTTGTTGCATATTTTACATTTCCCCTCCCTTTGCTTGTACAATGCAGTGAATAGTCGAGGGAAAAGACTTTTGAGAAATGTGAATATTTGTGTGTATGTGTGTTTTTTTTCCTTAACAATTTGTTTTACAGAATATCATCAGGAATAACTTCCAGTGTCAGATCAATGTTTGGTCTGTGAAATGTCAAGATTGTTTCTGCTAACAACAGAAGCCAAGTCAAACCCAAGACGGCAAACAAAACTTGCACACAAAAGACAACATGCAGCATACAGAGAAAGAAGGAATATATTTTACCACAGTTTCAAATACACAAAACTGCCTCCTTGTTTCTGAGTCAAGTTATGCTACCATGTCTTACTGCCATATTATGTACTAGTAAGTGTAATGAGTAAGTGTCCAAAAGAGATCATTACCTGCTGTTTCGTTAGGTAGTCTGCTAGGGTATTCAACAGCTTGTAGTAGATTTCAAACCATGGTAGATAACTGGAAGAGACAGAGAGACAAAGGTATATATTAAAACTGCACAAGCAAAAATTGTTTAATCGTATAACATTAACAAGAAGCGCTAATGCTGTGTATATCTACATTCCTGCTGGATGTTAAAATACAAAACAGAAAAGATTTTGTTTGTCACTATCCAATTTTTGCCACAATGCCTATTAGTAATTTTACGAAGCTGGACAGTGCAAAAAGTAGGACTGGATGCATGTACTGGCTAATTTCAGTGACCTAATGTGTCATAGATCAAGTGTATACAAAGCGTCGAAAAGCTACAGCTGCTTGAAAGCACAGAGTCATTGTTACATTAATAAAAAACACTAACACACAAACACTATCTAGGCCGGATTTTGAAATTCTTCGTAACCAGGACCCTCCTCATGCTATGAGTTTTTTGCCACATCGGCTATTTCAGCAATAGGGAGAGAGGACAGAAGAAAAAAAATACAATTGATTTTATATTTTTAAACAAAAAAATTTAACAAAACACCATAGCTTTCTTGTGATGTGGAGGGATGCTATAGTTTACAAGCATGCTGCTTCCAGATGAACAGAGTTAACAAAAATGCAGCCCAAGATGCCTCCTGCCTTCCCCCTTTCTCATCCTTCTTCTCCTGGCCCTCTCTGTGCTTCTTTGTATGCCCTTCACATATTAAAAAAATCTTTATCTTATGTAATTTATGTAAAATAAATAAATTCATTAACAAGCTCAAAATAATTTATACTGCAGTGTTTGTGCTAAAGCTAATCACTAAGTACACCCACCATAAGCTAAAAGCATCTGCAGCATGGCTTTCTTTACTAAGTTGACATATTCTTGGCCAAGTCGACTTTCTTTCTTGGTGGAAGATGGCCAACACTTTCTTTTAGCATAAGAGCTGTGAAGCCTCAGTTCATTTAATGTTATGTAATCAAATAATAAAAACATGGTGTCCTATCAAGGTATTGAATTTTTATTTAGTTTGGGGTTTAAACATGCAGGTTTGAACATTACATGAATAATTATTCTGGATATGCTTTGCAATGAAAATAAACAGAAACTCCCATTAATGTTTCTTTAATTTGCTTTGATGGATTGAAAAATAAATTAGTGGCCAGATGTGTCAGTCAATCAAAAGTGGACTTATTCACTGAATTTGGTAAACATTTGTTGATGTCAGTAAGTGAACACAGTCTTAAATACAAGTTATTAAAATCGTAATTTCATGGAAATCAAAAATCTGACAAACCGCTAACATCTGCATTTTGATGGTTATATAATAATACATTTGTAAGAGCAGAGTTTTGAATATGTGTGTTTATAAGCCAAAAAAGCCTACTATGGCAGTTAGCAGGAGACTAAGGGGTTTCCAGTGCATGGGTCACTGGCTGCTCTGTAGACTGGAATTAACAGACAACAAGAAAACAATAAAGTAAATCTAATGCAAATTTTCATATCGCTAAATCTGCAAGGGGCCAAAGACAGGCAGGGTTCCCGGAGAAGTGCAGCCAAGCGCACCAATCAGAGAGGCTGAGTGACCATTAGTCTGAAACAATCAACCTCTTAACATGCCAATATTTTGACATCTGCATGAAGATTTACAGCAATCAGGTCACTCACAGGAGAAACTAAGTCAAACATGCAAATGGTAATTCACATGCTGACTGGATATCAACCTGAAGTCCTATTTCTGCCACATTAAACAACATGCAACACAAATATCTGCATGTAGGGTCATTTTACATTTAACCATTATGCAAAAAGTTCAGTCTGATAGAGGGGCAGAACGAAGCCTATCTGCCGCCTGTGCACACTGTATTTAAAAAAACGGACCTTAATCCTTAATTTTTCACAGTTGAAGGGGATGTAAATAGGACTTTCGCAGCCATCAGACCTCTCAGTTCTCACAGTCATTACACTGTACAGTAAATCCTTTGTTTTAGATGAAAATGCATGATCACTGGTGGAGGCAGAGACCCCAAATGATCAATATTCCTCTACAACTTCAATAATACACTATGTATTCAATTTATATGCTTAATGGAAATGTAATAGAATTAATATTAGTTAAAGATGTCTTGTTTTGTTGTAATTATAGCACCTCTTGCTCTGCTCTTTCTGTTGCAAAGTTAAAGTTTGGAAAGCTTAGAGATACTCCTACTCGTCACAGTTCATTGCTCAGATCTGTTTGTGCTTTGCTAATCCTCCGATAAAAAGAAGCATCCATCACTGGAGTGCTCAGTGTGTGGGGGCCCCACAATCTCTCCTGCCATTTTAAACACACGTCTTCTCAAAGTGCTATGTACTCAAAGAATGAACTAGTTAATCTGCAGCCCACTCACAGCCAGTCTTGCTCTCTCCATCATAGACTCAGACCACCTAACAGCACGAAAATATTTAACAGAAAACAGGGATATGTAAGCGCTTTTGGAACTTCTAATTATGTGGTTTCAAAATTTGTTTACACAATCATTCTATACATCCACAATGAAAACCTAGACTGAAATAACACAAACCAAAATATTGTGGATATACTGAAGAGCTACTTTCAGCCTTTTTTTGCCAACAAGAAGTACCAGTATGACATTTATTTCAACTCCACAGATAAGTCTTAACTTTCTTTTGATGCACAGGCACGTGTAACTGTAAGTCACGTTACACTTTGTGAATGGCTCAGTGGAAGATTTCCTTACACCTTTACTTTCTTGGGTCAAGGGTTAACTACAGGGAAGGTAGTGTCATCCAGCAACCCAATAAGTGATCACTAACCAGACCTATTTGACACTATAATGTATCCTAGCCTCAGCCTTTAAATAAAACTAAGGAAATGTATAATTTTCATCTCTGAATTACTCACATGTTCAACAGAAAATCCTTCAGAGTGTGAGAGACAAAGAGAAGATAGGGGAATAACTGTATAAAACAGAACAAGTTAAAATTCAGTTTGTGTGTGTGTGTGTGTGTGTGTGTGTGTGTGTGTGTGTGTGTGTGTGTGTGTGTCCATGTGTTTTCTTCTTGGACGTTTTTCCTGGCCCTATTGGCCATAGCTTTAGCAATGAGACTTTAAAAGGTTGTACACATAAAACTGTCCTACTCATTAAGGCACTTCCCCTCATAAGCAGAGGTGAAAATTTTATGGTCCCAGCACTTCAACAATCACACAGATGCAAACTGTTTTAATTATTTTTATCTTGTGTCCATGGGAAATAATAGCTAGATAGAATTAATATAAACTAGTGGGCCTTGGCCTCACTTCTTTAGACTTTAACGAGACAAATTGTAACTTATAATTTTTTAAACTAAACAACAGAATATAATCCGTATTTTGCCATAACAATTTTTTAACAGAGGCAATCTGTTGTAATTTCTTCAATACTAGCTCGCATAACTAATATATTGGAATTTAAGCCGTTTAAATAATTATAAACAATGAAAATAAACTTTTGTCCAAAAACCTTGAATACATTTAATTTACACATTTCTTCAATTAGGTATCCAAAATGTTCACTCATATTTTCCCTACACAGTGGTGCTATTTAAGATACAAAAAAAAGAAACAAAAATCATGGCAAGAAAAAAAGGAAAAAGAAAAGAAACATGCAACTGAGAAGAACACAAACAATTTCAAATAAAAAAAACATTCTATATGTTTTAATATAAATGAAGAAAGCCATGCACACTACTCAGAATGTATAATGAATTTTATACATCATATGTCAAATGAATTAGCATGTCTAACTCAGCGAGAGGGACAGAGGAGCCTCTGCTAATTGGCAGCGAAGCTTCATGCATAATTATGGGCCAAGCGTCTTTGCTGTCGCACCGTGGCAGTAGCCGAATAACGAGGAGAAAAGACAGCGAGGGAGGAAGAGAGAGAGAAGGAGAGAGAAAGACAGAAAAGAAACACAAAGGCCATGGAAGCTGGCTGGGAAGGGTGGGTGGTGGGGAGGAGGGACACTGTTCTTCACAGCAGCTCATCGGGGCAGCGACAAACCCACCACTGTCCATCAACGGCCACACACACACACAAAACACACATACAGTACATACATACACACACACACACATACGTAATAAGTTGAGTGCAACACTTACAGGAGTGCTGCTTTACAATGAAATGAAGAAAAGGCTTTGTATTCATTTTCCAGGTTGTTGTTTGTTAAACTGCTAAATACAGTCATTAAACATGGATTGATTTTGTACATTTTACTCAGTTTACTCTCAAGTAGCCTGTCATCTGAGATAAGTATTGCAGTGCTCCCTCTTTGTAATGAAAAGGTAATTACATCTGTAAAAACATTGTGTCAACATGCAATTACATGGGAATTAAATGAGAATAGTTTTTGTTGCAGCGTAATTATGTGAAGAAAATGTAATTTTCATGGGTTTGGTATCCTTATTTATGCACCCTGTGATATGCTAAATTCACCTATGAAATATCAAAAACAGCTAAACTTTTGGATAATTATAGGCACATCACTAACATATTTGTGTGGGCAGATGAGAATACAAATGTGTCATTCTGGCATAGTGCAGCTCAGTGTGAAGAGTGAGAATGAATGAAAATGTTTCCTAAAAAATCTGTTTTCATTTCTAAGATCTGGTAAATTAATTTTCTTCATCACACTTGAGAAATAAATCTAGATATTTAAAAAAAAAAAAACTTGGTTCTGACAGTCAGTCATAGATAATTTGAAAAAGGCCATGACAGACCAAGTCTTGGTTATTTGAATGAAAAAAATAGTCTCCTTTCAAATATTCCCTTGATTCTAATTCAGGAAAGAAAATGAAAATTTTTGACTTTAAATGATTGGATTTATACACAATAGCTTTTAGGGTATCAGATTGTCTCTATTTTAACATTTTTTTAATTTATTGACACCAAATATGTTCATCCTTTGGGAAATTACAAAGTGTATGATATATAAGACTGCAGTCTCAATGTGATTTTGAAAGAATGTGTGTTTGTGTGTGTGTGTGTGTGTGTGTGTGTGTGTGTGTGTGTTTGTGTGGGTGTGTGTGTGTGTGTGTGTGTGTGTGTGTGTGTGTGTGTGTGTGTGTGTGTGTGTGCGCTACCTGAGCAGACATATGCAGACCCGGCAGCCTTGAGTAAGTCGACAGAAACCAAACCTCTGCTTGCTGTCAATGTCCGTTAGCACAAAGGTGAAATTCTGTCCCACCTGACTCTGAGAAACCCTGGAACCAGACACGAGGGACACACACACACACCGATCTTGCAAGTGATCAAACCACATAAACATTTGCATAATACAGTAGGTTAGAGATTTTAGTTAGAGAAATTAAAATACAATCTCAATATCTCAAAACACACTTTGGGCTAACTACACCAGAAATTTTTTTAACAGTGCAGTCTCACCATAAGCTAAATCTCCAGTCAAGGTCCAAATCTGATGTCACACCTTTCCAGTATGGCTGCTTGAAAAACTGTAAAAAGCTTTTCTTTTCCACGAAACTCATTACCTGCCTACGCCACTAGATGGCAGCAGCTCAGTTTCACTAAAACACCATACAGCCCTCCCTTTCCACCCTTCCTCTCTGTCTTTACAATAAGAATTTTGTGTCATTTTCCATGCTGAAAAGAAGAGCCTGGTACTTTTCAGAGAGCTGGTGGCCGGACCAGACCTGTATTATGTAGAAAGAAACAGACTTCCATATATTACTTCTTTCTTAAACATGCTACACTCATAAACGTGCTACTGTGCATGACATATCATCATTATTACCAACATGTGTCCTCACCATCATAGCATTTACATGTTTTGGGGAAATTTGCTAACAGCTGTGTTGTTACTTTTATATAAAACAAAACTTCAAATACTACAAAAACAGTCGGTAAATATGTGATAATATCAAAGAGTGAGGGTGACTTAAAAGTTCTGAACACCAGTGTATGATGCACAACATACACATCATCTCATTTCCTAAAAAGCATGTGTCTCTGTAAGTGGTGGGAAGTTAAATGTACAAAATGTTATGTATGTGAATGTGTGTGTGTTTTTCATGAAGAAGGTTTTAGTAAGCCGCGATGCTAAAAAACACGGAAGCAGAAAGGGAGAGGAATCGTACCTTTCCACGTCAAAGGGAAAGCAGAACTTTGGTATCGTGTGAAGGACCTCCTGAGAAACCAGAACAGAGACACACACACACCCTTATAAAGAAGCACACATCACAAGGACAATACCTGGGTGCTATCAAAAGGGTGAACAAAGTGAGGATTAATGTTAAACGGTGCTGATAGCAATCTGACAAATTCTTCACATCCCTGCAGCCAAAATGCACTTAATCCAAATGAATGAGCAATATAAACCACATCATTTGGCAAAACACAGTGGAAAGTCACCCTTTTTTTCAGGGACAGGAATAGATCCTCCATCCACAGCTTGAATAATTAGCAGTTAATAAGTTCATCGATTATCTGGTGCCAAAAGAAGATAAGAAAGAAAGAAAGAAAGAAAGAAAGAAAGAAAGAAAGAAAGAAAGAAAGAAAGAAAGAAAGAAAGAAAGAAAGAACACCAAGGCTATGGTGGCAGATTGGAGTGACAATGGGCTAAGCAGCTCTGAGGGGTTAAGAGCTAGGAGTGGAGGGGGGGGCTTCAGGGCTTTACCTCCCAACACCTCCCTTGTGGGTTGCGGCGAGTGTGAGGAGGGTGAGGGTCTGCATGCTCTTGAAGCGAGGTGGTAGGGGAGGAGAGGGGAAGGGGGGGCACTTTTCCACCAGCGGCATATGTATTTAGACAGGGAGCAGGAACAGAGCAGAGCACCATATGGGTGAGCCACTCCAGACCAGCCACACAGCCATCGAGCACCAGGTCCTTGCTCTGTCTGTCGCTCTGTCTCCTCATCTCTCTGGCTGCTAACCTGCCCTGGAATAGGCGCCAGGCACCAGGTCCTTTTTGCCGGCTGTCTTTCTGCTATCCCTCTCTCAGTCATGGCCAGACTCTGCCAAACTCTCAGACTAATCCTGTGGACTGGGTGGCTGTGTCCTCTCTTCCTGTCTCTCTTTCTTCCTCTTTCGTTTGCCTGCCAAGCTCGGCCTCTGAGCCCAAGGTCTGTCTCTTCTTTCTGACTAGAGAAGTCCAGATATGAAATGATCTGGACGACAGGTTGGGTGTCTACTTTTGCAGCTGCCTACTGTTGCTAAGACCTGGCCATGGAGAGCAGTCACTGATTCCCCATGCCCTTCTATCTCAATACTTTCTACCACCCCAGCACAACACAACCATTGCAACAGACAAGTAAGCAACATCCGCAATGAGCTATGACAGAAGGTGGAAAGAGAGTGTGTGTGTCGTGTATTTGTGCATTTGAGTGTATAATGTATATGAGTGCCTGCCTGCTTCAAGGACTGCATTAAGTGACAGTGGTTAAGCATGTACATTTGTATGTGTTTGTGTGTGGGTGGGTGGCTGGGTGGTGGGAGTTTGACTTGGCTATATGTGTGCATGTTCCCACATATGGAGTATATGGGAGGGGCCAGTAGGCAAGGCAGGGTAAGTGGGAAATGGTTGTCTTTACTTATGAGGTTCTGTGATAAAATTGAGAACTCAGCAAAGAGAAAAGAAAGGAGGGTTCAGTGGCAGAGGAGGTCTCTGTCTCTGCTGTGTGTGTGTGTGTGTGTGTGTGTGTGTGTGTGTGTGTGTGTGTGTGACTGCCTTGGCATGTGCGACTGTAAAGCTGTCACATCAGAGCTGCCATCGCTGTATGCGTTTGCTACTATTATTAACCACTATGTACGCACACCAATATGTTCCAGTGAGCCCTCCCTGGCGCACTGCATATGGCACACAAACCCAAACAGACACAAGCACATACACAGACACTCACTTTCCCTACAAATAAAAACATTTGCCTTGCCAGATTTGAAAGTTGTCACAGCCCCGCCCACATCAGGTATCTGTGTTTGAGTGACAATTGAGGGGCTGCAAAGAGTCTGATCTCATACAAGGCCAATGGGAGGTGATTTGTATACATGTGTATAATGTGTCACAGAAACAGCAAACATGTTCTATATGTGTATAGTATATATATATATATCTGTGTGTATGTGTGTGTGTGTGTGTGTGTGTGTGTGTGTGTGTGTGTTTTAATCGACTGGCTTTCGCTGTTAAAGAGACTGAGTTGAAAGCTGAGTATTGCAAGACAGATCCTTGGGCTGTAACTTGCAATTATTCTTTATCAATAAATATGTTGATTATTTTTTATGTATGTTGATAGTTTTTTAATACACAAAATGCCAAAAAATGATCAACTTTATCATTCAATTTGCAATAATAATAGTAATTTTATTATTTATTTTTTTTTGGTAATTTGGATAAATAAATCCTTATCTCAACACTGTTCCAACACCTTTCTCTGTTCAAACCAAAGAAATAGGCCGTATCTGATAGCTTTCTTTTTCTCACGCTGTTCTCTGTTTATCACATAATACCTGTATTACTGGTAACTGTTTCTGCTTCCCTCTCTCCATACCTGGGCCCTATACCATAGGGATGTCTAAAAAGAATGGCACAATGGGGGTGGTCTTCCACAGTTTCTTAGTACAGTAAGGACCCTACCGCCACTACCACACGTGCACACATACACACAAACACATGATGGGGGAGATGTCCCACTCCCTAACACACACACACACACACACACACACACACACACACGCCTTTTTCCCAAGACAAAAGAAAACGAGGCAGCTAATATATTTGCAGCTTTGCAAGGGGGGTAGGGGGTAGGGGTGAGGGAGAAATCTCCTGTGAGGTTGGGCTTGGCAGTGCTAGTGTATGCCCGAGCGTGTATATGTGTGTGCGCTGTTTATCGTGAGTGGAGACAGGGGTATCACTCAGTCAGACAGAAGGCTCTGGGTTCCCCCAGCGGACGATCCTGCTATCAGTGCACCACAACACTACAACAGCACACAGCAGCACCATACAGCTTTGCACCATACCCCAGCAGAATAACATGATACAGCAGGGAAGACCAGCAAACTCTGCAGCACAGGGCGACACTCATACTTTTCTACTCAAAAATAGGCCTATGCTATAGGCCTGCTACGCCCTGATTCTTTAAGTAATTGTAATTCTAATAGTAATTGTAGCAGGTTAAGCTATGTATGGCTGAGGCGCACAGCTAACACTTTTGATTTGACATGTGACACATCAAACTGTGTGGGCTCTGGTCGACTGTTTCTAACACACATACACATGCACCTCCCCTCTTGACCACTCACTATCACTAAAAATGAGAAAAACAGCTTTTAAGGTTATAGCAAGAGGAAGAATGACCAATTCAAAAAGTTTATTAAGGGATCAAATATTGAACTCAGCATCAGCCATGGTCTCTAATTTTGGGTGTAAATGTCATGAGCATTTTTCCCTTTCCCATGTGCTTGCAAATTGAGAAGAGAGAGACAGAAGAGTGTGGTAGAGAAAATGTGGATGAAAGGAGCGAAGGAATGAGGATGAAGTAAAAGGGCAAAATGCAAAATGTAGAAAAAAACAATATAAACAAGGGGAGAGAAAAAATTGAGGCAAACAGGGAGACCGAAAAGAGTGAATGTCACAAAGAAGGGAGAGATGGAGGAGTTATTTAATGTATGGACAGAACAGCAGAAGGAGGGTATAAGGACAGAAGGGAAGGAGAGTGAAGCAGCACAGTTCATGCCCTTCTCCCCATGCAGTGAAAACTCTTCCCTGAGGGGACTCAGACTTTAAGCCCCTGCCCTGCTTTATATTCCCCTGGCTACTGCAGCCAGATCAATCTAGCTAGCTACCCAGTGTAACTCAGCCTAGTTCCCTGTAGCCAGGCCCCTAGAGCCCTCTACACAGGATATAGTTTTAGGAGGAATGGAGGCTGGTGTCAGACAAATCTGTAAATGTAGTAGTACAACATTATGAGAAGCAGACTTTGAAAGGATTATATCTGTGTTTATGCATGTGTTAGCCACTTACTACAATTCATATGTATTTTACATTATTGTCAGCTGTTCTCAAAGCATGCTGTATTGTTTTACATTTCTGAATGTCCTTTTCACTGTACAGTCCATCATAATGTACATTGTGTCTGCTTTTATTATTTTTAAAAAAAAAGTGAATTTATTATTTCATGGTAATTATAGTGCAGACATATTTGAAAAGGCTGTGTTACATTACCACACAAATAAAACATAATTCAGAATAACGCAGGCAAGCTGTTCACTGCAGTGAATTACTGCAAGTAGAGTCTCTGTAAATCAGTTTTTTTATACTACATGGAGATGCAAAGAAATCAATTAAAGCTGGGAGTTAGCAAAATATGTTGACTTAAAACAGCAAAGTATGCTTCACATCTGTGCATCTCGATTCAACTGTGAACTACACTCAGCTCTGGAGTTTGAATTTGCTTCATGTGTACTGAGAGCATTGACACCATGGCAAAGAAATACTAATACTAATACTAAGTATGGACCCAGAACATTTTATTTGGAGTAAAGAGTCACAATAATAATTAACGTCTATAAACTAAGATTAAACAACCATCAGGTAACTTTGTGTTTCCTACTGCTTCATAAGTAAAAAAAAAAGTAAAAAAAGAATGGGTCATCAGGTAAGTCACCATGCTGGAAAAATTAAAATAAGGATTACACCACATGGGCTAAATAATTACTCTTGAAGCAAAATTTCAAACCCTATGAAAGCCAAGATACTTCTACCCTTAAGTCACCACACTCACCAGTTGAACGCCAACACATTTAGTTTTAGGAATGCAGAGATTCATACACCTACTTACACAAACATGAAAATAGCCCAGATGGTTCCCGCTCCCAACTTTGTTCAAAATTCATTACCTCTTATTTATATTAAATCATAATCATGAGCCATCATAATGGCAACACCATGGTGCAACTTTATAGCTATGTACTGGGTGACTGACTTAAGTACTTAACATTAATAATGTCACATTTAGACATCTATATGAGAATATTTCTCAATGGATGCCTGCTCTGTTTGATTCAAAGGTATGCTTTAATACAATGAAGTTCTAGTAACTGTTTGAAATGTTTAAAGACTGCAAAGCTATATCATCCATGTGTCAACCACAGTATAAGCCTGCAGTGGTTTGCAGCAGGCAGGGACCCTGCTTATCCAGCTGGTGCTTCAACAATATAATGACATAGTCAGCGGGGCAACTAACACATCAGCAGTGGAAACCACAGTGTCTCAACTCACCCTTTCTTCACCTCTCTCTCACGCACGCTCTTATGCCCTCTTCATCACCTCCTCTTCCTTCCCTTCTCTCTCGCTCCCTCCATCCCCCATTCTCCATCCACTCTCACCTCCCTTTTAAACACCACTGTCGTCATCTTAGATTCCCCCCTTCCTACATACCCCACCTTTTGCTCATCCTTACCAACACCCCTCGTCCCCCCTTCCGCCCCCCTTTTCCCAATTAGTCTGTCTGTGTGCAGCTACCCAGCCGATCTCTGCCCATCCTGCCGGTGCTGGTTCGCTCACCCAGCCCCTCTGGCGAACATGACAAAGAGAGATCCTCAGTATTCAAACAGAATCACTGCTTTCAAATGCCGAATGGCAGGGTCGACCTGGGTGCAGCTTTAAGCAAAATATTCAAATTTTCAGCCTTTCTTTTTTAAGAATTTGCATGGATATGCATTCATTTGCAATGTGTAAAGGCACAAGGACAGCTGAGCCTTGGCTATGAGAGGGGAATAAAATAAATAATGCAGAATAAAAATGCATGATGGTATGAAACCTTGATTGGGTAGACTGCTGGATTAAAACTAAGATCGAAATGGATAAAAACCTAAAGTCACAAACAAATGCATTTTGACACTAGGCTGATAACCTGATGTACTTTTACTGAGAAAAAGGAGTGAGATAGTGTGTGATACTATATACTGCAAACAACAAACTTCTAGGGGCAAAGAGGAAGAAAAAAATACACAGATACAGACAAAGCTAAGAAAGAAGGAAAGAGAAAAGGAAGTTTTCTCCATTGCTGGTGACTTCAATCATGCACATTTCATAATAGTTTTATGTTAATAGAACGTATGAAATAAAAAATTTACATTGAATTCCAAAAGGCAAACATGATAAATCATCAATTAATTTTCATACATTCAACTAACTAATGAATATGGAAAAAAAACAGAACAGAATAATCTCCTGTCATGCTATAGACTACAGCATATTAATTCAATGCTTTACTAATTCAATGCTTAGGTATCAATAATCAGCAACTTCTCCTTCCAATATTGTTTCCCAGTCCACTACATCTTCCTGAAGAATACCATTATTTTTCTATCCTCTTGAAATAAATTCAAGCATGGTGGCCACCAGAAAGTGTTGTATGACTCAAATTATATGATATGATAAACACTGCTTGACCACACTGCAAATTTGTTTTATTCCATTGATTATGGATGAAATGACAAAGCTACACATATCATTTTCTGCTAAACTTACAAGACAAGAGGCAAACAAAGTTACTGCAGGTCAGAAAGACAGTAGATTTGGGGTGGGAGTGGGATTGACCCAGGGTTTACACTCTGATGTCAGTATATATGTGTCAGGACAAAGACATACTCTCACACACTCTGGGTGATCTTAACCCCTGATCCTCTTGACGACAGGAAAATAAAAATAAAAAAAATAGTGCTATGGTGATCAATTCATTTTATTCAATTCATAACTGTGGGATTCCTGCATATATGATATGATTTCAACTGGGACCCTATGTTGAAAAAGATGATGATCATTTATTTCAATAGCTTTATTGTACAACATGCAGTAACAACATTTGTTATTGTAAATGGAAGGGAAACTTTAGCCTTCTCTTCAATTTTCAAAGGAGAAACAAAAGAAAAAAAAAAGAAAAACTAATTTTTTTTTTTTTTAAATTGCACATTTATATGAGCTTATAGATACATTTTGAGGGCAGCTCCATTTATAGAAGTGACTTGAAACAAATTATCTGATGCAAATGCAGGTACCGTGTAACATAAAGGTGTAGATTAAGAAAGAGAACAAGACAAAGCAAAACAGAAGATGAGTAAAAGGGACAAAGACAGTGACAGACAGAAACAAGAGAGACAGAAGAGAAGCCGGATTTAGAGATGGGATAAAAAAAAAACTACAGAATAGTGAGGAGAGAAGCAGAAGAACAATGAGCAGACGTACAGCCTCCTCTGGCCGCTGCAGACCTCAGATCCTGCAGAGATTCCTTTCATTAGGCTTTAATAGTATGCTGCCGGCTTGCCATTCTGACCTGCACTCTGTGCCGGTAATAAGAATGGCCTTCAGAGCCGGACCAAAGCAACAGAGCTGCTTGAGAGGGGGAAGATGGAGAGGGGGCTGGTGAAGTGAGGTGGAGGGGTATATGAGCTGATGAGGTTCACTTTCAAACTGACACGGGGCGTTACATTTTCACATTCCTGCTCACTCTGCCCTGACTGATATGAGAGGGAGATGGGGAAGAGGGAGTTTTGTCTTTATTTTTTTTAATCCCCTCAACAAGTTTCTGTTCCCAGTGGCCCCTGTGATGCAGTCTCTGATGAGGAAGGTTATTTTAGTTAACAGTCCTGTGTTACCAGAGCCCATCTTTGAGATGTGATGAAGGTGGTAGATTGATCTTCTGGCCTCTTCAAGCACATGATAACACCTGACAAGTATATGTGTTCCTTTATTCATATGTATATTTGCAACCTGTATAGCAAGAAAAAAGCCCTGTTTGCTGAAAAGAGCTGCCATTTTCAAATCTGTACTTCTGGACCAAGAACAAAATGAAGGCCATAGCTTGGGTCTCCTGTGTTTCCGTGGCTTTTTACACCTTATATCTATCCTCTTGAAGGGATATGTCCCTGTGAAATCAGCTGACCTGAAGCCATTGCATTTACCAGCATTGTTGTCTTTACTTAAGTTTAATGAAGAGAGGGCACCGTGGTCCAATTCTTTTATCCCTCTTTAGACTAAAATGCACATTAAGGAGGATCATAATTTGTGCTTACCTCCAATGCCAGTTATAAACTCATACCCCTATCAGCTGTTAATGATAATTTCCAATATAACATTCCACTGGGGTAGTATACATGTCATCCAGTGTATTGCTCTCATTTATCCTCTGCTTTTCACTTCCACAAAAGATGTGTTTATGTTCTGGGTTGAGGGGGCATATTGCAATGAAAATAAGTCTATGGCGTCAACAATAACAGTGTGCATTATTCTAGAGTTAATACCCTGTCCTGCTGATGTCCTTTCTACATATCACAGATGGGCTCAGACAGGGGAGAACAGCAGTATTATGCCTCTGCTGAAATCTTCCACTGAATACATTACAATGTGATGGGGGAGATCTTTCACTCCTTAAAACACACACACACACACACACACACACACACACACACACACACACACACACACACACACACACACACACACACTTGTAGTGTTGGGCCAAGAGAGCTGCATATGCCCCAAACATACAAGCATGGGCTTCATTAATGAAGTGCCAGGAGGTGAGGGAGAGAGGGAGTAAGAGGGAGAGAGGGAGAGAGGGAGAGAGGGAGAGAGAGAGAGAGAGAGCGAGCGAGCGAGAGAGAGAGAGAGAGAGAGAGAGAGAGAATGGACGCGTGTGTGTGTGTGTGTGTGTGTGTGTGTGTGTGTATGAAGCAGCCAGGGGGGATTTCCTCCTCCCACTGGGCTTAGCTCGACTGTATAAATCCTGATATGGGCCTGCCTCTAACACATGGCATCACAGACTCACACACACATACATATAAGCACACACATATGAACTCTCACACACAGACATGCACACAAAGAGTGTATACATTGAAGCTCAGCATGGGAGTAGCAGTGCAACACTGGCTCCTAAACATTTGGCGAAGGACATCTCATTGACAGATGTTAGGTCATTTCTGCACCCCTTCCTCTCCCTCTCTCCAGCCCTCTCTTCTTTTACACAAACACCCTATTTGTCCTGCCAGTGCTTCTATCGCTTTCTCTGGTTGGTGACTGCTGGTAGTTACGGAAAAATGCATGCAAATCAAGCCACATTGTTATATGTGTGATATCTCTGTTGGCAACAGCAGTATGTGGTTTGGATAAGTCTAGCATCTGATACCGTAAATATGCACTTCATGGTTGACAGGCACCTCTTTTCAAGTGTTGATGAAGTCTTTCTTCCTCTGTGACTGATGTCATAATAATAAGCAAGTTTGGCAACATTCTAAAATATCGTATACATACATTTTGGAACATGTGCTGCAGAATTATACTAGTCCAGTCTGCATATGTTAAACCAACAAAGAGGTCTAACAGATGGATGTTAAACTTAAGGTTTCATTATGAAACAAAATCAGGTGGAACAATGTTTAACCACATGACTAACAATTTCTCCATTCCCTATTCTAAAATCTCTGTTCCCTTGCTGAGGTTATGTACACAGACTGTTTCAAACAGGCCACAATAGCAGGTACATGTAGGCATTTTGAAGATCTCTGATAAACAAAAAGTGCTCTGATTGAAGTCTGAGTTTAATTATTATGAATGTTTGAAATTTCTCCCCCTGTACTGTTGTCTTCGTCTATTGTTTTTTGTGGTCATCCCATCTGCACAGTGCGAACATCAGTGCTCCAATTCTAAAATGTAGAAACCTTGAATTTTTGGACTCACCACCTGTTAGTCTTACAGCGTGCCCTTCAATCTTTAAGATTAGCTACAAGACCTGAGTGAAGGGTTTATACATTTGTGAAGATGTTCACAACAATCTCTTTTTGAAAATACCTTGGTTTATATTGCACATATTTGATGATTAATTTACTAGCTCAAAATTCAATCTAAATTTACTGTACACTGACCTCAAACCAGTTCCTCTTTGGAGTGGAATGGCAGAAAAGCCAAGGAGCAGTAAGCTTATACGATGAGTGACACATAGGATGGGTACATCTGTAGCTGAATCCACTACTGTCCACCTGCAGCTTGGGAAAGACAAGCAGCCAACGGCTCTTTACTCCACTGCCAAAACACACCACTGCTTTCTTTTTGCCAGTCACTGGGCGATGTTGTAGAGATGTGAGCAACGGGGCGTAAAAATACTTGCCATGCTCTCATCTTCCAACACCCTCCTTCTCCCAGGAAGTGAGCCCAGAGGTCAGTGCAATCAAGACCCATGAGCAACAAAGGGCCCTACTTAGGCCTCCAGCTCAGTGCCTGAGCAAAAGGCCAGCTTAGTGGGGCAAGACTGTCCATTAGGCAAGACCCTGAAACACCCCAGGGATCTGAGGTGAAAAGGGTTAGAAAGAAGAATAAAAACACTATCAACCCAGACATATACACACACACACATATTCTCAAAGACATACACAGATCATATGAGGCCTTGTTTGACACTGCTGTCACAGTGCAGTGAAGGGGAAAGACAAGAACCTGTTATACACAGACATCACACACGTCAGCATGCAAAAACACATTTAGGCCTAAACCTCCCTACACATTCAAACAAAATAAGGAATGAATTTCCATCTTTTTCATCTCCCAGTTTCCCACACACTCATGTCTTGCTGTTTACAGTTTCATGTAACTGGCTGCAGTAGCACCCAAAGAGCTGACAAAATAGTCACAGCTCACCACACAAATGTTTTGGGTTTTTTTTCTGTCTCCTGTCTGTTTGGAGGATGAGTGAGGATCATTCCATGCCATCCTCCAACAACCATACCCAGCCTATGTAAACTTTATAATGTTGTGAATTAGTATTTTGTTGACAATATCACCTATGACAGTATATTTCTAATATGTCAAAAACTGCAGAATCAGATTTTCAGCGATTTTATGTTGGGTCTATATACCTTGAGGCCACCAAACCTTTGCTTTACATATAAAAAGCATGCACATTTTGGTTTTCTATGAACACACTTTTAACTGCTAAACTTATTCACTCTGTCTACTTTTCATTGTACTCCATTTTGTAATTTCCCATGTCTCTCACCTTCATCCTTCTACCACCCTAATCCTCCTTTCTGTCAAAAATCTCTTTTCAAACCCATCCCAGTTGTTCTTTCTGTATCTTCTTGGGTCAACCTCTTCTCCCATACAAAGTTATTGCTATTAATATTGCTCCCTATACAAGGTCTCAACTGGGGGCAAATATCATTGTCACAACTTGCATTCTCTGGCCTTTGCTACTGCACACACGTTGACCTCTTCAACACTACTCTCACCTACTATCTCCTTCTCTATTCAGGGTCAGCACTCAGCCTCCTCTTGGCTGAAGCCACCAATCATGTCCACCAGCTCCTCTCCTTTACCTCAATCCTTCAGACCACTGCTCCCTCACCTACCCATCCATCCCACAAGAGACTTCTCTTTCTCTTTGTCTGTCCCTCCCTGAAGTTATGACAGCTCAAACAACTAAATAAGTAAGAAGACAGAAGATAAATGTTTTTATAATATAATTATTAAAGAGAAAAACAAAGTCTACTTGGAAACAATTTAAAACTGCTAAAAACCACAGGCAGAATAATTGGCTTTGATGCCTGTTATAGCCTGCTATATTTGCAGCTATATTTGCTCTAGCCTGATGATCTGGCATTTAGTTTAGACACTGACCACTTGACTAAAGTGTGATCCAAGCAAATATTCGTACCATTTAAAACACCCGCTGTAAACATAAGCTATTGGTGTAAATAACATTTACGCATTTTAAGATCATTAGTTCAAAATTCAATTCAGCATCAAGACATGGTGTGTCTGAAGTAAGGAGTGGGAGTCAGTTTCTTTCAACTGGGGACACTCTCATTTTGTTACAGTGATTGCTCTCTTAGACACTTGTTCTAAGATGCCATGTTCCAAATGCAACAAGCTCATCAAAATAGCATCCTAGGCAGTGTACAAATTCACAAGAAAAATGTTCACATACAGTCCTGGAAAGCATTTTATGTGACCAATTAATTATACATAGTAATCCATATGTGTATTAAAATATAAATAATACTTTTAGGATTGAATCATATCTACTGTAGCCTTTGCAGTAAAATCTTTTCATAATTGAATATTTCCTTCTGGATATAATGCTAACCAGACAATAAAAATAACAAAAATAAATGGCTTAGGTGAGGCATGTATGCAAGAAAGCAAAATGGAAAGTGAGATAAGAAGGGTACAAGAAGATGAAGTACTTTCACTTTCACATATATCTCCAAAATATACACTCACCAAGCACTTTATTAGTAACACCACAATAACAATGGTCAACCTCTCTTTACTCTCAAAATAGTCTATACTGTTCATAGCATGGATTCCACACACATTACATAATTTCTGCACATTCATGCTGTCAATCTCCTGTTTTACCACATCCCAAAGGTGTTCTACTGTATTCAGATCTGGTGTCTGGGGAGGCCCCTTGAAGTTCACTGAACTAACTTATGTTTGTGACATCAATTTGAGACAACCTTTGCTTTGTGACACAATGCATCATCATGCTGGAAGTAGCTATTCGAACCACCAGCAGCCTGGACTATTGACACAAGGTAGGTTGGGTCCATGAATTCATGCTGTTGATGCCAAATCCTGACTCCAGTTTTCCTTAGTCTGTGCCGATTGCAACCTCAGATTATGTTCTGTGCTGATCCTCGACTGGTCCTCTGCAACCCATCTGCCTCAAGGTTCAACGTGTTATTCTGAGAAGCTTTTCGGCTCACCACAGTTGCAAAGAGTGGTAATCTGAGTTACCATAGCCAGTTCCAAGTTAACATGTATTTCTTCTTCTTGTTTTTTGAGTTTTTATATATCCAAAATACCTACAACAACATAGGCATCTATGAATATTCCAGTCATTTCTTATGGGTCATTAGGTTTGGGAACTCTGATCTTCAGAAAAACACAGATGATATGCACGAACCTTTAAAAATTCTGTAAAACCACTTGAAATTCTGAACATTACCAGATCCAATTAGATGTAATCTTACAGAAGTAGATGGCACATTAAGTAAATGGCAAGTAAGTAAAAGTAAGTAAAATCTGAACTACATCTGATGAGGGTGAGACCTAATTGAAAGACCACAGTTATTGTTTTTGACAATCCAGCTTTAATTGCAGTGAGCTGCTTGAGAATGACATGGTACATATCAGCAAAGCCCAAAACTAACTAATCATTGAGCAGAAAGACAAACGCAGATATACATGAAAATAAAAAACTAAGAAATATATAATTTACTGCTGGAGGCTGGAAGCCTTAAATGTATGTGTTGTCTTTTGGGCTGAGAGGTATAAAATATTCCAAGAGTGTGTAGAGCCAACTCAACATTTTAAAATATTGTGGCATTGCTAGCGACCAGTGTTTATCATAATATCCACTGTTCCCTACATAGAAGTGGGTTCTATACACACCACACTGTGGTTGGCTAGAATTAACTGGCAGAATCATTTTCTGTTTGAATATGTGTATGTGTGTGTGTGTCTGTGTTTTTCCAACTTTGGGATGAGATCAGAGAGGAAATGGACAGATTTCCGTCTGTCTGTTCTATTTGCAACACAAAAAAAAGCCCTTCTTACGATTCAAATATATGCCTTAGCCTTCTCTCTCTTACATCTCTCCCTCTGTATCCAAGTGGCATCTGCAGATGACCAGGGCATCAAGAGTCTTAGGGGCTGAGGGAGGAATATGGGGAGTCGGCAGGAAAAAGAAGTGAGAGAGAGAGAGAAAGAAAGAGGGAGCAAGCGCCTCTCACTTCTTATTTCCCCAGCACCACCCCGGCGTGCCAGCCAGCCTGCAGTCTGTTCTCCTTTGAGCTTTCTATTCTACCACAGAACAGAAAAAAAATCAATTCATATTTCCATAATCCACACTCCTGTCTGTCTTCATGTCTTTGCCTCTCCCCCTCCTTCCATTCCACTCCCTCTATTTCTCGCTTTCTGTCTCCTTCCCTCTCCTCTTCTCCCCTGGGGTAGACTAACCCCTCCACCCTGATCCTACGGCCTACAAATGTCATTACGCTGAGCAACAATAACGGCCTAAACAAAAGGAGGCCTTGCTCTGAGCTCTGAGCTCTGAGCCCTCTCTGCGGAGACTGTTGGCTGCTGCTACCATATGCTGGACAGCTCGGGCCACAGAAAGAGACAGAGACTGTGGCTACAGAGGACTCCAGACTACAGCCCCACAAAGAAGCAAAGGAGGCCTAATCCTGGTAATGAGGCTTGTGAATACAGCCTTTATGTAAACGGGGGAAATGGCCAATCCCTCTGTACACAGTACGCTAACTGGCCATCTTAAGTGCCATCTTATGCACACAAACGATCTGGCCAACAACAGAATGAAAGAAAGGTAAGGTTGTGGGGGGCTAAAAAGAAGAGATGTTGGAGAAGGATAAGGTATAAATAAATAGATTAATAGATAGCTCTTTTCACTTCAGTATCACTTGAGCCTGAGCCTACCTCTGCAAGTCAGTAATTTGTTGCTCACACTCTCGTTCCCTCACTCCCTCAACCGCTTACTCTGATAGCATGCTCTGGTTCTTTTGGGGCAGGCAAACATCGCCTGAAGCATCTTTTTACAAGCCCGTTTATTCCTCAAAGTGGATCGGAGAGGCAGGAGAGCTTAAACTCTCTGGCTTGGGTGCTGTGTTAAGAAATAGTTAGCCTAAAAAAATATTGTTGTCTATCGCTCTATTTTTTCCTTTTACTTGTACATTTCTTCCCATCATTCACTGGTGGGCTGCTGCAGTTATCTGTCCAGTCATTTGCTCCAGGTCCTGTTCTGTCCTGTGGTGGCTCTTGGCACAGAAACAATAGGCTGTATGTCTAGATTTCTTTTTCCTGTCATATCTAACTGCTAAATCTCTCTCTCTCTCTCTCTCTCTCTCTCTCTCTCTCTCTCTCTCTCGCTCTCTCTCAG